>CM054112.1:217455288-218655288 GCA_028673005.1 Tanypteryx hageni | reverse complement strand
CTGCAAAGGGTAGTGGATTTTATTACGGACGCCTTCAACAAGAAAAATGTTTCTGTTGGAGTGGCTTTTGATATTAGCAAAGCTTTCGACAAAGTATGGCATTTAGGCCTACTGCAAAAACCACTGGTAAAAAAATTCCCCTGCTGGCAGGTGAAATTTATTAAGTCTTACCTTTGCGACAGGCCATTCACTGTCAAATGGAATGGTGCCGAAAGTTCTACAAGAAAGACAGCAGCTGGTGTCCCACAAGGGAGTGTCCTAGGGCCACTTTTATTCTCGATATATACGGGTGACATCCCGACAAACGAGGGGGATTGGAACTCCACCGTTGCCCTATACGCGGACGACTGCGCAATAATGACGCGGAGCTTCCAGCCGGAAATGGCCGTGCGGTATGCCCAGAGGCTAACCGAAACACTAATTAAATAATACAAACAGTGGAGAATCGAGATAAACACTAACAAAAAACAAGCGATCCTCTTCAAAAAGAAGGATACCAAAACGCCAAAGAATCTCGTAATTGGGGTGGGAGTTAGGGGTGGCGGGTGCGACTGCCCGCCGGATTTTGTCTCGGATCAGATCCGGCGGGTATCCGCGCTGTTTCCTCATCCCAACACCTTGTTGACATCCATATATATATATATCAGCCCAAAATCTCCAAATTCGGCAAATGCCCAGTCCAGAGTTTGCAGGATAAGGGGTTCTGTACTGTAATTGGTCAAATTAAAAAATTGTATAGATATTAAATCTGGTATATATGTTTCAAAGATTTATCACAAGTACTTTGTTCTATGCCCAATATTGTTGAAGTTCCAACATTATATTTCTCTGCTATTTTTATGCCGAATTCATCTTTCTTTAGTTCCCCTTTCTTAATATAATCAATGAGCCAGTCTTTTGTGTTTGGCAGAATTTTACATCCAAACAAAGAGAACAAGAAATTGAATTTTTTAGATATGTTTTGGGTTTTAAAAAAATATTTTAATACGTATTATCAGAATTTTTTTATTTAATTTATTTGAAAAATTAAAAAAGATCATTTTAGTATTTCAACATTTTCTTTTTCAAATTTTGAATCTCATTTGACAACTTTTAGTTCATTTTTCAGTGTATTTTTATAAAGAAAGTTAAAAACTGTGTCAAGAACACCTGTAGTTTTGTAAATGCTTCCTTTTCTCTTGCTGTTCATGTCCTTATCTCTTTCATACTTCTTCCATCCTGTGATAGAATGCTACATTATAATTTAAAATATTCCACCTGTTCTAAGAATCTTTACAGTAACTGTAAGAATCTTTATCCACTCTAGCATTCACCTAGGAATACTCACTCTTGGAATGTCTCATTAATTTTCATCTCGATTGCCTTTTCATTTAAGGAACTAACTAATATCTGCAGGTCCTTCTCATAATTACTTACCAATGCTTGGTCGTCTGCATATAGAATTGATTTTACTAGCCTCCCTCCTGCATTTACCCTTGTATCTACATCTTCCCATGCCTCTGGCATAAATATTAAACAATGCTGGTGAGAGTGGCCAGCCCTGTCTCATGCCTTTTCCTAGAATTACCCTGTCTGATTCTCTCTCTGATACCCATATCATGATTTCACCATACTTCATCAAAATATTCATAAAATATTATCTAACTAACAATAACTGTGAATGCAACACATAAAAAAGTAAACTTTAACTCACCATTTGGTGGCAAAAGCAGCAGAATGAAATCACACACACTTATAGCATTCAAATATGATTTTTGAAAAATTAATATGTATATCTCTTGGTTTGATGAACTGATCCATATATCGATTAATTAATATGAATGTGTCCTTTAAAGGAATAATTAAAGATTTTAAGAATGGTCAGAAGGTAAAAGTGGAACAGAATATACCATATATGCTACAAGTCGACCTTTGAAGCTTAAAATCTTAGAGCCTTAAATACTGGGTATGAAATGTGAACCATAAACTGCAGCGTATTTTTCAATGTAGATGACCACCGTTTTGAATCAGCTGTTCAAATGTTTAGCATTTATTTAGCAGATGTAATTTAGAAGATTTGTAAAATGATAATTTAAAAGAACAAATAACTAAGAATTAAAAATTTTCGTTGTAATACATGAAATAATTTTTCAAAAAATAACAATATGCGATCTATAGAAAATTACTTAAAACATTCAAGGATGGTTTTTTTATACATTGCAGTTTAAAAATCATGAAATCCTTCGCCTTCTGCATCAGTCTCATAGAAATTGTCAAATTCATCCTCTGGATCAGATGTTACAATATCAGGCTCATTGTCATCCGCAATTAATGAAGAGCAGGGCTGAAGCTTGTTTTCAATTCTGCTTTCTAGACTTTTTTCACGATTATAGAGAAGTCACGGAGAGATCATGTTAAACCGAATGACCAGTCGTGTTAGTCGAAAAACAGTCCTATTTTTAAAATCGTGTTAAACCGAAATCATGTTGGTAGAATTCATGTTAGTCAGGGATTGGGTGTATTAAGGATTAGCAGAGTTTGTATGAACATTAATATATCTTTCCTAATGATCTTTGATTGATTGATATATCACATTGATACACATTTTTGACCATATTTCTAGTACATAATACTGGATAAAAGAAGTTGCTTATAGATAAACTTTTCATCCATTCTATAAATAAAATCATTGTGTCTTGATATGGTGGCCAGAAGGGCAAAATGTAAAATGAGAACATATGATAAAAAGAGGACAGCGACCTAAAAAAAGAGGACAGGTATAAGTTTCTAAAAAACTTAATAAAAAACATGCAAAAATTAAATACTTTTATTTCACAAGCATCAAAATTGACAATTAAATAAACAAATTTCAATAATTAAATAATAATGATAAGATAATATAATTATCTTGATCAGAGCTCTCATTCTCATGTTTTGCTGAATTTAAAATAGAGGCCATCCTTAAATGATGTCACAGCATTTTCGGGATTTTTGATCCCCCCCTCCCCCCTCTGTCACAAAGTGTCACATAGAGCTTCACCCCCCCCCCCTCCCCTGTGTCACAAAGTTGTCACACAGTCCCTTAAGAAAGGAAGATTTTTTGTATATAATTAGAGTTAACGAACTTCAATTGCTAAAAATGAAAGACGAGAAAAAACAGTGTACTGTAGGGCACTTTCCATTTCTATAAGTAATAACTATTATAAAGGCTTTCATTGGTACTGTTAAATTATTAATATAATATATTATGAATAAATATCTATTTCTAATATATATGGCATACAGACATTCTATAGACAAAATTTTATAAATTATTGCACATTTTGTGTCACAAAATCCCAATAATAAAATAAATAATCAGTTCTACAATCAAGTTTTCATGGAAAGTAAAACCTTGTCCTTTTTAATTTAGTCATATTGACTATCTAAAATTAATGATATGTCCAGACATAATTTCTATATGAAAGAAAATCAAAACATTCAAATAAAATTTTCACTTTTTATAAGTACATATTATAGATAATGACATACTCAAATGTAGTAGATGTTCCATAGTATGCAAATATAATACCAATTAACATAAAAATTACATATACATATTCTTTAAATAATTTCTGGCAACTCTAACAATATACAAAGTTTATGCTTTTCTATTTTTGTAACTTCAGTAACTATAGGATACATTCATTAAAACAATTACATTTAATAAAAATATAAGAAAAAATGGACATAAAGGAAATGAAAAATTTGAACAACTTAGAAATTATAATTCTTTCCATGGTGTTTGGAAAATCTCATCCATACTGTAAATATGCATATTATTTGAATGTCCATCATCTGTATCATATTTTATTCCATTCAAATCCAAATTTTCTTCATTAATCCATTCTGCATATTGAACATTGTCCTGGGTTATTAGAATAGCCATAATTTCATGCTGTCGTCTAGCAGCAATATGAATTGGCCTAATGCTTTCCTGAATTTGTGACATGGTCTCTGTCTGCTTATGTATCTTATAGTGTTTCTGTAACATGACATTCGAAGCAAAATACAGATTGCAGGAATTGTATATTCGATTTTTTAATGCCTTTTGAATAGATGGACAGTATAGATCATATGGCATAATTTTGAAATTTTTTGCTGATCTTGGTAATATTTCTTCCAAATCAATACTACTTGCAATGAAAACTGATGGATACTTCAAATTAAGACCTTGTTCATCTGTTGATAATGGAGCTTTTAAACCTGCATTTGTCTGTTTGATTGGAATCGGTGGAGGTAGGAATCGTTCCCTTAAAATACTAAAAATTGAGCTTCAAGGTGCTGAACAACAGTTTATGTCTCTGCAATTTACAATCTGTGTAAAATATTGGCTAGTTCTCAAATGTTTTGATGACCAAATAGCATCTTTTGTCAACAAATATTCAGGATTAATCTCGGAATTTTCTGGAATTATATATTTGGCTACAGTTGGTTATCCATCAATTACCATCTGCCCCCATATTTCTGCCAATGTAAATATTCAAAGTTTTCTTTTTCAAGGTCAATCATTCCGGATCAATTATTTTGCCTTGTGAATTAAGATGGCTTCCATAATGCTCATGAGGAAGACAGTTCCTTACTTATAGTTGCCATCCTTCTCTCAACACGATTGAAAGAATTCCTGCCAGGTGCATTGGTTGCAATAAAAAGGGCATCCAAATTATACTGCAAAAAGTGATTGATTCCAACATCAATTACCTTCTGGTATCGCAGATTCTCATCAGGGCCACCATCCACAGTAAAAATTACCACAGGTTTTACTTCGTTCTGAAACCTTGTGATACTTTCAAATTCTGGTAACTTCAAAAGTATTTCAAAGTCAAATAAATGCATGAGAAAATGCTGTTGAAGAAGAGTGCTTACCAGATCTGACAGCTACAAAGGTTGGGCCTGAGTATCCTACCGATTGCCATTTCCATTTTTCTTTATTTCAATTCCAACATAAACTGGAGGTATCAACTTATGTCTGGCAGCTACAACCCAATCATGATCTGGTAAACTCACTCGATACTCAACATGCATGACCAATGGGGATTGCTCCTTTGCTGTTGTTAAGCCAAGTGGCACGAAATTGAAATCCAACCTGCTGAAACGGGAAAATGTCCGGCTAAATCCAAAACACAGAACATGTGCTGAAAGCCACCCGGCGAAACAGCACAAAAAGTCCTGTACACTAGGCAAAAATCCAATAGCAGTGTCCAAGTGGCACTCTAGCCTTATCATCTTGGCTCAAGAAGCATATTTCATTTGGTCGAAGAATTGAAGCAATTTCTTCCAAATGATTAATAGTTGCTCTGCAAAATTGCCCATCAAAATGTTGGAAGTGTGTATCATTTTGAGCTCTCATGAGCTCATGAGTAATACAGAGAATAAATAAAAATTATTGAATTTGTCGGTTCAAGAAAATTAAGGAAATAAAAAATAAAGCACAAGATCTTGGCAAAAAGTTTTACTTATTTGTGACATCACATTGTTATACATATACATATATTGAATTTTCAATATGTTCCCATTTGGGAATACTATTTAGTTTCAATCACTCAGATCCATTTTATTGCATGGGCATATGCTAGGGGCTCACTCTTTATGGGAGCCCATTCATGAGCTCGGCAGGTTTTTTATATTTTTATACATTAAATGTAAAAAAATTGGAAAAATTGTATTTTTATGAATTTATTGCAGTTATCATGTAAAATCAAAATTGATAAATTAAGTGAAAATAGCAAAAGATTTTTCTATGATTGTTGATAGCACACCTCATGTAAGCCATGTAGATCAATTGACTATTGCGTTGCAATATTTGTTACTCAGTGCTGGACCAGTAGGAAGGGTTTTTGGTTTTCTTCTAATTATTTCACATACTGGACAACATTTAGAAACTGTGCTGGTTAATGAATTGACTAAAATGGACATAGATATCAAGAATTGTCGAGGACAAATATACGACAATGCATCTAATATGTCTGGGAAATACAAGGGTTTACAAAATCGATGGATGAAGTTTTAACCTTGTGTAACTCTATAATAAATGAGGAGAGAATAACTATGTAAAATAAAGTGGAATTTTTACATACTAGTTATTCTCTCCTCATTTAAGGGTTTACAAGCTAAAATTAAAATTCACAACAATACTATGAATTTCATACCTTGCCACAGTCATTCCTTAAATTTGATTGGAAATTCCGCATCAGACTGTTGTCTATCTGCTACAAAATATTTTGAAATAGTTGAAAATATTTATGTTTTCTTCTCAGCATCAACCCACTGATGGAATGTATTTTAATACAACTTTAAAATTTCTCAATCTACACATCTAATGGTAAAAAATATGGCCTACTAAATGGTCAGCGAGAGCTGATGTGTAAAAGCTTTGAAAATAGGATATCATGAAATAAAAATTACATTAAAGAAACTCAGTTCAGATATCTCACAGAAAAAAATGCACAATAGTGCCAAAGGAATTGAGTAAAAAATTAGATATACTGGAATTTGTTCTTTTAACAATAATATGGGACAAGATATTATAAAGATTTAACACCACAGATGAATCACTTCAGAATCCAAATTTATGTCTACAGTTTGTGCAAACCTCTATGAAAGCCTCATAGAGTTCATACAAGGAATTAGAAGGGAATTTGAAGATATTAAAAACGAAACGATTATTTAGTTGAAAACCAAAATGTATGAAGACGACATTCGAAAAAATAAATACTGAAAGCCATTTTTTGATGAGTCGGAAATGGATGCAGTTGTACTTAATGGAGAGAAAAAATTTACAATTAATGTTTTTTATCCAATTTGCAATAATATACTTTTGGAATGTTATCCAGAGGGCAAAGCTATTGTTCAATTAGTAGCAGATAATATTTTTTTGTGAATGTTACTTTTCAGATATTAAAATTGTTACTGAAATTAGTCAAGATTTGAAATAATTTTATAAAAATTATATTAATGTTGATGGTTTTTAATTAGAAGTTTATCAGTTTTTGAGTTTAGCTTATGAAAATGACATGAAAACTCCCAGAGGATTTAAAAATTTATAACTAAACAAACTATTTCATCAACTTTTCCAAATGTTGAAATTATTTTAAGAATTTACCTAACACTTCCAGTAAGTAATTTATGGATATTATGAAAAAATAAATCGTTTAGATTGGTGGTTCTGTAAGGAGGATCTTGTTTATAATTTTAAAAGTATTTAAAAAATAATGGGCCTTGTCTGTTATCTGCCACCCACCCAGGTTAATATACTCGGCTAGTTCAATTTCTCGCCACTCAAGACGAATTAATTAACTGAATTTTCTTAAATTCCGTCAGGAATCCGTCCACTTAAATAATCGCGAAAAATAAAGGTGCATGATAAATAAACATGTACGCTACGTAGTTCCATTTCTGGCCACTCAAGGCGCCACGTTCAAGCCCGTTCAAAACATGAAAACCTGTCATTTCATTGTTCGCTGTTTCACGCTGCATTCCTGGTTATGAGTCTGCTTGGTTCACTGAAGTGCTAAGGCGATTTTGTTGGAATTCTGGAGGAAGTCTTCATTGAAAGGTAATGTAATCTTTGGTCATTATTATTTGGCATTTATTTCGAATTTATGTATTCAGGTTGTTTAGCATTATCTTGTTGGATCGATAATTAATGCAGGATTGACTCCTTGGTTCCTACGACGTAAGCCATGTTAGCGAAAACTTGATTATCCCTTGCATGCCCTGTCAGATTTATACCGTCGCATTAATGTTGCTGTAAGAACACCTTTTAAGGTTCGTATAATTTCGCAGCTCAAATTCTAATCACTTTTCGATGCGGAGTTCTTCAGTTTTGTAAATTGAAAAAAAATTACGAAAAGATCTTGAACTCCAAATCATTCTTAATGGGCTTAGCATTAACTTGGAGACGCAGTTATTTAGGTTCTATGAAATTATATTTCCGTGTCGAAATCTGGTTCAAACCGACCACGTGAACTTGAGCAAGTTAAGAATGGAATTTTATCGAGTAGTCGAATGGATTTATAAGCATGAATTAAAAGTTCGATTGCATTGCTCATGCATAATCAAATTCCTATGATATCCTCGTATAGCAAACGTAGGTATTTCTGACGAACGATGCATCGATAGCATTGTAATCCGCCTTGGTTATCATGTGATTGCATTCAAAGTCGACGACTGGTTTTGTCAAACGTCGATGCAACGTATCATTTTCTCAACCTTTTAGATTTTGTATTCATGAGATAGGTGACATTTTTATTAACTGTGTAGTATTTAGTAAATTATAGAATATTATATACCATGGACAAATTCGTCAAAAGCACTGTTGAATTTATTCATGTTGATATCGAGGTTTGTAGACTATAAATGTTCGGTACTTTTGATCTGATGCCTTTGGTTTGCCTCAGTAACTCAGAAAAAATATTTTTTAATGGAAATTTAATTTTTTTAAAATGCTAGAATGATTTTACATGGTCATTTTCCTATCCTTAGAGATTATAATTTTTATCTACAAATTCATTAACGACAATGGTGTATTTAGCTGCAGTCTAGTTAATATTAAGTTATGCAGTCTATAAATACAAGTAGGATGGTATTTGAAAAAAAATAAGCTTAGCTAAGCAATTTCTGTTCCTTTACAAAACTTGACTTGAAGAGTAACTTGAGTTGCAATAGAATTTCTTATACGATTATTTGCAAATGATTTGTCATGAAAGAATTGGGAATATTTCATAATATGCTAGATGAATCATGAATATTGTTCACCGTGAGGTTATGTACAGCAAGATTTCTGATTTTATTTTCTTGATGTTTCAGAGCCATTCATCGAAAGCCTACTTCTCCTGTGACTCTCAACTTGCATTCTGCAGCTTGTATGACAACCTAGAACTGACTTGCCATCTTTACCGAGAAATATTGTTGGTTAGTATTATCAATGTATGTTTTGATGTTTGATACCCTTTACATCGTGTGTTTTTATGCGATGCTTTCATTTCCTGTTATCTCAGAAGTTTCAAGAACTAAGAGGCATTTTTTAAATGAATTCCTATGATTAATTTATTCAGGCAGCCATGCGTTGCTTACTGGAATTTGATTCATTTTTAGCATGTTTACCAGAATAGTACTTTATCAATAGATGTTGTTTTTTTATTCAAGTAGAGATTTTACCGAATCTTGAAATGATGATATAACATGAAATATTTATCAAAGTTGCATGGAATCTTTTAAGTATTGGCAAGTACAAAAGTTACTAAGTGGCTTTCTATTTAAATGTTTTGAATATGCAGATTTTAATTTTTTTTGGATGAATTTGTGGGATTTATGTGATTTTTTATTTATTTATTTAATAAGTTCAAAAACAGCACTCAGCCCTATTACATTGAACATTACAACCAATAAATATTAAATGCATATAAAAATATATAAAAAGTCGAATAAAACGGTAAGGAACTCAATGAAATACATCAGTATGAGGATCTTGCTTCAGAGTTTGGTTATATAAGTTTGGGAGGCGGAAAATTAAGGAGCATTTTGTGGTTGAGAGCCAATGGGTGTGGCAGTGGAATAAATCATATAATCTGGTACTTCTAGAGGGAATACGGAGGGGGGTAACGGGAGAGAAGTTCAGGAGTTCTATATTTTCCATTTAAAATGTTACGAAAAAACTTGAGGTCGATTGCCAGTCTACGATTGGTCAGAGGTAGTAAACCTAGAGTGTGGAGAATGTGGGAAGAGGACGCATTACGAAGAGAAGGAACTCTCTGGCGGATAATGTGATGGAAGAAATTTAGGGGCCTTTATAGGAGATTGAGGTTAGATTGGGAAGCTGAGGACCAAATGGGTGAGCAGTATTCTAAAATTGGGATAACACAACTGACATAGAATGTGCGTAGAGAGAAAACATTCGTAATTTCGGCGAAACGATGGATGAGGCCCAGCATAGACATGGCACGAGAAGTGACGTTCCTAATATGGGTAACAAATAGTAGTTTCTGGTCAAAGATTACACCAAGATCCTTTTGTGTTGTAACTAAGGGGATAGTAATGTCAAGAAATTTGTATTGGTTTATAATTGGTTGCTTAGGTAAGGTGAAGGTAAGAGTGGTGCATTTGGAGGGATTGATTCTAAGATGCCAGGTTTTAGTCCAGTCGGAGAGGCGGTCTAGGGCAGCTTGGAGAATAGCAGAATCGGTGAGGGAATTAATCTCTTTGAATAATTTGCAGTCATCTGCCAATAGTAGTATCCTGCAAGGTAATGCAATTATATCCACTAAGTCATCTATGAAAAGGATGAAGAGAAGGGGGCCTAAGACACTATCTTGAGGCACACCAGAAGTGACAGGAGCGAGAGAAGATAGGTAGCTGTTGATAACTACACGCTGACATCTGTTTGACAGGAAAGAAGAAATGAGGGAGAGAAAAAGATGGACATTAAAGCGATGGGAGATTTTGTGGAGGAGGAGAGAATGGTCAACAGTGTCAAAAGATTTGACGAAATCGATGTAACACACGTCCAGTTGAGAAGAATTTTCGTGTGTGCGTGATATTATTCATGTGCATGGAAAGGTTGGTTAGAGTTGAGGAGTCTGCTAGAAAACCATGTTTTTGCGTGGAAATATAGGGAAGAGTGAAAGCGAGGAGCCGATTATGAATAATTTTTTCACAAACAATTGATAGGTTGGAAAGAAGAGATATGGGTCTATAATTTTCCACCTGAATAGGGATGATGTTGGCTATTTTCCACTGGTGGGGAAAGACTCCTGTGGAGAAGCATTGGTTGAGAAGCATAGAAAGAGGTATCGAGAGCTGAGAAGCTGTTTGCCTGAGAAATTCCGCTGCAATACCATCGGGTCCGTTGGCTTTCTTGGAAGGGAGGGCAGAGAGGAGCTGGTGCACTTCGCCGGGGGTGGTGACAATGGAGGATAGACAATGGGAACATTTAGGGTTCCGAGGAGGGGGGGAGGTAGGAGTAGGGGAGGGAGGTGAAAAATTTGATCTGAAAAACTCATTAAAAGTTTCAGGTCTAGCACTACCAGAAAAGACGGAATCATTATAGTAATTCACTGAACTAGGAATTTGTCCACCTTTTCTACGACAATTTATTATATTTCAGAATGATTTACTGTTGAAATTAATTTCTGAGCTCGTACTATCAATGTAGTCATTGTAATCATGCCTCAGTAGAAAGTTAACGTGTCATCAGTGATTGTTGAATTTGTTGATATTTTGGTACAATCGTGGTGGTAGCATCAAAATTCATTGTTGTTTATCAGTGAATTAATGGATAATATTTTGCTTGGAAAAGGCAGTCTCCATCCAAGTTCCCCAAGCTTTTGGAAATTTCTCAGTTAATCACAGCAATTTGTTTTTAATCATTATATTTCATCTGGTGTTCAGTTACTTATCAGTTAAGCATAATAAAAATGAGGGTAATATTCCTTTCCAGCCCCTCAATTTCCAAGCGGCCACATCTGCAACAACGGCGCCATGGGTGACAAGAAATGGAACTACATTGAGTTTGTTTTGTTTGTTTGTTTGAAATCCCAGTCAATTCGCCTCTCTTACAGCACAAATGGGTATCTCAGAGGTAGTGCAATGAATAACCGGGGAGGGAGGAGGGAAACCCGGTGCTGGCATTTGCCTGCTCTTACGAAGAACACCAGGGGGACCAACAGCTTAACGTCCCTTCCGAAGGACGGAACAGCTGAATTTGCGCGGTCTCCTCAAACTACGCAAATAGGGGGCCGGGTGACCTTGAGAAAAATCCTACTCGCGCAGGATTCGTACCCGATGACTTTTTCAAGCATAGGGCGAGTAGCAGCCAGCGTCCTAACCACTACACCACCAGCACCCCCTTGAGTTTGCTATGGAGACAGTAATATGTAATATGAATTTCAAAATGCTAGTGCGGGATTTGCACAGCAATTAAAACCTGGAAAAGATGCCATGGAAATGTTATTGTTGTTGCGTTAGATGGAGATTAGAGCCTGGAACCATATCACCCTCTCCATGCCAGTGGAGATAAGGCACTCGAAGCAGAGTAAACTACACGTATTTCCATTTCTTGTCACTCACGGCACCATTCTTACAGATCTTGCCCCTCGGAAATTGTGGGCTGGAGAGGGATAGTCCCAAAATTATTTAGTCCACTAGCTCTCTATTTGCAAAAATTGAACATGATTTTTTCCTCAAATGCCATTCTGGTCGTACAATATTTGAATTGATTATATATATTGCTAGAAAATAGGGTTCATATGAATCCAGTTTTAAATGATTCTGATCTTTTAAGAGCAGAGAATCAGAAGGAGTTGAGTTTAGGAGGGACCGAGCATAAAAATAAAAGAATCACTTTCGTTATTCAGCGAGCATTGAGAATGGAAGATATTTTTTTAGAAAGAGAAATGCTTCACACCAAAGTAATGCAGGTGTAATGAGTGTAAAAAATGTTCACAATTCTGCATTCGAGTAGAATGGGATCCCCAGAAATAATCTCAGCCTATAATTCATTTGCGTTGGACAATTGCTTTAAATCGACATACAAACCTGGGACTTGTGAAAAAGCAGTGCAATAAGAGCGATGTTTTACTTTCACCATGAAAAGAAATCGAATCCAAACAAGAAAATAAATGGCTGTAAATTTGCACTTAATGCAGCTCACTTGTTTCAATGTTGTTCCTGTAATCCTTAAGAGTTTTCGAGATTATTCACTTTATAGATGCAATCGCGGGAATTGTTTTAACATCCACCTTACTGCGCAACTTGCTGACCGTCACTGATTTTATTACAAATATAAAATTAAATTTCTCCTTAAATTTGTTGTGTGCAATTTGACTATTTTTGTTACTTTTCATAAATGATTGCCAGAATTCTTAAGCACCTCATTAACTTTTCATTTTAAAGGCACATTGAAACGGAGATTATTATGTAATAATTTTAAACTTGAATTTAAAGAACTGATGACTTTTACAAAGCGAAAAAGTCAGAACCTGAGTCTCTATCATCGTCAGAATATCAGAAATCTCGATAATTTTTAACATACACATAATGACAGTTTTTAGTTTTGTACTTTTTACTTTGAATAAATTACGTTTTAGTTTCACTTAATATTATTGTTATTTCTGCATTATTTCTGTTATTTACTATAAAGGTATGCATCTGTTTAAATGTGATTTTAGATATGAAAAATTGGAAGGCTGGAATCTACCTTGCCAACAAGGATTTCTTATGGCAAATAGCATTTTGATTTGTCGTTTCAATTTGCGTTGTCTTTTCCAAGAACGTAACCCCAATGCAAATCAGGGCCTTGGTGTATTTAGAATCAAGAGGGCAACAGCACCTAAGACATTTTACAAATTGACAATGAGGAGTTAGAATAAATATTTAAATGGTGTTAAAGTAAACAAAGACTACTGTGGTATAATATATAAGACATAAATATGAGGAAAAGATGGGCTTTTGAGATAAGGATTTGGAGTGGATTATGGGAAATTAGTTTGTCTGAAAGGAAATTAATGAAGCCTTAGATGTATTAGGATGACTAGATGTCTTGTTTTAATGGGATGTGCCCTGTTCATAATATTTCCTTGGTGTCTGAATAACATTTACGAGAACATTGTTTTTTTGCACCTTACACTTTTTAAAGCAACTTAAAAATGTTATTTACAATCGGAGTTAACGGTGAATATGCATTAAGTAGTGTTGTTTTCTTCTTTGAGTAGCTTATTACTTCATAACCACTTAACCATGAACACAGGTTAAATATAAATAAAATTATAAATGGTATTTATTATTTTTCTTAGCCTTTTAATAATTATTTCTTTGAGAATCTCCCACATCATTGTTTTTTTATATTTTTAATCTTTACTTTTTGTAAAAGAAGTATTATCTGATGGTATTTGAATTACAATAGAGTCCCGATAATCCGACCTTCGATTGTCAGACACTCCGCATGATCCAACATAGACAGCCCAATATCTGTGGCGAAAAATTATTGGCAAATTCGGACGAATTTTTTAAATTTAAAGCGAAATTTTGTTATCTCATTGACAATGAAGGATTGTTAGGTGAGCAGATATATAACTGCAATGAGACAGGCTTAAACTATAAAATGCTGCCTTCAAAAACTTGAGCTTCTCGGGCTGAAGCTTCAGCTCCTGGGTATAAACGAAGTAAAGAAAGAGTGACGATTCTAGCCTGCAGTAATGCTACTGGTAACCACAAATTAAAACTCGTACTTATTGGAAAGGCCAAAAAACCACGAGCTTTCAAAAATCTAGCTCTTACTGTTCTACCACTTTTGTATAAGTACTGCTACTGATGTCATATTATTGAGATGCTGGCGCGACCTCGCCACAAGGAAGAGAAGCAAAGCCTGGAAACAAACCTCAATTACTCAGTTTTTTAAACAATAACTTTAACTTCAAATAATAGTTTTGTACTCTATTATGTTAGTTGTACTGTAGAATAATGATTACTAAACGTGATTTCGTACTTGTTATACTTCAAATTTTTGTTTCGTTTCGCCCCGTTCTTTTCCATATGGTCGGACATTTTCGGTAATCCGACCACACCTCGGTCCTATTTAGGTCGGATTATCGAGATTACTGTATTTTGAAAAAATTTAATTCCGATGTCTTCAAGGTTGAAGCTTACTAGAGCTCCAGCAATTTCAATTCAATTTTATATTTATAGTACACCCATTCCCCGCATTAATGCTGAAAATAATTTAATAACTTTTTTTGAATTGCACTCACGTGTTCATTTACGCTCTTTAAAATTTCTGGTGTAATTTACGAAGTCCACTGCGCAGCGCCTCTGCACATTTATAACACGACGTATTTGCAGTTGATTGATAGTTCTGTGTACACTTGTCGATGTTTTTGTAGGTTAAAATATAGTGAACATTGTTTAATTATATTTTCCCTTTACATAAAAAGACCATGAGTGATAACTGCTGGTCAGTGGAGAAAGAGGAAAAACATAACTCTCGAGGTTAAATTATAGGTTTTGCAGTGACTAAAAGCTGGAGAGCGCCAACATTTTTGTTTATTGCTCCCTTTTCAATTGTTCAGTTTTTTTTAATGTAATACCAAGATATTTGAATTCTTCTTTTATCTGGTCTTATTCCATGTTCCTTTATTTATCAAGCACGTGATAATTATTTTATGAATCAATATTTCTTTATCAAAACTTAGTAAGGTTTCAATCGTTTCAATATACGATTTTGTTTTATTGGTTGCCTTCTCTTAATTGAACAGTATCTTCAGTCATGATGCTTAGGTTATTATTTTCCAATCTCATTGGCACCTGGTTGCCCTATGCATTTATCGAGTATGAAAGTACAGGAAAAAATGAAGGGAGATAAAATAAGAAGCGATAGTGTTAGTTTTTACCACATTAAATGTGATATGTCTCATCATACTGAATGCTTTACTTGTAATTTTTTTTTTACTTGTTTTACTTAACATTCTAAAGATATCGTCTTTAAATGTCTGAGTAAGGTGAAATGTCTCGATAAATCCAAAATTATACAATATGGAAGTTAGTGTAGGCTCCTCATGTTTAAATGGTGGTGATACAAATGCTGGTATCCTCAGTCACTTATTCACTTGCTTCAAATTTGGGATGCGAGAAAATTACTTGTTAAATTTCCTCGATTTTTGTGTAATTCAAAGAATAGGAAAAAATGAATTGATTAAATTAATAACCAGATTCCAGCTGACTTTAAATTAATTTATATAGATTCACTACTATTTATTCCTGCCAATAGTTAATTTTTTTTATTTCTGAAGTCTGATAGTATTAAGTTTAAACATAAACAACCAAAGAACACAAATTAAGTTGAAAAAATATATTATAATTTTTGAAGCCATAAATTAAAGAAAATGAATTGAAAGAAGTTATGCTTCAAGTCAGTGTGCAAGCATAAAATTTTCCATTTAATTTAATTGTAAAACCAGCATTTCATAAAAGTTATGACTCATTTATCAATAGTGGCCATGTAAAGCCAATTAAATCCCAGAACATTATATGCTCCATAAATTTCACTCATTTTATTAGATCTTATGCTAGAAGAACAAATAAAAGTAAAAATCCTGGTGCCATCAAAAGATTGTTAATGTGTGATAATAATATTCTACAAAATCATTTACAAAATATAACGAATTCTTCTTCCTTATTGAATTCGCCAACATTTTGAATTTTTCCTCTTTATTTAAGGTGTTTGCCAAGCCAAAATGGACCAGGGTGAACAGAGCAAGTGGATGTGCATGGTGTTAGGAAGAATAAAGAGTTCTGCTGAGCTGCGCCCAGAATATAGACATCTGGGTGTGAGAGTAAAGAGGAGTCTTGGCTCGATGATATGGGATGAGAGAGGGTTTTAAACCTAGACATTGCATATTCTGGTTTGTTCTCCAAAGCAGATAATGGTGATGAGTAGAATGGGAGTGAATATTCATTAATCTGGATTAAACGACCTTTCATAATTTACGATTGCTCGTAATCATTTAATTCATTGCACTTGTCAAATAAATGGAAAGTCTGTTTTGTACCTGGCAAATGTTAGACAAAAGTATTTTTATTTTGTTTGTCGGGCTTTTTATTAATATTTATAAAATAAATACATTGAAGCAAGGAAAGAAAAATACAATATGCTTTAATTTCCCTCTAGAGATTAAGTGAATTCAAGTTAGAAAGCCAAATATTTTAGTCAAATTCTGAATTCATATTAAAAAGAAACTTTCAATTATGAATTTTTTGGTAAAAATTTCCAATTCTTAATACTTGTATTAAGAGGAGTTAGTCAATTTCAATGTTAAGTTATTTCAAAGTTCCATCCAATTGGCTAGATATTTTTTCTTTGCAAAATATTTTTTATTTCTTTTTCCATGTGTAATGTTAAAAATAAATTTCAAATTTAACTGGCAAATTGAATTTCATGTCAGACAAAATTGGCATAATTAAAAATTGCTAAACATTCTATTGAAAATATTTTCCATTTCTTTCTACAGGCGTAATTAATATAATCTTTTAAAGTCCCATCAACCTTTAAAATTTCAAAAAATGTTTTTCAACTGTTATTTTTAAAATAACCGTTCTTTAAAATATGCCAGACATTTTTTCTTTTTCTGAGCAGTCATAAATTTTTAGTCCTTAAATCCAAATTCTTCCCATTCCATTTACTGCCATTTTTTCTTTTGTGAACACCAGAATTTTCATTGCCTAGGTATAAGAACTCTCCTTCATCCCATCTTATTTAATCTAGCCCTGCACAGACTCCACTTTACTCTTGCACCCACGTTTGGAGGGGATGAAGGGGTGAGGGATTTTTTCCCTCACCCCTCTTTTGAAGAAATCAGAAACAACACATGAAAATACTGTTATTGTAATTATGAGAGCTTAACATTTATTGTAATTTTTGTTCAAGTACAATTTGTATCATCACAATGTACAATTTTCACAGCAATGCAATAAAGAAAATACAGCAGGCCAAGTTTTTTCACTTTCATGTCATCAAGTACAGAAATTTTTCAGGCCACTCTTTTAGGAATGTTGGACTTAGGGGGGATTTTGCAGCAGGACCTGTAAAAAAAAGCCCCTGCTCCCCATCACTTCCACTGCAGATTTCCTCCCTGCTTCATCCCCCCCTACTGCAGTCCTCGCCAACTAGTAGCCATAGTCTCTTCCTTTCACTACACTGATTAGTCTTCACCACAGTTTATTCTGCTGCACATCTCAAAAACAATCACTTCACTACAATAACAGTTGCCCCCCTCAAAATAATGCCTCCTATTGCTTAAGAGATTGCGATAACTGAAGCAAATGCATTGTACATAGCAGCAATGCACTGTATGGATGAAAAACAAAATAATGCCAACAGTATTGAATCAACAAATAATTACTAGTCATAATACAAAAACATTAAATTACTAAAGTGTCCTCGGCAATAGAATTCAAAATGCTAAGATAGATATTAAAGGCAACTTGCTTGAATTTTTAAGGGTTTTAGTCATAATAAAGTACATGAATCACCAATAAAATAATGGATGGCGTTACACTGTTTAGCTGGAAAATACAACTTTTTTCCTATTCTTTAATATTTTACAAAATTCTTACATTTTGCATAAATTTTAAAGGAATTTACTTCTGCTCGCAATTTAATTTTTTTAAAACAGCAAGTATTAAGCTGAAATGTTTTATATATCATTGGTTGGAGTTAAAAATTTCTACATTGAAAAAATGAAAAGAGGTTATATACAGCATCATAAATATTTAGTACTTGTTCTTATCTGAAATTAAGGCTCAAAGCAATGCTAGAATATTAAAACTGGGACATTATCAAAGCAAATGCATGACAAAAGGGAATTTAGAGGAAAATATTATGGATTCAAAGAAATATGTCACTAGTAATTGTTCTTTAAGTAAATCCCAATTCTTATACATATTCATGTTTGAAATTTAATGATTCAAAATTAACTTACTGAGGAAGTAGTAATTACATATCTTGATTCAACACTGCTGGCATTTTTAGGTAACCATTTCACACAGTACATTGCCCCTCCAATGATTTAACCCTTTCATGACCACATTAATTTTGGGTAAATCAACAAAAGAATCATTATTTTAAATCTATCAATAAAGTATTTGAATTTTAATGTAGAAAATGTATTGTAGACTCGCTTGAAAAATTTGCTCATTATGTATATGTAATGATCAACTACCAATCTCAAAATACATTCTTAAAATTGATATTAGGAGGATTTACAAATTATAACTGATAAAAATGGATATAAATTCAATATATAAGTATATATAATATAAATAAGAAATTGTTGATAAATTTAAAGACTCCCTTCTCAAAAAAGCTGAGAAAAAGTGAAAATCTCAATTCATTATCATTCAGCACAGATAAAAAAAGTCAAATTATGCTTGGCAGAATTTTTCCAAGCCCCTAAAAGTTCCAAGTGCGTGGCAGCATATGAAATAAAAGAATTATAATCACATTATGTGATGCAAATAATTTAATGGAGCATATATCAAAGACAATGGCCATGAAAGGTTTAACTCATCCCAATCACAAATCACTTAATCAACAGGAGGCATTAACACATGAAGAGAAACAAAAGAGTTGAAAAATATCCCTCAAAACAGAAAAACTACCCTTGAGTTATCAATTACATAAAATAGAATCGAATGAGCTTCGCACAACAAACTGTATTAATCCAAAAAGAAAATGTTTTTTCCAAAATATTCTGAAAAAATTAGCGATTGTTTTAAAATCAAGTACAAAGTTTTAAACACTGATTTGGTCCACGAAAATGCATTTATTTATGCATTCATTTCATTTTCCTGAGATCTCCACATTAAGCAAAAATCTGTGTTTGCCGGGACACCCTAACCTTTAGGTGCCCAGAGGGAAATAACTTCCGAAATGTTATTTTTGGACCCACATTCAATGTAAAACATTTCTACCAGACTTTTAGAACATCATTTATTAAACAAACTATAAAATTACCTAGTAAAGAGTAAGACAAAATAGCTTTTTAGTGGTAAACGTACATAATTTCAAAATATTTCTCAGAACACCTATGAAGTTTTATTTAAAAAGAGTCCCAAGTCTCAGCTTTTTTTCACTTATTACATAAAACTTGTTCGTAGCATTTAAATTGTCTCCGCCAACCTGTAATTCCTAGCAACTGCTGTAACACTACTGCCTGCCTCTACTTTTTCAATAATTTTTAATTTTGTTTCCAAACTCACTACGTTGCATGTTTTCTTTTCGCTACTTCCATTATTATCGCTTATACTTGGCCTCTTCAACATTATAAAATTTAACAGAGTGTTAAAGAATAAATTTAAGTTATACATAACTCAGTGCACAGAGATTGTGAAATAGGTCTGCGTTAAGACTACAACTGACAAGAGTCGAACATTTTGACCACTAAAACCCAAGCTGCCATAAGTCGGCCCTGACACATTAGAGGTGGAATAGCGGAAGGGAGGCAATGGCCAATGGGGAAAAAACAATGATGCTATTGCAGCTCCACTTATAGATCAAACTCATAGTAGTGCATGTTGGGTTTCCTGCAATTTATATATCATTAAATATTATTATAGATTATATGCATTCAAACATTAAGATCCCTCCGTGAGTACCACATGTTTCTTTGTATGTAAAAATCATTCTTTGATGTGTACAATTATTGTTTTATTATTATTTATAATGATATGTTAATATGGTAAGTTAACATTGTAATAAAGTAATCGTCGAAAATTATATATTTGAAAAATATACAAAAACATTCTTTATGGTCCAATGATGTAAAAGAAACATGAAGCATGAATCATATTTCTATTTCTGTTTTTAAATGTTTTCCGCCTTAGGAGATATGCTTTTTGTGTGAGACCCATGAAATCCACAGAGATAAGAATGAAATTGGCCACCAAACGATTCAATATTATGCAACACTGCTGAAATATCACAATATTTAAAATACTTTATGAAATTTGATTAGTGTAAAATTTAAAAAGTCAAAACATATTAGCCTGCAGTCGCACTGTGCATAAGCTATATATATATATATATATATATATATATATATATATATATATATATATATATATATACGCCAATTGCTACCTTGGAGAATGGGAAAGACTCTTCCTCAACGTTCCACTCAGACCACTTTTGTGGCTGAGATACATCGACGATGTCTTCCTCATTTGGACGCATGGACCTGACTCTCTCCTTTCCTTTCTCTCGCGTCTCTCCTCCCATCCTTCACTGTCCTTCACCCACCAATCCTCTACCTCCCACATCACATTCTTGGATGTCGATATTTACCTTCAAGACAGCCAAATCCGCACCTGTGTTCACATCAAACCCACCAACAGCCTCCAATACCTCCACTTTGATAGCTGCCATCCCCTTCATACCAAAACCTCTATCCCCTATGCCCTTGCTCGTCGAGGATGGAGGCTTTGTTCCGATAGAGCATCCCTTCTAGAGTATTACTCTGTCCTCGAGGATGCTCTTCTCAAACGTGGTTACCCTCCAGTCTTGGTCCGCGAACAGATCCATAGGGCGATGACGCCTACCCACATTGGATCTCATCCTCACACACCCACTATTCCTGCATCTACCCCTCCACTCACTCTTACGACACTTTTCCATCCTGGTATCCACGAAGCTCTCAAAACAATCCTTCATGCTGCCCACCCAATTCTTACCTCTTCCTCCCATCAGTCCCTCTTTATCAACCTTTTTGCCAATCCTCCGCTCCTCTCCTTCCGCCGGCCCCCAAATTTGGGAAATATCTTGTGGAGGAAGGATCTTCCCACTTCTACCACGCTTCTTGCAATAGGTTCCCACCCCTGCGGAAAACCTCGCTGCCTCACTTGCCCTATCCACCTACCATCATCTTCTTTCTCGAGTCCCTCCACCAACATCACCTACCCCATCACCTCCAGAAGCAACTGCACCACCCGTAACGTCATTTACCTCCTTACCTGCACCCTTTGTCCCGCGTTTTACGTAGGCCTCACCAGCAATCCGTTAAACATCCGAATGAACGGTCACCGGAATAGCGTTTCTCTCAGACGCCCCCTCCCAGTTGCATTACATGCTAATACCCACAATGTTCCCTTTAATAGTTGCTACAATGTTAGGATTATTCGCGCTTTACCCTATGACACTCCTGCCCCCCTTCTCCGACACTGGGAACTAGCACATATCCATCTTCTCGACTCTTTCTCTCCGCCTGGCCTCAACCTCCGCTAACCCTATTATCCCCCTTACAATGTTTCCTTGTTACTTTGTAACTATTCGGACTCTACCTCATCACACTCCCTCTTTATTGGCTATCCACCCCTCCTACTCCCCACCTCCTCCAATCATCAACCTTCCCACATTACCCTGTCATTCCCCGCCCAGTGTGTCACTTTACGTTACTCTTTCGCTGAAGAAGGGCTTAGGCCCGATAAGCTTGCGTGTGTTTTTGTGTTCGTGTGTTTTACGTGTCTCTTCGACGCCCCCAGCAGCCTGCCAGCTTGGTCCTCAACTTGGTGAGTGTCCGCTGGGCTTCCCTCAACACCTTGTTGCCACCCTCATCACTACCTTTTCTTTTCCTTTAGTTAATATATATATATATATATATGTGTTATAACGAATCTGCGTTGGCTGGGGCCGCATTAACCCTCCAAGGATGAGCGTGACCATATGGTAACGGCATGAGCACCTCTACTTTTCGCACCCACATGGGCTCCCTTTCAACAGCTAACGGAAAAAAATCCATTACTTTCCCTTCCTAAGGGTCTAAACTGCAGTTCTGTTTCAGCTAACATGTAGTGTACATCATTTTGTGAAGTGAAATTGACGAGCCAAAACTTTCAATTTCCATTTTTGCATCAAAATGGAATTGGGATCACAGTAAATAATTTTTTCATTAACTTTTCGCCAAATATTTTTATTTTTTCAGATGAAAATGATTCATTAGTATCCAGTGACATATAATGTAATATATCTCGATTATTTCCAATTTTACTTCGTAAATACTATGCAATTTAGTTACAGAGATTTAAAAATTACATTTTTTCATATGAAATACTTGAAATTTATTCTAAAAATATAGAATATTTTCCAATGATAAACTTTATATGCTAGGAAAAATGCATGTTGGAAGGATGGTTTGACTGTCAAGGTAATTCTGGATATAACCAAGGCTGAAAGATCAAGTGATTTGGAGAATGAAGCAGAAATCACATATTTTCATGTCTCCTTCCGACCCGAGTGAGTTGACTGACTAGGATGATGAAGAGGGAGGATTGATGGACAATATGAGCAGCCATCAGCTCACAGCAGGTGCTGAAGTAAAACACAGTAACCAAAAACGTATTGGAGTAAATTATGAGCTGCCTTCCTATCAAGTCAGCCAAAAGAATAAGTGGATTGAGGGCGATTTGGAGCATTTACCCACCATGAAATTCGAAGATGCAAATTACGAACAATACAAATTACTTTCACCACTACAATTTTTTGAGCTGTTTTGGGATCGAGATGTTATTGGATATTTGGTAGTGGAGACAGCCTGATATGCCAGTTTTAAAATTTTTCCCAATTCAACAGTGACTGAAGAAGAAATAAAAGTTTTTATCAGTATTCTCATTTTGAGCAGATACAACGTCTTGCCTGGTAAGAAATTTTATTGGGAAACTAAAGATGATGTACGCAACATTTTAGTGAGTAATGCGATGAGGAGGGATCGTTTTATTCAAATTATGAAGTTTATTCATGTGCCAGATAATACTAAACTTAATACCAATGACAAAATGTGCAAGCTCAGGCCACTGATTGAGATGCTGAGGGCCAAATTTATGGATCACTTTGTGACGTATGAGCACCTTGACTTTGATGAATGTATGATTAAATATTTTGGGTCTCACAGGTGCATCATTTGCATCATGCATCATTTGAAATTGCGGAGGTACTACAGTACTAGTACAATGAGAGATAATAGAATTCCCAAAGATTGTCCCCTACCTATGGAAACTGATATGAAAAAAACCAAAAGTGGTACGTTTAAATCAGTTTTAGAAAGAAACCTCAGCATATCAATATGTAAACGGATGGACAATTCCATTGTGGCCATTGCCTTGAAGTCATACGGAGTGGCACCTACTACAAATGTAAAAAGGTACAGTCAGAAGAAAATGAATGTGAGGCATCCTCAACCACATTCCATACACCAATATAATAAACATATGGGTGGCATTGACAGGATGGATGAAGACATCAACCAATACAGAATCAGCAGAAAAAAATGGTGGTGGCCTATCTTCCCATGGCTACTAGATACATCCATACATAATGCGTGGGTACTCGACAAAAAATCAGTTAAAAATATAACAACATTAGAGTTCAGGAGGGAGATAGTACAAATTTATTTGACACAGTTTAAGGCATCCACGAAGTTGCCTGCAATAGCAGACCCAATTTTGACCAGGGTAAACAAAGAACTGCGATTAGATCAAATGGACCATTTTGTTGTGGAAACTAATGAAAAGAAGAGAAGACATGCAGGTGAAAGCTGTACAGTGGTGGTAAGAACAATGTGCGAGAAGTATGGTTGAACTGTGTATATCATGTTTTGTGTGTTTTCACAAAAAATAACGTGGTTTTTTACTCAGTGATAAAATGCTGTTAAACTTCAAATTAAACTTCCGTAGCATTTTTCAATGAATTAATAAAAACGTTAAAAATTATTTCTTGAATAAACAAATTATAAACAACAGACAACTGTTTCATTACCTAAAAATTTTTAATAAAATAATAGCAGTGGTAAGGACGGGCATGACCATATGGTCACGGCGTGTTTTGCGGAATCCAATGGTAATATATTAAAAAGAATACTTTTCCCATTTTAAAGGAGATATATGACTAAGAAAACACCTGAAATTTTTTTAAATTAAAAAAAATTGTCGTCCTTGGAGGGTTAAGCAGGGCTCACCTGTATATTGCATTATTTACATGAAAATATTACTAGGTGAATATGTCAATACTTTGGCTAATTTTCGATTATATCTAAAAAATTTCTATACTATTCATTGTATCACGTGAATAATATTATAAAATTTTCCAATATTTTTGTTAGGTAAAATTCCTACTTCTAAACAAATTCAACTGCGTGTATGTGCAAAAATATATTTTGGAATGATATGCTGAAATGCTTAAAACTAAAAAAAAACTATTGCTCCTGCATCAATAAATAGATTGATAGCACACATTCAGATGACACTCGAGATCTTGCAAACAAAATCTCACACAATAATCACCCCTGACAAATAAAACATATTAAGTGGGAAGCTCATTCATCCTATTTTGTAACAAAAATCTCTTACTCACAACAATATTCTTTGTTGGTAATGCAAAAGAGAAGAGGTCCAGAAAGATCCAGGATGTCAGCTGTGCAGTGAATTAGATGTGCAGAAATGTCCTCGTAACTATCTCTTGGAGCCACGCTTTTGAAACAATGAGAGAATTGAATCAGAAATCTTGAATAACAGCACATTCATCGTGAACATTTTGATACTCTTCCTTCACATTAAATCATTCCACCAATTTTTTTCATAATTAAATTTCCATAAAATGCTCTAATTTGAAAAATTGAGTAGTTATTTTTTTAATTCAAAAATGGTAATTCTGAGTTGCTAAGGTGAACAAAAATAGTTTTCTGTTCAAAAGCAGTGATTAGTTTCGGAAATATTTGTGATTCATTTAAAAATATTGCAAATCCCGTAATTGTTGTAACTCTTGTAACCTTTTGCTATTATGACTGTTGCCACTTGCCTATCTGTAACAGTGTTATTAATAATAATAATTAAGGTGATCAGATGTCCTCATTTTGAAGATGTTGTCCACTTTTCATGAATTTTTGTAATTCTGATAACGTTTAAGTATTTAAGAATTCAACAGACAAAATGAAAATATACTCCTGTCAATCTGTTTGGAATATGACTGAAGTTGTACTTGGAAGAATGGTCAACACCTGTGGAATATCTTAAATATTTTGTATGGCCAATCTTTAAAAAATGAAGTAAATTGGGGAAATGTTATCTACACATTAGAATTCATAATTCAAATATTAATTAACAAAGTTTGTGCTCATTTTGATTCGGAGAGCATACCATATCCAAATCTGTTGTCGATCAAAATTTATTTTACGCTTCCAGGAACAAATGCAACAGCGGAAAGGGATTTTCCAATTATCAGTAATATTTGGACCAGTGAAAACACTGAAATGTCTTTGGAATGCGTTACTGCACAGGCTGTGATAAAAGTAAATTTAGAAAAAAAATGCAAAAAGAGATGATGTTACTGAATGTGTTGTTAAATTTTTAATTAATTTAGTGACAAGAAACCAATGATTAAAGAGAAAATAACAATGACAAATGAGTGCTAAATTAATTATACCTAATTGGAATGACGAAACATTCCTGCACTTTATATAATCTCTCTGCGAGTGCTTTTAATGACTTCCAATCTCGAGATAATTCATTGGAGTTGCTCTTATCATTTCAAATTGTCAAAAACAATGAGTCCATTTGTGGTTGCATCAAGATTAAATGCAAACTATTTCAGAGCTTGAATGGAAACGTAGGGCAACTAATGCAGATTATAACGCGACCAATATATCAATTATCTGAAACAACTATGTTTGCACTAGAAACAGTCTATGACAGATATTTGTCCATTGTTTATCAATCCGATTAAATTCCAACATTAACTTCATGCTTAAAGATCCATTCGACCATTTGATAATAATGTTCCATTCTCAACTTTTTCAAGTTCATGTGATTTGAAACATTCTGACACAGAAATACAACTGCATCCATCCTATAAAACTCTCTCCAAATTAATTCTAAGCTAACTTTAGTCTCCTAATTAACAGGCATCCACTTGCTGTATAATTAATCTGACATTAAATGTAACAAGCAAGAAAAGAACTGCACAAGCAGACAGTAAATGGAGGTTTTTTCAAATTAAATTGTTAATACAGAATGCTCAAGTTTATGCATACCAGTATGATTGGTCTGACACATTATTATTAAAAAATAATTTAATGTAATGAAGAAGAATGAATAATTTTTTAAAACAAATGTTTATTTAAAAAAGGAAATTTAAATGAAATTTCTACTTCCATTCTGCTAGTCACTAGAACCTCCACAATAAAATGTGTACAATGAGAATACTGAAAAGATTTCAGCAGAAATACTGAGAAGAAATGGGAGCCTATTGAAATTATAACAGAGTACTTATCTGCTTTTAAGAAATGTGAATTATATCTAACATGAATTCTTAACATTCAACTGACTTGCAACAAAAAATTCTGATGAAACTTCAGAATTCACATTTCCAAAGTATTTACATAACCTTCAGCGACTTCAATTAAAACAACACTTTCCAAGCAAAATATTCCAATCAAATATGCCACTGACAAATGACAAAATGAATTTGGATGTTACTTCTACAACTAATTCCAAAAGATGGCTCATAAAGAGTTTAAGTCATGTTTACTACAGGAAAGGCGAGCCGCTATAGAGGCATATTTAAACGAATCTGCAAATATAATCAAATCCTCATGGGACATCCTCAAACAGAACACAACTGCCACCACCTGTAATTTAAGTCCAGTACATATAAATTTTGGTGACAGGGACATTTCCGATCCTGAAGATATAGCAGAGTATTTCAACATCCAATTTTGTAGTTTGCCAAATGTTATTCCTAATACTCCTACCTATACTTTTAAAACCAACAGCCAGTGTTCCTCTTCTCATTCTATCCTTTTATTCCCTACTGATGCTGCTGATATCATATCCATTATTAAATCATTTGATAACTCTTACTCTTCTGGTCCTGATAATATCCCGATGTCTGTTATCAAAACCTGCTCCACTCTTATTGCACCTTGCTTATCTGACATAATAAACCTATCTTTCCTTACTGGTCAATTTCCATCTGTTCTCAAATATGTGCGAGTGATTCCAGTCCCTAAAAAATCCTGTCTTTCCAATTCTAAAAACTATCCACCTATTTCCATCCTTTCAGCCTTCTCAAAAACAATTGAAAAGATTTTCTATAATCGCCTAACTGACTATCTTAAATCTCGACCTTTTAAGCAATAATCAACATGTTTTCAAGCAAGGAATGTCAACTTCCACTGCTGCCTTCCAACTCATTAACCATATTCATCTTGCCTTCAACAAGAAATATGGGAATATTTTATGACCTCAGTAAAGCTTTTGATAGCATTAACCATGACATACTTCATCACAAATTAAATTAGCATTGGCATCACTGGCAATGCTCTAAACTGGATTGATTCTTATTTGACAAATTGACATCAAATTGTAAGTTATTCCCAAAAGACACCTGTTGGAACAACAACGGTGCAATCTAAACCCAGAAAAATTGTGTGTGGCTCCCCAGGGATCAATCCTTGGGCTGCTACTTTTCATTGTTTTTATTAATGATCTGTCAAACCATTTCTCCAGAAGTTTCTCAATTCTGTATGCCGATGACACTTCTTGTTTAGTAACTGCCGACAATCCTACTGAACTTATTAACTATGCCATAGTATCTGTAAAAGAAATGCCTGAATGGCGTGACTCCAATAATCTAAAGATAAACTGTAGTAAAACTTTATATTTACAATTTCATCCAAAGAATTCTTTGCCATCCTGCAGTCCTCTGCTTAAACTGAATAACTCCAGCATATGCAGATCAGAGGTTATGAAGTTTCTTGGTCTAAATATCACTAAAAGACTTGATTGGTCAAATCACATTAATGCCGTAGTAAAGAAAGCTGCAATTGGCATTTTCATGATTAGAAAACTAGCACCCATAGCTTCTATCTCCATTCTAAAATCAATTTATTATGCTAAAGTAAATTCACACCTAGCATATGCAATAATATTTTGGGGTAATTCTGGTATGTTTAAAAAAGCTTTCTTCACACAAAAACGAGCCATCAAGGCAATACTTAAAGTTTCATACCGCACTCCTGGTAGGCCTCTATTCCGCTCACTCAAAATACTTATCCTTCCCTCGGTATACCTATTTCAATGTGCTACTTTTGCAAAAAATAACCAAAACCAATTTATAACAAATAATGAATACCACAACTATGGTACTTGCTCAAGGAATAATGTTCATATTAATGGCTACTCCTCATGCCAAAAAGGCCCCCACCACTCTGCATCCCTAATTTTTAATCACCTACCCACTGACATCAAATCACTTTCCTCTCCAAACACCTTCAAAAATAAGGTGAAAAATCTATTACTGGCTAAATGCTATTATAGTGTAGATGAATTTATGACTGACTAGCTGATACAGCAGAATTTTTTAAATTAATTTTGTGTTTTGTATACATAGTTTTGATATTAGTTAGTACTTCGATGAAAATGTGTGTTGTGCTGTGAAAATTCATTATCTTGAATATTGTAATTAAAATTTTGACTGGCGACTTCCATGTCGTTATCTATGTCATCAACGGAATAATAAATGTATTATTATTATATTTAAATGATAGGTCATTGAAATTATGTATAACCGTCAATTTTATTTTTTTTTTGTTTGAATTCTTGTACTTCACTTTTAGTGTTATCTCACTGTACACCTGACTTGTCCTATATCATCTGAATGTATGATCCCTGGACCAATAAATTTATTATTATTATTATTAAAATAAAATTCAATGCAAAAATAAAAAAACTTTATACAACACAGAGGCTTATTCCACATGACACAATATAATAACGACCAGTTTCAATGAATAACCACCATCACCATATCATATTGTGCTATGTGTAACAAGTAAATTGTGATTAAAACTGTGCCATTTTAATTTTTGCTTTGTTTTTAATGTTAACAACGATGCATTATTATTGAAGTCCACAAAGTCTCGAACTTGTTTATTAATTTCAATCCCCAAGTATAAATTAAAATTAAGCTCGTGTAATACAAATTTATCAGAAAAAAATTTTAATTGGCATAATGCTCAAAATGCAGCCTTTCTTCACATTTCAAAACATTAAACTTACCTATTAAATCTGCTTAGTAACATTAGTAACTTGATAGTTCATGCAACTTTGATAAATATTTCATGTTATATCACCATTATGAGATTGTGATTGTTGTTTCCATGAAATTTACTTCTATTTAACGAAAATATTGAGATGATTTAGGTTTTCTCAAAAGACAGCAGGCAAAGAGAATTAAAAGCTTTCAAGGACCATATATTTTGCATGTACAAATGGCCAGGTATTGTAGCATTGATAATACTAGTGTGAATAAAAATAACCAATTTATTTTTATGATTTTCAAAGATGAAATGATGAAATTATTTTAACTTTCTCGATTGTAGATACACTTCAAATCTGAAACTTTTCTCTAATATCCCAAAGCAAGCTGTTTGCTGATCCCAAAAAGTTCCTCCACTTTCAATATTCACAGTTGGCAAAACTGACACTAAGCATTACACAAATATTTTATTTGCCATGAGATGTGTGTAACATTCACCATGTACAAAATCTGAGGGAATTAAAAAAAAAAGTATTACATGAGAAAAAGTTGATATTTTGATGTAATATGTAAATGAACTCAACTATTGATAAAGCACTGTTTTGGAAAAACACGAAAAAAATAAAATAAAAAAGGGGAAACTAATGCAATAAATTGATCCTAGTTATTCATTAAAACTTCTGGGATAACAGCAAATTGATAGCTTCAAAACACCCAATCTGATAAATACCACATATAATGGGAATCAAATCACTTTGTAAAGCACATCATTGCCATTAATGAATTTTTCTATAAAATTATGCTGTATTTCATGGAATGCTCTATGACTAGAAAAAAGTCCCTCATGTTAAATCATTCTAAGATTTTTCAGAATTAAATTTCCATAAGAACTCATGTCAAACTTCAATTTGAATAAATCGAGTAAAATTATTCTATACATTTACAAAAACAATGTTCGCGAGTTGCTAAGATAAACAATAAGTTCTCAGTTCAAAAGTACTCATAATAATTTGCTACGAATCTCGATATTAACATATGTACATATTTCATTACTTTTAACTCATTTGTCAATAATAATAAGTTATAATTTATAAAAAATTATACAGCCAATAAACTGTCAACCCTAATTCATAGGAACAAAATCTGAAGGGTAAAAAAATACTATATTCCATCAATATTAGACACAACTAGTCTTAGAGTTTGAATTGAATAATTGGATAATCAAGGCTGATTATAACGCGATCAATATTATAATTCCTCCGAAACATATTTTTGCACTATAAAGACGCAATCATAGAAGTGATCATTATTAAGCAATGTAACATTTAATAATAAAATCAAATTTTTGCTAGCAAGGTTAAATGCGCGCACTAAGAAATGTAAAACACTTGAGGCAATCTATCATTGATATTTGATCACTATAACAAAATTCTGAACAAACAGATCACATCATTAGGACGTTAACTCCAGTTAGAATGTCAAAAGATTTAATAACCTTTTAATGACAACTTTCCAATCACTCCATTAATACACGCCCCTACCAACCGCAGGTTCAATATGCGCAAGTTCATATTTCTTTTGTTTTCTTTTTAGCGCGTCCTTTAAAATAAATTCGCTTTACAGTTTCACTTTGGCGTCTGTCTTTGCACTTGCTTCTGTTGAAATTGTGTCAAACCCGATAACGATAGATTGCTGAAACTTATAGTATAGATTTATGTGCTGCTGCATTTTTAGTGCTTTTCGTCATTGCTGAAAAGCACTATTATCTTCGTGATGTCCGTCCGTATGCATATATCAGGGAAGACTTGGCAGAACCGATTTCAACCAAATTTGGTACATACAATGATTACATAAATATGGGACCAAAATGGCATATTTCGACCAAATCGATTCGGCAGGGGTACCACACTTACAAAATTAAACTTTTTGGGATTAATGAATTTGGACGGAATTTTCAGAAACGATCTCAACGAAATTTAGTATGAAGAAGGTGTGCAACATTAAAAAACAAAATCAATATTTTAAATGTAGATATAGAAATCAGGGCTGCCACAATACAAGTAATAAAAAATTTCTTTTTACTAATATTTATGTTGAACTTACTGTTCACATCAGTTTTAACGAAATTTAAAATTTATTATGTACATATATATACAAAACCATAATAGTATATTTGGACCGGATCAACCAAACAGGGGTGCCACACTTACAAATTAAATTCTTTCAGTAATTACGGACTTTAACTAAATTCTGTATATAAGATTTGCACAATATACCATAATGAAATCAAAATGTTTAAAGCGGAAATAAAGAGCAGAACTACCACAATAAAAAGTAAAATTGTATTTTTATACGTATTTATAGAGAACTGGCAGCATGACTTTTAATCCAATATGGTACATAATAACTTCATATAAATAAATAACCAAAACAGCATATTTCAACCAGGTCGGCTAAACAGGGCCACCACAATATAGGTTAGAATTTTTAGCTGAACCGATTTCAAAAAGATATTTCGCTTGTAGGGCGAGTATAGAATGGCAAAATGAAATGAACATGTTTCGAGCGTATCTATAAAGCAGGGCTACCACCATATAAGGAAAAATAAATTTCTGATTTCAAAGCAAATACATAATATATGATTACACTATGGCGAATTTGACGAAAAGCACTTATGTACCACAGGAAACCCGTGCACATCCCTACTTGTTAGCAGCGGCGAACAAATGCCTAGGCAAACTAGGCAGCTGCCTAGGGCCCCGACCAGGGGCCGAAATGGTACACATTGAGGACACAGGACACGGAAAATAATATGTCAATTTTTCCGAACGAAATAGAAAATAATTGACCATAGTTAATTTTTTGACAAGTCAAGTGGCAACACTGTGTTTGTGTTCTTTGTTTGTTTTGCATCGCACCTGATTTCATTCTATAACTTGTCACTACTTGTCAGTTCGCGTTGAAAGTGTGTGTTAGAAAGTTGTATCAATTTCAATTTTGCAGCTCAAAGGTTTTATCTTACACGCGAATTTGCTGAGGTTAGTTTCTCACGAAGCTACATAGTTTGGAATCTCAAGACGTCCGTGACGGAGCACGGAACCTGGAAGCCTTCTATCCGGGGGATTTGGACGGTACTTTGGAAAACGAGTGTCTGCACCTGCGAGCTCATTTGTTGTCCGCTGAGGCTACAGAGGGAAAAGGGTTGTCGTCACTGGAGCTATACAAGTACATCCTGGGAAAAGGCTTTTTGGACATTTATCCAAACGTGGGAATAGCGCTCCGGATGCTGATGTGTACACCAGGGTCAAACTGTTCGGCAGAACGGTCGTTTTCAGCGCTAAAGAGAGTAAAGAATTATTTAAGATCTACCACAGAAGAGAACAGGCTTAATTCACTCTCTGTGCTGTACATAGAGTCAGAAATAACGCAGTCTGTGGACTATAGTGAGGTCATCCGTTCCTTTGCAGAGAAGAAAGTTCGTCGCGTGGCAATGTGTAAAAAAGTATAGTTGGTACTTGTCTATTTCATTTCTAAGTCTGCTTGTCTATTTTCTAAAGTCAAGGTACGTTAAATAAATAAAAAATAAAAGTCAAGTTTGCTTTTTGCTAAATTACCAAAAAGAGTCTGTTAACTGCCTAGGGGCCCTGGGTCTCTATGTCCGGGCCTGCTTGTTAGCCTACTTTCCAGAATGTAAATAGGCTTATAGTTTTATCGTTATGTCTGTCTGTCTGTCTGTCCGTCCCCCTATTAACTTTTGAACCAATACACCGATTTTCATGAAACTTGATGGAAATCTCTTGCTACATGGGCCGATCTCCCGAGGATAGTTTTTGTTGCGAAGATTGAAGTCTCGGGTTTGATTCCAGGAACTATCCTTCCCATTTGATTTACATGAGATATCTGAAATCTATTGTGCATGGTAATTTTCTCTTGCACATTAAAATATCTTAGAATTGTATTATCGGAGCGAGTTTTGTACTATTCTCTGAGGAACGGAATGAAGATTCTAACTTTGATCGTAGAATTTTGCTTATCGATTGTATTTCTTAGAACATCGCGTAAATACTGGCGATTTTGCAGTTTTTATCACTCATTACGTGAGTGTTGCCATAGCAACAACTATTGTTGGACTCAGATTCGGTAAATTCTAAAGCTTGATTCACACTATGGGGACAATCGCGCTCCATTCTCGTTGCAGTCAAATATTCTCCCATGTGTTAAGTTAAGTTAAGTTTCATTTGCTCATAAATTCATTAATAACAGTTTTCACATTTTTTTAAATTTAAGAACATAATTGAAAGATTAATTAATTAATTAATTTTTATAAAATTTAAACGAACTTTTAATAGAATGTGCCTATGGGCATGCGGAAATACTGAAGAACTTTACTTTCGTCATCGACCAAGTGAGGATACAATGAAAAAACTTTCCTTCAAGTTTTCTGCTAATCAAACTCGGATACACCCAGATCCTTCTTCGTTTAGATCTTTGTGCCTCTTCCTCTTCTTCGTCCAAAAGCACCGCTATCATTGCCAAATCTTTATTATTTAAATGTTTAAACATAGTGGCTCCTTCACCTCAGTCAATCGACTAGGCTTCAGGATCGTGAGTGGAATGTACAAACTGAACATCTGCTTCTGTGACTGTGTAATGATAGTATTGTACTAAAAAATAGGAAAAATTTGAACTTTTCAACAGTACAATAAACTTATTTCCGGTAACTATGCCGCTTTTCTAGTTCTTGCACGAATAAGCCTCATACAAGTTTTTAGATAAACACCCAAATGTTGTTGTTTATTTATTTATAATTTCAATAAATAATTGTAAATATAAATTGACAAATGAAACATTGTATTCTTATGTAAGTTTATTTATAATTCATTCCTTTACTGTTAAAATGTAACGAGCCAATTGTTAACAGATTGCATAAATAAGTAAATCATACCCCTGCATATAGCGAGCCCCTTGTTACCAGATTGGCAGCTCACCCCTCGTGAGTGTGGCTGAGAGTGAGTGAGAGAGATTGTGTATATGCGAACTTCAGTTATATGCGGATTTGTATGTTATTTTTTATTTATACTAGGATAAATTAGAAAGATAATTAGCAATCAACCTTTGTCCAAATCCTACGTTTTCAGGCGATGCTATAGTACCGGAACTGTTTATGGTCACGTCTCGTCCGTCCGTCCACGTGATTGGTTTTGATTAGTATTAGTGTTCCTTACTAAATATTATCGCCAAATTATGATTTTAATCTGCATCCGACATTTAAAACTTCCACTTTATTTAAGCATTTATAGAAACACTCCTGTCTTGTTAATGACATCCGTCAAACAGCAATTTAATTCCATATGTTTCTCTCCCTAGCCCTTCTGTGATCTGCAAGATATCGATTAAGAAATTTATTCGGATAGAGGACAACATTTACCACAAAAAAGTCCGCGAAGTTACATAATTACGGCTTATAGTTTTGGAGATAAAAATTCAAAAAAATCACAACCTTAACCCTAGAAGGCTAACGCTAATTCATACTAATTAATACAAATGCTCGTAAAATTTACGATCTCAAAATATTTTCAAAATTTGCACAGAGATTAAAAATATTCTCTGATTCTGTAATAATAAACTTTTTATTGGTACATTGTTTAATGAAAATATTTTTTAAATTACATAATTTTCACCATTTACAGGAGTTTGATGAACACGATAGTGACTAGGAAAAAGAAATGGATAGGACATGTTTTGAGAAAAGAGGGATTACTGAAGTATGTTATCGAAGGAACGGTGGAGGGAAGAAAGAAAAGAGGAAGAAGATGAATTAAAATGTTGGATATTCTAAGGGAGGGAGGAGGGTATGGGGAGATGAAGAGAAGGGCACAGGATAGAAAAAGGTGGAGGAGGAGCACCTGAACCTGCAGATATGCAGAACACTATTTATTATTATTACACATTATTTGTTGAAAATATTGGCATAATTGCTTTGTTTTTTCCTAATTTCTTCATTAGCATGTATTAGGGTGATATTCAACATTTCATCGGCGAAGAACAACAAAAATGATTCGTTGACACCCAACGCTTGTTTTGTTTCATTTACTGGTGATAGTACAAAATGAACAGTAATTCTTCTTGCACTGCGGGTTGACGTTTTTGTAGACGGATCCTCAGATAACAAGTAGTTCTGAAAATAACTAATCCGCCTACTTTCCTTTCAATACATTTTTAATTCATACAAATTCAAGACCTATAAAAAACAAAATTCTCTCACCAAAAGTGCCGTAAGAATAACACAAGAAGCACAGTGGGGCACTTTCCGTTAAACGTGGTCATAAAATACAAAGTTGCAGATATCACTTATGTGACTGCTTAGTCATTAGAAGAGACTACCTGCGCATTTAATACAGCCAATTGCCTAAGCAGCCCGTGGTTCTCGAAGTAGGAGGCGCACCTGCCTTGGGGGGCGCGTCGGGTTGCCAAGGGAGGCGCGAGATTTGTCACGAATCGGACACATGAGGGGGGGGGGGGGGGGGGGCAGTCTCTCCTCCACCATTCTGCCTCCCCTCAAAACTCGACTTCACCATTCCGCCTCCCCTCTCCCATCCACACATCTCCTTCCTCTCCCACTTTCCTACTGTATATAAATTAACACTGTGTTGCAATTGCAATGTATGCACGCCACCCAACCTCTCCCTGACCATTCCGCACCCCTACTCCCCGATTCCCTACATTTGCTGTACTCGTGATAGTGAAACCGGTCGTCATTAAATTGATTGTGGAATTTAACAATAATTTGCCTCTTCTATTTCTTGTTAGTGTTTGTTGAAGGTAAATGCCTTTAATTTTACTTGTGAAAATTTTATGATTTTGTAGAAAATGGAACGTTTCCTGAAAATTAGAATCAATCCAAATTAAAATGTTAGCTGTTTGGCGGGATACTTAATCAGCGGAGTTGTCAGTTGCATCAAGAAATAGGCCAATCATCCATAAGAAACTAAATAAGTTTCGTTCTATTAATAAAATACACATAGGTAGGGTGATCATATTCCAACAAGATGAAAACGGGACATTTCCCATAATTTATAATTAAAAAACGGGACAACTTTTTCGCGCGATTTTTATTAAAAGTGTGCTTTTTATCACTTTAATAAATGCATCATTTGAAAGAGTTTGAACAACTCTACAGATAGGAAAATTATGTGTAACTGGTTATCTATATAAAAAAGAAAAGAACACCACTTCATGTGTGTATATAAACTCAGCAGAGGCGTTCTTTACGAATTTTGTAATATTGTCAAGAACAATTGAATATCTACATTTTTATGCTAAAAAGTTCTTTTTTTCCAAGGAAAAATCGTTCGCCGTTATGTTAACCCTAATTGTTGCATTTTTCCCGAAAAAACTTTATCTTAATGGAAATAGAATTGATCATGGATATTTATTTTCTCCATATACGTAGTATAGGAGAAAATGAAAAAATCGACTTCGAGATTTCAACGGAAATATTCGTTTTGAGGTCCCCTGAACACGTTTTGACCATTTTCACAATGATGTCTGTGTATGTGATAGCTTTTTGTGGGTGCTCTAACTCAACAACTATTATCCAAGTCTACGTGAAATTGTATATTTAACATTTTTATAAAAGTTTGAAGATCTGGTTAGTTTTTGGTAAAAATCGGTCGACCGGAAGTGGGTGTTTACTCTTGTCACGTATCCGTTATTTTGAAATATTTGCTTTAGTATTTGATAAATGTAAAAATGTACTGGAATAAAAGTTGTAGGAAATTTTATTTTCTACAACCTTTGTTTGATACATTTTTCCATATAATGCATTGTTTAAGAGATAGCTTATATTCTTACCTGCCACCACCACGCCATCTACCGACGACTATTGTTAACAATTGACGCTTACTTACGTCTTACTGTTAGTGACGCTCCTTTTTCTTTTCTTAATTGTTGGAGCTTTGTGGCTATATCCAATATCAGAAGGCTATGGTTTGAGATTATTTCTGCTCTTTGTAAAGTCTAGAATTTTCTCGCCGTTTCTTAAAATATTTATTATTATGTAACCTATTTGGAATTTTAAGAAATATTACAGGTATGGAGAAAGTCATGTGGTGGCCACATCAGATGATCTCATAACGGTTTTAAACTACAAAAATTAGAAAATCCAAATGTATATAAGCAATCTCACTTACAGTTTTCATTAACCATGATGTTATAGGGATTATCAAAGAAAGTATAGCATTTTATTAGAGGTAGATTTTATTAAAGTGCTCAAATTATATGAAAATGCTTAATTTTTGCAGAATCCTGATTGCTGTTCAAGAGGATAAGGATGTGTGGAAGAGGATTTAGAGAACTTTATAGAAGATGCAAAGTGATTAGAGTGACTGTAATTATTCAGTGATATCATGCGTACTGTTAATTTAATGTTATAATTTTATTTTTCATGCATTGTAATGTGCTTGTATAGAGATTTTCAGTAGATTGTAGAGCATTATGTTAGAGCATGATGGTAGATATTCAGGGTGTATAGTTTGGTTTGGTTGGCATGTCTTGCTTGGTGATGGAATTTATCCACTTAGGAATTCAGCACATTTGAGGATTTTGTCCAATACTACGTTCATCCTGGCTGTGCAGCGTTGTTTGCATTTGTTTGTTCGTTGATGATTTCGAGGTGTTTGCTCCTGGTTCAGGGGAGCCTGTTGCCCTAGGTCAGGGCATGGTCTAAGTACCCATGGAATAGGGCTAGGGTATCCTCCATGTCAAATAATCGGCAACGAAGGCAAAAAGCATTACCTCCAGGGTGCCTGTGGAAACATGCTTTCATCTCATAACAGTACAGCAAAAAATGTGAAATGTTCTTATTTCCCAATTTTCCATATGAGCACATTGCTGCTCCAATTTTGCTGACAAATATTTTCAATGTTTTGTAGAAAGCAGGAAAAAAGGCCGAGTTTGGAATTATGCAGTAGAGCATGACTGATTTGAATTAAATTTTTATCACATGTTTATTTATAGGATTTTATCACATCAGTTACCTGATAATTTCTGATATCAAAATGCAATCTTTGTTTTCCTATTTTGATATATGTGATATTATTTTTAAAATATATTAGAACTAAGATTTATTTTATCTTTCCATTCTACTACAAATATGATTTTTTTCAAATTTGGAATAAATGTTGTTAGTGATAATAAAAAATTTGAATCTCAAAATAAATTTTTAGCATTGACAGAAACTGATGTTCATTTTGACATCAATTATGTATAAATCATGTATCATTATAAGAACCAACAATCACAAGTGGTTTTATGTTCAACTGTACTTAAACCTTTAAAGTTCTGACAAAAAAATGTCCACCAACTCAAACTAATATCTTGATAATTCAATGTAAATTTTTGTTTTATTTTCTATTGAAAATATTTCCTTTGTTTTGTAATTTTTTATATGTACAATTGATTAATTTTTCTTCTAGAGAATTAAGCTTATCTATATACTTACTAAATGTGATGTTTCCTATATATTTAAAAATGCTAAAAAATGATCCTTAAGAACTCTTTTATTTTCTGCTTAAATTATTTCCAAGTCTGACCAATAAAGTTGTTGATAATTGTTAACCAGGAGATTCCTGCAGAGAAATGGAAGATGGCAAAATTTTACATTCTGTTATAACCAAATATAAAACTGAACAAATAAAATTAATTTGATTTCCTGATACTGAATTAGTAGACAAAGAATACAAAAGAGATATATTTTGAGTGAAAGCTATTTTAACTTGAATTATATACAAAGTAAAATCTTATTAAATAAACACTGTTGATTGCATGGATAAAACACAATGGTATGTCTTAGAAATTGGAACACTGACATTAACTGCAACGATTAACCTTTTTATTTAACTTTCTCCCAGCCCAGTTTGTTTTAATTGTATCCCAGATTTTACACTATTATTTATGTATGAATGCTTTATGTGAATCGTTCCATCATTTTCACATTGATTTCATAACTAATTGATATATCTAAATTAAATTCCTAGGAATCATTATATTTTATTAGATCAATAACTGACTTAATAGATGGAAGATCAGATAAAAATATCAATTTTGTTTGATGAAACTGCATTGCCCATATGCACTGTTCTCAGTGAACTCGTGCCTAAAAAATTACACGTTATCGTTCCTCAAATAATTTACAAAATATGATTGACATCCAGTTCCTTCTATACCTCAAAGAATTATATTCAAACTATCTTAGCAACTTAAGAAAAATATTTCACTTAATAGTAGAAAAACGATTGCACTATATGGGGACACCACTAACTCAATTGCTATAAGTAAATAATGGCAATCAAGTAGCATTGACATGGCAGTATGTTTGATGAATTGACTGAATTCTTATCACCTCTTATTCCCACACCCTGCAACACAATATGTTACAAAAGATGCTTGCCAGTAAACTATGTAGACAGGTAAAATTTCTCTTTCAAATACACACAGGAAATATCAATGTACTACTTGAGTGTATGAAAATAGTCAAATTAAGGCACAATCATATCATTTCAATTTTTCTATTTCATCATTCCCTATCTATAAATGATTGGTTACAAAGTCATTTACAAAAATACAAAAACATCAATGAGGAAAATATTTCAGAAGAACTTTCAGATCATTAGCTGAATATTGTTTTATAAATGCAATAAAATTCTGGCAGAAGGAACTACATTCCATTAATTACAAAAAATTAATATCATTAATTTCATAGGAACTTGATGATTATAAAAGAAACCTAATATATTAACTATATTTCACATTAGGTAAATTATGACTTTCACATATAGATTTAGGCTGATTTTAATTTATGATGTAATATATATGGATTATTTTTATTGTTACACATGCTAACAGGCTTTCCATTTTCATGTGCATCAAAACTATGAAAAATTGAAAAAATAAGTACTTATCTTAGGTATCTGCATGACTATGAAACGGTGGTATGTTAATTGAAATCAACCGCTTAGATCAGGAGTTTCCAACTAGGCATATGCATAATCTTAAGGGTATGTATGAAAAAGTCTTAAAGATTATAATTCTTCTTTCTACTTCGTTTGTGATGCATGGCTTCTCAATCAAAAGTTGCAATGATTAATAATAGCGTTATAAAACAGAAGAATATGCCAAACTCTGAATCTTAGCATTATAAATATGAGTTATCTATCTTAATAGAGCATTATTTATTTTATAATCACTTTTATATGTACTAAGGAGTATGCTGCCATTAAAAAGGCACTAAGGGATACATCAGCTAAAGAAAGGTTGAAGAGCTCTATAATACAGTGTTTCTCAAGCTATGGGCTGCCGGCGGACGGACGGACAGAAAAACCAACGCTAATAGGCGCTTATGCTGAAAGTGAAACGCACATAACAAGATTTAAAAGTAAACTCCATAAATGGAATGCACCGAAATTTCAAAGGCGTTCTTAATGGGAAATACGTATGAAAAGGCATCGAAAGATTGGGCGATTATCGAATTTTTATCTCCGAAACTATAAGTCATAACTATCTAGTCTCCGAAACTATCAGTAGAGAATAAATGTACGTATCAGCGCAGTCCGCCATTTTTAATGTGATATTATAAAGATAAACAAAAGATAAACCTAATGACGTCATAACAAAAGACGATCGTAATGCGCAATGTTAGGCTAGTACTTGGATGTCGGCGGATTCGAATCGAATTAAACTTTCTGGATTGGTATTTTTGGATGGCGGTGGATTTGAGTACGTTAAAATGAAGCGAAATATTGATCAAGTTTTTATATCCAATAAAATACAATCATTATTACTTTATAAATACATAAAACGCAAATAACAACCTTTTTTTAAAGGAGGTGGTCCATCGATATGAATTTCTCCTTTATTGTAGTGTTCCAGGTATGGCTGATATCGTTCCCTCTGACGCCGATCTTCTAATTCTTGTAATTCGGGAAATGTGGCGGTTTTGCTGATGGATGTCACGTGGATGATACAATTCAATATAATCAAAAGGTATCAATTTCAGATCCTCCAATTTCATCGTCTTCCAACCACGTTTATGATAGGTTTGAATAGCCGACCCAACTTTATGTATGATTGCGAGTTGTTTTAAGTCCATAATTGAAAATTAATTATTTTCAAATCAATGATTGCTTAGATTGATAATATTAATAATTATTACAAATAAATTAAATTACCTTTGGAGAGCGATCTGATGCGTGGAATATCCGGATGCGTCTTTCTTCGAAAAACTTACTTTATGCACGCGACCGTCCTCTGCCGAGTCTCATCTATTTAGGTTACTAAGGAGTTTATGAATGAAAACACTTCGGGGTAGATGAAAAAACAGGTTTTCAGTCCAGCTATTGCACCCGAGTGGTGGATGTGTCTAGGTCACTAACCTCTGGTAGTAAAAAAAATAAGATCTACGGTCTCGCAGTCAAACGTCGGTTTTGCTCGAGCGTCTCGATAGAGAAAGTCATGTTTAATACCTGGGTAGGATAGGATATTGGCCTCTGGTTGTTTTAAAAAAAACCTACGGTCGGGGCAGGTTTTATCAAGTAAATATCACACGAGAAAGGTAAAAAATCGATTTATTTAACAAAAATATATGCAAAGTTAGTTTTTTACAAACATTGATCCATACTCATTCTATATTTATTATTAAACAACCTCCATGTCGCTTCATTGGTTATAGCCTCTTTTAATAACGACTTCACCAGTCCACTTTTCACCAAATCGTCTTTCTTTGCTTCGATAAGTTCTTTTCTGAAACCATCATCCAATAATTGAATGAGTCTTAACGTTATTATCACGTAAAAAATCTGTACGGTTTGAGGATAATATAAGCGTGAAAGTATTGTATAGAAATTATATCTTTTTTGTTCGAATAAATTAAGCCATTGATCATTACTCAGAATGACTGTCCCTTTACCGATTTGAGTAAATTGCACACACAATTCACAAGTTTCACAATGATTAAACCCAACACTAACACTTTTCACTTTCTTATTATTCAGATAGCACACAGTTTCCAATAAGAGTTGATTGATTTCACAAATATTCTTCTTCCGCGATGACTTTGGGGGTGATGCGGGATCTGCTTGCAGACTGGATGGTGGTGGTGGCGATGACGTTGGTGGTGATGATTGGATAACTTCGGTCTTGGAACACTTCTACTCCGTTTCGGTAGAACTCCTGAACTGCTCGAACTCTTTATAGCGAAAGACTGCGTGGAGTTTATATATTTCAATATAACCTACTATAACTGATGGAGGGGTGGGTGATAGGAGTGAAGGGGAAAGGTGTGAAAGTGGAAGGGGGAGCCTTAGAAGACTTAAATCCTCGGCGATTGGTTGCTTGTCCTAGATTGCGTCATGCGTTGGAGTTGATTTCTATTCGAGTTCTGAGTGGGGTGGGGGAGGGGATAGAGCCTTTCAATATTTACATCTGCGTGTGTTTTGGGTTCTCCTCAGCGCGTGTCTTCGGTCGGTCGTTTACCCTTCTAAGCAGGTTTTCGACGAGCTAAGTAGGTCACCAACTTTTAGGCAAAGAAAAACCGGTTCTGAGTGGGGTGGGGAGGGGAGAAGGATTGGGGCCTCAAATTAAAAAAGGGAAATTAAAAGACCTGCGGTTGCTCCAGCGTCTCGATAGAGAAAGTCATGTTTAATACCTGGATAGGATATTGGCCTCTGGTTGTTTTAAAAACCTACGGTCGGGGGCAGGTTTTATCAAGTAAATAACACACGAGAACAGTAAAAAAATCGATTTATTTAACAAAAATATATGCAAAGTTAGTTTTTTTTACAAACATTGCTCCATACTCATTCTATATTTATTATTAAACAACCTCCATGTCGCTTCATTGGTTATAGCCTCTTTTAATAACGACATTACCAGTCCACTTTTTGCCAAATCGTCTTTCTTTGCTTCGATAAGTTCTTTTCTGAAACCATCATCCAATAATTGAATGAGTCTTAACGTTATTATCACGTCAAAATCTGTACGGTTTGAGAATAATATAAGCGTGAAAGTATTGTATAGAAATTATATCTTTTTTGTTCGAATAAATTAAGCCATTGATCATGAATCAGAATCAGAATGACTTCTCCTTCACCGATTTGAGTAAATTGCACACACAATTCAAAAGTTTCACAATGATTAAACCCAACACTAACACTTTTCACTTTCTTATTATTCAGATAGTACACAGTTTCCAATAAGAGTTGATTGATTTCACAAATATTATTCTTCCGCGATGACTTTGGGGGGTGATGCGGGATCTGCTTGCAGACTGGATGGCGGTGGTGGCGATGACGATGGTGGTGATGATTGCAGATTGGATAACTTCGGTCTTGGAACACTTCTCCTCCGTTTCGGTAGAACTCCTGAACTGCTCGAACTCTTTATAGCGAAAGACTGCGTGGAGTTTATATATTTCAATATAACCTACTATAACTGATGGAGGGGTGGTAGGAGCGAAGGGGAAAGGTGTGAAAGTGAAAGGGGGAGCCTTAGAAGTCTTAAATCCTCGGCGATTGGTTGCTTGTCCTAGATTGCATTGTGCGGTGGAGTTGATTTATCTTCGAGCAGCAGTTTTGTAAATTCTTTGTCTCGCTTTCCAAAATTCGATGAACTTGACAGTCGTTGAGGTGGGGATGGGTGAATTGGGGAAATGAAATAGGTTAAGATTTTCGCGATTGATTTGCAGAGAGTGTAAAGACAGCAAAACTCTCCAAAAAGGTCAGAGTGATAACTTTGGAGTCGAAATGGATTTTCGGTGTAGGAAAACGGTTGGAGGAAAGAGATGATTTCGTTAATGAGAGGTGGATAACCTATTCAAATATCACCTTCAAAGGCTTCTTCCCAGTTTCTCTTTAAATTTGAAATTTTACTGTTTCCCCAAGACAAGGTGTTGACCCCGTCGTCACAAAGATAACGTTTGTCATCAGAAGCACTCAAGGCAACTTTATTCATTTCCATCGAATAAAGTTCATGCTTTTTACTTTTAATCACATTCATTTTGCGAAATACAACAGAATTATCCCTTAAACAATTTACATAGTCCTCAAACTTTAAACCTATATTGATAACTGCTTTGGTTATTCCTTTTGCTTTTTTCTTTTCCTTCGAATCTCTAACTTTAAATGCATACAATTTGCTCCGCAGTCCTACAAATTGAGTCATTATCTTTCCGTTACACTCGTCTTTAAATTTTCCAATCATCTTTTTATTTTTATCAGAGAAGCAAAGATGGTCCTTTGGAAAGTTGGATGTGTCGTAAAAGTCCAAGTCAGTCAACATATCTTTGTAAATGTCATCAGTCCTTACTTCATAAATGAAGCTGTCAGTGTCCATGTAACATAGGTTTAACCTGTCACGGAATTTGGGCTTCATCCTCCGATAGTGAAAGTCATACATCAATGTTTTACTTAATTCTAAAACGGATAATCCTATATAAATAGGTTTATCCATTTTAATTTTAGATTTTCTCAAGTGAACGATGACTAAATTTTCATTAATGATCGTTCGGTCGAGGAATGTTGATTTGGATATTAGCTTATCCAATCGTTTTTCATTGGAAACCAATTCCAAATTCGTCCTCTTCCGAACGTTCTCCATAGTTTTACCAAAAACGCAATTATTCATTAATTTGTAAAAATCCTTTTCAAAATCATTTTCTACAATTTTCCTACGTTCAGTGTTTAAATCGATATATGATTTCAACCACGGAGATTGGTTAAATTCAATGACTCGGTGAATTGTCTTGAGTCTTAGTCCAAGAGAAAGAGCCTGTTTTAGGTTAACGTAGTGAATAACATACTTTGTTTTATCGTCTAGAGTCGTCAACAGTTTGGTATGCTTACCACCTGGAGGAATTTTATTTTCAGGACATAACGGTAGATCGTTGTGTTCGTGGTGGAGATCACTCGGATATTCTAAATCGACTTCTAAAATGTAACCTTTCGAATGGTCATCTGAAATAGAAGTTACGTTAAAATTTTGAATTTCCTCCCGATCAAGCCAACGAAACCCACTATGGGGCAGGTAATTACTCATTGCCCAGCCGTAGAGATTGTTAGCATCTAAATAAACAATATATCGAGATTCAATCTCTGGATTAAAATTATCTAGATACTTGTTATTGGCCTCAGAATACCTTTTCATGCACTGACTGATTCCACCACGAATACCCTTCTCTACCATCAAAATCATGTCATAGTCATTCATCAGTTCAAGGTTTATTTTAGTGTATTTCAACATGGCGTCGAAAGCAAGACCTGGTGCGGTGAAGTACCATGCTGGGTCTAATTTGTACGTTTTCAAACATACTTCCCTAAAATTTTCAAAAACATCAGCTAACAACAAAACGTCAGTCTTCAGGTAAAGGTCGCTATATTCACCTAAAGTCGAGCAATTAAAATCGTCCCAAATTTTCTTTGCATAGTCATAGTCCTCGTCTTTGATGTGTTCCTGAGTCAACTGACTATAAAATTCCTCTTTGGGTGGTAAGCACACATCGTTCAATTTGTCCCAGCAGTCTACGTATTCATACGGAAAAACACCTTTACGAGTGACCAAGTCCAGTTTTTCTCCAAAAATCTTTGCAGTTTGCTCGAACTTATCTTGGGGGAGATTTTCAACTAATTTTGAGAGGGAAGAGGCCATGAAACGAAATGTATCGAGGAACCTGATGGAAAAGTTTTCACTCACCTTCTTTGAAAAGGAAATATATTTTTCCTCCGAATTGGGGATGCATTGCATTGCCTTTTCGTCGTAACCTAAATGAGGAATGATCAGGTGGGAGTCGTAACCGGATAGGTTGTGGATGAAAACGGGGAGAAAATTTGGCATTTTGAAATTTAAATTGCAATTTGAATGAGCAGGTCCTCGATACATACCCGTGAGATGACAGTGATCTCTCACGCGATCATCACCTAATTCCTCCCCACAAATGTGACAAACAGTCGCCGTTTTGAATGCCTCCTGTTCCTCCGGGGTCATCGCAACCATAGGGGTCACGTTTTTGTACACTCTGCATATGAGCTCTGAAACCTCTCTTAAATTCTTAACGAATACCTCGGCGGCATCCGCACCACGATAGAGAACGGGATCGAAAATCTCTCCCGTGGAGGATACCAAAACAAAACAAAAAGACATGACCTCATGTTTTTGGGTGGATATCGAATAGGAATGATCAAGAGGGCTACTGCAACTGACAAATTTTGGTAGGATGCATTCGAAATCGGCGTACACCACGAAAGGGACACGCATGGTGTGCCCGAAATTTTTGAATTTTAACCACTTGTCATCATCTGTGGGGAGCAGGATTTTTGAGGGAGCATTGGTGTTGCAGTCCCGTTTATGTTCCACGAGCTTTTCTTCATCGTGATAATGAGTGAAACATCTTTTGCACATGTAAATTCTATAATTATTTTTAGTCATCTGGCAGTGAACTAATCTTTCAAAATTTCTTATATAACAATAATGGCTCTTGGAGCCTTCTGTTAAAAGCAAAAGGTCCCGGTGGTCATCGAGTTCCTCATCCACAACTTTGATAGGGTACACGTTATTTTTTTCATCAATACCGAAAACATTAACCGAAATATTGTTGGTTTTTTCAAATTTTGGAATTTTTGAGAGCTCTACTGGGTACTCAATGCAATCCCAATCATACCCTTTTCGAAATTCCTCGTTGTTGTATTTGGACACGCGTTGAGGATCTTTCTGGACATTTTTTGCCCAAATCGCATACTTAAAACAAAAGGAATCGCTATTATTGATATTTATTACCGAAAGTGTGTTTTTTATTTTTGGTGGCAAATCAATAAAAGAGGACCCTCTCAAAGGTCTATATTTATTGATCCTCAATTCCAACCCAAGAATCTCGGATAACGACCAACTGGAACCTTTTCCCTGCTGCTCAGACTTTTCCTTCAAAATTTTTCCAAAAAGTTTATTCAAAATTTCATCAATATCATTAGCCTGAAGGACTCGAACATTTTTCGTTTTGAACACTCTCTCACTGGATTCGTTCTCCTTTTTAAACGTAGCTTTTAAAATTATATTAATTTTCAGAGCCGTATTTGCCAACTGTTCGCTAATTTTACCTATCAAAATTTCCCTAATACCGTCTAAAAACGTGATAATGTCTTTATTCACTCCATCTCCACTCACCCAAAATGTCTTTAGACGATTCCTCACTGCCGATTCTATTTCTACAACTCGGTTTCCACCTCTCTGTATCACGTGTCGCATATGAACGTCGCTCATTTCATGGGCTACGCGATAACGTGGGTTAAAATATGCGAAACACACCTCACAAAGTGTTTCCATCCCAACCGTTTAAAAATCAATGAAAGAAATTAAAAAAATGAATAATTTATATATACAGGTTAGGAAAAAGGAGGTTAAATTGATATACGTAGTATCTGAAAAAAAAATATCAATTTCAATACTCATACAATTGCATTCCCCCATTCCTATATATCAATTACATAATCTCACAAGTCTTATACTAAATAGTTCAACATTACAATAGAAACAATAATATGTAGAAATCTTGCTACTACTTTTTGCAATCTTTTCACGTCACAGATCAATTCAATATTTATTCTTTTACGTACGTTCTCCATAGATTTCCCAAAAAAAACTGAATTGTTCATTAACTTAAAGAATTCCTTTTCGAAATCGTTAGTAGCCAATTTCCGCTTCTCAGTATTATTTATTATATATGACTCAAGCCAATTAGATTGTTGAAATTCTATTATTCTATTAATATTTTTTAATTTTAACAATAGCTGTAATGCTTGTTTCAACAGAGAAATGATATTTTTTTTCAGATACTACGTATATCAATTTAACCTCCTTTTTCCTAACCTGTATATATAAATTATTCATTTTTTTAATTTCTTTCATTGATTTTTAAACGGTTGGGATGGAAACACTTTGTGAGGTGTGTTTCGCATATTTTAACCCACGTTATCGCGTAGCCCATGAAATGAGCGACGTTCATATGCGACACGTGATACAGAGAGGTGGAAACCGAGTTGTAGAAATAGAATCGGCAGTGAGGAATCGTCTAAAGACATTTTGGGTGAGTGGAGATGGAGTGAATAAAGACATTATCACGTTTTTAGACGGTATTAGGGAAATTTTGATAGGTAAAATTAGCGAACAGTTGGCAAATACGGCTCTGAAAATTAATATAATTTTAAAAGCTACGTTTAAAAAGGAGAACGAATCCAGTGAGAGAGTGTTCAAAACGAAAAATGTTCGAGTCCTTCAGGCTAATGATATTGATGAAATTTTGAATAAACTTTTTGGAAAAATTTTGAAGGAAAAGTCTGAGCAGCAGGGAAAAGGTTCCAGTTGGTCGTTATCCGAGATTCTTGGGTTGGAATTGAGGATCAATAAATATAGACCTTTGAGAGGGTCCTCTTTTATTGATTTGCCACCAAAAATAAAAAACACACTTTCGGTAATAAATATCAATAATAGCGATTCCTTTTGTTTTAAGTATGCGATTTGGGCAAAAAATGTCCAGAAAGATCCTCAACGCGTGTCCAAATACAACAACGAGGAATTTCGAAAAGGGTATGATTGGGATTGCATTGAGTACCCAGTAGAGCTCTCAAAAATTCCAAAATTTGAAAAAACCAACAATATTTCGGTTAATGTTTTCGGTATTGATGAAAAAAATAACGTGTACCCTATCAAAGTTGTGGATGAGGAACTCGATGACCACCGGGACCTTTTGCTTTTAACAGAAGGCTCCAAGAGCCATTATTGTTATATAAGAAATTTTGAAAGATTAGTTCACTGCCAGATGACTAAAAATAATTATAGAATTTACATGTGCAAAAGATGTTTCACTCATTATCACGATGAAGAAAAGCTCGTGGAACATAAACGGGACTGCAACACCAATGCTCCCTCAAAAATCCTGCTCCCCACAGATGATGACAAGTGGTTAAAATTCAAAAATTTCGGGCACACCATGCGTGTCCCTTTCGTGGTGTACGCCGATTTCGAATGCATCCTACCAAAATTTGTCAGTTGCAGTAGCCCTCTTGATCATTCCTATTCGATATCCACCCAAAAACATGAGGTCATGTCTTTTTGTTTTGTTTTGGTATCCTCCACGGGAGAGATTTTCGATCCCGTTCTCTATCGTGGTGCGGATGCCGCCGAGGTATTCGTTAAGAATTTAAGAGAGGTTTCAGAGCTCATATGCAGAGTGTACAAAAACGTGACCCCTATGGTTGCGATGACCCCGGAGGAACAGGAGGCATTCAAAACGGCGACTGTTTGTCACATTTGTGGGGAGGAATTAGGTGATGATCGCGTGAGAGATCACTGTCATCTCACGGGTATGTATCGAGGACCTGCTCATTCAAATTGCAATTTAAATTTCAAAATGCCAAATTTTCTCCCCGTTTTCATCCACAACCTATCCGGTTACGACTCCCACCTGATCATTCCTCATTTAGGTTACGACGAAAAGGCAATGCAATGCATCCCCAATTCGGAGGAAAAATATATTTCCTTTTCAAAGAAGGTGAGTGAAAACTTTTCCATCAGGTTCCTCGATACATTTCGTTTCATGGCCTCTTCCCTCTCAAAATTAGTTGAAAATCTCCCCCAAGATAAGTTCGAGCAAACTGCAAAGATTTTTGGAGAAAAACTGGACTTGGTCACTCGTAAAGGTGTTTTTCCGTATGAATACGTAGACTGCTGGGACAAATTGAACGATGTGTGCTTACCACCCAAAGAGGAATTTTATAGTCAGTTGACTCAGGAACACATCAAAGACGAGGACTATGACTATGCAAAGAAAATTTGGGACGATTTTAATTGCTCGACTTTAGGTGAATATAGCGACCTTTACCTGAAGACTGACGTTTTGTTGTTAGCTGATGTTTTTGAAAATTTTAGGGAAGTATGTTTGAAAACGTACAAATTAGACCCAGCATGGTACTTCACCGCACCAGGTCTTGCTTTCGACGCCATGTTGAAATACACTAAAATAAACCTTGAACTGATGAATGACTATGACATGATTTTGATGGTAGAGAAGGGTATTCGTGGTGGAATCAGTCAGTGCATGAAAAGGTATTCTGAGGCCAATAACAAGTATCTAGATAATTTTAATCCAGAGATTGAATCTCGATATATTGTTTATTTAGATGCTAACAATCTCTACGGCTGGGCAATGAGTAATTACCTGCCCCATAGTGGGTTTCGTTGGCTTGATCGGGAGGAAATTCAAAATTTTAACGTAACTTCTATTTCAGATGACCATTCGAAAGGTTACATTTTAGAAGTCGATTTAGAATATCCGAGTGATCTCCACCACGAACACAACGATCTACCGTTATGTCCTGAAAATAAAATTCCTCCAGGTGGTAAGCATACCAAACTGTTGACGACTCTAGACGATAAAACAAAGTATGTTATTCACTACGTTAACCTAAAACAGGCTCTTTCTCTTGGACTAAGACTCAAGACAATTCACCGAGTCATTGAATTTAACCAATCTCCGTGGTTGAAATCATATATCGATTTAAACACTGAACGTAGGAAAATTGTAGAAAATGATTTTGAAAAGGATTTTTACAAATTAATGAATAATTGCGTTTTTGGTAAAACTATGGAGAACGTTCGGAAGAGGACGAATTTGGAATTGGTTTCCAATGAAAAACGATTGGATAAGCTAATATCCAAATCAACATTCCTCGACCGAACGATCATTAATGAAAATTTAGTCATCGTTCACTTGAGAAAATCTAAAATTAAAATGGATAAACCTATTTATATAGGATTATCCGTTTTAGAATTAAGTAAAACATTGATGTATGACTTTCACTATCGGAGGATGAAGCCCAAATTCCGTGACAGGTTAAACCTATGTTACATGGACACTGACAGCTTCATTTATGAAGTAAGGACTGATGACATTTACAAAGATATGTTGACTGACTTGGACTTTTACGACACATCCAACTTTCCAAAGGACCATCTTTGCTTCTCTGATAAAAATAAAAAGATGATTGGAAAATTTAAAGACGAGTGTAACGGAAAGATAATGACTCAATTTGTAGGACTGCGGAGCAAATTGTATGCATTTAAAGTTAGAGATTCGAAGGAAAAGAAAAAAGCAAAAGGAATAACCAAAGCAGTTATCAATATAGGTTTAAAGTTTGAGGACTATGTAAATTGTTTAAGGGATAATTCTGTTGTATTTCGCAAAATGAATGTGATTAAAAGTAAAAAGCATGAACTTTATTCGATGGAAATGAATAAAGTTGCCTTGAGTGCTTCTGATGACAAACGTTATCTTTGTGACGACGGGGTCAACACCTTGTCTTGGGGAAACAGTAAAATTTCAAATTTAAAGAGAAACTGGGAAGAAGCCTTTGAAGGTGATATTTGAATAGGTTATCCACCTCTCATTAACGAAATCATCTCTTTCCTCCAACCGTTTTCCTACACCGAAAATCCATTTCGACTCCAAAGTTATCACTCTGACCTTTTTGGAGAGTTTTGCTGTCTTTACACTCTCTGCAAATCAATCGCGAAAATCTTAACCTATTTCATTTCCCCAATTCACCCATCCCCACCTCAACGACTGTCAAGTTCATCGAATTTTGGAAAGCGAGACAAAGAATTTACAAAACTGCTGCTCGAAGATAAATCAACTCCACCGCACAATGCAATCTAGGACAAGCAACCAATCGCCGAGGATTTAAGACTTCTAAGGCTCCCCCTTTCACTTTCACACCTTTCCCCTTCGCTCCTACCACCCCTCCATCAGTTATAGTAGGTTATATTGAAATATATAAACTCCACGCAGTCTTTCGCTATAAAGAGTTCGAGCAGTTCAGGAGTTCTACCGAAACGGAGGAGAAGTGTTCCAAGACCGAAGTTATCCAATCTGCAATCATCACCACCATCGTCATCGCCACCACCGCCATCCAGTCTGCAAGCAGATCCCGCATCACCCCCCAAAGTCATCGCGGAAGAATAATATTTGTGAAATCAATCAACTCTTATTGGAAACTGTGTACTATCTGAATAATAAGAAAGTGAAAAGTGTTAGTGTTGGGTTTAATCATTGTGAAACTTTTGAATTGTGTGTGCAATTTACTCAAATCGGTGAAGGAGAAGTCATTCTGATTCTGATTCATGATCAATGGCTTAATTTATTCGAACAAAAAAGATATAATTTCTATACAATACTTTCACGCTTATATTATTCTCAAACCGTACAGATTTTGACGTGATAATAACGTTAAGACTCATTCAATTATTGGATGATGGTTTCAGAAAAGAACTTATCGAAGCAAAGAAAGACGATTTGGCAAAAAGTGGACTGGTAATGTCGTTATTAAAAGAGGCTATAACCAATGAAGCGACATGGAGGTTGTTTAATAATAAATATAGAATGAGTATGGAGCAATGTTTGTAAAAAAAAACTAACTTTGCATATATTTTTGTTAAATAAATCGATTTTTTTACTGTTCTCGTGTGTTATTTACTTGATAAAACCTGCCCCCGACCGTAGGTTTTTAAAACAACCAGAGGCCAATATCCTATCCAGGTATTAAACATGACTTTCTCTATCGAGACGCTGGAGCAACCGCAGGTCTTTTAATTTCCCTTTTTTAATTTGAGGCCCCAATCCTTCTCCCCTCCCCACCCCACTCAGAACCGGTTTTTCTTTGCCTAAAAGTTGGTGACCTACTTAGCTCGTCGAAAACCTGCTTAGAAGGGTAAACGACCGACCGAAGACACGCGCTGAGGAGAACCCAAAACACACGCAGATGTAAATATTGAAAGGCTCTATCCCCTCCCCCACCCCACTCAGAACTCGAATAGAAATCAACTCCAACGCATGACGCAATCTAGGACAAGCAACCAATCGCCGAGGATTTAAGTCTTCTAAGGCTCCCCCTTCCACTTTCACACCTTTCCCCTTCACTCCTATCACCCACCCCTCCATCAGTTATAGTAGGTTATATTGAAATATATAAACTCCACGCAGTCTTTCGCTATAAAGAGTTCGAGCAGTTCAGGAGTTCTACCGAAACGGAGTAGAAGTGTTCCAAGACCGAAGTTATCCAATCATCACCACCAACGTCATCGCCACCACCACCATCCAGTCTGCAAGCAGATCCCGCATCACCCCCAAAGTCATCGCGGAAGAAGAATATTTGTGAAATCAATCAACTCTTATTGGAAACTGTGTGCTATCTGAATAATAAGAAAGTGAAAAGTGTTAGTGTTGGGTTTAATCATTGTGAAACTTGTGAATTGTGTGTGCAATTTACTCAAATCGGTAAAGGGACAGTCATTCTGAGTAATGATCAATGGCTTAATTTATTCGAACAAAAAAGATATAATTTCTATACAATACTTTCACGCTTATATTATCCTCAAACCGTACAGATTTTTTACGTGATAATAACGTTAAGACTCATTCAATTATTGGATGATGGTTTCAGAAAAGAACTTATCGAAGCAAAGAAAGACGATTTGGTGAAAAGTGGACTGGTGAAGTCGTTATTAAAAGAGGCTATAACCAATGAAGCGACATGGAGGTTGTTTAATAATAAATATAGAATGAGTATGGATCAATGTTTGTAAAAAACTAACTTTGCATATATTTTTGTTAAATAAATCGATTTTTTACTTATCTCGTGTGATATTTACTTGATAAAACCTGCCCCGACCGTAGGTTTTTTTTAAAACAACCAGAGGCCAATATCCTATCCTACCCAGGTATTAAACATGACTTTCTCTATCGAGACGCTCGAGCAAAACCGACGTTTGACTGCGAGACCGTAGATCTTATTTTTTTTACTACCAGAGGTTAGTGACCTAGACACATCCACCACTCGGGTGCAATAGCTGGACTGAAAACCTGTTTTTTCATCTACCCCGAAGTGTTTTCATTCATAAACTCCTTAGTAACCTAAATAGATGAGACTCGGCAGAGGACGGTCGCGTGCATAAAGTAAGTTTTTCGAAGAAAGACGCATCCGGATATTCCACGCATCAGATCGCTCTCCAAAGGTAATTTAATTTATTTGTAATAATTATTAATATTATCAATCTAAGCAATCATTGATTTGAAAATAATTAATTTTCAATTATGGACTTAAAACAACTCGCAATCATACATAAAGTTGGGTCGGCTATTCAAACCTATCATAAACGTGGTTGGAAGACGATGAAATTGGAGGATCTGAAATTGATACCTTTTGATTATATTGAATTGTATCATCCACGTGACATCCATCAGCAAAACCGCCACATTTCCCGAATTACAAGAATTAGAAGATCGGCGTCAGAGGGAACGATATCAGCCATACCTGGAACACTACAATAAAGGAGAAATTCATATCGATGGACCACCTCCTTTAAAAAAAGGTTGTTATTTGCGTTGTATGTATTTATAAAGTAATAATGATTGTATTTTATTGGATATAAAAACTTGATCAATATTTCGCTTCATTTTAACGTACTCAAATCCACCGCCATCCAAAAATACCAATCCAGAAAGTTTAATTCGATTCGAATCCGCCGACATCCAAGTACTAGCCTAACATTGCGCATTACGATCGTCTTTTGTTATGACGTCATTAGGTTTATCTTTTGTTTATCTTTATAATATCACATTAAAAATGGCGGACTGCGCTGATACGTACATTTATTCTCTACTACTATCTTGTAGTAGATGTTGTTCTCTATCCAAAATAAAATTTTTAATCTATATCTCATGCATCATATAAGAGCATGGGAGAGAAATATATGGATTTTTAATTGTTGTTCGCGATCGATCTAAACAAAATATGCTATATCATTAATAAAGTCAGGCTCAACCTTGTGGAATTTGCTCATTATGAGATGTAATGAAAGAAATTTGACACTTCTACACAATTTAATAGATGTAAACAAAATATGGAATGTTTTGCGCGGGATTGTCTATCCCCGAAACTATAACTCGTAAGTATGTGGTCTGCCGGACTTTCCTGTAGTAAATGTTGTTGTATATCCAAATAAAATTTTTAATCTATACCTTACAGATCATATAAGACCTAGTAGGGAAGAGTTTGGCATTTCATTGTTGCTGGACGGATGCCATTTAACGAGATACGAGTATAAGTTTATTAAAATAATTATGTAAAGTGGAAGTTCTAATTGACGGATTCAGTTCAAATCATAATTAAGCGATAAATTTTAATAACGATCACTCGCACTTAATTAAATTAAAATCCGTCCAGCGGTTTAGGAGATGAAAGTTACGACGAACGGACGGACCAGATGTGCCCATATGGCGTTCTGCTATTACCGGTACGCTGGTAAAGAACGCCTAATAAACGATAATTTTAACAATGGGCTTGCAAATTTTAAAAAAATTAACAATGTGCTCTTGCGAGTCAAATCGAGCTCACTACAGCTCACCACTGATTATACCCATTTTTCAGAGTTTTGAGTCACGGAGTCGAAATGACTCCTACGGGCGAAATAGGGAGTCGGCGAATTCCGGGGGTTCGAGTGTTAATTGTTTCTGTACGACTTTCCCATCGAGTATTAGTTAAAGGTTTAAGACTCAAATTTTTAAGATGTGTTTTTAATGTATCTCAACGCTTCGGTGACGCTGAAAAGTAATTGTACATTTCCTGCACGCACCCAAAAAAAGCAAGTTTGAAAGGAAATTTTTGCTGCATCGTTTACTACTAATGTAAGTTTAGAGTATAAGCCGAAAAAGGGGCATAAAATGCCCTGGAATTTATTTCAAGAATCTTTTGCTGGAGACCATTATGTTTACCGCGCATATTCGCCCCGTTGTCATATTTAATTTATTTTATTTATTTAATTAAAAAAAGGTCCATAAACAGCCAAATTTTGGCCTTTTACAATGGATCCGTAATATAACAACATAAAATAACAAATAAAATAAATTAAATTAACAATCGTGGAACAGATATTAAATTGTTCCAAACAGGAAAATGCAAAAACAGAAACATATTCAAAAGCGTTTAGACAATAAGAATTATGGGGGTGACCGGGCAACTAGTGCAGAGAAGGATGAGATGGGGTAAAACATATCAATAACAGGGAACAAACGAACCAGGGAATTAAATGTTTGGGGCAATCGATAGAAGAGAGATCTTTTGGTGATGGAGAGTCGGCATTTAGGTAAGTGTAAGGGGTTGTGATTGCGGGTGGGACGAGGGGGGACTTGAAGAGAGAAGTAGGTATCCTTGACTACGGAGATTGGAAATATCAAGATTTAATTTTTTTAAATGATTCAATATAAAATCATATAATCCTTGACCAGTGGTATCATTGACGAGGCAAAATCCCAGAAAATGTTCCCGAATTTCTACATTACTTGTTTCTTTGTTATAATATTCAAATCTTATGATGATTGTCAACTGCTCAATATGACTTATGTCTGGAGTTGTATCCAAAATTAATGAATAATACCTTACGTCCCTAACCATTTCCAAAATATTTTGTGTTACACCTTCCGAAATAATTTTTATCATTTCATTTTGTATTTGATCCCCCAAATAATGCGCTGCATTTTTTTAACTAGAATTTTGAATACGGCGTAAATGTTCCACCATTATCGAATCAAAGTTCGCGATAGTTTCTGCTAAATTCAAGAAATTTCCATTATCGCTCTTGTAGAGCCGTTTTGACGAACCCCTGAGAGCTAAACACTGCCGTGATAAAAACTTTATCATATAAAATAAGCGTTCAACAACTGAATGCCAATACTTTTTTCAGTCTCATATAATCATTGGTTCCCAGAATCAATTGTTAATTTTTGTGCTAAGGCTATTTTAAGCTACGGATATTATGTACTGTTTTAAATATATATTTCACTTTTTTCGTGTTTACTTAAAATATGAGATAAATGTTGCCAGTCTTTGCAATCATATTCGCTACTAAGCTGGGTTTTTCCATCTCCGAAAAGTTTACAAAAAAAGCAAAATACTGAATCTCGTGGTACTGAATATAACAACCATGTTTGTCTGATTTTTTCTCCATTTGGATGACTTCGAGTGTAGTAAGAATTAGAAAATTTCCTACCCGTATCATTTTTAGGTAAGTTCCAATTACTTACTCGAGGAGCACAGTTTTCAATCAAACAATCAATCTGCTTTATAGTTAAATTATTTGGCCATGTGTCTTTTCATTAACGTTGTTTTTTTCTGGTTCTTAGTTAAAGTCGGAATCCGTTGTTCACCGTAGATCTGCTAATCCAGATTCCTCGTCATCTATATTTATTGAAGACATAGGAGTGATATCTGAATCCGTTAGAAGAATAGCCGAGACTATTATTTCTCCATCTTCGCTTGGCATTTCTTCTGTTCTTTGCTCTTTCTGTTCTTGTACTGCTATCGTTACAGTTACTAGGTTCTTCTCTGTTGGTTGCGCATTTTCTGTTTTCCGTAAATATTTATTTATTCCAGACCATTCTTTTCCTTTTTTTTTCTTATGGCTTTTTTCCTATTTTCAGACCCTGACAATTTGTTCGCTTTTCTATCCGACATCTAGGATAAAATTGAGTAATAAATATTAGCATCAAACATTTTTCTGTAACTTTTTTTAAACAAACTAGTATTCTATACAAATTAGACTCAATGCATTCATACATCTTGATGCGTTGTTGTCCTTTTCAGCAACTTTCATTACATCGCTTTATTATGCTAGCGGGGTTCGAAACCACCTCAACCTCACGACGGGTAAGACAAGTCATTTAGTCACCTCGGCCACCAGATTTTGGGATAGCACTGCGATAAATGTGTATTTGAATTCATGTGGGAAGATAGACAAGTGTCAATCATAGCAACGAGATTAAACAAATTATTGTAATTGATGGAGGTGTAAGAGAACTTTATTTTACTGTGGATTTGTATTGATACTAGCATTCCTACGTTTTTTGAAGGGTTATTTCTTCTAGTAATTGTAGGTTTTTTATCGTAATTATTATTGATAGTAAGTTTTTATTTATCTTAAAAACTTTTTATCTTTATTCATTTAAGATTATTCTAAAAACTGTTTTCCCTATGAGTTTCGTTAAGAATTACGTCGGGAAAAACAAGGTACATGTAAGCTTTTGATGAATTTTATTATTATTATTAAATTCTTATCGCTCCTCTTATAATATTGCCTTATACATGCATTTTATTATTATTACATTATAATCACATTCGTATTGCAATACTATTAATAATCATTAATGCGATCTTCTCTGAATAGTTCACATTGAAAATTCATTTGAAGACTACTTTAGATGACTATATTTGTTTATGTAGTTTGTGCCATGAACATAATTTTATTCTTGGGAACTGTTCACTTGGCTTATTTTGTACTTTGGATGACATGTTTTCTAATTATAGGCCTTTAAGACCAGTTGTTTTTGCATTTTTCTAAAAGCCCTCACATTTATCATATTCCTTTTTTCTGTATTTAAGATAGGTAATACTGTTGTAAAGTATGTTAATTTGAACAAATTTAAATAAAACATTTTAAAGTTTTGTGTTGTAGCTTATCAATTCTTCAGCTAACTATACTTATACAATTAATTATTTTTGTCATTTAAGTTAGGTGACTAAAATATGAAATATTCAAGTTTCACTCCTACTAGCATCTAAAGCTGAATTACTCTGAACTAGCAATATATTTTAATTAATTTGAAGCAATATGAATGGATAATTCAGTATTTTTATTAATGAAACAAAAGATACTATCAAACTTCTTACTACTTATATACCAAACATTCTTACGTTTGTCACTGAGTTCTCTACTTCTGTCTACCATTCTCACAACTGTAAAAAGATAAAAGTTTAAATCACATCACATCACTCAAGAGCTGGTAGATACTTTCGCAAATTTTTACGCCCATGAAAGCAGAAAGGTTATTATAATTACAGAGCTGCGCCATCCTATAGGTGCAAAGGGTGCATCGCACCCTGGTGGCAACATATGAAAGGCGCCACTTATGGATGGGCAATAATATTTCTTAATTTTGTCCTTATACATCTCGTATATTTAAATGCATATACTTCAATAGAAATTCAAGAAAATTTGATTGAATATTTGAAAATCAACAGAACTGAGGAAGGATTTAAATGCCTTTTGATTGACGCAAAGGGAATAGCTGAAGATGTTGATGTAGAACCAAAATTTCCTCTATTGCTATCTGTTCAGCCACGTAAGAAAAAAGTAAAATCCGATTATGAACACAAGGATGAAACAGTTCAAGACCTTGATACTAGCTTTAAGATTAATTTCTTTAATCAATTTTGGACACTATGATAACCTCTGTTAGTGAAAGATTTGAACAGCTAAAAATGCATAATGCTGATTTCAGTTTCCTATATGATCTACATAGCTTATCTAGAATGAAATATGAAACAAAAATGAAATTCTGCACAGACTTAAAAAAAACTAACAGGCAATGCCAGAGAAGAAAGTGACATTAGTGCTATGGATCTCTATGATGAATTAAAAGCTATTCAAGATTATTTGAAACCAAGTACAAGCCCTTTAAAAATTTTAGAATATATCTTCACCAAGGATTTAATAGGAGGTTTTTCAGATATCTGTATTGCTTTGCGTGTTTTATTAACACTTCCTGTAATAGTTGCTGCTAGAGAAAGATCTTTCTCAAAACTTACATTTATAAAAAACGATTTGCGTTCATCAATGAGTCAAGACAAGCTAAGCAGTCTGGCTAGCATAGAAAATGAAATATGCGATACACTAAATTTTGATGACATTGGGAATGAATTTGCAATTATGAAATCTCGAAGAGTAAATTTCTTAAAATAAACCAAAATGTCATTTTTATTTTATTGTCGCTTTTCCCTTAAGATTGTTAGATTTTTACTATTTCTCAGATATTAATAGCCTTGTACTTTCAAAATAATTAATTAACTTTCCAAATATTATAATGTGGTTACTTTATATGTATACAGTTTTTATTTCAAGAAGCTTTCCTTTCTTAGATCTAATAAATTTTAGAAAACGTGACTTTATCACTGATGGAACATCTATAATTACAATATTCAAGTGTCCGTATATGTCTTCTTTCATGCTTTTTTGTAATAAAAAGATAAAATTTTGTATGATGGTAGATCATAGGCTACAACCGACAGGAAAAATCAAAAACTTCAGAAATTCGCATTTTGGAAAGTATTGTTAACCTCGATGATTCCATTTTATTCCTCATTAGGAGGCACTGAAATTGATTAAATGTTTCACAAAATTGCATTAAATTAAGTTACAAACTTGAAACTTAATGTAATGTATAGCTGGAAAATTATAATTATATTATAGAGTTCATTCATATTAAAGTATTAACTTTACAAAAGTTGGTTATCAAAGTTCATTGTTTAATTTTTGATATGAGAAAGTTTTGAAAAAGATCTCTCTCCTTCACATACACTCCTTTGCATGGCATTGTCAGATAAATCCCAAAAGCAATGGTTGACATTGTGAAGACATTTCTCTGACAAAATTCCTTTCATGATATCCATGACTCTTGAGACACTTCTTTCATCATTCTCCTGTAGTTCCCTGACTTCATTCTTCACATGTTCATGGAAATGAATCAATTTGTTTTTGAACTCTTCTCCTAAGTCTTTACAATATTTTTAGTGAGTTTTTTGGATGCTTTTCTTGACTTCAACATTTTCACTCTTATAGTAAAAAAGGATCTCACTATGCACAGGTTCATATGCCACAGAGTGCTTCTCCATCTCCATGATAAGACTGTCACATATGTATAAATATGAATGTTTGAGTTTTAAATTTCTCATTTTCTGATTCATTCTGGATCTTCACTATCATCTGCCTACCCTGTTCCTCAAAGTGATTGAAGTTATTGTGAACAACCCAAAGAAACTCTGTTAAAGACTCCATATGCTCTACAACACTCTTTAGTATATGTCCCTCAGTTTGCAGCAGTAGATTCGCTTGGTGAATGTGCTCTAATACATCAGTCCAGAATATGCTGAGAAAGACTGATTCCAGTTCACACAATCTAGCAGAAATATTTCTAGTGTTTTCTCCAGTGTCATTATTCTGATCGGCATCATCATGCCAAATGTTTAACGTGTCAATTATTCCAACATAATTCACTCTGATTGCCTTCATGGTGTCATGCCTTGCAGACCATCTTGTGTCAGAGAATGACTTTGCAAGAATCACTTTTGGTTGTTTTCATAACCGGCCAAAAGGTAAACAAAGTGACAGGTCCACTGTTGATGGCGAGAAAGCGGCAAGAAATGGTACTACTATGGCATAACATCCTCCTTGGTTCCCTGAGTTGGGTAATTAGTTGGTTGGTTTTGGATTTCCTTCCATGTTCACTGTGTTCCTCTCCTTGGGATTCGTTTCCTAAGTATTTTTCATTACTTCAGCTTCAAATGCCTCCTCTAAAGTTAGAAAACGAAGGACGACAAGTAATCGACAGTGCCACTGGTAGTAGTATGTACCATTTCTCGTCACTTTCTTGACATCGACAGTGTGGCTGTCACTTTGTTTACCTTTCGCCCGGTTATGGAAACAGAACCTCACTTTCTTACTTTCGGATTGTGACTTCAAGGTATCAATCAGGAGATTCCATCTGTAGGTAGAGCTGGACAGAAATGTATATGCCCTCTTAACTGTTACAACCCTGTACCATACAGCAGAGCTTTCATGAGCGGAAGTCAAATGAGTAATAGATGAGTAGTGTAAGGACCAAATGAACTGCTCCAGTTGAATCAGACATCAAAATTACATGCAGAGATTATTGTATTAGTTACTGAAATTTGAATTCCTTAGAATAAGAAAAAATGTTATTTTTATGTATTTATTAATTTTATTTATTTATTTATTCTTTTTGCTTTCAATAATTCATACTGACTATATAACAGCTGATCTATGGGGGCCCCCTAACCTTGGGAGCTCATTCATTTTTTAAATTTATTTGTTTTTACTGACTATATATAAGTCACCTATGGAACTGAGGCCCTAACCTTGTAGCCCCTAGGCACATGACTATTTTTCCTTTTGGGTAATCCAGCACTGAATAATGGTACATTTAAAGAATAAGTACTTGAAAAAACTGGCTAATATACATTGGACAAACTTTCTCATATAAATTCTTGTTTGGTCTTACTACCTTCTTTCCTGACTTGAAAGAACCCTGAAGAAGCACTTTTGCTATAAAAACAACCAAATCGCAGAAAATATTTTCTGTATGTAAATAAAATTAATATATTGATAACCGAAATATGTGAAAGTAGAACTTGATAAATATTTGTACCATAAATAAATTTCAAGTATTATGTGGATTAATGAAGTCACATGGGTGCTAAAACATTATTACTGGACAAAAATTGTAGCATGATGTCAGAAAGCTGGGGAGAGTTAGATGGTAACTGAGTGTAAAACTCGATAGATTATAATGTCCCTGGATGCTATATAGGCGGTTATTTTTTGAGCAACTTAACCTATTAACGCATGAGAAAATATTTTTACTGGTTTCTTTTTATCTTATAATATTTCCTAAATACTCCATTGAAGATGAATAATTCCAGTTTATTTTATTTTTTCTCTCATTTTTACAGAAATATAGGCTGGTACTGTTTGGTACCATCAGGCACTTCTTGGAGAAAAAAATCGAGATATTGAAATAATTTGAGTTTCTGCCATTTTTTTATTATTTAAAGAAATAACATCATAATGTGCACTTAATATCAAAATCAGTCATGGATAGAGTAAATTAAAAAATTTAAACATTTCAGACAAAAATCAATATTATATCTATAAAAATAAATGTTAAGTTTGTTTTTATGATTTCATATGAAATGACACAAAACAGTCGATGCAAAGGCCTATATTAATTTTATGCACTCAGTTCATGTATGGCTGGAGCAGCTTTCGAAGGGACAGCATCATCTTTGTATAAACAAATACAAGAAATATTGTACTTATACATGTCGAAGGTCCATCTTCACTGCTGTCACAGGGTGTTCTAAAATTGGCTGTGGGTAAACGAAGAGCCAAATGTACCCTTTTAAAATAACAGTAAATTTTGAGGAAAGACAACAACCCCTACCCTTAGGACGGAGGCATAAAAAGGGTTGGGGAGAAGTGAAATTTATCTCTGCCCTTCCACCATGTAAATAGACCTGGAATTCCCAACAATGTGCTCTCAAGCACAGAAAAGATCACGGACACTGCAACGGTACAGATCAATTTTCTCGTTTTTCAAAATGATTCCCAACATTACAGCTTATGCCTGTCTGCATAGGATCTTTAGATCACTTTATTCCATCAATTTCTTGCTTGGCAATCTCACCATTTGAGAGGGAGTAGTTTTCTTCCGTGTATCTCTTTGAGGACATCTGTTGGGGCAGTTTGATACTAGCTTGGCTAGTTCCATCCCAACCAAGAAAACATCCGCGTTAAGAAACGAGAAAATTGATCTGCTACGATCGTTCAGTGGTAGAATTTCTGCCCGGCAAGTGGAAGACCCGGGTTCGATTCCCGGTCATAGCAGACTTTTTTCTTGTTTCAAAATTATTCCCAACATTACAGCTTATGCCTGTCTGCATAGGATCTTTAGAGTGCTTTAATCCATCAATTTCTTGCTTGGCAATCTCACCATTTGAGAGGGAGGAGTTTTCTTCGGTGTATCTCTTCAAGGACATCCGTTGGGGCAGTTTGATACTAGCTTGGCTAGTTCCGTTCCAACCAAGAAAACATCCGCATTCAGAAATGAGAAAATTGATCTGCTATGATAGTTCAGTGGTAGAATATCTGCCCGGCAAGTGAAAGACCCGGGTTCGATTCCCAGTCATAGCAGACTTTTTTCTCGTTTCAAAATTATTCCCAACATACCTTGTTAACAACATTAGTTCAAGATGGGCATATATATACATTCACACATACATATACACACACATATCCCCACACATATACCTATAGATATATAATTTACAAAAATATTCCAATTTATATTTATCAAAGCTTTCACTTGCTTAAAACCTAATACAACAATGCTTTTAATATTGCACTTCACATATACATAACATCTAAAAGATGAAAATAATCAATTCAAAATCTTATTTAACAGTTAAAAATAACTGTGCTTACATTTCTAACTCAAATAATAACATAAATTTTCCTTTTATATGCTTGGAAGGATCCGAAAAAATCAATCCTGGTGTGATTCTCATTGGCTAGCCTCCCCATATGTGTAAGAGGTGAATTAAAAGTGTAATTATTTCTATGGTAATCAAGGTGAAATGGAGCAAAAGATCTTATTGAGTGATCAATTTTAAAGGCAATCAATCTCAGAAATTTGTGCTGGACTCATCCCACCATGTGAGAGTCTATTTCATAATATGGGTTCCAAATGACTGCAGACAAGAGAAGTATACAAAGCAGTGAGAGCAAATAAATTAGTAAAATCAGTTGTGTTCCTGCATATAAATCCAAGAGATTTCATTGATGCATTTTAACAAAAACTCAATATGATATTTAAAACTAAGGTTTTGGTTTTAAAAAACCTTATGCATGTGAGTTTGCAGGAAAAAGATTCCATGCCACTATTAATAAGTGGGATTATTGAATAACTGAAACTGTATTTAATTTAAAACAGTATCGCAAATTTCAGTTTTAAAAAATTATATTTATTAATCAGTTTCAGAGAAGTTTCATTGGCAATCCATACAGCCTCTTCCTAATTACGTTAAACTTTAATTAAAAACCTTTCCCTCAATATTGCTAGCGAATAATGCTTGTTTTTCAGCTGCTACAATCTCCGCTAATAAAAAATCTACGCCCGAACAGGGACTCGAACCCTGGACCCTTAGGTTAAAAGCCTAATGCTCTACCGACTGAGCTATCCGGGCTCGTAAGAACTCATAGATTAACTAGTAGTAATTTATACTTTGCTTCGGAAAAATTTCATCAGCAATTATATTACATCGTTAGAAAATACGAATTATAACTTTCACATTACTGCTGTGATTGCTAATCTCGGAAGGCGGGCGTTTTCAAAATATCTGTACGATGTCCAACTACTGAGGTTCGATGTTTGGTTTATTGAGCCTAAACCTACGAGACATTATTGTCACTAAAATTCGTTATATAAGATGCAGCGTTCCGATAGGATCTGATTATATCCAAAGAGCGTTTTCACGAAAAATCGAGAGAAGCAGAAATATTTCGCTGATACAGGCGATACACGGAAGTAAATTTGGAGTGATAATAGTCATTACTGTAGTTCACTCGATGCACTACCATTCATATACACGCACAGTGTGAGAACTAAAATAATTCTTCTCTGCTAAGTAACATGATTCATTACATCATTTTTCTCTGAACTATAGAACCTCTATCCTGTCTATACAGGACTTATCATATTAAGCAATTTCCGAAATGTTGGTGGATTACTGCGATTTTTTTATATCGATATCGAACGTCGTTTCGATTGCACCACAAGTGACACCAATCTCATGACGTCTGTCAAGTTATATACAACATAAGTGGCTTGTATACGATATCGAGCTAAAAAAAGAAGCATCGAATGTTTTATTCCAACTGAGAAAAATACAGCTACAACGGTATAGTTAGTACTATGGAAAAGTCGCTGTCAGAGAGGATAGAAAGGTATAGCGATTCGACGAATTTTAATGTGTAAAATGCAATTATTACAAATTATGGAAAATATAAGCGATTCGAAGACGTAAAATACATCGGGTAATTTAAAGTATATCGTAATTTATCTTAGTCAGTTATTTAATGGATATATTATGATGTATATGGGTAGAATAATTTTACTTTTATTCTGATTTCTCGTCAACCAAGAGCTGATAAAGGAACGGAATATTAAGAAACTATAGAATATTGTATATTCGTAATGAAAGGTTATAACCAGGAGTCTTTTATTTGATAGTAGCTCAATAACTTTGGCCAAAACTAACAAAAGTGGAATACTTTAGCCAAAACAACTAGAGGGCTGCAAAAACCAATGCATTTCGCCCACAAGGTGGGCATCGTCAGCGATAGTACATGTTTCAACAGTGACTGAAAGCCAACTGCCAGGTTTGAAACGGAAAGTATTAAGAAGACGACCGAGAAACAAGTGAAGCGCGGAAAGATTTTTCGGCGTGTGTCGTTTAAATCTGTCAATTTGTATAGGGTCTTGTTAAAATCTGTCTGTGTTCATAAGTGTATCGCGGTTTTTGAAAATGTGAAGGTTTTCTAACGAGTTTATTGAGTTATTGGCTGAAGTTATCAATGTTAAATCGTTTACGTGTATACTATGACCTGTTTCAAAGATGTGGTTGGCAACGCTTGATTTTTCAAAACGATTATATTTATAGTGAGCCATGTGTTCCTTGAAGCGTGTTATTAGTTTCCTTCTTGTTTGTCCTATGTACTTTTTGTCGCAGTGTGAGCATTGTATTTTATAAATACCGGACTTGTTCAAAGATTCTGTTCTGTCTTTTGTACTGCCCAGTAAATTTTTCAAATTATAAGGATTTGTATATGTTATGGTATAATTCTTATGTTTAAAAATTTTTTTAAAAAAATTTGTTCAAGCCTCTGTTTAATGGTGGAAAATAAGGCAATTTTACAAATTTGCCCTCTTTTTTGGTGTCTAATTTAAGGGAAGTGGCATTGGACAAAGTTTTATTAAAGTTATGTTTTCTCACTAATTTATTAATTCAATTATTATCGTATCCAAGTTTAGCGGCAAGTCCAAAAATGGCAAGGTGTTGTTTTCTTGAAGTTCATAAGAGAACTTGATTGAAGGATATATGTTGTTTATCTGATTAACAAATTCATCTACATTTTGTTTCTTTAAATCAAAGATTGTGAATATGTCATCCACGTACCTCAACCATATATCTGGAAAGTAATGAAATTTTTCTTTGCAATCGTTTTCAAAAGAGGACATGAAAATGTTGGCTAAAAAGGGAGATAAAGGGTTTCCCATAGAAGTGCCTTGAGTTTGTTTGTAAATTTCATTTTTAAATGAAAAAACGTTCTGTGACATGCATAAATTAGTAAGTTGTAAATATTCGAGGACAATTTCATCAGAAAAATTTTGTTTTAGTAACAATGATTTTAAAATTTGAGATGTTTCTTCCAGAGGTACACTTGGGAAGAGGCTTTTGACGTCAAAGGAGACCAAAATCTCAGACTCTTTTAATGTTATGTCTTTTAGTTTACTTATCACGTCATAGGTATTTTTAACAGAGTGTTTGTCGGGAAAGGACATCTGTTTAAATTCACTATTAAGCCATTTGGCCAAGTTATAGGTTGGGCTATTTATTCCTGATGCAATCGGTCTCATGGCTTTGTCATCTTTATGTATTTTGGGGAGGCAGAACAATTTAGGTATGTTTGGGTTTGAAATTTTTAACTTGTAGCTTAATTTATTATCAATGATGGTTTTACATCCTTTAATGATGTCTTTGGTTTTTTGAATCATGGAATTTAATGGGTTCTTCTTGAGTTTAATGTAAGGTCCATTGTTCAACATAATTTGGGCGTTGTCAAAGTATTGTGTCTTATCCATGATCACTATTTTATGGCCCTTGTCAGCCTTAATGTAAAAACAATCTTTATCTCTGAGTTGTTTCATGGTTTTGGAATAGTTTTTGGGATGAAACTTATTTAATTTGTTCAAGTTGTGTTGGATTTGTATTGAACAAGCTTGTCGGATATAATTTTTGGAGTTTTCATCGAAAAATTCTATGGATTTTTCAATGTCTGTGATTAAATTATCTATAGGTGGATTCCTTGGTGGGAAAGCAAATTTCAAACCCCTATCTAAAAGAGACAATTCATCCTGAGAAAAAGGTAGATTGGACAAGTTTTCAGTGAAATCAGAAGTATGTGAAGTAATACTGGGTTGATTTGTTTTTTTGGGTATGTTGTCAATAGTTTTATCCCCTTGTTTCTTAAGAAACTTTAATTTTTTATCTAAAGTTATGGATTTAATATGAAACTTATTGGGTTTTGCAGCCCTCTAGTTGTTTTGGCTAAAGGAGTATTCCACTTTTGTCAGGAGTCTTTTATGCATGTTTATGTGCGTCATTATTGCGTTCCAGTTGTCAAATCTTTGTTGTTTTAAACCTCTCTTTAGAGGACTTCCTCTTGTCTCAAAACCTTTGTCCTCTCTTTTTTTGAGTGTCCTCTATTTTAGGTTCACCTATTGAAGTTGCATTGCAGTTGCTGTCTTTCAATTTATTTATTCAGAGATGCTAATTTATTTCAGCTTAGCTTTTCTTTAATGCGAACTCAGTTAACTATTTTGTGAGCTTTCCCAACTTCCGAGTTATGTTTTTATACAGATATATGTATGTGTATATATATATTATATACATACATATACACATCGACCTCGATTTACGAAAGTATTGTCCCTGAAAAACCTATCATAAATCGAAGCATAATACTATTAGTTCCCATTATGTAAAACGAGACGTTTCTACGGTAAAAAGTAATGGGATATATTACGGGATGTAATAAATGCAAATAATAGCGATGCGATTGTCGATAACTACAGTAATATTAAAAATATACCTTACACGGCGAATACTCGTCAAATGTAGAGATTGGCGATGCTCGTAACGCAGCCATACCTGCAGCTCCCGTTGGACGGGGTACACTGCGTAGGGACGAGGTCACTCGTAAATTATATTTAAACTAGTGAAATTATGCAGAAACAAGTTTATTTAATAAAAAATAACATCATCGAAGTAACAGCATATGCAGCGATTGTAAACAAAAGGCTTGGGCATAACAAATGAAGTATGGAATGCAAGGAAAAAACGTGGAAAGAAAAAAAACTGTATAAAAAAGTTTAACTTTGCCCTTAATTAGTCGCGTGGGGTCAATATGACCCCACGCAATGTATTTTCATCGATATCAAAATAAATAGACCAAACTTGCAGTACCTTTGCCATTAACCTTCTTCATGGTTGCTTTAGCGTTTTTGTTATTTTGGCATTTGTTTATTGTGATATTTAAAATGTTTTATGCACAATATACATACAATAAATACCGAGACTATAAAATAATTTTAATTTGAGATTTCAATGGAAATCCACTTTTAAAGTATCCCCGAGTCCAAAAAGGTTGTTTTGTTTTGAGAATGCTGAAGATAAAATGGACAGATAGGATGAAAAACGATGAAGTGCACGAAGAGTAGGAGAGAAGCGAATGATTTTACAGACTATTAGAAAGATAAAGGCAAACTGGGTTGGACATTACCTGAGGAGAGAGAATATGATTAAAGACATGTTAGAAGGAAAACTAGATGAAAAAGGGAAAGAGGTAGGAAAAGGTTTCAGCTGATTGCCGATTTGAAAGGGGAAAGAGAGTTATCAAGATATGAAGAGGAGAGCAGAAAAAGGTGTATATGGAGAACCAGGTTTAACAATGAATAATCACGAACCTGTCTACGGTCAGACTACCTATGATGATGATGTTTTGGATCCCATCTAATCTGAAAAAATCCAAAGCTACTTGCAAGGTTCAAACCACCTCACCTGAAATAATGATCATGTAAGATGAGTGATTTAGTCACCTCTGCCACCAGAGCTACGCATCTGCACCGTGATAATTGTTCATTTTAATTTGCACGGGAAGATAGATATATAGTATGAGTTGTTGGTGCTTGCATTCTGCAAGCACTTAAAAAATCACCATACACAAACGTCTAAACTCGTAAATAAACCAACGCAACATAATTTTAATTATGCAGAGCCCATTTAAATAAGAATAGTTTTCATTTTCCCAGAAATTAAGGCATCTATCCGGAATTTCTAAATTCTCTGGCAATATGCTGGAATCCAACTTTTCAAATTTCAAGTTTCATAGCTAAAATTGTCCTTTTTCAGTAATAACTATAATCAACATTAAGACAATAGTCTATATGTTACACTTAAAATTTATCAACAAATTAGAATATTTTGTGTGTTAGAATTATGGAGTAATATATTACCGATAATGGGGAACCTAGGTGGTATAATCGGCAGGTTAGATGTGCTCTCAGGCGACAAAGAAAGCTTCACTCGAAACTTAAATGCACCAAAAATAATACGTCACAGGAGGTAATAAATACAATTTCAAACAAGTACAGAAATTGTCGGACTTGGACTAAAAAGATTATGCGCAAGGCATCAATGAACTTCAAAAAAAAAGATTCTCTGTGAACATCTAAACGAAAATCCCAAAATCTTCTGGTCTTATGTTAGAGAAGTTCAAGATCAACGCCCAACCGTAGCACCATTAAGAAACAACAAAGGAGAGGTAGTTTACGATAGCATTGATAAAGGCAACTTGTTAAACTCATTTTTTCAAAGCGTATTTACGACCGAAGTCGAAAAAGGGAAGGACGATCCACCCGAACCAAGCGAAGAGATGATGAATGATATACTTATATCAGCGAAAGGGATAGCAGAACAGCTCAAAATCATCAATGCAAACAAATCCCCAGGACCAGAAGGGATACCAGCTAGAGTACTAAAGGAATTAGCATTAGAAATAGCACCTTATCTTGAAACAGTTTTCAGTAAGTCACTTAGTCATGGCATTATAACTAAGGAATGGAAATTAGCTTTTATAACTCCGCTACATAAAGGCGGGAAAAAAGATGACCGAGACAACTACAGGCCGATTTCGTTAACCTAGAGCACATCATCGTTAGTTCTGTGATGGACTTCTTAGATAGCCAGGACTTGCTCAGTAAATATCAGCACGGTTTTAGGAAGGCAAGATCTTGTGAAACTCAGCTCGCTCTGTTTGCACATGATATACTACGATCCGGTGATCGAAAGACTCAGACGCTGTTTTTCTTGACTTCAAAAAGGCATTCGATAAAGTCCCTCATAGTAAGTTATTGAAAAAATTACAAGTCTGTGGAATAAATCGAAAGATAATCGAGTGGATCAGGGACTTTCTCAACGACCAGGAACAAATAGTAGTCATAGATGGATTTAAATCAGATTCGGTCAACGTGGCCTCCGGCATTCCACAGGGAAGTGTCATCGGTCCCCTATTATTCCTTATATACATAAATGACTTAGATAAGGTTATTACAAGTAAAATCAAGTTATTCGCGGATGATACAGTAGTTTACAGAGAGATTAACAGTCCTGCTGATCAAGCATTACTTTCAAACGACCTACACGCAATTCTTGAGTGGTGTAAGGAGTGGCAGTTAGAGCTGAACTTAGGTAAGTGTTCCGTCATGAGATCCTGGAGAAACAAAGAAATTGAGGCGATGAATTACAGTATAGAAGGCATACATCTAAAATTAGCCGAATCCGTCAAATACTTAGGTGTCATTTTAACAAGTAACCTCTTGTGGGACACACACATACGAAATATATCCGAGAAAGCTAAGCAGAAACTAGGATTCATCAAACAGATAGTAGGTAAAAGCGAAGAAAAAGTCAAAGAGACATGTTACTTTTCTTTAGTTAGACTGCTGCTAGAGTATGCTTCGAGCATAAGGGATCCGTACGAGAAAGGATTAATCACAGAGTTAGAGAAAGTGCAGCGAAAAGCTGCTAGATTCGTCAAAAATTGTTATGATAGAAATAAAAGAGTTACAGGCTTGATACAGGACTTAGGATGGGAATCACTAGCTGAGCGCCGATTACGTGCTAGGTTAAAACTTCTTGAAAGATTTAAAACGTGTACTTTCTCCAGCGACGTCGAAGAAATAATAAGAACTACCATCTATATCGGTAGAATGGACCATCCTCGTAAAATAAGAGAGATAGCCTGTAGGACGGAGAGATACAAAGGCTCATTTTTCCCAAGAACGATAGCTGAGCAGAATAAAACTTGTGATCAAAAGTAACCTCGCATAGGGGCGTAAACCCAGACCTAATTTTGGAGTTTTCCCCTTGGTGTTAATGCACCCCCTGCCACACACCCTTGCGGTGACTTGCAGGGTAAACTGTAGATGTAGATGAGTCATTATCCATGCCTTTTAGTACATATCTGGATCAAAAAATAATAATTTAAAATTATCATGTCGTTATATGTCGTTGGCTCAAATTAAATGGATTATAATGCAGTCTAAACATTAAATCAATGCTCTTGAAGCATGGAAAATCAATTCCCATTGAAAAGCATTGGAATCGTTAATATTTTTCATTATTGAAAACCGAAAAACTTTTCATAATTTTATGATTAAAATCAAATTTTTATGCAAATTCAGCATGGATTTGAATTCTGTCTTCAAGAAAAATAAACTTCATTCTTTTTTCCACAGTATGCTGTGTTCCAAATTTGTATCTTAATTTTACTTATGACTTCCTATCTTTCATTTGTAACCGAAAAATGTTACAAACCAATGGATGGCCAATAAAAGCCAATTAGTATGGTAAATACTGTAACTCAAAGTTGAAATTAATTGGAAAATTTACTTTATAAGAAGCAGTCAAAGTGGGTAGTATTGTTTCAACAGTATTCAACAAAAATCTCAAGTCTAATCGTTAACTGGCCGATTCGCATTCAGCAGGCATTAACTACCACATGACTATGGCATGGCCGTCCACAATGAGTGAGAGAGGGCATTCCCCCCCCCCTTTTCATTTCACAAAAAATTGGACATTATATGTTTGAAAGACCATATCTGTTTGTTGGTTGGTTATATGTTATGCATGTTTAGCCCCATTCCAAAAATTTTCTGCAGGTGCCCATGGACTACAGAGAAATCACAAGCCAAGCATCAAAATAAGCTCTCACCAAACATTTTCTGTAAATTCATTATTGAGGTGATAGTTCAGTAAGTACTAGTTTTTAAGTTAACTGCAATAGTAAAGCAACACTAAAAAAAAGGGGCCAATTATTTTTCAGCCAGAGATGTTATGTCAGACTTAACACACTGATGTCAACTGGATCTTCATTAAGGTCATATTGGCAGACAGCTAAGTGTCCACAAGTCTTGGAATATAGTTTTTGACTTTCAAAGAAGAAAATTTGCAGTAATTTATTTTCTAAAAACATAATCTGCATACTAATGGATATAATATCAATTTTAACCACTAATTTACAGAAATAATAAGCCTACAGCATAAATATATCAATAGAAACTTAAGGTGACCTAAGTTTTAACAAGTAATAACAAGCCATGTGGTAATAACAAAAAAATATGTATGATTTCTTGTGAGACTGAAGTATACTTTGAACAAATGAGCATTAACTCATTTAGCATCAAACAATTTTATAACAAGATTTCCTTGTATAAATTTGTATTGCTTTAAAAGGTTCAATTTTTAAATGAGACATTTTTTCATATTTGCATGAATACACAAAGAATATGTTCTAGTCATCTTTAGGGAATTACAAATAATAAATAAAAATTGATGAGAGTGTTTGATTTTTAATATTGTGGTAAATAAGTGTATTTATTAAGTACAATTTTATGTTTCTCCAGTTGGGTGAAGCATAGGCAGGTGAATAATTAATTTTTATCACACATGAAGCCGTGGTATCTTTGCTGGCATTAATTAGATTACTGTGCATTGCTTAAAATGCACAAAACTTGCAAGCATGCAATATGGCTTCCTTTAACTTCAAGAATATCTTGTAAAGGCAGTGTTTTGTTCCCATTAGTACAGTTCTCTTCTCATACACATACATTTCTCATACAAGGAAATGTAACTGGAAAAATTAAGCCCAGTAAAATTTTTAAGCGTACCACAGTACTTTTAACTACATCCCAAACATGATTTATAAACAGTTTTCTAGCATTTTGTAAAAAAATATCCCACATAAAAAATAAAAAGAAAATGCAATTGGTAGAAAATTAATTTTGATTCAATAGTTGCCTGCTACCAAGTTCATCCTCGAGACACATTATTAAAAATGTGACTGCCAAATGTGCGTGAATCCTCACAATGACAGCTATCCCTTGTATTTATGATTTATAGAAATAAAACCAAATGAATAAGAATAGCGATGATTGCGAGACCAGGTAATGCCATACAAGATGCAACAGAGCAGGAGAGAAACTCTCGACGCACTCATCATAAGGTGAAGCAGAAAACGATGCAAAAAAATTGACCATTTTCACTATGCTTTGGCCTTCAATTTGCAAATTTGTTCTTCCAGTTCTTTGATGATGCGATCTTTGCCAGCTATTAGCCCCTTCAGGGATCGAATCTCTTCATTTTGCCTAGCATATAATTTACGCCACTGTAAAGGAAAAAACAAGGTTGAAATTAATTACATTGGCATTGACATAATTGGCATTATTTCTGAAAAGTAGTGGCGATAGAATAATCAACACTCCCCACTATGCAATCTTTAAAAAATGCTTACTGCCACTAATATGAAACAATTAATGTATATGCCAGTCTCTAAGACAACCTTTGAAGCTTAAAAAAATCCTCTAAAATCTTGGGGACATCTTACATACCGAGTATAAAATGTGAATCATGAACTCCAGGTTATTTTTCGATGTAGATGACCGCCATTTTGAATCAGCTGTTCAACTGTTTACCATTTATTTAGTAGATGTTATTTAGAAGGTTTGAAAAACGATAATTTTAAACAACAAATAACTAAGAATTAAAAATTTTTGTTTTAATACATGAAATAATTTTTCAAAAAATAACAACAGATGATCTATAGTAAATTACAAAAATGGTCAAAGGAAATTTTTAAAACATTCAAGAATATTTTTCTACATTGCAGTTTTAAAACCATGAAATCCCCCACCTTCTGCATCAGACTTGTAGAAATTGTCAAATTCATCCTCTGGATCAGATGTTACGACAATGGGCTCATTGTCATTGACTCACAAAAAATCATCTTCTTCCCCATTTATGGAATTCAATATTCTACACTTTTTAAAGGATTTTATAATAGTTCCTGCATTTACAGAATCCCATGATTTAATTATCCATTCACATACAATATTTAGGGGTACAGCATGCACATTTTCTCCTTTCGTATAGGTTTTTTCTCTCTCAAGCATCCACTTATTCCATTCAGCACGGATGTAGTCCTTAAATGGCCTAGTGATGCATACATCTATTGGTTGAACTAAAGACGTTAACCCTCCTGGTATAGTTGAAATGTTCGTGTTATTTCTTCTCAAACGCTGCTTACTGTCATCTGTTATATGTGATTTGAACATGTCCCAAACTAATAAACTACGTTCTTTACGTAGACTACCCGGATGCTTATTCCAGATATTATCAGTCCACAACTTCACCCCATATTCATCCATCCAACCACTTTCAAGGAAATGAAATAATACCCGAGGGACTATATTTTCGACGTAGTTTTCCGTTTGAAAATCACCATAGGTTTTAATTTAGTTCTGTCGGCCATGCAAGCCAATACCACTTAAATCTTGTCTTCTTGTGCCCTGTTGTTTTTATGAGAATGTTTTTTTGCACCTTTTAAGTGAACATTTTGTTTGGTAGGCATATCAAAGTTCATAGGCGTTTCATCTATGTTGTCAATGTGAGATAATGGGTACTCATGTTTCTGCCTCATTTGAATGATGTATCTCTGGAAACTGCTAAGTTTGTCATTGAGATCTATTGGTAGTTTCTGAGCAATCTTTGTCTTTTGCCGTAATACCAGGCATTTCCTTTTCATAAAACAGGTGCACCAACTAACTGTACCCAAGAAATTTTTGCTCAATTCAGGGTTTTTTTAGTCCAATTATGTGCATATTTGCATATTGCATTTCTAGTTATGACATACACATTTTGCCAATTTTCAAGGACCCATGTTGACACTTTTTTCTAGGTCAGGCCAATGACTGTTACGTGGTCTTATGGCACATTTTGTTCTAAGCATCTTCATAATGCTAGTTTCATTCTTTCTCCAGTCTCACACTTGCTTTTCACTAAGACCAAATTTCCTCCAGATATAGATATCAAACCAACATTCGACATTTTTTGATATAAATTAATCAGAAGGTTAACAATTACATATTAATTTGTCACGACCACTTTACTGAATATAAGATTTATTGAGTGAAAAAGTGACTTGACTTAGATGGCGAATATATGTAAAAATCAATTTTTTAGTCGAAACAAGATGATCCAAACGGAACTAATGATGCCTACTTTCCATTTAATCATTTATTTAATACTTATATTGCCTTTAATAGCTTTAAAATCACTGTGGATGAGTTGCTCTTTGTGTTCCAAATTTCATAATTTAGTATTATAAAATATTACAAACACAATCAAACAGAATATTAAGTTGATCACACATATTTATACGGCAAAAATAATGCCTTTATGTATTAGAATACACTGAATCCGAGTCCAACAATCGTTTCTACGGCAACACTCTCGTAATGAGTGATAAAAACTGCAAAAATGCTAGTATCTACACAAAATTCGAAGAAATACGATCGATAAGCAAATTTCTATGATAAAAATTAGAATCTTCATTCCTTTCCTCAGAGAATAGTACAAATCCCACTCTGATATTACAATTCTAACATATTTTAATGTGCAAGAGAAAATTACCCTGCATGATGGTTTTCAGATTTTCCAGGTAAATGGAATGGGAAGGATAGTTCCCAGAATCAAACCCAAGACTTTCAATCTTCACAACAAAAAGTATCCTAGGGAGCTCGGCTCCAGTAACAAGAGATTTCCACCAAGTGTCATGAAAATCAGTCTATTGGTGCAAAAGTTAATAGGAGGAGGACAGACAGATGGACACAATGACAAAACTATAAGCCTATTCCATTTTGGAAAGTAGGCTAAAAATTGTGGTTGACTTAGACACAGGGTTGTCTTCGAGACTGGCATATGTGGTATTAAAAACTTTAATTTAACAAATATACTTCATTTTACTACAGCCAGTTTTTCTGAAGATAATGGTAAACTTTACTGAGAGAGCAATTAAATAATAACCATATTTACCTGAAAGGAATGAGATCTTTTAGTATTTTTAAGGTTCAAAAATCAAAAGGCCATTTTTAATTTGTGTAAAAAGAATGTTCACTACTTAAGTCATTACTTTATGGAGCTATTCTGGTAACTGGCAACATATTCGGTCCTTGATCTAGGGTTAATAATAGACCAAACGCTTTCCTGGAAAGAACACATTACCAGTGTTTCTAACAAAGTTTTCAGGACTCTTAATCAATTAAGAAAACATCGAAAGAAATTACCCACCAATCTGAGGCTTAGCCTCGTCTCCTCACTGATCCTTCCGCATTTTGATTACTGCTGCCTTGTATATAATGATATCAGCAGGGAACTTAATAGTAAGCTTCAGAGGGCATTAAACTCTTGTATGCATTTTGTTTACAATGTTCCAAAATATGACCACATTAGTGGCTTTTACATTAAGTCGAAGTTTCTTAAAATCAATAAAAGAAGGACATACTTCCTGGAAAACCTTGTTTATAAGACTAAGACACCAAGCCACCTTTACCAACTGTTTACCTACTCTGCAGATATACAAAACAAAGCCACACATATTCCCAAACACCACTTGTATACTCCCCAACCATCATACTACTACATACCACAATTCATTTTTAATAAAATCTGTAAATATCTGGAACTCCATCCCAGTGCCTATACATTGTGCTGCTACCTTGGACAGGTTCAAAAATAAATTTTATAACTACTTATTGAAAAGCTGCAACCATAAGCCTTTCAACACAATGTAATTGATGATTTAGTTGAGGTTATTGCCCCACATGATTGCCAAATTCTTTTATATGCTGATGAGTATAAAATTTTCAAAAGGGTTGACTCTGATGAAGACAAGCAATGTCTCCAAGCTGCACTTAACTCGTTGACGGAGTGTGGCTCCAAGTGGAAACTTAAAATAAATCCATCTAAAAGCAAACATTTGTCCTTTATTATTTATTATATGTTTCAATGTAATGGGGCTTCTGGGCTGTTTTTGAAACTAAATAAATAAATAATCTGCCAAATTACTAATGAAATTTATGTATGGATACATTTATAACTTTCTACACTCTAAATTTCACTCTTCGCCTTTGTGTGCTATTAAATATATTATTATACCACTGACATGTGATTCATGTACTAATTATGTAATATTTATTTGATTATGGGAACATGTGATATAATATCTGGTAATCATTGTACCAACTTAAGAGTATATACTTTTATGTTATTGAGCCGCTCCTCTTTTCAATGTTAACTTTCTTTTTGTCATTATGTTAATCTTTTTTTTTCAACTGCTGCATGTCCTTAAAGGCCACTGGCCTAAGATAATAAATATATTATCTATCTAATCTGATTCCCAGATTTGTTCTACACTAACAACACTTGTTAACAAGAATTCCACTGAAGTCAGCGATTATTTAAAGCTAAACAGAATGACTGTGTATTCCCGAGAATATATACCAGGCATGTCAAACTTGCAGGCCACATGTGGCCCTTTCTGTGTCTTATTGCAGCCTGATAGCTAATTTTAGTCTCAAGTGAATTGTATGGAATTTCCTATAAATGCTTTATTTTAGCAAAAAGAAGATGATATTTTTTTCATAGTTACCGAATTACAATCGATGCATTTACTAAATTATTGTTTTTAATTGCAAAATAGGTATCTCATCCTCTAGCTAGTCTATCGTTCCAGCTCTGGTCCATATTAATCAACTGCAGCCCTTCTACAACATTCATTGCAGCAATGCAGCCCTTTTATAACATTCATCACTTTAACGCAGCCTGGATGCCTCTTCGAATTTGACATTCCTGATATATGTATATGCACTATAAATTTTTGGTCTATATTTCGCAAGAAATTGTAATATGTAATGTGATATATTTTATGTGTCCTCATTCACAAATACTCTGCCTTGTTATCAGATGGAGTGCATAAACAAATCCAATGCATATAAAGGTAAAGTCAGTCATTCATCTCATCTTGCACTTTTATTCATAGCGAGACATATTGACTATTATTGTTTTCATAGAATGCACTTTATGATAATGAACGTATTAATGTTAGCATAGAATCTTTACATATTGTTACTCATATATTCAATGGTTTTCTCAGTGTATCGCTTGATCGGATGAACTCCATGACTAAGCCTGATGTACTTGCGCATGGCTGGCCTGCCCCTGCATTTATGCAACCCTCTCCCCATTAGCTCCCTACCACAAACACCGTTTTTTGGTCCCACCAATTTCCTTATACGGAGATTTTACTGTATCTTTTACTATTAGAGATATTAAAAAAAAAAGGTTTTGATAAATTCGGGACCATCTTCCTTTCCAGTGAATATGGTAATTTTTTGCCTATAATATGAAGAGTCCTTTAACTTGTTCAAAGACATGATATCTCATTTCATGGCAAAATGGTACATTTCATTCATAGAAAACACTTATCTGGAGAACTTGGAGTGGATGATAATTATCACTGTGATATGTGTTTACAAAAGTTAATACAGCAAGGTTTTTAAGATGTACTCCATAGATATATCCTAAAAATTGAATAGTTATTATAGATGTAAAAATAAACAAAAGATCATCTTACTTCCATTTGGTCTTGTGGCAAATCCATGATTTCCACTGTTCGATCCAGAGATTGGACTGCTCTCCTCTTGGAGCGCAAGGCAGACTCCATGTCATTTGATGGAACCTCATCAAGATCATTGGCCTTGAAATAGTTAATAGCACATGGGTTAGCATTTGAAAACAAAGTACACATTTACACTAATGCATTCAAACAGCCAATAAAAATAATAGCGAAGAGTGTTATGGAACAATGCCAAGATTAAAATAAAGCCATGTGACTAATTCCTTTTACTTAAAATGAACTTGGCTGACAGCAATTCAACTCTTTCTTTACTCTTAAATTGGCAAGGTTGAGGCAGTCCCTACTTCCATCCAAATGTCATACAATGATACATAGCGAGCTGAAGGCAGAGATGAAACCAAGGGGAGATGATGAGGATGACTGCCACCTCCTCTTGTATTTCTCTTTGTTTGTTTGTATGGAACTTCTGGCTAATCAACCTTTTGGATTATTATAGCCATAACTCCTTCCACACCGAACATGTACACAAGGGAGGAGAGAACCCCGGTGCCGGCATTAGCCTACTCTTAACAAAGATCTTTTATGCTCCCAATGGATGCATTATTAAATACATTTCTTGCCAAGTTCCTTAATTCTGCACTGCAGATTATGTCCATAGGGCAAGAGAAAGAAAGATGAATGAAAGATGAAGCTATCATGAAAAAGGTATCCAAAAAATTTAACACACAAATTAATACATTTCTATGAAAATTTTCATAACAATACTTTTAATATTGAAATGTTAACCATAAAAACCTTATTTAGAATTGATTTTCACTTATATGAACCCTCAGAATACATAGGTAACTTCCAATTTAAACTCTAATCTGGCCCACTGAAGAACTGGCAACTTCCAATGCGGCCCGCCGAAGGAATCACAGCCACCAATGTGGCCGGCCATGTAAAAAGGTTGAGCACCACTGTTCTAGGCAGTCAGAGTTTTCCTTCGACTTGTATAAATCTTTCGTCAAAGATGGCATTCCTTTTTGGAAATTAGAAAAGTTTTTTCCCTAAAATGCTGCATCTGACCTGCCTAGCACATGCCCTTAACTGAGGTACGTTCTCTATTTCCTGACGTTGATGCTTATAGTTATTGACACTTTCGATGAAGAAGATGCCTACTATCATCAAAGAACTCCTGAAAAAGAAGTCTGTCAGTCGCAATTTGGCATACATCACAGCCTACTTCCCAAAGTTGCCAGATGCCACTACATTACCTGAAAAAAGGGAGAAGACTGGTCAAGTCATTGAAGGTATTTAGAGAAATCGTGGAAGTGCAATGCTCCAGGTAAAAAGGTGTAGCTGCGAAAAACAAGTGTGAAAGTGTTGTGCACCAACAAAGATTTGGATAAAATGAAAGTAATTGCAAAGATTCTAGAAGGGGACAGTAGTGCAGAAATTGAGGCAAGTCCCACAGATGCTTCCAGGATGGATTACCTATATGTCCACTTTTATATGACCACAGCCTATATGTCCACAGGCTAAATGTCCTCAGTTATATACAGTAAAACCCCTATTTAATGAATCACTGGGGGATTAGAATATATTCCACTAAATCGAGGTTTTCATTAAATGGAGGTTTTCAATTAAAATGAGTTAAATTGATCTTTTTTGATTGTTTATTAGTTCCATTATACAATACCAGAATAAGGCCACTGAAAATGGTCTCTATAATTAAAATCCATTTTTCAACTTTGTATGCACAATACTTATATTAATACTTTTAAAATAAACATTTATAAACAAATTCCAGTGACAAACAAGCCTTATTGCTATTGAAAATGAAAATTTCTGTAATGAATCATTCATATGATTACAAAAAATAATTTCAAAATTTTAAAAGTATTTTCAAAACTAACATACACCTTTAAATAATTTTTCATCCCTCCTTTAAAAAGCTTCATCATACAACATTAAATAGAAAATATTAAAATATATTTGGAATTTCACATAAAAAAATATCAAAATTATTCAAAAACCAAGCATACATAGCTATAAGAAAATTATTTATTAAAATAGTCCAGCAAACTTGTTTATGGTAATTTAAATTACAACAAATTACAAATTAATTTAAATTTAATTACAAACTGTGGGAGCCAAGGGGCAGAATTTGAGAGGAAATGGTAAAAACATGATAGCGCCACACTTGAACATCTTTTCAATATCATTCATACTTAGTTCAAAGAGTAAATAGCGTAAATAGTGGTGCTGTTTATGCTCTGCTAGTGTGATTTATGTATTAGGTTTTGAAGTTTTCACCCAAAAGAGATCATATTTCCATCTCGAAATACGCTATTCCTGAGTAGCATCTGTTAACGCGAGAGCTTTTTCAAAAAGAAAGTGGGTGCTGATCCTACTCCGCCGCCGTTTTCAAAATCTTCACCCAAAAGAGTTAAGATTTTTCTGCAAAGCTAAGCCGAAAAATGTTCAAAACTGTTGGGAATCGCATGCTAAATTCTTTTAAAAAATCAGAAATTCTAACGTAAAATGGCAGGAATAGCAGAAAAACTTAAAATGAAATAGTGTAAATACAGGGCTTTACTTACATTGGAATCATAGAAAAATGACAGGATCCAAATAAAATGTTGTAAATAGCAGGAAAACATACATTCCAATAATGTAAATACGGGGTTTTACTGTATGTCCACTTTTATATATGTCCACAAACTTTACGTCACACCCCTCCATTTCCTTTAAGTGGACACAAAGTCTGTAGACATATATAAAATGGACATATATAAAAGTGGAGATATATATACATAAGTGGACATTTATAAATATGGAAATATTAGCTGTGGACATAGAGCCTGTTGACATATAGGCTGTGGACATAAAAAAGTGCACATAAAGACCTACACAGAAGACTGCGCAGCAAATTCTTGACACTGAAAGCAGCACCTACAAATAACCAAGTCACAAAGCTACAAGAGAATGAGATTCAAGAGTGGATAGACATTGATCAAGGAGTTGAGGTAACAGAAACTATTATAGATCATTGACAGTGTTGTTCATCCAGAGAAGTCAAAAGCTGCTGAAGATTCTGAGGAAGAGGATTTGGTTGTAGAAGCAGAAAAAATTTCTTGGAATACTGCTGAAAAATGTCTTCAAACCTTTATCAAATTTAGTGCACAGAAGTTATGCATGCTCATGCTCTCCATAACATCCTGATTAAGAGAAAGCAGACTTGTTTCCAACAAGCCGATATTCAGACACTCTTCAAGAGAGCATCTGAAAAAGCTTGTAAGATCTCCAAAGAGAACCTTGTAACTCCATCGACCTCTACATCTGATATTGCTGATCTCCCAGAGGAAGAAGTTGATTATTTATCAGCTCATAGTGAATCAGCTACTACAACACCCAAGGGGCAGTCAACACTGTGCTGTAAATTGTATTGCTTCCAGTATTGTGTAAAAATGTACCATAATTACTGTAGTATAAGTTTAATATAAGAATAGTTACAGTACGTTATGCCCAAGTTATCATAATTACATTGGACTGGACTGTACAATTATACATAGTTAAGTTCTCAAAATAGCCAAAGTATTACTGCCCCTGTGTTCTCTGCATCCTGTAATGGTCTTCAGATTACTAATTTGGTGAGTAATGTACATAGCTATAAGTATTTACCCTTATTATATCCAAGTCTATTTTATTTTTATATGATAGCGCAAATTAAAATTGCTTGTTCTAAGTCACCTCTCTATCTAACGGCATATTCAATCTAACGACATATCCCAATCCCCATGCATGCCATATAAACAAGAGTTTACAGTACTAAGCCAAAACAATGATAACACAAACCTTGTCAGCCAAATCTCCCCACATCTGCTGGATTTGGTAGAATTTGGTATTTTGATTGCAGCTTGTCTTATGGTTCTTGTCAGTCGGAGCTACTTGTCTCATCTGTAAAGAAAAAATTACAGAAAAAAATTTAACACAGGTTAATACAATGGCTTCCTTCAATTTTTAAAGTTTGCAAAAAATAATTTTACATAGGTATGTTTTGAATAGAAAAACAAAGTTTGATGATTTTTATGATCCAAAGTTAAGAATACAAAATTAAATGGACAGTTATAATTATTATAATAAAAAATATTGTAACAGCGGTCATTTATGCTAATTTTGTAACTCTTCAATCTAATACATTATCACAGCAGTAATATACCAACAACTCGCTGCAATATTTGCATAGCTATCAGGACTTTTTCTACTTTATGCAGAAAAATTTCAATATGATATCTATCCCGCCCATCCACAGAGTCCATGAAATTTATATCAGTCAAAATGAGCTGGCTTTTAAATCTTCCAAACTAATTAATCTCAGACATGGATAAGCTTTTAAATTAATTAAAGGACTGACAACTGCAAGAATTTTCTATTATTAACATATTATAAAATGCTTCTTCATCATCAACTTCAATGATTACAAGTACAGTGAGTCCTCGGTTTAACATTGCTTTGATTAATGTTGATTTGCATCAACATCATTCAAAAATTACTACCGATATTCAAATCCTTGACATAAATCGAGTACTTCCTGTAGTTCCTTTTTCTTGTAACTCGAGGTACTACTATGAAATGCAGCCTTTCCCGATTTTGGATGCCTAAAAATGTAGCAGCCATACTATCTTTTTTATTTTATGCCATTTCTGTGTTAATGTATGGTTTTCCTGATTTATTTATATCCTGATACTATTCATTGATACATGGCACCATAAGGCTCCATAACATACTGTATATAATGTCATTTGTTTCAAGAGATTTTGAACCCGAGGTTTTGGAACCGATTATATTCTATAACATGGGTTCTTATAAGAAATACTGATTCATTTAATGTTATTTTGTTCTACATCACAATTTTCAGGAATGAATTAACAATGTTAATCAAGAACACACACTACTAAATATTTCAATGAAGGGCATGGCAATCTTCTTAAGAGTATCACAAGATCTTTTCCAGCCAAATAATTTGAGCTAATCGAGTTGTGGCTGCCTCAGCAATATTTGATGATATTGCTGCATTGCTTATTAACAGTCCAAATTTTCACTTCTTGTGTCATGATGGCACAGTAAACAAAGCAAACAACAAAAAAGATTATGCTTACGTCCACAACGCAAGGCACCTAACTTTTATTATACAATTAACTTGTATTATAAAAAAGAAATGGCATGAAATAATTTTTCACTTTGAAAATGCACAATGTAATTTGATTAATTTGTTTAAAAGCACCTAATAATCCCAAGATTATGAAAGTCATTTATTCACATAGAATTGAAAAATATGGCATTGTCAAATAGATTGTACAAGATAGTATCTGATTAACAGAAGTATTTATTGATATTTAAGGTAAAAACAGTATAAAAATATGTAAAGAATATTATTTGCAATGCAAATGAGATTTTTCAGTACAGCAATTGCAAAGATTTTTTCTTAATTATAATTTGAGATTAAAATACCCTAGCAATAAAGCCATGAAAATATTTTACAAGATTCAGCAGCATTTTCTTCGCATTATTGGATAACAAGAAATGGTTCATAAGGAATTTTGAATTCAGCAATGATATAACGAATCACAATTACTTGGTTAACTACTTCACTGGTATAAAAGCTATGTTAAGGTTATGTTTTGCAAAAGTTAACTAAGTATAAAAAATAGTTTTAAAAACACTATAGCAAAGAATAAGAAAATCAACTCTCCTCAGATTGAATATGTTAAAAGCAAAGTGGAAAAGAAATGGCTGTGTTAGCATTTGTTTTTTATGCTATTGAGTAGAAGGTGATCTGTTATGCATTTTAAAAAGTTATATTCAAGGGAAAAGCACCAGCACTAAGATACAAATTGGTATTAGTAGATAATAAAAGAGCAGAATTTAGGGTCAAAGTAGAAATTTTAAAAAATTTTAATTTATTAGTTTACAATAAACATTAAAGAAAAAATATTAAGATATTTAACTACCTACATATGGCAATGATTCAAACTTCATCTTAATACAGACTACCACTCAATAAACTGTCAAAAAACAATGTAAAGCAATCAAAACTTCACCTCATATTTCCCTTTGCATGATTTGGTTCAGTTAGGGAAGACAGAATGTTGATAGATCCCCAGTGTCTCCACCTCCCTCCTACCTAAAAATTGTTTTGTTTTGAAATTTCAACACAATACTTGACTTAGTACTATTAAGGACTAATAATGCCACAGAAAAGTAGAATATTACCTCTACCGGTCTGTAATCAGGTACTGTCTCCTGTGACAGGAAAGCAAATTTCGCTTTGTTGATGCTGCGGCCTGCATTTTGGGAATTTTCCGAAGGCTTCATGGCAACTGGCTTATGTGTTTTTACAAGTACACCTAAGGAGTTGAAGAAACAATTTTCAGAAAACAGATAACATCAATAAAAATAAATCAATGCAATGCGTCTTACCTTAAAATTCTATCTGTATAAAAGTGAAAGAATAAAATGCTTGGAAATGAGGATAAGTAAATTAGGAAGCCAAGACAAATGGCCAAACTAACACCTTAAACTTTCACAAAATGAGTTTCAATTTGAATATTTAATGTAAGAAGAATTTTATAAAGAAAATAGTCTGTATAAAGTCTTTCCCCATGTAATGGATTACCATACTGGCCCAATTACCGTACATACTTGTGTACAATGCGCTCCCGTGTATAACGTGCACCCTAGATTTTGTGGAGTATAAGAACAAAATTTAGAATTATATTGTCATGTTAGGTATTAAATAGAGTACCATAAATAAATAAAGACCCTTCCCAGGTATTGCATGACTCAAATTATGCAAATCCAACTTTATGTAAAAACCTGAGAAAATTAATTTTTTAAATCAGAAAATTCCAAGTTGCAGAAATTTGCTTACAAGGCAAAATGCTTCAGCCTTAAAGGTCAAATTTTGAATGAAGTTTAAACATCAATTTATTTTAAACTTATCAAAATACACGTAACACATATTTACAGAATATTGAATGCTAGGGATATTTAATGGCAGTATTTAATACAAAATCTTAACTTTTGTTGCGTATCGTGGTTGCCTTCTTCACACAGTTATTTGGTGCTGAGAATGATGAGGAAGATGAATTCTATGGGTTTTAAATTACTTACATTGTTAATTATTCATAATTTATTCATTAACTAACAAACTTTATTTCAACTTGCGTATATAGTGTATTCCGGTTATTTGGGACATTGGGACTAGTGCACTTTGACCAATTAAGCGGCTGTCCCAATTACGCAAATCTTTACGTAAATAGTTATAAAGGATATAAAAAAAGACAAACTGGCATGGCAGGATAAAACAGGCCTGTTTCATCAGCATTATAGATATCATCTGCACAAAATTTTTTAAGTAAGAAGGATAGTTTCTTGAATTTCCATTCTTCTGCACTTACAGCATCAGCACTACCTTTTTTGCCATGTGCTTTCTTGAATGTAATCTCATGCTACATTTCCATCAAGACAACCAACCATCTGCTGGTTTAAAATCATCATGACCCATCTTCTTAGCCAGCTCCTCTGACTTCTTTTTCAACATTGGACCACTGACACATACTCCTAGTCCAGTTACAATGGAGAACCATCGATTTATGGCATCCTCAACGTCAGGATCCTTACATTGACATTTACGTTTTTTGGATGTTCCCTGTTTTCCATCGCGTGTCCATTCTCGCAATTTACTTTGCTGGCGTATCAAGCATGCAACTATAGTTTTCGGTTGTCCAGTTACCTCCCCCAAACAACGATGACTGATATTGGGCGGATGGCCTTTTATTTGGTCCAGTAAGGCAATTTTTTCTGCTAGTGACAAATCTTTACGTGGCATCTTGTTTAGGTGCCGAAATTTTATAAAATAAAATAATTTTCACAAATAACAGCACTGAAAAATCTCTCCACTTCCTGTTTTGGCGTTTGGTCAGTATGAATGATAATACAAGTGCACATAACTGACGCTAGTTAGAGACTGTTCACTCTGAGAAGGCAATGCCAGAGTGAGACGAGTAATGAGTCATTCAAGTGCGACAATTAGAAGAACTGGGGGAGAAACAAAGTGAAAGGAGACGGAAGAGGGAAAATACACAAAACCAAGCTTCTTAATGAGTTGATGAGTCATTTACAAGGGTCAACTGGAAGGTTAGAGGAGATCCAAGGGAAACTAGAAAGAAGAGAGAGAACACGCAAAACAAGGCTTCCTGTCTGCCACGGTTGTGTATGTGTACCTCGAGTGCTGCAGTCTCCTTCCCGATTAAACGGCATGTTGTTCTAATTAAGCAAAGAAAACCCTGGCTATTTTCTCGATTAGGTTCTGTTCTTTAAGATTTGTCCCAAATAAACGGCTGCCCTGATTAACCGGTGGCCTAAATAACCAGAATGCAATTATACTATGTTTCTTGTTTTTGATACATGTTTTGCAGGAAGTCTACCTGGTGATTTTGCGGGAGACTACAACAATCAGTTGACAAGCTAGTGAAATGTGGAATATTTGGAGAGGTTGGAAATACAATAGTAAGGAAGTAATTAGGTGTTTGATACATTTAATTAATATATAAGCTGGATTATTGATAATTATCGTGGTTTTCCTCTTAATTCACCCAAAAAGTGAGAATCTGGCACAAGTTAGGTACACTTAAATTTTTTATTTTAAATGCAAAAAAGTGTTATAATGCGCACCCTTAATTTTTTACCTGAAAATTTGGTCTTCGAACTGCACATTATATACAAGTATATACGGTATATGGCAATTGTAGAAATAAAAACAAAAGTTGTAATTTTCATTAAACATGAATTTCATCAACTGGTTTCACCTGTTATAGCATCATCAGGTCATGATGATGAAATTACAATTTTTGATTTTACTTCTATTATGGAATCTTTCCACAAAGTTGAGCCTTCCCAAATGAAGTTTGTTATATAGCAATTATTTTTAAATGTAATCCAAAAAATCCATACCCTTCTCAAAATCACAGCCTCATCTCTCCCCAAAAAATTTTTTCTTTCATGCCGATTCGAGGTTGCTATATAATCAAGCCAATATGGTATTATCTTATGTAATATTAAGAACATTATGACACATGCCTAAACAACTTTTCTTGGGTGAAAAAAGACTTCATTTTGCATAATATTTTGGAGAACATTTAATAAAATGGAAAGAATATAGCAAAGAAAAAATAAAACAATGTGATTCAAATCACTACACTCAGCATTGCTTGTCCTCTGCATAAAATATTGGCTTGACAATGTCTTCATAAATGACAAAATTAACAGCTTACATACTGCATGAAAAAATTTAAATGTATTTTTCTAATTAACGACAATTTAAAAAATCTACTCAGGAATTAATAGGTACCACTCGCTTGCAAAAGCTCAGCCATTCCTTGTAAGACAAACCTGTTTTCATGGAAATCAAAATAGGACCCTTGTTCTTCCCAGCAAACCAATCCTTTGCAGTCATGGAAGGGGTGGGTGCAGCTGTGTCAGGGAAGAGATCATCTTGAAACTGGTCACTCTATAAGAGAGTAGAGAATAAATACAATATTGACATATAACCCATAGAGATCACTCAACTATCATTATCAATCAAACATTAATATATTTAAAAATTTCCATTGGTTAAAAATTTATAAAGATTTACTGAAAGTTTTAATTTACCTGTAGTGTTGTAAGTTAATTCTGTCATTAAATAGTTTTAAAGGTAAAAAAATTGTAACTTAGCAAGATGATTCATATTCTCACTGTATCCACATGAGCAGATTGTTTAAAAAGGAAGATAGGATGTTATAAAGTTTGTAAACAATACAATCCAATGCAATTGAATGAAAAATTATAGAAGAAAAGATATGTGGAAACTCAAATACGCCACCTTTTTGAACTTCATGTGCTTGCAGTTCGTGAATTTGGACTTTGCGACAAATCTTTTGACCATTGCTTGTGTTTCGCACATATTACTTGCATTTCGTGTCATGCGTTTATGATGCCAACAAGTGTGAACTCCCTCTACTCTTTTGTTTCTAAGTTCATTTTAAACTTTAGCACTCTAGAAAAGGGCATTATTATTATATTTATAATGCTTGTTATTAGCAGTTTTCAAAGTAAACAAACATGATAACCATCAACTTAATTCTTTTGTAGCTCAGTTTACACCTCACTGCCAATGGTGCTATATTCGATAACAGTCGAAGTTGCTGGCATCTAGCAGACAAATTAGAAATTACTGGCTAATGGAAAAGTGTCCTGCATGTTTAATTTTGCACAACTTTTACGAGTATGACATTGAAAATATTCGTTCTTCGTGTATGAGGTTGCTGTTTTTAGACCGAAATATTTAATGATTTAATACTATTATCTTTGTATTTTAAATGTAATTTAAGCAACTGTTGTTTTGTTAGGTTTTCATTGCTTATTACGAATTTTAAATGTAAATCTAAGAATTGCTATTATCTTGTAACGTAAGATTTTCTGCCATGCATTTTGAACATGATTACTAAAAGAAATGTTATAACTTTATTACACTAGGTTTTGATTTTCTGTTATACATTTCTAACGTAATTAGTAAAAGAAATGGAACCAATTCTTAATGCTAGTGTTTTTTTTGCAGCTTGGAAATGTTTGTTGCAGTATCCAGGAAAACATTTGTGCATGATGTACTCAACATTCTATTTCAGTAGTTTGATTTAAATTAAACCATTTCCTTAGAAAGAACAAAAGAAGATCAAAAATCACACGTGAAATTATGTGGAGGAAAACTGTAAAAGTGCGGAAAGACATGTAATCACTTTGTTATGCTGGATTTTCATTTGCTATTATACATTTTAAAGGTAATTAAAATTTTTTTAAAAACTATATAATGCTAGATTTTTCATTTGTGGTTATGTTTCCTTTAACTTTCAGTTAAACCGCATTATTTATTATAAAAAAGTGAATTTTTTAGGTTGGCTGGGAACCACTCTCTCGTAATAACATGGCATCTTACGGGAAAATAGGACTTGCACTTCGCGAATTTGCATTTGGTGTCAGTTTTTCAGAACCAATTATTCGCGAAGTTCAAAAAGGTGGTGTAATAGTATGTCTATTACAGGCAGAAATTGTCAATATACAGTTTTGTTATATAATGCACTGCTGTTAAATAAAGCACAAAAATGCAAAAATTATAGCTTCAATGAATATCACCAGTCACATTTACCTTGCGTGGTACGATCATTGATATTGGTTCACAAACATCCTTCGTGGCATGCAGCTTGTAGAAACGAAAAATTTCACAGCGGCTCACCTCACACCCACGTTTTGGCATGGTGCCCAGACCACGCTTTAAAAATTGAGGAGAATAACACATGCAAGTTAGCAATTTAACAAATACATTGAAGTGACATTACAAATAACACAGCAAAAAATCAGTGGCAATAGCAAGAAAATGTAAAACGTTATGACTCTACAGCTAATAAGACATCAATTAAACTGAAAGACACACTAGAATAATTCCCAAGTAATTCCACACAGTATGAAAAACTTTGAAAAGCTTACACTATAACATTTAATTTTTAATTCTTTAATTTTACAAGAACAGACTCATGAAAACACTATAGTTACAAATGACATATAGAGATAACAAGATGATATTTTCATGCTATCTCACCTGGGGAGAACCAGATGGGAACTGGTTAAGATAATGAACCCAAGGTGCATGGTCAACAACTTCATAATAGCGGACATTGCCATCCCCCTGTGAAATGTTGCAAAGAACAATTAGAAAAAAAAATTAAAAACAAAGAATGTAATACAGTAGATCATTCATTATTCAGCTATCGATTATCCGACTTCCAACATTATCTGGCGGTCCTGGCCGATCCGGCGAAAGTTGTAATTTATTCGGCATTCGCCAGAAAATCACATCAAAGGCAGTATCAGTCCGGCGATAGTGTACCACATGGTACCAAAACATTTCAGGATCTGGGTTATATGTAACCCAGTTATACGCGAGAGATGCGTTCCTGGAAATCGTCGTGTAAAGCAAAAAAATATTCTTCTCAATGAAGATAATGTAATAGGCGTTGTTTACATCCCTGAGCAGATGTGTTCTATTTTTAAAAACATCTTGAAAGTTAATTTAATGAGCATTTTAACCCGTCAAGTGTGTACGACGGCATATGGCATCCTGTGCGGTGCCCACTTTCACTATTCCTTAATTTTTTGTGCATTGAGTTTCTGCCATAAATCACCTTTCAAAACTCCTTCAATGAGTGAACCTTCCTATACAAATATATTCTCTTCGCCCATATCAATGAATATTTTTGCGAGGGCTTTCCCCATAGAGTTGTTGAGGACTAACAGTGCATCACTTTCTAAAAGAAAATCCCTCATCAGGAGAAAAGAATGGGTTCAAGAGCATTGTTTGCTCAAAGAGAGGAAAGAGAAGAGATTCTACTGCCATATGAACTCCTGAGAAACTCTGTTCTGTCATGCGATGCAGTGATCACTGCATGGACGATAAACGGTCAAGAATCTACAAAATATTTAATATATAATAAAAATATAAATAGTACATACTGTGCACATAACGAATCACGTTAATATAAATATGCAATGCGTATATTGAAAATGTTCATAAGAATAAAATCTTGTTAATGCGAATATGCGAGGCGGCATATATCGAAAAATGGTCGTAAAAATAAAATTGCATACATGCAAAAACACGTAAACAGAACATGGGTAAATCAAGGGATATCTGTAGTTGTTTATCCATATTTTTTGTTATCCCTGGCAAAACACTATGCAAAATCATATCTAAACATAATGACTTGTACGTAATTGAATGGTACATTATTCTTGTAATTCTCTATTACAGTACTGTATTTATGATTTTAAATATTCAATGATTTATTTATAACATTTCTGTGCAGTAAACAAATTCAAAACACTTACAACATATACACAAACATAAAAACACAATGTTGTAAAAGAATGTTAAAAAATAAGCTGTAAAAAAACTTTGATGTGATTATCCGGCATTTTTGAGAATCCGGTGACCCCTTTCACCCTATGGCGCTGGATAATCAATGATCTACTGTTTTATTTAAAGAGAAAATACCTTTTCCTCTAACCCATGAAGTTTTTTAGTGCACAATACATGCTTTGACAAGTTATGTTACAGAGCCGAGAGTGTTGCACTTTGCATTAGTATTTTTGTATTATTAAAATAATTTATAACAAAATACACATAATTATATGCAGAAATTTGCCCAGGGTGGAAAAATTGAAATAAACATTTATTTTATTTTCAAATAGCTATTGCATATATATCTTTGTTTTTTGAGACTGAATCTAGGAAAAAAAGTTTCCCAATATAAGCCACACTTCAAATATCGCCATTAGGTGTAAAACATTCTAGCTAACTAAAAATCATTAAAATGTACCATTAACTGTACACAAGTGTCAATAAATATTGTCAATATTTATAATAATAAAGTATTTCTTAGTTGGGCGCTCGAAGAGAGTGGACGTGTCCGCTAATAGCTCTCTGGGGTAGTGTAAGTGACCGTAAGAGAGCCAACGATATGGGGAAGGGAGGCGTGGCCAAAGTGAAGTGCGTCGTATGCCGCAAAAAACTAAAGAACGGTGTTCAGTGCAAAATATGCAATTGTTGGTACCATTTTAAATGTTCTAAAAGTAAATTGGAGGAGTGTGTTGAGGAGCATTGGAAGTGCAGCGACTGCGGAATCCGTAAGGGCCAGAGGCTGTTGGAGGAGAAGGAAGGAGCTATCGCAAAGTTGCAGACAGAGTTGGAGGAGGCAAAGAGAAAAATTATTTCTCTTACTGAAGAAAATGAGAAGCTGAGAGGGAAGATACAAGACGGAAAACGGCAGAGTGAGCAAATAAAGAAGAGAGTAGGAGGAAGGAGGGATGGCGGCTCTACTGGAAGTGAGACGGAAGGGAGAGAAAACAGAACGGAGAAGGTGACGAGGTCCTGCCCGGAGACAAATGGTGGCCAGCTGGAAGTGCCGAAAGTGAAAATTATTGGTGATTCCCTGATACGTTTTGCCGGTAATGCTTGCCCAATCGAAAGTGCGAATGTGCAGTGTTTTCCTGGAATAAGAACGAAGCAGCTGGAGAAGAAGATCACTGATATGAGTAGTGAAGGTGAGGAAAGAGTGGTGATAATTCACGTAGGAACAAACGATATCATAAGTGCCAAATCAGGCGACCACATAACTGGGTATATATGGGATTTGTGCAGTGCTGCCAAAAAGAAGTTTAAACACGCGAAAATTGCTCTGAGTGGCATTATTCATAGAAGAGATGTTAGCCACAAGAGAGTAGACTACGTAAACGAAGGAATTGAGTGGGTATGTTTAAAACAAGGAATACTTTTTGTAGATCCAAATTGCTGGGTTGGTGATAGGCACTTGGGACGTGACGGAATTCATTTGAACAGGGAAGGGACATTTATTTTAGCTAATCTGTTTCATGGTGTTGCCCAAAAGCTCAGAGGGCAGGAAAACTAATAGTGGAACCTAGAGATGAATCTACATATAACGAAGAAGGTGAGGGTAAGAGTTTAATAGTCCTCCAGGTCAACTGCAGAAGTATTTTAAACAAAAGTAGGGAATTTGGGACTTTATTGGAAGCATGCAAACCTGATATTGTAATAGGCACGGAGTCTTGGCTTAATGAGAATATTACATCCAACGAAATATTCCCACCTAGCTTTACCGTTTTAAGAAGGGACCGTGCCGGTCGAGGAGGGGGAATATTTATTTGTTTAAATATCAACATCGCGAGTGTATTGGAATGGTCAAGGGTAGACTGTGAAATGATGTGCATAAAGTTACTTGGTGAAAATAAAAGGGAAAGCTTAAGCATAATTGCTATGTATAGGAGTTCAAACGAAGGATTGCACCCATTGGAAGTCCTTGCGGACGCTTGCTCGGAAAACCCTCAAGGTCATACTCTCATAACGGGGGATTTAAACCTTCCGGGAATTCGGTGGTCTGGCGACACGGTAGGGGGCGGTAGGGCCCAAGAGCTGGTCAACCGACTCACAGACGAGGAGAGCTTTACGCAGGTAGTAAAACAGCCCACTCGAGGGGAAAATATTCTTGATGTATTTCTAGTGAGGCCACTCAATTCTTTTATTAGCGTCGATGTATGCCCAGGAATAAGTGACCACGCAGCGGTGTGTGTAAAACTAGAATGGGACAGCCCACGCCGAGTGAATTCAGAAAAAATAAAGACGGTCTGGCATTACAAGCGAGGTGACGGAGAAGGGTTCCAGGGATTTTTAAGAGAAAAGTTTCCAGAATGGGCGAGTAGGGGACAGAACGTGGAAGAAATATGGAAGGAGTTTAAAGAGATAGTGTTTGAAGGGCTAAATACTTTTGACCCACGTAAGACTCTTAAAGAAAATACGGATCCTGAATATTACAATCATACAATCAGGAAACTAAAGAAAAAAGTAAGGAGAGCACACGGAACAAGAAATTCGAGTAGGGCGTTGTTTCAGAGTTATAAGAAAATGGTTCGCGATTTAAATAGGGAAAAAAAGAAGGCGAAGGAAAATTTTCTTGTTAATGTCATATCTAAGGGTAACGGAAACAAATTTTATAAATTTATTAGGAGAAGGAAAGATAACAGGATGGATATAGTGTCAGTTAAAGATAGTGAAGGGCTGTTAATCATCGACGATTACAGTAAAGCTAATGCTTTTAATGAATGGTTTACAAGCGTATATAGGAAACAAGAAAATAGTCGGGATAACTTAAAAACTCGAGAGCTGATAAATGACTCCTTAAACTGGAAGATATGCGAAAATGCATCAGAGATAATACCCATTAGAGTCACGGATACAGACATTTTTTAAAAAATTAGGAAATTGAAGGCAAATAAGTCAGTGGGACCGGATTTTATTGCAACTGACATACTGAAACTAGGTGATACTGCTATGTCTCCTTACATAACTCACCTATTCAATGTAACGATGCCTTACCTAAAGACTGGAAAATGGCACATATTATACCCATTTTTAAGAAAGGTGAAAAGACGGTAGTAAAGAACTATAGGCCGGTTAGCTTAACTTCTGTGGTTTGTAAACTAATGGAGAAGGTAATATCAGACTACATACGGGATTGGTGGGTAAGGGATAAGTAGCTATTTAAAGCTCAGCATGGGTTCAGGAAAGGGTATTCCTGTGAAACCCAATTAGTGGGTCTGTGTCAAGACATTGCTGACTCATTAGACGAAGGGAAAGAAGTTGATGCTATAATCGTGGATTTCTCGACAGCATTTGACAGAGTGCCACACGATCTACTGCAGTTGAAGATGGAGCAATTACCAATCGACGTAAGGGTACTGAAGTGGATTGCGAATTTTCTTACTGGAAGAACTCAAAGAGTGAAAATAGGTAACTGGTATTCAGATGAGACGAATGCCATATCGGGGGTTCCACAAGGTAGCATCTTAGGGCCGCTGCTCTTCTTAATTTACGTCAATGATCTTCCAGACAAAATTAACTCCGAGATAAGACTTTTTGCGGATGATTGTATAATTTATAGGCGGATCGAGAGTGAAGGCGACCGTGATACCCTCCAAAATGACATCGACAAACTTTCAGATTGGACCAATACCAACGGAATGGACATCAACATAAGTAAAAGTATGTACATGACATTCACTAATAGGAAATTAGTGTCAAATAGGGAGTATAATTTTTCGGGAAATTCTATACCAAAAAGTGATCATTGTAAATATTTAGGTGTCTATTTATCAAAAGATCTAGGATGGGGATTAAATGTCGATTTCATAAAAAGGAAAGCTTTCAAAATGCTGCACTGGGTTATGAGGAATCTAAAAAGAAGCACTCCAGCTACAAAGGAGAAAGCATACAAATCTCTAGTTCGGCCGATATTGGAATATGCCTCCTTGGTATGGGATCCGCACGAAGAAGGGCATATCAGGAAGCTGGATGAGGTTCAAAGAAAGGCGGCCAGATATGTATTGGGTAGGCACAGGAAAACGGATAGCGTGACGAAGATGCTAGAAATACTGGGCTGGGAGAGCTTGCAACGGAGAAGGAAACAGAGTAGACTTTGTGGTTTTTTTAATGTAATAAATATGGAGGCAGCATGGAGTGAGTTACACAAGGGGGTGGAAGAACCATCTTTTAAAGGGAAAAATGATCACAAATACAAATTTAAGTGTAGAAAACAAAAAACAAATGTAAAAAATATTCATATTTAAACAGAACTATTGTTGACTTGAATGAGTTGCTGCTGAACTATTTGAGCCCTTCCCAAAGAGTTTAAATGTTTTTAGGAATAGATGTAAAGCTGTTTTGTGATTTTTCTGTGATTTTGTGATTCTTTAGTGATTTTTTTTTTAATATTTCTCCTTCCTTTTTGAAACTTTTGAATTTTCTTGGTTGCAGTGATATTTCTTATGGGTAATATTTTTGTTATGTCATTATTATAGATCTTTTTATTGCTGTCTTATTTTTTGTCTTTAGATCTCGTTGTTGGATGTGTGAGAGACCTACGAGGTTTCTTTATGTTACCACCCGGCAGATTGCCAACTTGTAGCACTAAGTTTTAAATAAATAAATTTTGGTGAATTATTTGTAACCGATCAGCAATAGTACCATATTTACCCGAAAGGAAGACGACCCCTAAAAAAATTAGGTTCGCTTACAAAAAAACTTTTACATATATGTATAACAAGCTAACATTAAGAGGATGAATAAAAAAAAGTAAATTTATTACTTACATCTACCTATCCCTCCCCTTTCCCTTATTCTTGCTGTCCTGTTCATTCATCATAACTTATTCAAATTCGAACAAGTCGTCTTCCATACTGTACATGGAATTTGATATGCAGCATTTCTTGAACCCTCTTAAGATACTATTGGGATTTATTTTTTTCCATGCTGCAATGATCCAATTACCGAAAAGTGGTATACTGGGCTTCTTAATTTTCCCTGTAGGAGTTAATGCATGGTCCCCTGCCTAAAGCCATTCTGAATAAAATGATTTTATGTAACCCTTAAAGGGCTTCATCACTACAACATCTAGCACTTGAATTTATGATGTCATACCTCCTGGTATAACTATAAGGTCAGTATTCATACCATGAAGGGTATTTTGAACTTCTTCTGTTCTGTACGGCGGCCTTTGAATGCATCTAAGACGAGCATTGGACTCTGCCTTAAAAGTGGCCCAGGTCGTCTATTCCACACTATGCTTAGCCAGTCCTTCATTAAATCAGCTGACATCCATCCTTGGCGTTGACATTTAACAATTATTCCATTTGGTAGTACTTCCTTAGGCATTGTTTTGCATTTTAAAATAACATAAGGCGGCAACTTTGTTCCGTCCGCTAATACAGCCAGCATTACAGTAATGTGCAGTTTTTCATTCCCAGAAGTTTTTATGGTGACATTTTTTGCACCTTTTTCGTTGACTGTTTTATTGCATGGCATGTCGAAGTAAATGGGTGTCACATCTGCATTACCCATTTGGCTCAGAGTGTAATTGTGACTTTTCCGCAACCAAATTACATGCCTCTGGAAAGTTATTAGTTTTTCCGTGAAGTCGGAAGGTAGATGCTGGCAAAGTGAAGTTCTTCGTCGCAGGCTAAAACCATTACGATTCATCATATGCACACACCATCCATTACTAGCCTTAAATTCTTGGTCTGGAATGTTTTGCGATCGTGCTAATTCTTTGGCTTTCAATTTAATGATATCCTGCATCACCGGTTTACTGTTCATTCTTTGAATATGTGCCAAGTTTGCAATTTCCTCTTCTAATGCATGAAATAGGCCTCATTTTGGTCCACTAAATGATCTCCGTGTTGAGTTAGCACCTTCAAGTTTCTCTTTTGCATGCTTCCACCTTCGCACATTTGCTTCAGTCACATTGTATTTCCTCCCTGCCGCACAATTATTTGTTTCTTCAACATAGCGCACCACCATTAACTTAAAATTTCTGTCGTAACTTCTTCTAATTCCTTTCGATACATTCCCTCTTACTGCAGTTCCTATTTTCTCTACATGATCTGCCATTTGTTTGGGGTATGTTATTTAAAAGTTATAAATAATAACTGGTCACTATTTCACTTTAAAACTCAGCAAAGCATTTGCTACTCAAGTGCTCTCGTAAATTTTCTACACTCTGAAACATCCACTTTACGTCTGCCATTGGCATACTAAATGCAAAGCATCATGTTTAAATTGTATCAGTCTTGTTTACATTGTATTACTAGACACCTTAATTGATGCCTACATGACTTTGTGTTGCATATTATGCACGGAACCACCCAGCTGTAGTCATTTTTTTTTCAACTTGTCACACGATTACCTACCCAGCTCTAAACACTTCCCTACCGCTGAAGTGAAACCATTGGTCTGAGATAGCAATTTTAAGAAATAAATAAAATAAAATAAATATTTTAATGGACATATACTTGACATCTGGATGTTTCATGGTGCATTTAAAATAGGGGTGTATTCTCACCTTAAATCCTCATATTCCATTCTAAGACGATATCTAATATTTTTAATGGCATTTTTGTAAAAAAAAACCTTGTCTTCCTTTTGGGTAAATATGGTATATTCATTTTGAGGGATAGAAAGGACAATATTGCTGAAAATCTTGGAATGGGCTGCTTTTTACTCAAATATGCTGCACATGGAAAGCAACAAAAAATTGCAACGACTTCCAAACCGAAAGAAACACCAATGGCATGTTTCTCATGATAGCATTATTGGAATATGAGACTAAACTTTGACAATGACTTGATACCCATAAGACTATGGTATTTTTCTCAGGGGCCCCACGATTTACCATAGAGATCACCCGCAAAAACTGATGTTTGTAACTCTGTCATCATAACAATATTTCCTTCTCTTTTTTATTTGTTGTGATGATTATGTAATATTATTATATGTAATATTATGCACAATGAATCACCAAGCCATTTAGTGATGTTATAGAGAATTTAAACGATTATCTCATAATTTAGTATTTTCTGATTTTTTTCTCACACATAAGCCGCATCCTCATTCTGGAAACTAAACATTTCGTAAATTTTTTTTGCTTATATGCAAGTAAATACAGTATGTGGGTATGTGTACGTGTGTTTGCACACCCACACAATAGGAGTGGGAGGGTGGTTAGAACGTTGCTCTTCCACACAGCGGTCCCAGGTTCGAATCTGGCAGAAGTCAGATTTTTCAACCTGGGATTGTCCCATCCCCTACTTGTGTGATTTAAGGAGACCTCGCAAGTCAGCGCTCCGTCCTTCAGAAGGGATGTTAAGCCGTTGGCCCCCTTGGTGCTCTTCGTAAAAAATAAGCTAATGCAATTACCGGGTTTTCCTCCTCCCTTGTGTATGTGTTCAGTATGGAAGGAGTAAAGGCTATAATAATCCAAAAGGTTGATTAGCCAGAAATTTCATACAAACAAACAAAACCACACAATGCTTAAAAGACTAAATGAATTAGCTATCAATTACATTTTTGCCAATGAATAGGCATATGAAGCTGACTAATCAATGAAAATGGTAGTAAATAATCATAAAATGAAATGTTAAACAAACTGTATAATCATTTAAAAATGTCTTCATCATAAACACCATTTTGAGGATGAATGGCATAATAGGATTTATATGTCTCTTAACTCTCTGAGTGCCAAGAAGCACCATAGCGTCCATCATTCCTTTGCCTAAAATGCCAGAAGCACAATAGCGCTCCTGGGAGCAACTCTTCTTTATTAGCGTCTAGTTCATATTCTTTCATTAGGTGGCAGCATCAGATGGTACCAGAATGATTAGAAAAGTATGTACTTTCAGAATCCACCAACAGATCTTACCTCTTAATTTTTATTTACATACTTCATTTTTTTAATTTGCCCAATTTTAGCCCTTGCATTATAAGGACAATGGCATCAACTTTGAAAAATGAATTTGTAAGTGATGACAATATTGCCGATTATATAAATTCTATTAATGATGATGAGGACTGCATCAATTCTGAGGATGAAATACTCATTCTGGCAGCTGTGGGTGTACCAGGTATCGTATTTTCAGATGCAGAAAGTGATTGTAGTGATATTTTCGTACCTTCAAAACGACGATGACCTGTTGCAGTAATACGTGAAAGTTCAGACAGTGAAATTTATGTTAATAGCAATGACAGTGATAGTTGTAATGATAAGAATAATGACCAAATCCCAGTTTTTAAATAAATCCATATAGGTAGTGACACACCATTCCAGTCCTCTTCTACCTTCCTCAAAACACCTGATCCAAAACATGCCCCATCCCCCGATGCCACTCCTATTCAGTACTTCAACCTTTTTTTCACTTCTTTGCTGTGGATCCTAATGGTTAATGAAACCAATAGGTATGCAAACCAGTTTCTGACCTCACAAAAGGAACTATCGCCCAATGCTAGAGTTAGGCAGTGGAAACCAGTTACTGTAACTGAAATGAAAGCATTTGTTGCAGTGCTCTTGGAAATGGGAATCACACATACGCCAAATATATTCTCTTACTGGGCAAAAGATTCAAGACACATCCCTTGGTTTGGTGTCATGTTTTCCAGAAATAGGTTTCAACTTCTTAGATTTTTTCACCTAGTAGACAATCGTACTCTGTTTCAACCAGGCCACCAAAAATATGACCCTTGTGAAAAATTCAATTCCCTTGTTGAGCATGCAAATAGGCTATTTCAGTTCCACTACACAGCACACCAGTATCTCAGTATCGATGAATCTTGAGGAGATGTGCAGTGTGTAGCAAAAAAGATGGATGATCAGTGAAAAGATCCAACACTATACGTGCTAAGTTTGGAAAAGGACTCCATGAGCTATGCATAGGACAGCACAAATGTTAGGATTAGTAGGATATTACCCACTGTATATAATTTGTAGATTTGTAATAAGCATGTTGTAGTATTGCATCAAATATTCTATTTCTCAAAAACTATCAAACATAGAAGTACAGTAAACCTTCGATTTAACGGACTCCAATTTAATGGACTTCAGATTTAACTGACTCATGGCCGACGGCCATCCAGTTGCTGAGAATCCACTCCCTATCATTGCTTTGTCCGCGATTTCAGACCACTCACCATCCATCGATGTCAAGGGCAGTCCGTTCACAAAAAGCATTATTGACTGACATTTGGTTCCTGTCTGATTGTTTTCTATACTATTCAGTTTTCGCCATAACACTTTCGCTACTTTTGAACTTGAGCTTCTAAGAGAGTATGTTTGGTGAGGGTGTCGAGCACCAAGCGATGAAATTAAAAGGAGTCAGTGAAAATACGAATTCATTTGTTATGCTGCACTTAGGGAAACATTGGTTCAATTCTCGGTACAACAGGATTTCCTGCAGAACTTCGTACTTACCGCAGTGATGTTTTTCGTGCCTGTGCATTAGTAACTTACGAGACGGAAACATTGTGGAGTGGTATGTTAAATGAAACAAAGGCGTGCTAATTTAAATTTCAAGTATAATCACTAGTTGAATGCAGTGATTGCTCCGAGAAAAGAGAAAAAAAAAAATTTTCCGGGGAATTTTGGATTGTCATATTTGTTCCAAATCTTCAGACTGCCAACTGTTCCAATCTATTAGTTTTTTGCACTTTTAGGTTGATAAAAAATGTGGTGATGTTTATAGAATATTTACGTATATAGAAAAAACTACATCGGTCAGAAGTAAAGCAGCGAGAGTGGGAGACTGTGGATGTCATGAGCACGGAAATTTCAAAGTCGTAATTATACATTTTCTTCTAATTCGAATTCACAGTTTTACTGCATTAGATAAACATTATTCTTGTTTAACAGTATTCCTGCATTTGACATTATAAGATGTGGCCATTTAGGTGCATTTTGCTTCATCATATGATGAACTTTCGGCAATAACGGACACCCTATCCCTCCAATTGGCCCGTTAAAGAGGATAAACTGTATATATTTTTTTTTATTTAGACAACAGACTTAAGTTTCAAAAAATGGATTTAGTAAGTAAGTAAAACAAAAATGTTATTTACTTTTTTAATTAAAACTTAAAATTTGTTTTTTTTTAAGTTGGCCACAAAATTTAATATAGTTTGGAATGTTTGTATCATCTATTAACTTTGTTTAATAATTTTAATTAATAAAGAAATGTTCATAATATATAATCAAAATTTCAAATAGATAAATTTAAAATTGATGGAATAATATGATCCGAAGATCCTATGCAGACAGGCATAAGCTGTAAAGGTGGGAATAATTTTGAAACGAGAAAAAAGTCTGCTATGACCGGGAATCGAACCCGGGTCTTCCACTTGCCGGGCGGATATTCTACCTCTGAACTATCGTAGCAGAACACTTTTTCTCGTTTCTGAACACGGATGTTTCCTTGGTTGGGACGGAACTAGCCAAGCTAGTATCAAACTGCCCCAACAGATGTCCTCTAAGAGATACATCAAAGAAAACTCCTCCCTCTCAAATGGTGAGATTGCCAAACAAGAAATTGATGGAATAATATGATCCGAAGATCCGAAGATTTTGAAATTTTTCAAAATTATTCCCACCTTGACAGCTTATGCCTGTCTGCATAGGATCTTCGGATCATATTATTCCATCAATTTCTTGTTTGGCAATCTCACCATTTGAGAGGGAGGAGTTTTCTTTGATGTATCTCTTAGAGGACATCTGTTGGGGCAGTTTGATACTAGCTTGGCTAGTTCCATCCCAACCAAGGAAACATCCGTGTTCAGAAACGAGAAAAAGTGTTCTGCTACGATAGTTCAGAGGTAGAATATCCGCCCGGCAAGTGGAAGACCCGGGTTCGATTCCCAGTCATAGCAGACTTTTTTCTCGTTTCAAAGATAAATTTAAAATTGAGGGTGTTATGATTTTCTTCCTACAATCCTGTAAAATAGGCAAAAATAAGCTGGCATTTTAGGTATAGGTGTGAGATAATGGCCTGGCACTCAAAGGGTTAAAAGTTTATTCAATACCGAAGAAAACTTCATTCTTTTATTAATAGAGTGGAATTTGCAAGGTTGTTGAACTCTGAACATTTAATTTATGTCTGTGTTTTCTTACTAAATTATCTATAGGTTTACTGGGATTACCATTTCTTAAAGCAATTTATTTTCATGAATGACAATTCTGTCTGGAAATCAGAGTTTCTGAGTGACATGTGGAGCAATCTGCGAAGAAAAGAAATTTGTTCACAGATTGAAAATCATTACTAGGTTCAAAGAACACATTGTATTTTAAACATGAGAAATTTGAAAAATCATGAGTAGCAACCCAAATCTTTAAAACTTATACTTCCTTGGACAATCTTCAACTAATAAAACCCAATTCCAGTCACTACCTTCCAGTGATGGGCACTGACGTTCTTTCTGTGGATGTTCCTTTTCGCATCGTTCCTCAGCCGGAACGATATGAAGGATTCGTTCCTTTCGTTCCATTGGCACACATATGAACTTAATTAAATGTAGGATTTCCTGTGATGGATGTTGGAAAACTTTTTGTTGTTATGATTTTTCGACTCCTCATTTTGTTCCTAATAATTTTATTAATAACAAATTTGTTAATGGCAATATTAAACGACATGGGCATATGGGGAGGGGAGATCTTGGGGTCAGAACCCTCCTGAAATTTTCAAATGAACTTTAAAAAATCGACTAAGTAATCTAAATCACTGCAGTGGGTAATTGTATATAACTAAATTAAACTAGATAGTGTTTAGTTTCATTCTGAAAAACTTTCGAAAAACATCTTCCAAATTCCACTGCTTTTGTGCTTCATTTATTGATATAAAGCAGAAAAATTACTCGAGAAAAAGAAAGAACTTTGTCACTTCCACAAATTAATTTGGCACTATGATCGTAGCACCATCAGGTGATCAAATATAAAAATTTTTCCATAAATATATATAGGGAAAAAAGGGGGGGAGACAGAAGGGGTTATAAAGAAAACGAATGGAAGGTAATTGAATAAATGGTTAGGAAAAGGAAGGGGTTGGAAAAGAAGGCGAAAGCAAAATAAAGTTACAAAAAGTTGGTAAAAGGGGCCAAAGACAACAATGTTGATTCAAAGTATTTACAAAATATTCGGTAAGCTTAATAGAGGAGAATGATTGTGGAAAAGGTATTCATTTAAGAGAAGTGAGTCTTCACAAATAATTATCTCTAGCTGTTCAAGAGCATTCAATTTGCGACCTTTAATTTCAATGTGAAGGAATTTAAGGTTGAAGGAACTATGATGATTGAGGTTTAAAAGATGTTTCGCAAATTGAGAATTCAAATTATTCAAACAGAAGTATCGCTTATGCTCCTCTTGTCAAAACTCCTCCCCGTTTGGCCAATGTAGACCGCTTCGCAATCATCACAAGCAAGTTTATATACACCACTTCTTAATGACAACTATCGGGTCTTTCGCATTAAGGAATAATTTGGAAAATGTAACCAGGGAGTAAAAAGCAGGTTTAAGTTTAGGAAAAAGGTTGGCCAGTTTATAAGAAAGGTTTACTAAAAATGGGAGTCCGCGCCAACTAAGAGGTTTGGAGGTGAGATTAGGCGGAAAAGAAACTATTTTTTGGGACGCAATAAATAAACGTTTTTTAGAGATAATTTTATCGATTAAACCAGTTTTGTAGCCATTATTGATGGCGATCTGTTTAATGGTGTTAAGTTCTATAAGGAAATTGGGTTTAGAAAGGGGTATATTAAGAAGGTGGTGAAGCATAGAATGAAAAGAAGCGTGTTTGTAAGAAAAATGATGAGAAGAGTGATTGGGAATGACCTGACCTGTGTAAGTGGATTTACGGAAAATAGCAACGGTATGTGTGTTGTTCAACAGAGACAAAGTGACATCTAAAAAGTTAAGCAAACCATTGGTTTCAGATTCAACCGTAAAAGAAATGGAAGGGTGGGAGGAATTTAAAAGGGTGAAAAATTCAGAAAGTTGGTCATCTGTACCACTCCAGACGCACAAAATGCCATCCACATACCTACCCCAAAATTCGGAATAAGTTAATAAAGGATGACCAGAATTAAAAAGGTTAACTTCTAAATTGTTGAGAAAAATGTCAGCAAGGAAAGGAGAAAGAGGGGACCCCATTGCGAGATCATCTGTTTGTTTATAAAAATTATTGCCAAAAAGAAAAAAGTTTTGCTCAGAATACGCTTCAAGTAAGTTAGAAAAATCAGTTATCAAAAATTGATTGATGGAACGATTTTTATATTTTATCACCTGATGATGCTATGATCATAGTGAAACCAGTCGTGCCAAATAAATTTGTGGAAGTGTCAAAGTTCTGTCTTGTAATAGTGGTTCATTTTCGAGAGATGAAATTGAAAGATTACTTGAGGATGAAATAGAAGACAGTGAATTACATGTGGATTCCGGCAGTGATAATTCTAGTGAAGAAGAGGTTGATTTCACTGAATTAAGTGTACCTCAAGAGTCTGAAAACGAAGACGAAAATGATGTTGGTTCATCTGGTAGGGCCGACGATTTTCACAACACATGGGTTTGGGTTGATTTTGACGGACGAAATGTTCCAAGAAAAATTCCATTTATTGGTGAGTTTGGTCCAACTACTTCTATTACTAATGTTCTTGAGTCTTTTACAAATTTTTTTGATACCACCCTAGTTGAGACAATTGTTTTGGAAACTAACAGGTATGCCGAGAATTATTTAAAAAATGTTGTTCTTTCCTCCCGATCTCGATTTAACAAATGGAAACCTGTTGATCTAGCGGAAATATACTTGTGTATATTTGGGAATCGTCATGTTAATGGGCATTGTACAAAAGCCTACACTACGTTCTTATTTTTAAAGAAATCCACATTGGGAAACTCCAATATTCCCCAAAACAATGTCTCTAGATAGGTTTGAAAGTATTTCAAAATTTTTTCATTTTGTTGATAATTCAAAAATTAATAGTTATACTGGAAACAAAAAGTTGTTCAAAATTCAACCTATCATCGATTATCTACAATGTAAATTTCAAAGTATTTATTTACCAAAAGAAAATATTGTTGTGGATGAATCTCTAACACTTTGGAAGGGACGTCTGTCATTCAAGCAATATATTCCTTTGAAGTGGAATTTTATTGTTTACTCTGGGGCCGATTCTACAATTTCTGTTTCTGATACTCCAGATGGACTCAAAACATCAGCAATAATAATTAAATTATTGGAGCCTTTATTTCAAAAAGGTTATAATTTATGGATGGATAACTACTATAACTCACCTGATTTGGCGAAATTTTTAATGAACCGAGGTACTAACGTTGCTGGAACATTACGTTCAAATAGAAAAAATGTCTCAAAAGAGATAAAATCTATAAAATTAAAGTAAGCAATAATGTAATGATCATGAAGTGGAGAGATAAAAAACCGGTTACATTCATATCGACCTTTCATACCAACAACTTTCGAGAAAAAGACGGAGTTTCTAAACCAGTATGCATTTTAGAATACAATACAGAAATGGGAGGGGTTGATCTAAAAGATCAGAAATTACAGCCCTACCTACTTGAACGCAAAAAAACAATAAATGGTACATTAAATTATTCAGACGATTGTTAAATGTTTCAGTACACAATGCACTGGTAATCTTCAATAGCTCTCAAAATAAGATGAACCATCTCAGCTTTCGCCTTCTGCTAATAAGTCAGATTTTAGAAAAATATGGGACTATTTCTGAGTCACCAAGTGCCAGACGACCCCCCGTAAATCCGTCACCACGCCGTTTACTCGAAAGGTATTTCGTAGAAAAACTACCGCCGACCGGGAAAAAAGCAAGGCCACAAAGAAGATGCACATTGTGCTCGGCTAAAGGGAAAAGAAAGGACACCATATACTGGTGCCCTGACTGTGATGTGGGCCTGTGTTTAGAGGAATGCTTTAAAAATTACCACACCAAGGTAAATTTTTAAGCATAGAATCAAATGTCCGAGACTGTACGCTGAATACAACTCCCAGTATATCGTAAGTAAAGCCTTTTTTATATTCATTAATCATTTTTAAATAACCTACAAAAGTTTTACGTAATTTAATACGTAATTAAAAAAGATATAAAACATCATATAACAAGCTGCACGCTCAGCGATTTTTGCGAAATTTACTACCGCAAACAAGACCTTCGCATGCGGAAATCTCGACCGGCTTGAAGGGTTAATGTCCCATGCACACTTTATTCACAATCATTTCAAAGTTCAGAAGTCAAATCTTGCAATACCAATAAACAATAAAAAACATTTTGTAGCGCTGCGAAAAGAACAGAGACCCCTCACTCCGGTACGAAGTACACTTCTGCGCATGTCCAATTTTGTTCTCTGACAAGGAGAGCCTACAGACTGTAACTTACAGATTTGGTTAATCTTCTACCAGTGGAGAGTTTAGGTCAACATAAGAATACCTTTTCAGAATTTCGGGCCAATGGCTTTTAGTTTAAGAGAAATAATTGTGAGTCCGAAGAACGAAATTTCCAAATCCAAGTGGAGTCTGAGGAACCATTGAGTCCGGAACTAAATCTTACAAGTCCATCATTGTTCGAGTCCGAGGAACCATTGAGCCTGGAAGGTCTGGAACGAAATCCTGCGAGTCCGAGGAATGAAATTTTTCAAGGCCATGGATTGGTACCAGCTGTTAGGTATTACAGTTTTTTCCTGAATAGACCTTGTTTTTCATGTGGTCATCTTAATTCAAAGTCATCTTCCTTTCGGTTTAATACAGTAACTAAGGTTTATGATAAATAGCATGAATATGCCTGAAAAATACAATGCCTAAAAGTATGAAAATTCAGTTTTCTAACATCAATTTTTAAATATGCATCAAATCAGTCCACAGATTCATTTTGAACACGAAAATTTCATGTTTTTTTGGGTTAATCTTTTGTCAACAAGGGAAATCAAATTGTTGATGATTTCGACATACAGTGCACCTCTTAAAAGGTCCCCTCCTCTCCATCTAATGGTGCTGAGAGTCTCTCTACCATCAAGTTTTTGAACTATTACTATTTCATACTTAAATCAATGTTGTTATAGTTGATATAAAGAAATTATTAAAGAAAGCATTGTGCTAAGAAGTTGATCATTAAAATTTCAACCTCAGGGCGGAAAGATGCTGTGTTAACTCTTGTGATTAATAGATAAAGCAAGGAGGCCTCAGGAAAACTTCCTTCGTTTTAACCTCCTGAAATAAAATGGTGGCCGTTTAAAATATTAAAAAATTTATATTTTGGAAACAGTATGTCAGCGAAAAAAAAACTTGAACAAAAAATATGCCTCTTGATAAGAACTATCCTGAAAAATTATTTTCAGCTTAGCAAGGCACATAGCGCCAAAGTTCCTGGAACAAGCAGAGGGCAGGGTTGATGTGAGTATCGCATAGTGTAAGAGCCCCTAATTTTAAATAATAATATCAACTCTACAAGCACTTCCCTAGAATATGATCTTCCATTTCCTATACAAAAGCCATAATTCATTTACACCCCTTTGCTATTTAACATCAAATCACTTACCTTTCCAGCAAGAAAGATGATTTTGGTATCTTGGTCATAATAAGGAAAAAGAACACCTGATGAAGAATCAATGGTTTCCATTGCAAGAGGATGTTCCAAATGCTCTTGGTCCCAAACGGCATATTGGCGATCAGAGTGACGAGAAAACCCCACTGTAAATAAGCGGCCAGTGTCCCCTAAGAATGTCACCTTGCTTGCCTTAGTACCTAAATGGCAGATTCCCTCCTAAAAAGTTTAAGAAATACAGTTTTTATTAGTTTATATTCTCAAAGCAATTTCTAATTATTATTTTACATTATAATTTTAAGCTTTCTAGTTGAATAAGATATTATAAATATAAAACAATGAAAATCATAATTTTGTTCTTATAATGAAATTGAAATGACTTCTTTTCCAAGAAAATTCAAGGAAAATTATGGATACAAAATATTTTCTATGAATAATGAATGAAATTGGGAACTGTACTAAGTTCAAGATAAAACATGATTAACTACATAAAACTGTACAAAATATTAATTATTATCATCTATATTATAATCAGCAAAGGAATTTCCCTTGCCTATGCAGCTCGGGACGTTTTTATTGGTTGACTGGCCATCAGAGATCGGTACATCATTGTCTGCATCTGTATACCTTGGTTACATTATCTCTTTACCTAAAGCGAATGATTAATTGTACGTGTTCTTATTTGAAAGATTGATAAACTAATACATTGATCAAAAATTAAAATTTGCAGCCTTATGGTTAATTACAATAAACAAGTTAGGAAAGAGTACAGTGTATCACAAATAGGCACGTTTCCTGTGATGGAGTATTTGAAACTATACGATATAATTTGACCAAACACACCATAAAACAGCAAAACACCATGACCCGATTATATCTCTGTCTATTAAAAATTTCTTCTCCCCCCTTATTGGTGCATCAATAAACATTACATAATTTTAATGACTAAATACTGCAAAACGATATATCAAATATGATGCTAGGGAAATATTCAATTTTTATTTACCGATTTATTTTCTAATTTTAATCAACCAAACAATCAAAAATTATTTAAAACGTACCTCACTTGAGTTCAGTAGTTGTAATATTTACATTAATGTTATTTTCCTCGCCACAGATAATCCATTTCCTTTTGCTTACAAAATCTGTCATGCACGGATAAGGAATTAAATGTATTTTGCAATTATAGAAGATTTTATTTACTTCACTAACCAATAAGATTATTTATATTTGCAACAAGTAAGTAGCTATGCATGATTTTTTCTAACTGTAAGTCCAAAGTGAATTGCAACATTCTTGTTCTACAATAAAAATGTATAGGAAAATAAATACTGTACATTACTAGTTCTACGTTTATTTGAAAATTACTTTAATTTGGCCAAAAATTCACGAGATATAATGGCAAGTTCATTTGTTGGACACCAGTCAAGTGGTACCCCTGATTGATGTACATGATATATTTACGTGATTTTCTTATTGTCTTTGACTGTAAGTCCTTAACATCAAATTTCATAAAAATCCATTGGGTAGAAGCAGAGAACGAACATACGGATGGACAAACCGACGCTAATAGGCGCTTATGCTGTAAGCGAAACACCATTTCCACTGTTTTTATTCCGTCTTGTGAATGTGACATGAACATAACAATCAATCAACTTCCAGAGTATTCTTCAAACCATTTATTAGTTGCTTCAACTATATGGCAAAATTTTAATGAACAACAATTATATGCTGCAAATCAAATACTTAAGTCTTTGAACGAAGGTATTCAAAGCTGCTCTCTCATAGATGGCTCTGGAGGGTAAGACAAAACCTAATTGTACATAACACTATATCATAAATTAAAGTCGATGGGGAAAAGTTTTAAATGTGGTGTGGACTGGGATTGCAGCGATAATTCTTCCAGATGGTATCACATGTCACACAGCCTTCAATTTATCTCTGGATCTAGAGTTCAACTTCACCAAGACTTTCACCGGTCAAAAAAGATTTTTACACGAGTTTGATGTTATAATCTGGGATGAAACACCAATGGTTCCAGTAGTCGCCTTAGAAATCGTTGACAGAATTCTACATGACATAATGGGGGAAAGTGATTTGTTTGGAAGAAAAATAATTGTACTTGGAGGGAATTTTCGACAAATGTTAAATGCTTAAATATCCTCTTTTTAATGTATTGTCTGTATTATTTACTTAATAATTAGCGATTTTATTGACTTATATAATAAATTCACTTATTATTTAACGCTCAGCAATGTAACAATGGAGCTTCTAAATGTCAACAACATCTACGACTAAAATTGAAAGCAGTTTAAGTCAATAAGAGCATGTCACAGGCCCTCTAGTTATGAATATTATTGAAGACTGACTTAAGGGCGATAGCAATAACTTTTTGAATGTAATAAATTCATGCATAATATTTTAAGTTGAATTTTTTGCATTCTCCTAAAAGTTTTAAATACTAAATGATAAGAGGAATCAAGTCCAAATGATTTTAAAAAGTAATTAATCCTGTTATTATTTTACGTAAAGAAAAAACTATTCAACTATAGGCAGTTTAATAAATGTAAATTAAAATAACAATTTCAGAATATACATAATGTGGAAAATAGTTTAACAGTGGATGCTGTAAAGGACTTTATCTCAATCTAAAATTCTTAGTCTATCATTTTGATAATACTAAGCATTTATTACAAATACACAAGATTGATTTCAGTTTTTTAATACAAATAACACAAACTCAGAATGAATGAATGTTTAATATCAAAGAAACATATATTACATTCACATTCATAAATGTCTCAATTAACTTCTCTCAATGAAAATACGGGCAATTAGTATAATTAAGAACATTTACCAGAACAGCAACAAACTAAAGAACCTACACTGATTTTTTAAAATTATCTATTGATATCTTTATAATACTATGCTTTTGAAACACTGGAGAAATAAGGTACTTCAAATACAGTAGATCATCAATTGTCTGGTGCTCTAGGAGGGAAGGGGTCGCCAGATTCTCAAAAATGCTGGACAATCACATCCAAGTTTTTATACAGCTTATTTTTGAACGTTCTTTTACTACATTGTATTCAACGCTTCAGAACAGATGCATGGGTATTGGATGATATAAACTACACAATGTAATGGTGATACCAGATACGTTTCTGCCAGATAACTGAAAAAGTGGTAAGCGGAGAAGACTATTCACCCTCGTAACCAAGCCATTACTTTGTCAGTATTTTAGCTGATTAGTCAAACTAAGATTACAGAAAAAGAAATTTTGATTACCAAATAAAGGTTACAAAAAATTGAACTACACAAATAACACAGATTGCCAAGCAATCCTCTAGAATAAGGGGTACACAATTATTTCAAAGAATGAAAACGAATGGAAGACAATAGCAAATGAATTTGTCTAAAGAAATGTCCAAGAAAAAGGCCATTAAAATCAGTCACTAACTATATACCTATAAGTGAGAGAAAAACTCCCACGGAACGAAAGAACTTTGTACAATTCAGTTACGTACAAGTCAGTATGTGTGGGTATGATTTTGCATAGTGTTTCGCTGGGGATTACAAAAAATACAGACAACAAGTATTACATATAACTGGATTATGTATAACCCAGATCCTACTGTACTACTCCCGAAATGTTTTGGCACCACGTAGTATGCTATCACCAGATTGATCAGATCTGCCAGATAATTTGGAAGTCAGATAATCAGTCACTGAATAATCAATGATCTACTGTACTGACAATAAAGCTATTAAAAATAGGGATGAATTTTTGCATAGCATAATTAACTAAATTTACACTATAACAACAACTCACAGAAAGAATTATACCACGGCGTGGCTCAATTATCCTTAGTTTCTTATCTTTGCATGTAGTAGCAAGAAGACTGCCATCATAGTTAAATGACATGCAATAAATGACATCTGGATGACCCTCGACAATTGATACTGCTTCCTCACGCTCCACATCCCAAACAATCACCTGAAAGAGGAATTGAAATATCAAGTTATTACATAAGCAACTTACAACAAATACAACCTATCACTTCTAAAATGTCCTCACTATTTCATCTATTTAGATATTTAAATTCATGTTACCCTAGTTTAGATTAAATTTTCCCATCAATGTAACCTCAATGAAGTCATTGGTCTCTGGATTTCACTGCATAGGAAGAATTTTTCAACTCTGCATTTTCCTTGAGATTTTTCAGCCCTGAAGGAGCTCGATTAGAGTATTTTGAAATTGCATTCACGACAACTCCTAATGCAAGGGAACAAGATTATGGTATGTCAACCCACCAATGAGTTGATCTGGCTAATGCAGACACTATGATTTGACCCACTTGTGGGTCAAGCTGGTGTGACTGTATTAAATACTATTACTTTGAGTGATTTGGTAATCACTTTCTTTGATAACTATAAAGAACTTATTATCATAAAAGGAGGGCTCCATCCCCTGCCCACTTTGCGGCCCAACCCCTCCGGCCTATGTCCTCATGAGGCGCTTTGCACCTCGCCTTCATCGGCCACTTCGCAGCCAAATGCATTTTGCTCGCTTAGCTCACAATTTTATAATCAAGGAAGAGGAGTGGGCATGTTTCACTCACTTTCCCATCCATAAATTACATCACGCAATAAGTTGATTTCTATTCTTTCTCTCAATTTCCCACATTGTGGCAGTTAAATATCAATTTGAGACAGTTTCACTCTTCTTTCCGTAACATTCAACTCTCATACAAAGTCTTTTTTTCATCAAACCAAGGATGTCATGTTCTCAAATGGAGGAGTGGGGAGGAACTGCATTAAGAAAAGCATCTGATGAAAACGCAATTCCTTTTATTATATATGTTATTAATGAAAAATTATATAAAATTTATTTGTTCAAAAATTGAAATTATAATCCCTATCTCAGCTAATTGCTGTTCTAGTACTAAGAAATATCTATGATAAACATTTGTAACTGAATGATTTTCCAAAAATAATAAATTCTCACCAAGTGGTCAAATCCTGCACTAAGAAGAATATTTTCAGCTGTTGGATGCCACTCAAGGTGTCCAACTCTTCTCCTGTGTCCACGCAAATCAACAAGCCACTCATTTAGATGTGATGTCAGTCCACCTTCAGGAATATACCACAGTTTAACCTAAAAATGTACATACAAAATAAATGTATCATATCACTTTGAATGTTTGATAATGCAAAGTTTATTGCTATAATGACACCTAAGTTCACTGCAAATTACTGAGTTGATTTTTTAAAACCATCTCTAGACATACAAACTAAATCAATGAACATTTTCATTATCATTAAATCATCTTCTATTATATGTTTTTCAAATTATAATACTCTATTTACAATAATGAGTCAAAGGGAAAATTGACCCTGATACACAGTTTTCCATAACAATGCATTTTCCAGGAATTTATCTAAAACTTTGACAGGAGAATGCCTGTATATGACAGTGAATCTCTACAATTTGTGGTTACAATTAAAAAAATAGCTTGCCAACCAAAAAAAATGTTAGCCTATTCTACCTACAAAGTCAATTAAACACAGAAAATACTCACCGTACAGTCATCAGAACAGGAGGCAATAATGTTGTCATTGAAAGGATTCCACTTGATGTCCAGTACAGGACCCCTATGGCCAGTAACTCGACCAGCATTAAATTCTAGTCGACCAGTCTGTGCAAACATAATCAAAATTTATGATGCATCCAGACAATATTTTAAAAAATATCCTATGAAATAATCATGACACTTCAGAAAGAAATTAAAATATATATTGAAGGTCATTCATGATGCCTATCATTTAAAGGCAAAATAATTACAGTATAAACAGGTTTTAATGCAAGTATTATTGAAGTATATTAATCCTTTAATCCTTAAACCCAAATTTTTCACCAATTCAAAGCAGAATGTTCATAGTTCCATTTTCACTTATTAAAAAACCATTTAAATAATATGAACCAAAGTTTTACTACTTAGATAACATATTTTTAACCCCTCAACGCCGTCAGGCGTACTATTACGTCATGCGGCAGCCATAATTTATTTTATCTTTTGACGCTAGAGACTTCTTTAAATCCAAATAACCTATATATATATATATATTTTTTTTTTTTTGAAAGAGGAAGCTTTGTACTTCGTATCTATGTTTGTCCTGTATTTTTTTTCTCTATTGTAAAATATATAATCAACGTTGAATTTTGCGATAGAATTTTCAATTCTGCTATGATATGATGGTGTTTCTCCATATAAAAGTCGCTTTTCAATGCAGCAAGGAACCTTTCCTTGGTGTTTGAAATGAAATGTAGGAACTGTGTATCATTTCAAAGGAGAGCACGTTTTTTCTCCTCTTTTTTCCTGGTGGAGATATTTGGCTTATGTCATGCGACAAAGGTCTTCGTCGGTATGTAAAGAAAGAAAGGAAAACATCTTATGTCTGTCTATGCACAGCTTATTACAAATGTTTACAATGCAATTGATGAAGAATGGAATTAGTTTGAGTAAAAACATTTCTGTAAACATTCCCTTCCATTACCGCGCTTCATCACTTCATAGGAGAGCGTCAACGTCAAAACAGCTGATTTCAAAATCCAAAGCCGACATTCTTCCGATAATTTAATGCCACGCCTCAAAGAGAAGCATTTTGTTAGAAGGATAATATCTGTCATAGAATTTTATTTTAATCTCAACGATAATTGCGGGGAATTGAGTATATCTATTTGTAAGTATTTGTTTACATATAATATATGTTTAGTTTTGTGATAGAATTTTAGTTTTTACCACGGACCTACGGATTTTCGGTTTCTAAAGTTGACCCATAAATACCTGAGGAAAGGGAACCCACCAAATTGGGTCTGTTTTCCTCTTCAGATAAGTGCTTCACTGTTGTGCTAGCAGTGCCAAATCAGCGATGAAGCGAGTAGGCAAGAAGAGGACACGCCAGCAAAAATCACGAAAAGCTCTTCCATATATTTACACAATAGATTACTAGAAGTGTTTACTAAGCTATAAGGCATTTCTTGCTGAATCCAATTACGCACGAGTAAATTTTCTGAAAATATTTGGGAAGGACCTATAAGCTAAAGTTTTCCGTGTTTTATACAACGTCATACCTCCCTTTCCAATGAACGAAATACAACCATTTCTTCTATGTGACTGCTGTAATGACTAAGAATGACGACTGTATAACTAAAACGTTTATATTATAAATAAATCATCTTTTAATTAATCCATAATACTACATTTACTTAAAAATTTCTAGTCAAGACATGAAAAAGTTGAGATTCGTGGAATTTTTTACCCAATTGTTTTAGATGGGTAGACTTGCAGAATGAAATAGTTACTAATTTAAGCTATTTTTTATTAAGATTGCACATCAATATCTTCTATAGATTTTCCGGTGCCGAATGCTATATATAAAGCGCGAATGCATGCCGGAAAATTAGCGATTGGTGTACATTCTATTCCACTCCAACAACCTTTGTATGTAAAATATTATACGCAAAATAGATATTTACAAATTTCATGTTTTTCATAAATCCACAAAAAAATTCAGAAAAATCAAGAGAAAACTAATCAAGTTATGACTATTTTAATATTTTCGAACATTTTTGCAACGCAATCGTGAAAATTTAAAAACCTCATCCGGCCGTACGGGTGGGATTTAATAAATCTCCTCTGGGCTTGAGGGGTTAATGCAATTAAGTTAAATTTTTAAACTCAACAGCAGTTAAAACATGAGCATCAATCCAGCTAGACAAAAGAATTGCAGGGTGGTCATCACATTCCATCAGATACAAAATGTTCATTTATTATTCTCTTTTTTATCCTCTTCATAACTAATAAAATATTAGATATATCCACTGCCACTATCAGCATATAACTAAAGAGTTGCTTCTGTATTTAGATGTTTACTTCTGTCAATAAATAACAACTAAGAAAACATCAAGAAAATAAAAAGTACTATGAAAGGATGGGGCTTGGATAGTATTTCTTGATGCATTGATATTACCAAACAAAATTGGATGCAAAGTGAATCAAGGGAAGGTATGACCGATAAATGGAAAAAAAATTGTATAATACACCAAAGGATGTGAATTAATGGCAGGTAGACATTGAGTGTCTTTTGACAACCACAATAGTATTCATAGGAGAAATTATCGATAAAAATGGGTGCAACATACTTTGTGGAAACTTACTCATATCTGCACAATTCCACCATACAATTATGTCAACGATTACATTGTAGTGTGAGAGCTTTGCAATACTTGAGCAGGAAATTTGGTATATTATGTTACTAGATGTTACACAGTTATTTTTTAAACAAATGTCTTAGGCAATGGCATTTGTGATAATAACCTCTATTACTGGATGAATTTTATTTTAAAACACTGAATCCTTTTTTGAGTAAATTGACCAAAAAATTCATCAAGATAAACTACGCTCCATTTTTCACTATGGAGACAAGGATTTTATTTTGGGTGATAACCTATGAAAATATGAGATTTTACAGATTCTGTTGAACCATTTATCTTCTAGAGTAATAGATAGATACAGTAAAACCTCCATATAATGAAATTGGCGGGACCGAATAAAGGGCATGTTCGTTGTACGGAGGTTACGGGGGATTGCATACACACAGGGGCAGACCAGCCATGCGCTGGTACATCAGGGTTAACCCCTTAGAAATGGGCTAGATTTAATTACCACTCTACCGTAAATCCGGCAGATATTTAATTTAAATGGCCAATTTTGATGTAGATCATTATAAACATTTATAACGTTTTATCTAATAATCGGATTTACGTGAAAATTTTGGAATATCTACGCCATAGTACGTTATATAGCTTATTTTTTTTACATAATTCTATTTCAATAAGTTTATGCGTTATCGCATGATGACGTAATAACGGTTTATACCACACAAATGTTTAACTCTTAATCACTGCTTTTAGTGCTAGAATAGTTCCCATGAACTTCAACAATATTCAAATAACGCATTCGAGTTCTCTGTAAATATTCAGCTTGCAGCTTCATTCTCTTTACAACGCAGTAGCTGAGTCTCTTCCCACTTCATCTCTTCCAAACATGGACATTGTGGCACTCCATAACTGTTTACGAATAACGGTACGATTTATGAAAATGAGAATGAATCATCTCTAGCTGTCCCCTATTTCCCTTATTCTCACGTTGCCTTATCAACCTTGAACACTACTATATAACTCCTATTGATTGAGAACACTCGCCTTTTGCTCTGTATCTTTGATCGTATTCTTTCTGAAGACGGGATTTTCTGATGAAAATTATCGACTTTTTAAAAAATGGTTTCCCTCCATAAAGAATGAGCTAATTTCTGAAAGTGATTTACAGACATTAAAAAATTTTTAGTAGTACCTGAAAGAGATTAAAGGTGAAGAAACAGCACATCATTTTTACTCGCGTCAACCAGCGGAGCGGCGGTAATTTAATTTTGCGTAACCAAAACGATTAGAAAAATATTGTATTCAACGTTTTCTTAAGGTAAAAATTTTTCTATATAATATTTTGAAAGCCAATCGAAACAAATTAAAAACTTATCTCTATATAGCAAATTAAAATCAGCGCGACACGAGTACGTACCACGCACAGAGCCCGCCGATACGGTAAGACACGGAGGTCTGTACCCTGCACAGACCGCCGCTGATGGATTAATCATGGGGCTCATATCAAACAGGGCACTGCCAAACCATTGAATATACGCGTAACAATACGTAAAGATTAATATGTTCATTATCGTAATAGTGCATTCTATGAAAACAATAATAGACAATATTAATGTCTCGCTACAAATAAAAGTGCAAGATGAGATAATGATTTTTATCTAAATATGCATTCGATTCGTTTATGCACTCTGTCTGATAGCGGGGCAGAGTATTTGTGAACGAGAGCATAAAATATCTCACGTTATTAATTCACTATAAATGTATCATACATATTACAATTTCGCGCGAAATATAGACCAAAATTTATAGTGCATATCGCATTCTCGGGAATACAGTTATTCTGTTTAGTTTTAAATTATCACGGAGTTCATAAGTATTCTCGCTGACAGAACATGAATGTTGTTATAGTAAGGGACACGAAAATGTAAGCCTCAAGGCCAGCGATAGATAGCGCAGCGTTGCCAAACCTATGGTAACTACGCACATCTGGCACTAGGTCCATACTGATATTAAAAAAATATTATGCGTTCTTTGCACGAAGTGAACTGACTGGTAAAATGTTACCAGTTAATCATCAACCAGCCCCACTAGAGAAAATATGTTACGTAGACGCAGTAAATGTTGGCTCACCGAGATACCCGGAAAATCCCCGCAAATCAGTGAGAGACGGAGGTAGGGACGGGTAGGGGGCGGCTCTACGTTTTTCGTGAACAAAAGTGGGAGAGAAAAATATGAGACTTTTCTGACCAATGTTAAGTCAAGATTCTTTCAACTCGAAAGTTGATGCTATCCGAAGGCCCTCCACACTCTTCATGTAACCCAGACAGCGAGGCGTTCATACTGAGAGGAGGTTTTGGACATTCATACATCGCAACAGAAATAATATTTACGTTACTTTGGCGCACTTATCTGGCTTAGGGACACGAAATTTCGAACGTGTTCAGTAAAAATTATTGGAACACAAATATCTGATTTTTCATTCAGAGCATTTTGTTTCATAATTTTCATTTGTGTTCATTGAAAAAGAAAGGTTGCTTTACTTTTAAAAATATAACCAAAATAATAACATCCTACAAAAAATTTTAAATCAGCGGTATTCAAGCTATAGTACGCATATTCCTGAGGATATGCGAGATCTTTCAAAGAGATACAATATTAAGGATATCTAATGTAAAAAATAGCGAAGCAACACCTAGTAATTATCTCACAGATAAAATATACGTAAATCATATCATTAGAAAACACACACACACACACACACACACACATATATATATATATATATATATATATATATATATATATATATATATATATATATATATATATATATGTAGACTCTACCCAATAATAACCGAGTTTGTTAACTTTAAAATATACCAGAGGACACGAATTTCGTCAAAAATATTTTAAGGGGTACGCTGACTAAAAAGGTTGACTACCACTGCTTTAAACCTCTGGAAATTTCTTAGCATTTTTACGGACATATAAATATTTTTACGAACACGGTCAGTTTTGCTCTTTTTTACGGACTGTCCGTATATATACGGACGTTTGGCAACCCTGTTACCTACTGTAGCACAATGTAACACTGTCAGACTCCACCCTCCCCTTTGTATCACGAAATTTGTGAGCAGTCTATAAGTCAGCGGGTTCGTAAATAGTGAGTACAGCAGGTCAGAAAGAGTCGATATTGAGATACCGCTACACAGAAGCGATGTTCTGAGGTATCGATTTAGTTCATTCCCCATATTTTTTCTTACGATATCACACCTCGTTCTAATACTCCCAGTTGAGACAATTGTTATTCATTTGAGTGAAAAAATCCGGGAAGAACTTTACAAATAAGCGATAGATTCGGATAAGCGTTTTAAGTACGATAATAATCCTACTGCACATTGCGACGGCGATAGCTTAAAGAGTAATCGGCGAACATGATCCATTCTCTCATTCGGCCGTTCCCAACTAGGGATTCGGCGGGAGTGGAGAGATAGGCATGCGGCGTTACGGCGACGCTGTTTTTGCGCCGAGACGATCCAGCGACAGCCAATGTTTACGATATTGTTTTCATCGAAATTTCGTTGTACGGAGGTGGATTACATTTTCGGGACCAGGTTCAGCCTTCGCTCTACGGGAGTTTCGTAGTTACGGAGGTTCGTTATAGGGAGGCTTCTTCTATGCATTTTACATGTTCCGGGGGCGGGACCGAAATCCGAGTTCGTAATACGGAGGTTATCGTTATAGAGATGTTCGTAAGATAGAGGTTTTACTAAAGCAGACTTAAAACAGATAAAACTGCAAAAATAACTTTTTTGGATTTGTTTGCGCCTAAAATGTGTAAATTCATTCAATTCTTAGAGGAATTTTTCACAATCATAATAACTTCTCTCTATACTTCTACATGAGAAAGTAAAAATTAAGTAACACAGATACCTTTCAACTGTTATTAATTTTATACCAACATATGTATCTATTTAAACGATGTAAGAATGGGATAAAAGAAAGTCACCCTTTAAGAGGCTTATGTTATCATAGTGTAGAGAACAATCCAAATAGATTCTTGAAAGTGAGATACTTTCTATGAGTCACTGATGATGTTGCTAAGCGTCGAAACCTGGGTCTTGAGTTTTCAAAATTAAAATTGTGGTATAGTAAAGTTATTTTTGTTATGTTTTTAATGTTTAAAATCAAAACTGCCAAGCTGAATATAGTGAGTCCAATGTACACTTAAACAACTGAACCAGCTAATCCATCTAAAAGCATCATTTAAATTAGCAAAGGTTATTGGAATGACTAAACAGGGACTTTAAGACAATGACAACAGCAAAAGAATTATTTTCCAAATATTAAAATAGAAAATTTATGAGTAAGACTTAAGGGAACAAAAAATACAATAAGAACATCACTTAAAAACATTGATACATCATATTACATAAATGGGACTAGAAAACATAACAAACAATTGTGCCAGTAAATATACATCTCATAGTAACTGGATGTTCCTTACCTTGTAAATAGGAAGAACTAAGAATGCACCTCCCCCAGCCACCTCAGTTACAATTGCAACAAATTTTGGATTAACTGCACAGAAATGAGAATCATGGGCATTCTTAGTTATTTTGATGTTTTCATAACATTTTTCTTTTTTGGAAGGGCTGCCATACACATGCCTGAACTTGGAGCTCCTCACACCCCTGAAGGTTAGCTGGAACAGGGAATAGCAAATCATGTACTCAATATAACAGTATCTTGTGATCCTCACTTAACATAAATCTACCGTAAAGTTTGCCTATCATGTCTTTTCAATACCTCCTCATTGGTCATATTTCATCCCAGAGAAAGAAATCTCTCCACAGCATCACCCACAAAGAGCTCAGAACTGGAAAACAAAGCAAAAACCATAAAATAAAATATCCACAAAAAGAAAATATGAAAAAGAAACAACTTAAAAAATTAATGAGAATGTGTTTTTAAGAAAAAATCAAGTGCGATACAATAAATTGAGAACTTGTAAAAATAAAGAAATACAAAATCAAGACAACTACAACATGATAAAAAGTAAAAACCAAGCACCCACTCCTGGTACTAAGAAGCCATCTTCCATAGTTGTTCACTGATCATAGATTATAAAAGACTAGCTGAAATGCTCATCTGTTTATCCAATTTATTATAAGTATTCTGGATGTTGATAGCTACATATTGCAAAAAAACTCGGACCAAATAAATAATCAGCTTTTAAAGAAAGAAAATTAAATTCAGCATTTTTAATAATATTCTTTTGAGATAAAAATAAACAATGACCAGCATCTAAAAAATTTAATCTTTTAAGTGTTTCCTTTAAAGTTTTGCTTTCTGAGAAAATTTTCATTACTAAAGAAATATACATTTGAAATTTTCCTCTGAAATAAATTATTTTATAGCTACTAGAAGAAAGCCCGCACTTCTACTGTAGAAAATTTTGAGAAACATTAAAAAATGTGTTGATATACGAATAATGAAAAATAACATTGAGCTTGTAAATCTATTTGCAGACAGAAAAAGAACAGCCAAACATCGAGAGACTAACAAACCATTTAGTTACAATGTATTACAGCAACTAAATACATTTTCCACTGCTTCCACTTCTCCTTTTTTCCTCCCACTATGTTCCTGTATTGTTGTATTCCCCACCCCTCCATTTCCCCGTTTGCCCTTACTCTTCTTCCATCCTAACAACAATGCGCCGTCTACATGCTCAACTAATGTCAACCTTCTGCCCCCCTCCACACCAGGAATAGAGAACATAATTGCCAACAATCAAGTGGCTATAGTATCAAAAAACTTCACAAATCTTGTAATTTTGTTGTTAAAAGCACAATTTTGAACGGAATTGAAATTTGAAGGTATGGAAATAAAACTTCATTCTTTTCTCTGAACTTGATTTTTTTAAGTAATTTAAAAACACAAATAAAAAATATGCTATACTCATTCCCATATTATTCAAATGGAGAAAATTAAATTAGAGAAAATGTTTTATTTCATTGGGCTGGTAGGAATTAATGACCCCCTTAGAACACAATGCAGGACACCCTGAATAAATCATTTTTTTCATAGAAATTTGTCAATTACCTTTGCTGGCCGGACATCCTGACAGAAACTTGATCATTTTTATAGCATGATTTATATATGAGAACCTCATATTTTAATTGTGCTAATATGATATGTACATACTAAAGTCGGTTACATTAACAATGGATAGAAAGAGAGTAAAATGAGCTTAAATATAACAAGAATCACCTAAACAAAAATATGAAAATCATCTTAGTAAATAGAATTACTAAGGTCAAATAAATTGTCATGTATGTAAATAAATAACCCTTGTAAGAAATTTGTTTCCAAAACTTTAAAGCCTAAAATATAAATATGTTAACTAATTTTATGATTTAATAAAACAGGTATAAGAAAAAGCTATGCAGACTAGCATGAACAGTGTCAACACACAAAATTTTAATTTGAAGAAACATTTGAAAAGTTTGAACTGCAACATAAAACCAACAAATAACTCTAAGGGAAATAAGTTTTGAATGCTCTGCTAAAAAAACTTGCAGTTTCAGCATTCAAGCTAGAAATAATGTGGTTTGGGGATTTTTTTTGTGAGATGTAACTCAAGCTAACTAATGTTTATGTCATTAATCATACTGGTATGTGACATAATTTGTCTTGCTTACTAATGACATATCTTCTCATCTACCACCATAACCAAGGAGTTAATGCATGACAAACAATTATCAATTTTGCCATAATATGAAAGAAATATTATTTAAAAGTACTACTGCAGAGAAAGTGGAAAAATTTATTCAAATTCTAAGTAAAATAAAGAAGTATCAATTATTTATTTATCTATACTTCATTGCATAAATGAGTTTAAGCACTCCAAATTAACCACAATTTATAATGGTAACTAATAATAACATCATAAGTCTTTTTAATATCACCTGAAAACAAATGAAGATGATCATCATTCCAATTCCATTTTCTTCATCCTGCACATAGCTTGTCTGCCAAATTTCAATGAGACAGACAAGCAGTTTTCTTAGCTTAAATTTTGAAATCGCCAACCAAAATTGGTGTATGATTTAAAACTAATTCTTAGCATGAGGACCGGAGTTCAAATGAACTTTTACATATGAAATCAAGCAGAAGGAAATGGGCAAAATTGAAGATATAGAACATGGGTTTCAAACTCGCACAGGCCACATGAAAGCCTTCCACCGAACCCACGGGATGCATTAAGGAACAGTGATAAGTCTGCGGGCCACAAACCTTCCCAGTTCTCACACTGTTTCATATTCTTTGGAAATTCACTCTCTCCTTCCACAAGGAAGAAATAGTCCCAAACCCTATGATGCAACCTTAAGCCCATTCATTACAAAAATGCTAGTTTCAGCATCAAGGATTAGGTTCTTTTGACAAGCAAAACTCACTGGCAGCAGGAAGAACATACTTAGTACTCCACCTGTGCAGAAATTTTACAAATCTGAATGAGCAATAAACCGTGTATATTTTAAAAAGTACTTATTTGACATACTTCTTGAATGCCTTAGATTTACATGAAATATTTTATAAAAAATACATTTGAATTTTGGCCATCTAGTGTAAACTACCTTACTTTGTGGTTCACAGAAATGTAACATGGGAGCCACATTGTGGCCCGCTAGTTTGAGACTCCTGATATAGAATCTCATTGAGGGACAACTTTCAAGGATGTTCTTCCACACAGCAAAGCAACAACCCTACTTTAATAAAGAAAATAACCCTCATTGCCTAGATATTGACACGTTTTAAATCTACTACCAAACTAAAGAAAATTTCAGAGCACCTTAGTAGCTAAAACCTGAAAAAATTCAAAGCAAAAGAACTAGGTTTAACATGTTAACAATAATTCTGCATGCGATAACTTTTCCCAATACATAAAATGTATCCACAAACATATGGTAACATCACATGATGTAATATGAACACCTGGGTTAATAAGAAATGAGATAATGGCACAAATCATGAATTTTCAGCAAAATAACACAGCATCAACTGGGAAAGAGAATTGGGGCATACCCCAATAAAAGTTTAACCCTTAACTGAAAAAGTTCTTTACGCATGAGATTCCAGGAAATTTCCAATTTTACATTTCTATCAATGAGTCATAGACATGGTACAAGAAGACAAGAGATCAGTAAAAGAACTGAAGTACTTTGCACAAAATAGACTCCAAACCAGTATTTTCTTAAACACAATTCACTTATGGCACTAATTTGATTTTAATGCTACTAAAATGACTAAAGATTTAGATATTTTGGCATTTATAGAATACAATTTAAGTCATTCATAAATGAACATTACAGGATTTGAACTTTCATAACAAACTATCAATTAACCAAAGTAACACTAAAGAAAATTATATGTCAGAAGCTAAGTTATACTATGCTTGGTACAACACCAACATTATCAATATTTATCAATGCAAATGTGTCAATTTTTTTATATAATCACATAAATGGAATCGATTATAAATCTATTATACAGAGAGAGCTATAAGGCATAATGAGAAATTTGTATTCATATTTCAAACATTATATGTCACAAATCTAAATGTATGCTTTTCTTCCATGATAAATAAATTAAAAGTAAAATATAAAGGCTAAGACTAATATAATAGAAGTACGTTTAAAGGATTATAAATCACATTGTAAAGATTAAATATGATTAATTATAAAAATGAAATGATTTGTTAATTTATAAACTGCTGGCAGTTCACAGGAGGAAAGTCAACAAAATTCAAGCAAAATGTCATTATGAGAGCACATGGGGATACGAATTACATTTACACTACGGAAACTGAAATAATCAGTTAAAAACAGTTCCAGAAAATATATAGTTCAGGACAAATTACAATGAAACGTATTAAATGCAGTCATAGTGATTAGCCGAATTCTATGTTATACGCTCATTAATATTTAGCTATATATTCTTACTTTAGACATAGGATTTGAAAAAAATTACGTAAATATAAATAATCCTAATAAAATTTTCGTTTTAATGGGTGTTTATAAGGCTTCTTCTATTTCAGGTTAGTATTTTTATGTATATTTCTCACATTTTCTAAGACTATTAACTATGTACATAATCTTCCTAGGCGGACAATAGTGTTAAAAATTCCAAGATTTTCATATCTCAATATATCCGAATCGAATGGCATGTCAAGGTATTTTGGGATAGAATACCTTCAAGATTACTTCTTTTGTTGATCTTATCTTTATTTAGAGAAGTTCGTCGGTGGTAGTCCTATCTTCTAAAGAATACACAAATCAATAAGGATTACTACAAAACGTGGTAATATCATAGCTGCTCCAAGACAAAATTTATAGTCTCAGAAGAATAAAGATAAAATAATCAACGCGTGACTTTATATAATATTTTGAAATGACGTTTTTATCACCTTCTTGAAGAGATGAAATTGATTAAAAATCACTGCAGGTACATTGATAAGTAATCACAAAGTAACTGATACCAAATTACGAATAAAATAAACAAAAACTTTTTATTAAAGGACCAAAAAATTAAATTAATAATTTATCAATATTAAGATGTATTAATTTCCTAAACTTAACATTAAATATGCCATTTCCTGAAATATTATACCACGCGTAAAACTAACATCGGGATAACAGAAATTTAATTCGAGCTTTGCCACCTTAATACTATCATTCATGAAAATGTAAACACACAATATAATAATTAATTTATGGCCGAATTCATTTCGAATTCTAAAAATCAAACATGAATTATAATTACCCTTTCTAACGGCTTGTTACAGGCACGAACATCAACCATGTTTAACATTGTCCCCTTTTCAATCATATAGGCGAAATTTAAAAACTTTTCCGCCGATGAAAAACGAATTTTTTTTACTTAGCAGATCCTATAATCTACGATCAAAGATTAATAGGCATACCCTTCTGAAAGCAAACTTTATTTAGCCCACGGAACGGTCCCACATAACAGCGGGCGCAGCGGGGCAGCGGGCGTTCACACGGCGTATGAGGGCTACCTATATAAGAAAATTATAAATTAGATAAATAAACATGAAATTCAAAGATTAAAATTATTTTTGATAGATCTCATAAAATAGGTATAGATAACTTTTGTATTAAATATTGCTAATTTTATGAAAATTAAGTTATACCTGAAGTTGCCGTTTCGTCGCTAGCCCGTAGCCGCGTAGAAATTTAATTATTCGTCATCAGCCTGGTAATGAAAAGTCGAGCATCTGAGCGATTTTTATCACCTGAAAGCTAATTGTCTTTAATATCATTCAATGCCAAGATGATTTGATAGTCTGTTTAGGTGTGATGAATTCAAAGAAATATAAACAGCCCAATGGAGTGGTATTAGGAATTCTGCAAGTGGAAAATTTCTCCCCAAATAAAATAATCGTATTAAAGCTCAATATAAATATTCGTCCACCTAAAAAATTTAAGACCAAACTTTCAGCTATTATGATGAGAAAGGCTTATGGGGCTAACTGGCTACCGTACAGATTTTAAGAGGAAAAGTAAAATTACTTACCTAATTATTTCAAGTAAACACTGCCTACAGATAAACGCCGAAAAGGTCGCAAATATATACATAGCTGTATAGAATAAAAATATTCGCTTCTTTCAAGAGCTTAGTGAAATACTGCTCGATGAATGTATTGGTGGCAATGGATGCTATTTTTGGTGGTCACCTCTCAAGGATCTCTCATACGCTCGTATACTCGATGCATTTGTTAAGATTATCTCCGAACTTGGGGGTGTCAAACACCCGGTTTCCACATCCCGGACTGTGCCACTGCCAGATTTGAGATTCTTTTGAGCAATTCTATAAGTAAGAATCAAGCTTAGAGTGAGAAATAATTTATATATAAACAAAGGTATTCTCAAGAGAGCTCAGTTACTTTGGGTAGTCTTTCTATATTGCATTTTCTGATATTTCGCTACTGGCTAAATGTAATTTTGTCTCTGTATCATTAAATATGATAATTCCATGTTTGAGTAGTTTTTGATGAATATACTACATATGGCATTTCATGTATTGTGAGCTATAATTGACATTTTATTCAATTTAATTGTTTGAGCTATGCACATTGTATGACAATATCTTTTAGTTCCTCGCTCTCATTTTAAATCAAAGCATATTTCTATTATGCGCTGAAATAGGATGGCCAGATGTACCCCATTGTGGGGTACAATACCTCATTCATTGAATCAATTTTTAGAAATACCCCTATCCAATAATCTCAAATGGGGTACCCACAATACCCTAATTGTTTTTTGAAGGGTTAATTTGTAAAAACGCTACACAAGTAACCGCATTTGGCCAAGGTAAATAGAATAAGCAAGTAGTGCCGATTTAGTTTTCGGGTATTTGTGAATGTCACAGAAGTTCGAAGATAATATTTCGCTCATGCATAAGATAAGATTCAAAATTAAAAATGTAGTGGTAAGTTGTTTGAAAGTTGAAAGGGGGTTAAAATTGAGTTAATTTTGCGAGTCTGTAATGATGTAATAGTTATGCAAAATCAGATGATAAAATGTACCAAAATATTTTCATTATGTTTAACTACTTTAAATTAATGTTGAAAATAATTCTAACTTTTAATACCAAAAATTTTGAGATATCTGTTAAGACGGCGAAAACATTAAATTCATTTTTCATGCCACTGGTATCATCATCATTTTCGAACATAGAGAAAAAGACTGCTGCTGCAGAGGCTACATTTGTGTACCATACGACACAACATGAACATAGCTACAGATTTGTCGATTGTACTAGTTCATTAATTGCAACTTTATTTAGAGATTCAGAAATTGCTTCCAATTACTCATGTGGGCTCACAAAAACATCTAAAATTGTAACAAATGTTTTGGCTAAAGAATCTGTGGCTACAGTTATTACCAATTTAAAAGATAACCATCCGTTCTCAATTGCAACAGAGGTCAAATAAAGGAAACATTAAAATGTTTCCATTAATTTGTAGATATTTTTTAAAAACTAGTGGAGGTGTGCAAACAAAACTTTGAGTTTTTTTTTTAACTGCCAATCTGAAAAGTCATCTGCTTAGCTCAAAAGACGGAGTTGAATAAATCCTGAAAACATTATCAGTTATTTGACGACAATGCTAGCGTTAATTTTGGTGTGTACCAAAGAGTGTTCGTTGAACTCAAAAACTTTAATAACAATTAAATAGACATGGGATGTCTTTGCCATAAAGGGTGGCCAGCCCCACTGTGGGGTACAATACCCCATTTATTGAATCAATTTTTAGAAATACCCCTTCTCGTCTTATTTTCATACCCCAATTCTAAATTGATGATCTGGCCACCGTACACTGAAAGAATTGAATTGTCTTATCATGATTTCATTGTAAAAGGTGGACCTATAAAATATAAATATTTTTTAATTTAATTACCTTCTATTTAATTCTGTATTACAGTTACAAGTACGAATTAATCTTTTAACTGGAATTGGCATTTTTCAACTTGAAATGGAAAGTACCTACAAAATAAAGAAAATGCCTACTAGATATTCAATTGGATGTTTAATATGAAAATGTTCTCATATTGTACAACCTAATTATTACTTCTTAAATTATGAATACTTTCTCTCTTGAACTTTTAAGAAAATGGTTTTCAACATTTTGCTACAAATTACCTAAATGTTCACTCAACCTTTTCCAATTATGGACTTCGTTAACATATTTTTTTAACCAAAACCATTTTCATTTTATTGCCATTTAATTTGTATGACTCATTTTTCATATAAATTGAAAACAATGTAATTAAAATAATAAAACTTAACTTAAAAACTTCTGTAAATGTATTCTGTCACAAGAAAATCTGATTTGCAAAAGCAGTGCATCTGTTGGTGTCCATCATCATGTTGATCAGTTGGGGAAGAAGAATAGAACATCAACAGAAGATGATTTCTTAATAATTGGAGAAGGGAATATTCAAAATGGGTTTCTTGGATCTTGAAAAGATAAGGAAAATTATTATTTATTTAACACTAGCAGTTTTTCTCAATTACATTTATTCATTTATTAATGGACAGGGTCCTTTTACAATAATTTTTATATAAAAGTACAAATAATATCATAAATGATATTATTTGTACATTTATATAAAAATTATTGTAAAAGGACGTGTTATAATAGTTTGAATGACAAGCGCACATGGCCATGCCTTTGACAGGGTTCAAACTTCACCCTTGCATTGTGAGCCAGACATGCTAACCAACCCTCTACCAAGGTGGAGTGTGGAATGAAAATTTTTCCTCATGCCATAGCTTTTAACTCATCAAGAGGGGACCAGTTATTAATTATTCAGCACTTAATGTAAGATTTGTCCAATTAATATATTGAAATAAAAAAGGTGGTGCCAGTAAGTTAAATTTTACATAATAATGAAACTAAATAACACTAAAATACTTTTACTTTATTTGCATAGAATATTCAACAAGGGCAGATAAATAAGTAAAGGTGGAGACTACGGCAAAATTGATGTTAAATAGAATTAACTCCTTGACCTTAAAATTCAAAATTAGAGACACACAATGAAAAAAGGGGGGGAAAAGGGAAAAGGCAAAAGACAATAAAAATTAAAAACCAAGGACCAAGTATTATGAAGAGCGAAGTAGAAAAAGTGATAGTGGAACTACAGAAAGGGAAAGCCACAGGCAACGATGGATTACCGGCTGAGGTACTTAAAGTCATGGGATCAGGACTAAAAGCGATCACAAAATTAATCAATAAGAGTTACGACACAGAAGATTGGCCTCAGGATTTCCTAGAAGTAACAATGATCCCTCTAAAGAAGCCAAAGGCAATGCAGTATAAAGATTACAGAACGATAAGCCTTCTGTCACACATCATCATGAGGATTCTTAATAGGCTGGAGGAAAAGGCAGAAGAAATGTAGGGGAAGATCAATTCAGTTTCAGAAAAGGACGAGGAACTAGAGATGCTATAGAGGTAGTTAGAATCATATCAGAAAGGGCAATAGAATACAGTCAAGATATCTGTGTATGTTTCGTAGACTGGCAGAAGGCATTTGATAGAGTAAATTTTGTAATGTTGATGAAGATATTAAAGGATATAGGTGTAAACTGGAAAGACAGGAGACTGATCAAGAATCTATATGTGAATCAAGTAGTAAAAGTCAGGTTGGAGAATGCCAACACCTGCAGAGTAAATATCGGTAGAGAAGTAAGATACGGCTGCTGCCTATCGCTGACCCTATTCCATATATATATGAAGAAAGTGTAATGCAAGAAGCATTAGAAGGCACAGGAGATTTCAAAATTGGAGGAAGGATTATAAAACAGTAAAATGTGCAGATAACCAAGTATTTCTAGCAAGAAAGGAAGAGGAACTTCAGAAAATGATAAATATACTAGTGATAACAGAAAATACAGTATGGAAATAAATACAGAAAAATCCAAGGTCATTTGAATACCGGACTAAGAAGAGAATCTGAACATAAGTATTGGAGGAAAGCCTTTAGAACAAGTTTCAGATTATAAATACCTTGGAAGCATCATAACAAGAGAAGCAAGATGTACGGATGAGATCAGGACTAGAATAGGAAAAGCAAAAACAGCTTTCAGAAGAAAGAAACACCTAATTATGGGGAATATAAGGGAAAATATCCACAGCCAGTTCATAAAATGCAATGCATGGAGTATAGTCTTGTATGGGGCAGAAACATGGATGCTAAGGAAAAATGACATCAAATACTTGGAAAGCTTTGAAATGTGGACTTAGGGGAGAATGCTGAAGCTAAAATGGATGGATAGGATTAAAAACGATGAGGTGCTATAAAGAGTAGGAGAGAAGCGAATGATTATACAGACTATTAGAAAGAGGAAAGCAAACTGGGTTGGACATTACCTGAGGAGAGAGTATGATTAAAGACGTGTTAGAAGGAAAACTAGATGGAAAAAGGGAAAGAGGTAGGAAAAGGTTTCAGCTGATTGACGATTTGAAAGGTTAAGAGAGTTATCAAGATGTTAAGAGGACAGCGGAAAATAGGAGTATATGGAGAACCAGGTTTAACCATGAATAATCACGGACCTGTCTATGGACAGATTACCTATGATGATGATATATATATATATATATATATATATATATATATATATATATATATATATATATATATATATGAATAACATGGTTCATGCCTTGAATGGGTGATTTAAATTCTTCTTACCGCTCTACAGTTGGGCATATGTAAGTCAGAATTACTATTATATATTGCATTAATTTGGTTATATCTCAAAAAACTTACAATTGAATAGAATTTAAATAATTTTGCTGATATATTAAGGTATGCCATGCAAACTTTATTGATAAATGTGAATATCTCAAAAAGAGCAAAATCCTCCTCATAATTTCTCAGATTGGTGTTTATAACAGTTCATCAAATGAGAAATACACTGAAATTTGAAAATGAGAAAAATACCTGTATGTACTTGACTGGGAATTGGATCCTGGTCTTCCCCTTGCTGGGTTTGATTTTTTGTCAAGTAAAAAATTTTTTCTCCTCAATTTTCAGGTCTAGTATTATTCACTAATGCATAACAAATCATTTCCTCAACTATCCATCTCATTATGAGAAACACACTGTAGCATCTTAGTTTCTCCACATTACCTTGCAGAGAGTGAAGAGCTAAAAACACACCTCTCCTCTGGCTTTCAGTCTCATTTCATGATCACTATTCCTACTTCTGAGTTAAAAAGTTTCCACTCACAAACTTAAACTGCTACTTTTGCCTAACTTTACTAGCCTCAATAAACTGTATGATGTAACAGTTGGTTTCAATCTCAATTATTTCAACCAAATCTTTATCAAAGATATCTTTAAATTCCACTGGACTGTTTATATCATCAATGAAAATTATGATTTCTGCTTCTTCACTAACAATAAATTCCTATTTTATTTATTCCATCACTCATCTTGAGACTCCTCAATTTCTAATATCTAATTGTGATACTGTCATCCCTTGTTTCAGTATCTCTGGAGGACAAAGAATTTTCAATATCACTGCTGTTAGCTGTGAAATATTCTCCTTTACTGCCTCTCTTACCAATGCTGTGACAAAGCACTTGATTTTGTATGTTTGTGAGCAAAGTGACTCAATATTATAAAATCTATCAATAAGCAGTTTTGTTTGTTTTATTCATTCATTTTGCCCCAACCATCGATAGTAGATCATGTCTCAAGAAATGTAAAAATTGGGCATGCCCTTGAGAAGCATATGAAAGACAAAATATCAAGTCCCTGAGGTCAGAGAAGAGTTGAGGGAAAAATGGCCACTCAAGCTAAGCTCATACTGTCCAATGTTGATGTGACTATAAAGGTCTGACAATGAGACATGCTTGAGTGTAATAGTTGAGGCATTAAGGACACACAATAGTCTGGAGATAGACTGTATGGAATGTCTTAGTCAAAGACAACAAGTCAGGTCTTTTTATAAAACCTTTTGTGTGTATTTGTCCAATACACACACACACACATATATGTATATTTTGGGGCAGAACATTTTTTGTTCCCTCATATCTCTTGAACTGATGATCATATTAAAATGAATGCTGTCTAGTTCGTAGATACTCAATTCCGTGAGTTCCAAAAATTAAACTATTAAGGTTTTAAGTTTCCAAACATCTGTGTGGTCTAGATGGCTCTGTTGGTGGGTCTGGGAGGCCAGGATTGACACCTTTGCCTTTGTAACAGTAATACAAGATGTCAGAGTACACAAAGTTTCCAAATGCATTCTTTGAGATTTCACAATGCTCTCAATATTTTTTGCTCAGATGAGAATTTAACGAGAAACAAGCGAGGTACATTGTAAAATAATTATAAGTCTTCATGTAAAGTAGTCGTAATTATTGTCCGATTTTAACCCAAATTGGAATCGGTCAATTAATTTTAACAAAACTACCCAATACCAAATTTTATCACAATTTGTAAAGCGGTTCCAGAGTTGAAACAAAGGAACGTTGTAAATTACATGTAGGTCTTCATGTAAAGTGGTCGTCATTGTTGTTCGATTTGAACCAAAATTGGAATCGGTCGACTGATTTTAGCAAAACTCCCCAATACCAAATTTCATAAAAATACATGAAGCGGTTCCCTAGTTGAAACAAAGGAACATTGTCAACTACTTGTAGGTCTTCGTGTAAAGTGGTCGTCATTGTTGCCCGATTTTAATCAGAATTGGAATCGGTTGACCAATTTTAGTAAAACTTCCCAATACGAAATTTTATTAAAATACGTCAAGCGGTTACCGAGTTTAACAAAGGAACATTGTTAACTACATGTAGGTCATGTAAAGTGGTCGTAATTGTTGTCCGATTTTAACCAAAATTGGAATCAAGCGACCAATTTTAGCAAACCTCCCCAATACCAAATTTCATCAAAATACGCCCAACGGTTCCCGAGTTGAAACAAAGGAACATTGTAGGTCTTAATGTAAAGTGGTCATCATTGTTGTCCGAGTTTGACCAATATTGAAAAATCGACCTCCCCTATATGCGTTCACTTCGTAAGAATGCGTAATAACTGGCACATAGCTGAGATGGTAAGGCACACTGCCGGCAAGCTGAATGTCATGTTTCGGATCCCAGTTTGTCTGGAATTTTTCCTTCCTCAGTGAGTCAGAATATTTTGCTGTGCATAAGAATTTTTATAAAATCTTTCAAATTATTATAAAACCTATTATATGCGTTCTGGAGGTGTTGGTGGTGTAATGGTAAGGGCCTTGGCCTGCTACGCTACGTGGCACCGGGCATAAATCCTGCAAAAGTGGTATTTTTTCTGAGGTTGCCCATCCCTCTACTTGTGCAGCTTGAGGAGACTGTGCAAAAGTCAACACTCAGTCCTTCGGAGGGGACGTTAAACAGTTAGCCCCCTTGGTGCACTTCTGTGTGTGTCCGGTGTGGAAGGCAACAGGAAACCACCGCACCATGTATGTATATTCCCTAGTCAAACCAAGCAATGAATTAGTAGAATGTCACAAAACAGAACACTAGAATGAATGAATGAATATGCATTCATCCGATATACAGTGAAACTTGAATACAACGAGTTCCCGGCTATAGCGAGCAAAAATCAACATTTCGTATGCTTAAAATTATATACAAAATTTCTCAGATTTTACGAGCATGCTTCTCAGATATAACGAGTAAAACTGGAATGTCTGGGAGGAAAATTTGTCGGATATTTGTGTTTGAAATCCTTTCTATTGTTTTACATCCTCAAGTGTTCAGTGTTTACCTGTCCGTGCAGGAGGGTACCATAGGCTTCTGAAAAACTGCTCAAGGTCACTTACTAGGTTCCCCATAGTGACCTTGAGGAATGCTGGTTTCCCTATTTGAAGATGCAGGCTGTAACTTTTGCAGTTAAATTAGGACACAAGAAGTTTAGCTGCAGTAACAGATGGCTGGAGTTTCAAAAATTAGCACAACATGGTTTATGCTCATGTAAGTGGAGAGGCCATGTCTGACACAAAAACGGCCAGTGGGTGGGTAAAATACAATTGGGAAGACTGCAAGAAGAATTACACAGAAGATAAAATATACAATGCTGATGAAACCGGACTTTTATATAACATGACCCCATCTACAACATTCAAATTTAAAGGCAAAAAATGTTTATGTGGAGAGAAATGAAAGGCCATTTGACTGTGTTATTTTGTACCAGTATGAGTGAGACTGACAGAAGAAAACTTCTTGTAATCAGGCAATCTCAGAAACCTCGATGTTTTAAAAACATGAAAAGGCTGCCAGTGGATTATGTTGCAAACCGTAAAGCATGAATGACTTCTGATATCTTCAACCAATATTTAACAAAATGGAACAGCAAATTGAAAAATAAAAATAAGTAAGTTTTGCTTCTAATTGGTAACTGTCCAGCAACAACAGGAATTTCAACAGACGAGGATATTATAGATGCAGTAGTACATCAGAAGGAGTACATAATTTCTATAATATGTGAATTTCACATGTAATGAGTATCAGTTATAACGAGCAAAATTACCCGGTCTTGTGGCACTCGTTATATGAGTTTCACTGTATATATTTTTCAGGGTAGACTTTTTTCAGTGTTTTGGTTAATATTTTTACATTGAATATTACTCACTTTAGCTCTTAAAAGATGAAACCAAGTACGAATTTAAAAAGAATTCAAAAATTAAATCTTTTACTGTTTCACAAGATGTTGCCCTAAAGAGGAGAAAACAAGAATTTCATAATTCAGACTATTTTTCTGTTAAAGAAGATTTTGGTGTCCTGATTAATTTACTTATCATTTTTACTATCTGGAGGATTTTCCTAAATTTGAAATTTTTTAGGTACTTTCGATTAAAGTGAAATTATCATACTCTAGGCTTTGATATGCTAACTTACGTAAATAAATAGTAATGAATTGAAAACATGACACCAAAATCTTTTATAACGGACAAATTGTCTGAAATAGTTTTCTTGATTTCTCCTTTTTAGGCAAACTTCTTATGAAACACAGTAAAAGATTTTATTTTAAAAAATTTTAAAACTTCGTAATTGTTAATATATGCTTTACAATTCACTAAAATTTTAATGTTGTGAATATGACACCGAAACATCTTGAAATTCATAATATATTTGGATCTCTCTTTATGCAAGGGTTGCATCCCAAAATAAAACCTCACATAAAATGAAATCCATTATTATATGTACATAATTAATAGGGACTGCATGTTACTTCGCATAAGATTAATTTTTCTAACGCCAAGCAAATTTATATAATATATTATATAATTTATATAAATAAATATGTACAGAACAAATCTGTATAAAGAGAAACTCAAGTGTACTACTAGTATCTACAAAAATAAAAACAAAACATTCAATAGAAAATTTATTAGTCTTACTATTCAATTTACAGGGATACTATGTACATAATAACAGCATAAATTAATTATTATTGCATAAATAAATAGTGCATGGTATTTAACTATTTTACATAGTATATGGATAACATTTAGAAAGAAAAATGTAAGACTAGACAAATTTTCGCTTAAAGAATAGAAATTATTGGGCAATTAAAAGAAAACTTTAATGTGCCTGGTAACAAGTTCACCAATAGAAAGTATGGATTTATTCTCTTAACTTTCTGAAATAAAGTTTACCAAAATTAAAAATAATCTAGAAAAATAGAAATACATTTAACAGAAGAGAAAGTGCATGAAAATTTTTTAAAAATATTAAATTTACAATTTTTATTAATATTTTCATGAAGTTACTTTTAAAAATTGGAAAACTGATAATTTCAACATATAATTTACTTTAAAGAAACCGACAAAACATCTGATATTATAATGTAACTACATGGATGTGGATGATTGCATTTAGTGGGCTATTGAGTTCCTCACAGCAAGAATCACATTGAAATTTAACCCATTATAGTTTCAGTAAAAGAATATTTCATTCAATAAGAATAACCATATTAGACTACTCATAATAAACAATTTTTCCTTCAGATGTACACTTTGATATACTGATTACATATTGTAAAAACCTAAAACATGTATTTTGTGAATGTAAATGTTTGTACAGAAAACAATAAAATTAGAAAAAATAGCAGCCATAAATTGCAAACAAAAATTCAAGCAAAACAAATATTAATACAGTATCCACCGCAAAATTAATAAATAAGAAAATTTTCACAAAGAATTTTAAACCTAATTATTTGAAAGTGAAATTTCAAGGTACTTCTGCAAAAATATTGAATATCTGAATACAAAGCAGCAAATCTAAGTTAATCCTTTTTATATTCTTTACAGCCCTTCAAGATTATAACTAAAATGTGAGTAGTACTCATTAGTCATATTACATCTTCCAAAATAAAGATATACTTGATTTTATACTTTAAAAATTGTTAATTATTTCAAACATCCATGATTACTGCAAAATCTTTATAGGTAATATAGGAAATATATTTGCACAATAATTTTCAGTTAAATATCTGGTACCTCAGTTAAGCTACTGGCTTGAGTAAGGTATCAGATTACAAAGTGAAACAATGAAAATCAACTAAGTTTGTTCAGTATGAGTCATACGAACATTGGAAAAGATTTACATGGTTAGCACTTATTTTCTCCAGCTATTATTTAATTTTTGCACCACTGTAAATCTTTTTAATTTACTCTTAAATAATTGAAAGAAATAGATTAGTACCATATTTCCTCGATTCTAAGATGCACGTTTTTCACTTTTTAAAGTCTCTGAAATTGGGGTGCGTCTTACATTTGATGGTGTCTTAGAGTTGGTGTCAAAAGTATCTATTCAATGACTAATGCGCAAGGAACAAATATACTGCATGGTGAAGGGGGATATTACCAACCTCAACTTACTGTTCAATAAACCGGTATGATTCAAATTTCAGTATCATTTCTTTGGTCCGCAATCAAACCTCAAATTGATAATACCATACAAAATAAGGTAGAATTGCAAAAAGTGAGAGCATACACTGGAGTGAATAGGTAGTTGTATAGATGAACTAACAGAAGTAACTGGCTTTGCTCGAGTTTAAGGTTAAGAACAAATAATCAATGCAGAGTATACAGAAACACTTTAATTACGAAAAAGTTGAAAGTTATTTGACTCAATTCAACATTGTTCGGGTTTCTGATTCAATATTGATAAGAAAATTATATTTGAGTGTTATTCATTCAACCTTCTATTACATAATAGTCCTGTATTAATACAATATATGAAATTTAGCAAAGATTCTTTTAACAAAAAACTTCAAATTATGACAGTGAAGAGGGAAGCTATGAAAAACGGGAATTTCTCCATGAAGGCCTGGGTGGGCTTTATTTGGATCATGCATCACATTTTCTTGCAAATTTAAGTAAAGTTGTCTTCACTGGCACAATGTGATTAAATAATTAAGGGTATATGTTTGTGCCGGGGAAATTTCCTGTTGAAGAATTTCAGCTCGCGATTTCAACACCAGCAAAAACCCATTGCAGACATAAGACTTTGCATTTCTAGCAAAAGATATGTACACCAGGAGTGAGTTGGGCTCACTGTCAAAGATAATGAACTTTTTGAGAGCCAATCTTGTGAATTTGATATGTGACTTCCGTTAATAAATGCTAATTTTTGAAACAATTTTTTTAATTACTGAGTAACTTTCAGAATTTTTTTATGTTTTGTTAATAATGTTACACCCAACTTAATAAAATATTATTTTGATGCAGGCAAATGTTTCAAGTTTTGAACTGTATAGTTTTCACATTTCTGATGAAGTTTTTTTAAATTTTTACATTTTTCTCTAGTTTTTCTGCAATTTTCGCACTATGCACCTTAATAATATGCCTCTTGCATTTACAAAGTCGCTTTCACATATAGCTTGTGTTAATCTTTATCTCACAATACCAACAATGCTATTGACAGAAGTTTGTTTATTTATGTAACCATGATAAAAATAACAAACTCGCATACCCGGTTTCCCTAGTTCAAGAAGTCAGCAACAATTGGATATACATGACAACCATAAGTTTTCGATTAAAGAATGTCAAAATTTTGCTGTTAAAAGTGTAATTTAGGAAATCTTTGGTCCATATTTGAAATTCGATGGTAGGAATACAAAACTTCATTCATTTCTGCATTCCTGGGTTCAAGTCTGAAACTCGTACTAGGGTTATTAGTAATTTTAAAGTCCAAATTAAAGTTGTCTACACTCATTCCAATGTTATTTAAATGGAAAAAAATAGAAAAGAAAATATTTAAAACAAATAAAAATGGTCAATCAAATCAGTTTAAAAACCTTACTACACCACTGGGATTAAAATGATACCTTTCTCTTGCTTCTACATTCTGTAGTTCTCAAGTTATAGAATCACATACATACATACAAACACTTTTATAGATGTATAAGATAAGATGACAGTTAAATTGAATCTGTGGTATTGTTGATTAATAAAAATAATGAAAACATTTTTTGTTTAAATGTAGGCATTTATAGACATTTATTGTAGTATTATTTTTTCTGAAAAGTTATTACTAAATCTTACAATCGATGGTGTTTTAGAATCGAGGAAATACAGTAATTACATTAATAGAATTGAGAGTGACAATTTTTTACTTTCAATTAAAGGCTAAACTAAATGGTACATATCAATAAAAATTAAAGCCCCACTTTCATATGTACATAAAGAACTCCAGTTAATCTCTTCATGCTAGTTAATTTGAATACGTACACCATGTTTAACTTTCTCCCTGAGAACAGCATTGGCAGCACTTCTGAGGCCATTTTGCTATATGGCAGCAAGTGTCAGTAATGCCATACAATATATTTAATAACGCCAAATATAGATATTCTTATTGTCATAACAATGACATATATGAACTTGATTCCATCTCCAAATTTTAATAAAATTCAGATGTTTGCCAAAGGTATAAAAAATTTTAAAAGACCATTAATTTGCCACAATTAGCAAATAAAACACTTGGAATAATCATCTAAGTAAATACATTATTTTATGCTTAAAATTTTCAGCAGATAAATAGGATCAGTACTCAAGTTAACTGCCAACTTAAAATAATAAAAATACCATTAATTAATCCATCCAAGCATGAATAAATAATCATGTTTGTTCACAAGATAAGATTAATAAATGCAATTTTTTCTAACCAGACTCCATAATGTATAATTAAATGACACACTTTTCTATCATGATTGATTTCACAGAAATTTCTATGGAGCTTGACAATTTGAATACAGATTTAGAGAAGATAACAAAGGAAACAGTTTCCAGTTACAATTTAATTTCTATAGTAAAATAACTGACAATCTAATCAGAATTTTCCAATTGTAATCATGACATCAAGAGTTGAAATATTCAATGCTAATGGAACAAGATGAATATTCAGCGATTAAAAAAAAAAGAATCTCAAATATCTTAAATGCTAAATTTAGAATTTTAATTATCTTCTCAAAAAATTCTCGAATACTCAATAACTCATTGAAGTATTAAGAGTTTCTCTATTCCTAATGAATTAACATATTTACCTAAATATAAGATGATTTCAAATATAAGATGACTCTTTCAATAGCACTTCCTATTTACAGAAAAATACTATACAAACCAATCCCAGTAATGTCAATCCTTAGACAGAAAAAATACTTTCCCTCTGTAAAAGTGCCACTAAACTTTTTCTTTTGATCGTTTACAACATCATACATTTGCTCTGGTAATCCTGGATTATTGTGCCACATCACTTGTAGTAAAAACATGGATATACATTGATTTATTTCATACTATGAAAATAAAAAGCAAATATTAGTTTTTAGAATGCTAATACAAGAAAAACTTATATTCAGGTAAATATGGTATGATTGTAACCCATCAATGTTGCAGTTATATCTATGAAATGAATGAAGTGTTCATGTCATTCCTTACTATCATCTTGTCCAATTTCCATAAACATTTGCCTTCATTGCAATAAGAAACTATTATTATAAGGAAATAAATTTTAGTTCCAACACAGACAAAAATACTACTTAAATACCTATCAAAACTTGATTAAACTGGTCTTAAACCATTTCAGATATCAAATAAGATGCTATGTTGTATTGGACAAAAGTTAATAGAGGCAGGAAGAAAGAAGTTACATGGGGAAATTTTATAAATTTCTCAAATGATACTTTAAGTGTATAAAGAAGTGGTCAGGAAATTTTATTTTATGATAATGGACTAAAGAAATAATTTTCCCTGCAATGATAAAATGAGTATTTTATACTGACTTGGAACTATTACTTCAAAAGTGCCAAAATTTACCTAACAATGACAATCAAATGGCAAAAATAAACTCAAAATCAAAGTATTGATTATAGAAAGACTAAATGCCAATCAGGAACACAAAGAAATGCATTTAGTAATGTGGTTCATGAATAAAAAATAACAGCCTTCAACTATAATATGAATTACTATTCCAATTATCAATGTTAAGCTTTAATAAATCAGTCTCATAATTAAAAGTAAAAGAAAAATACTTTTCCTTTGCTTTTATATGTACTTATAAAAATAATACAATAAAAACATATTAAAATAAATGTGAGAAAATTTTCATTTTGCTGATTTGGCAACAAAAACAGTACTTTTAAAACATTTAATAGCAACTAATGGCCAATTAATTTTTGAAAATATAATCATATTAAACAATTATGCACCATGAGAATGCTTTTGGAATCGGTATGACAAGAATACCAGCGCATAAATAGAAGGAACATAAAGAGTACTTTTCAAAAATTAAACAATGGATTTATAATTGGACTCTAATAAACACTGAAAGCTTTGCTCAAAACTTGAAGAACAAAATATTATAGTCTAAATTTAGAAATATAAAATATTTGTAATAGAGGCATTGATTGAAATGGAATTCAAATTCCTCTCAGATTTTATTTAATGAATCTGTGTGGAGTGGAAGTGGGACCAATGACTTTTATAAGTAGCATTTCGAAACTCTAGAAAAACCTATATATTTCATGTGTAAGTTATAAATTCCAATCTAATATCCTCCATGCTCTAAAGCAGGCATGTTAAACTGGTGGCCCTTTCTGTGCCTTACTTCAGTCTGAAAGCTAATTTTTGCCTTAACTAAATTGTTTAATGTTTTATAGAAATACTTTGTTTTTGTAAAAAGGAGACGAGATTTTATCATATTACAGAGTTACAACAGTATGCATTTTTAAACTAGTGTTTTTAATTGCAAAACAGGCATCCAATCTTCTAGATAAGGTTTATTTTGCCATCTATGTCCCTCGTTTAGCATACGTAATCCTAATGCAGCCCTTCTATAACATTTAGCACTTCAATGTGGCCCTGATGCCTCTTAGAGTTTGACATGCCTGCTTTAAAGGAATACGATATTATAATGAAAAAACTTTAATGATTCTCCTACACCAATCTACGCCATCTTCTTCTCTCTTGCCATGATTAAAATAGGATGATAAGTATGCAACAAGGCACTACCTCCCAAATTCCATCATTAGTATGAATAACACAAAATGCATGATTTCTTAAACATTCTTGAATAATGCTAAAGCAAAACATTTCACCTGACTCCAATACACTGTAGTATACAATGCATCACTAATTAACTTTTTTACAACACCAAAATACTAGATATAGAAAATTGGAAGATGATTTAATAAAATAAACATCTAGTTTGTGCAAATAAATACCAAGCTCATATGGTTCACTGAGCTGAGGAAGAAAAAGTAAATATTATATAGAAATATAAGAAAAAGTTGCATGTTCTGTAAATGAACATACCATTTTTGCCAATAATATGTAAATAAAAACCAAATAAATGATTAAAGAACCTTTGCCAGTCTTATAACCATGCTTCCTTTGTTAGCATCATAAAAGAAATACTTATCCAATCAATGACTATGAACTTAAATAAATGGCACACAAGGTAAGCCAAACAGTCTACAAGAATATTCTACCATTCATTTGGGTATCATATTTGAGCATATCAGATGGAACCATTCTTTAACATCCATCTTCTGCTATCATGCCTCCATCCATTAAATACCTCAACCACAACAATTTAAGTGTCAGCTGGAGGATCCATTCCACATATGACTGACTTTGCAACACTGGCAGCTGCCAATGCTGCATATGGCTGCCACTCCCCTCGACGAGAACCATCGCGATAATCAGCCACACCTCGCACCACAACAAAGCTCTCTCTACAATTACCAAGGATGCTTTCCACTACAGCATCAAACTCAGAGTCAAATGCTAGAGCCCCTGTCTCAGCTGCAAATGCTTGACGTAACTGCTCATCTCGGGAAATGCACCTCCCTGATGCCACAGGTCCCAGATGGATTCGTGGGCATCCTTTTTGCCTATCATAAAAAGAGGGAACAAACTCATTATTATATTAACCCTCTGCACTTGTATATCAACTCAGACTCGACAGAAACATTGCTTCCTGCAGTTTGTACATTGTGTGATTTGGCACACATCTACCTAAAATAACTATTTATACGTTTTCTTATGCCAGCTAGTGATATACCGTATTTATCCGAATATAAGACAAGGTATTTATCCTATTTTTGTATCTGAAAAATAAAGCAAAAAAATTTGCAAGACCACATAATTACGAGTTATGGTTTCGGAGATAAAAATTCGAGAATCTTAGGATACCATTTCAAATGTATTTCCCATATAGAATGCTTTTGAAATCTCTCTCTATTCCATTTATGGAGTATACTTTTCCATCTTGCTGATTACGTTTTTAAAAAATTACCTTGAAATTTTTTTATTTTTAGCAATGAGATTTAGCAGAATTACATACAATCAGGCCATTAAACAGAATGACAGGAAATATCATAAATTTGTTAGCTAAAGGATGTAGGAATTGAAGAATTGTAATACTCAGTGTAAATAATTTTTAGTCACTTTTTAAGTATTCAGTTGTTTTCCTATGTAACATGCAGTTGTTTTTTTCTAGTTTTCAAATTTTTTGCATAGACAACGCACACGTTATCTACCGGAAAATATGGTAATTACATCTGGTTAGACAATGAATCAGTTAATCAAAAATGTAAAATTTCTTTGGCATATATTTCTTCCATTGTTTGGAAGTTTTCATTATTTGGATCTTCAGATAAATGATCTTCTACTGTACTTTTTTCCTTCTACAACTGCCAATTATTGGGGGATCATCTTATATTTGGATAAATACGGTATGCTGTTTATATAGTATACAGAGTTTGATGTCACCACTATCACAAAGGGTAAATATGCTCTCTCGTTGGTATGGTTATGGAGCAGCAACTGGATATGAATTATGAAACAACCTGCAGGAAAGATGCGTGCAGGTACTTCTAACAGAAATGAATCACAATAAAGTAAAAAGAAATTGTTTCAGGAAATACCATACTCTTAAAATTGTTTCTCAGAGAAAAATCCACCAGGTTGGGGTGGCCGAATTGTTAAATTTAAGGTCTAAGTGGTATTCTATGTAAGGCACCTAAGAAGTTTAATGAGATAAAATAACAATAACAAATATTAGTTATAAAAAATGTGACATCACAGTATTCATCGGTCTGCATATTAGTTGTTGTTATGTTTAAAATATAATTTTTCTGGTGGCCGCATCCAAACTTTCTGGTGGCTGCACTTGAGAATCACTGCTCTTGAATAATATAGGAATCAAAGTGAGTAATAAGTGGCATTTATTACTTTCACAAAGCAAATATGGAAGTAAAATGTAAATTTATTTGAAATTAAAATGGTCATATATACAGCAGACATGTAGAGGTATTTGAAAACCAAAACTGCAGACTAGCAATAAAAAGGAAATAAAATATGAGCGCAAAGGGCTAAAGACTAATTTATTTGCCCTAGACTAATAAGCAATTAAATGAACAAAAAAAAAACAACTTATTTGATTGAAAGAGTCATTGGAAAGCAAACACCGTGAGAAGGAATAATGAGATAATGCATCAAATGTCTGCAAAAATTTAATGAGTGCTTTTGTGAATAATGAAAGTCTACTGAAATATAACTTTATTATCATGAGTCAATATGATTTGAAATTTCTCTTTAAAATGAAAAGGATGCCTGGGAATAGAACAGCATATTGAGAAAAAATTATATGAATATGCAATGCATCAGTAAAGAATTTGCAAGTACAAATAATATATTTCTATAACCTAATAAAAAATAAACTAATTCTAGACCAGCAAATAAAAACAACTGATTCACCTCAACAAGTCTCCACTCGCAGGCACTGGATGAGCCACTTCAATCATATCTCTAGATCCAATGGGCATATATAACTTATCAGATTCCACAGGAGGCATCCGGAAATCATGCTCTGTCTCCGAGGATTGCAGCAACGATTGACCCATTTCAAGGTAAGGAGACCATGGAGGAGATGAGCCTTCAGACTCGGACTGAAATCAGATTGATTTGCTATAGCCATAAACATTAGATGACAATTAAAATAATTGGAGGAAATTTGTGGAGATAAATAAGAGTTCTGAAGTGAACTAAAATGCATAAGATAATCATTTAGCTGACATGTACACCCATTCCATGGTTTATGCATGTTCATTTTACGAATTTTTGCTTTAACACCATTGAATCTTTGGTACTCGAATTTTTATTTTGATTTTTTTTTGCTTTTACAAATTCTGCACAAAGTCACCAAGTTGCAAGTTAGGTAGCTAATATGTGGCTACAAATAACTTCCACAGTGACATGCTGCAGTCGTCTGACAATGAGAACTGCTGATTGGGAGAAAAGTTGTGAATTTGGCTAATTTCAAAATGGCATAACTAAATTATCCAATTAGGTTACTTGTCATTTTTGGGTTGCTCAAAATCTTCTCCGTGCAACTTATAAAATTTAATCATGACATTTTAAACTCCATTTTATATAAAATATTTAACATAAACAGTATTAAAAATCAGAATTCAGAATTGTTTTAAATGTTCTCAAAAATATAAATTTTATGCTTCCAAAAGTTTACTGTTCATGTAATAAAAATTACCAGAAGAATAAGTAGCAAGAATCATATACCACCTCGAAAGATTTTGAAACTAAACTGCTTCTACCCACTATACCATTAGCTTACAATTTTCATGCTAATAATTTTAGATTTGATGTACCACTACACAATATGAATTTTAAGCTTTAGAGTAATGGAAAAGGTGTCCTCGTTTTATGAATTTTCATTTTACAAAGCGTGTTTTAGGAATGCATCTCATTTGTAACCCGAGGAATGGGTCTACTATGTTAAATAACATGTAACTTGAGACCAACAACAATTCAAAGATAAAGATCAAGTACAACAGAAAGCTTTAATAATTTGTCTTACAATTAGATATAAAATGGAAGGGCATAACTACTATGCTGCCAGATCTGCCACCATGGGGGAGGGGAAGGGTCTGGAGGAAAAATTGCATTTGAAAACATTGTATGAGGGTCATTTATAAAGTAAGAACAGTTTTGTCATAAAAAATAAAAACTTTATAGATCCAAATAATTTTATTGCTACTACTACATACAACATTTCTTTATTTTTCTACATAGTTCCCATAGAGATCCAGGCATTTGTTCAGACATGGCATGAGCTTGACGATCCCCTCATCATAGAAGTCGGCTGCCAGTCCATCCAACCAACCCACAACTATTTCTTTAACTTCTTCATCAGGTTCCATCCGTTTGCTGCCCAAAAACTCCTTCAGTTTTGTGACAAGATGGAAGTCCGAAGAAGCCAGGTACCCCTCTTTTTCCTTTTGCCTTACCCCTCTTTCCCCTTCCCCTATCCCCTCTTTTCCCGAACCCCTACTTCCAGTGTTATGCTTATTTTTAGTCTCCGTATTTCTCTCGCTGAAGAAGGGCGTGTGTTGCCCGAAAGCTCCAAATTACAAGCTGTGGATGTCCACCACTGTATGTATATAAATATATATATATATATATATATATATATATATATATATATATATAACAACTTACGGAAAAGGAAAGGTAAAATGAATATATGGATGTCAACAAGGTGTTGGGATGAGGAAACCCAGTGAGCACTCACCAATCAGACGACTTCAGGTTGGCGAGGCCCCGGGGATGTCGAAGCGACACACGTAAAATAACACAAAAACACAGAAACATCACAAACGTAAAGCTTTCGGAACTACTCCTTCTTCAGCTACAGAGAGAGAACTGATGGCGGTGACACTGGGTGGAGGCATGGGGGTGGAAGGGTAGTGCAGAAAGGTCGAGGATTGGAGGAAACGGAGGGGGTTGGGGATGGGTAGGGTGTTGGAAGAAGACAGAAAGGGTGTGAAAAGCTATCGAAGGTTGAGGCCTGGGGGAGTATATATATATATATATATATATATATATATAGATATTCATCTCCGTAGACACATTACCCTCAACTGCCAGATTGAATTCCTCAACTCCTGCCTTGCACTTGGACTCACCCCCAAATGCCTCACCATCAGAATTCCTCTTTCAGGCCTTCCTCCCCCTATTTGCGCTTCCCTAGCCCTCACGTATTACCTCGCCTCTATTCACATTATCCGTTCCACCATACACCATTATACCACCCTCTCTAACACCCACTTCGCTAATTGTAAATCTCTCGTTCTTTATCTTCGTCATTCTTCGCAATCCATATCCGACCTTCGTGCCGTTTTCCTTCAAGCGGCTAATGATATCACCGCACATCGCAACAGACTTCTCCGTAAACTCTCTCTGCTTTGCATCCGGCACCTCAAACTTGGTCTTCCCCTTCCGTTCATAACAGCTGGCGAGGTCAACAAACCACCTCCTTCCCCGCCACTCATCGGTCAAACTCCCTGTCTTGCGGACCTCCTGGGATTCCCAACGCCACCATCACTTTATATCCTGAAAAAGACCCACACTTTCCTAACCCGCAAACCTTTGAAGCGCTCCTATTTTTCGCACACTCCTGCCACCACCTCTTCATCTTGCCATCCAGATGAAGTCTTGAACCTTTCCTCCCACGTACTTACTCCTGCCGAGAATGAACTCCTCTCACGCGGCCTTTCCTTTTGTCCTACCACCAAATTTGATCATTTTTGCCTCCTTGCCGACGTCCAGTCCTTAGCCCGCACACTACGTCTAAAAACTAACCCTCCCAAAGAAGACTCTCTCACCTCTGCCAACCCAAAACTCCCTCCCGGCCTCCCACCTACCTTTTCCATCTTCAAACCTCCTTCCCAATACATTCCACCCACCCTTCCTTCCCTACACCCGGTCGAACAATACCTCAATTATATCCTTTCCAGAATCTCCCAACCTAACTTTTCCGATCTTATCGACCATACAGATAATCTTACCAGACGTGAAAGGCATGCCATTTCTACACTCAAACATCTTGACCATATCATCATCCTCCCTGCCGACAAGGACACCACCACGGTTGTGATGGATCGTGCCAAATATAACGAGGAAGCCGAGCGCCAACTTTCTGACGAAACCTTTTACCATCACCTTACTTCCAACCCCACAGACCACCACTCCTACCAAATTTCGTCCTATCTTCATTCCTCAGGAAAACAGGAAGGTCTTTCCGATTCCGCCATTGCTCTAATGATCCCCAACAAACCCCGCACACCCACATTCTACCTTCTCCCTAAAATCCATAAACCCAACATCCCCGGCCGCCCCATTGTTGCCAGCTTTAATTCCCCTACAGAACGCATCTCCGCCTTCGTTGACTCCCACCTACAACCTCTCATTCGTCAATTCCCTTCCTTCATCCAAGACACTAACCACTTTCTCAAACGTCTCAAACACCTCCCCTTTCCTCTCCCACCCAATACCATTTTGGCCACTATCGATGTCTGTTCCCTCTACACAAACATCCCCCACGATGATGGACTCTCTGCCCTTAGTAAACTCCTGGACTCAAGACCACCCGACGCAAGACCTTCCTCCCATTTCTTATTAGACTTGGCAGCAATGGTGCTCAAATTGAACAACTTCTCTTTCGATGGTCGTCACTACCTTCAAATTACAGGCACTGCGATGGGCACCCGAATGGCGCCTTCATACGCCAATTGCTACCTTGGAGAATGGGAAAGACTCTTCCTCAACGTTCCACTCAGACCACTTTTGTGGCTGAGATACATCGACGATGTCTTCCTCATTTGGATGCATGGACCTGACTCTCTCCTTTCCTTTCTCTCGTGTCTCTCCTCCCATCCTTCACTGTCCTTCACCCACCAATCCTCTACCTCCCACATCACATTCCTGGATGTCGATCTTTACCTTCAAGACAGCCAAATCCGCACCTGTGTTCACATCAAACCCACCAACAGCCTCCAATACCTCCACTTTGATAGCTGCCATCCCCTTCATACCAAAACCTCTATCCCCTATGCCCTTGCTCGTCGAGGATGGAGGCTTTGTTCTGATAGAGCATCCCTTCTAGAGTATTACTCTGTCCTCAAGGATGCTCTTCTCAAACGTGGTTACCCTCCAGTCTTGGTCCCCGAACAGATCCATAGGGCGATGACGCCTACCCACAATTGATCTCATCCTCACACACCCACTATTCCTGCATCTACCCCTCCACTCACTCTTACGACACTTTTCCTTCCTGGTATCCACGAAGCTCTCAAAACAATCCTTCATGCTGCCCACCCAATTCTTACCTCTTCATCCCATCAGTCCCTCTTTATCAACCTTTTTGCCAATCCTCCGCTCCTCTCCTTCCGCCGGCCCCCAAATTTGGGAAATATCTTGTGGAGGAAGGAACTTCCCACTTCTACCACGCTTCTTGCAATAGGCTTCCACCCCTGCGGAAAACCTCGCTGCCTCACTTGCCCTATCCAACTACCCTCATCTTCTTTCTCGAGTCCCTCCACCAACATCACCTACCCCATCACCTCCAGAAGCAACTGCACCACCCGTAACGTCATTTACCTCCTTACCTGCACCCTTTGTCCCACGTTTTACGTAGGCCTCACCAGCAATCCGTTAAACATCCGAATGAATGGTCACCGGAATAGCATTTCTCTCAGATGCCCCCTCCCAGTTGCATTACACGCCAATACCCACAATGTCCCCTTCAATAGTTGCTACAATGTTAGGATTATTCGCGCTTTACCCTATGACACTCCTGCCCTCCTTCTCCGACACTGGGAACTAGCACATATCCATCTTCTCGACTCTTTCTCTCCGCCTGGCCTCAACCTCCACTAGTCCTATTAGCCCCCTTACAATGTCTCCTTGTTACATTGTAGTTATTCGCACTTTCCCTTACCACACTCCCTCTTTATTGGCTATCCACCCCTCCTACTCCCAACCTCCTCCAATCATCAACCTTCCCACTTCACCCTGTCATTCCCCGTCCAGTGTGTCACTTTACATTACTCTTTCGCTGAAGAAGAGCATAGGCCCGATAAGCTTGCGTGTTTTTTGTTTTTGTGTTCGTGTGTTCAACGTGTCTCTTCGACGCCCCCAGCAGCCTGCCAACTTGGTCTCCGATTTGGTAAGTGTCCGCTGGGCTTCCTTCAACACCTTGTTGCCACCCTCATCACAACCTTTTCTTTTCCTTTAGTTAATATATATATATATATATATATATATATATATATATATATATATATATATATATATATATATATATATATACACACACACATATCAGGGCATATCTAAAAGTTCCCAGACTGAGTCGATAAAAAAAATAGGTTGAACTTTATTGATTGTTGTTGTCCCATTCTGAGTTTATGAACTGGGTGCAGCATTTCTGCCACTGCTGGAACTGAGTTTTTGAAATTATGCGCAGGGCCCTCAGTGATTGTTCCTAAATTTCACGGATGTCCTGGAAACAACACCCTTTTAGCTGCAATTTTATTCTCAGAAACAAGAAGAAATCACAAGGGGCCAAATCAGGTGAGTAAGGAGGGTAGGGGACCATAACCGTGTTATTAGTGGTCAAAAATCGCTGCACAGACAATTCTAATGTAAAATGATGCAAATAGCGGGAAAACTTAAAATGAAATAATGTAAATACAGGGGTTTACTTACATTGGAATCATAGGAAAATTGATGGGACCCAAATAAAATGTTGTAAATAGTGGGAAAACGTACATTCCAATAATGTAAATATGGGATTTTACTGTATTTAGTTTTAACCAGTTCATAAATAGCACTTTGCAGACTTTTACAATGAGCACAACAACAAATATGTCCATGCCCTTGGCAGGATTCAAACCCATGACCCTATCATTGGGATTTGGACATGCTAAGCACCCCTCCACCAAGGCCTACTCAAAGAGTATGTTTGACTGCTATAAAAAAATCTTTACAAACATACATAAGAAGAAATAGTATCAGTTGCAAAGAAATATTTTTCAGATGTAATTGAAACTTACTTTTTCTTGAGTGACTAATAATTTCTCATAACAATAAATTCACAAACCTGCATTTTTAGTCGAGCAGCAATTTCCTGCAATATTGGATTTGTTGGGCTCCATTTTTTTGTTTCAAACTCATATGTGCCATCTGTTTTGTTTTTAGCCCCCTCACAGTAAACATAGATGTAGCTGCAATAGGAAATACACAATTACTACCTTAAAATTAAGAAGGATCAAATAAATGTTTTATTCCTACCATTTTAAAATAATTACGGCTACTGTTCACAGTGGTTACTTCTACTAAATATAATATAATACTTTTGCAGGATTCTGGTTTTACTTTTAAAGCAAAAAATCAAAAAAGAATTTTTAATAGCAATACAATAAATATTTTATGGGAGGATGCATACTTTAACCCAGAAAAAGCACTTCAGACTACAAAAAATTAGCCAGAAATTCTAATTCTGATTTTTCCAATAACTTCCACAACTAATGTAAGAAGCCTTTGTAAACTGAAAAGAAAAAAATCATTTATGACATGATATGAGCTATCCAATTTGAGCATTATTTCAATTTAATAAAAAAATGAAAAACTATTAATTCTGAAAACCTAGCTGATTCCTGCATAATGCACCAATTCACTAAAAAATACTTACCGTATATACTCATGTATAGTTCGAGTTTTTAAGACCAAATTTTTGTGCAAAAAATTGGGGGTCAAACTATACACGAGTAATACTTTTGAGGGTTTAAAATCTCGGATCTAAAAAATTATCTTTTTAAAAATATCATAATAAAAATCAAGATTTTTTTGGTCACCCAGCTCACTGACTTAACTTCTATGATATAGCTCCAAAACTTCCTATTTACTTTTAATTTTATCGATTTTCATTAGAACTATGTTGTGATTTTCATTAGAACTATGTTGTGTTTTTCATTTTTTTCTTTTTCGAAGACTTATATACCTGTCCTGTATTATCTCAAAATTCTGATTTGATTGCGACCCAGTAGTATTTTTCATTATTTTTTTATACGTTATGTGGTGGGTTATAGTGCGTTTTAACCAAAATTTATGTAAAGAATTTCTCTTTATTTTTTTATAGAGCCGTAGGTCCTACCTATATAATAACTCCATTATGTTACTCCAATATTGTTAATTCCAAATGATGATATCAATGTATAAAGTCACAAAGCTGAAGAATTAAAATGAGTTTATTTCATCTTGTTCAACTATCATTCAAAACTTTTATTAAAGGTTTTACGAGTAATATGCGTCTATTAATTTTAGTTATATAAGCTTAATTTTTGTCTATTTGCTAGAAATTCTGCCACCATTCGTATGTCACATCTCGTAGTTAAAAAGTAATAAATATTTTTCTTCTCAAGATCGTGCAATAGGTTTACGATGTTTACAGTTTATTATTAGTATAGTATTATTATGATACTAAAAGCTGTTGAAAACCAAGATCGTTCTATATACCTCGATTGGGAGCTTCGCGATATCTAAACGAAAAATGTCGATCCTGACAGAAATCTAGACTAAAAGAGTAAGTAGAAAGCTAGGGTCGAATTATACACGAGATATAGGAAAAAATCTAATTTTTTCGCCAAGAAATCGGAGGTTGAACTATACACGGAGTCAAACTATACACGAGTATATACAGTATTTTAAATAATTCACTATTTTAAAATGCTGACATCTATAGCTAATATGCCCGGAAATCTTAAACTATGATGGATTGGAAGTCCTCCCTTATAACTGAATCATCTGATTGAATCAAAACCATTATTACCTCATATAATGGAATTTAGTTTTTTAGAATATTGAATCAGACCTGGTATGAAAGGGTCAAGGTTTCTAGAATGTCTACATTAACACCTTATACAGTAAAACCTCTATATAGTGAAATTGAAGGGACCAGATTTTTGCTATTTTGATATATAGAGGTTCACTATAAAGAGGTTAACGACAAATTTAGGAATAAAAAATGAGAAAACAAGTTAGTTCACAAACAATGAAAAAGAAGTCATATATATTGTTATTATATCAAATTTAATTATAAATATAAAAAAATCATATATAAAATTCAACATGGTAAATTGAAAAAACAAAATAATAGCAACTTAACAATGAGTAAAAATCTAAGATCTTGTCAAAATTATTTACATATAATGAATGAAAAAGAAGTAATAAATATTGTAATTACATATATCTAATTTAATTATAAATATTAAAAAATTATTATATACAAAATTCAACAGTAAATTGATAAAACAAAATAATAGCAACTTAACACTGAGTAGAAATCTAAGATCCTGTCAAAATTATTTACATATAATACATTTATGTTGTCAGTAGATATTCCAAATACAAAGATTTTCATTATTTTTTATTAAAATAGTTAACAATTAATTTTTGCCTTTTTTGTTTATGAAATTCTTGTGTAACAACATTTTCTATTTGGCTTAACAGAAGAAGGTGCCTGGGTTCATAGTCATCCATATTGGTTAGAAATCTCTCTAACACATTTAAAGCATTTTGGACCTCAGATTTCTTTGGTGGTTGTCTCTCAACTTCTTCCCCATCTTCGTCATCTGCTACCCCATCTTCAATTTCTTTATCAGTGTTTTCTCCATTAAGAATTTCCTTTACCTCATAAGTTCCTGTAGGAGCACAAGTAATCAGGGCTGCATCAGCTGTAACAAACTCTTCAAATGATGCTTGTACTTCCAAGGTTTCTTTCATTTGAGCCCATTCTGGAGGTTCATCACATACACTGCTATCCTCATCTGCATCATTATGCACTTCCTTAACAAAGCCTGCCTTTAAAAAACATTTTGAAATAGTTGTTTCATTAATTTTGTTCCAACATAAACAGAGTCTATGCATAGCCTGCAAAAGGTTCCATTTTATCTTTGGCAAATCAATATTCCCTTCCATATTTCTTAATAAATACTGCACCAGTTGATACCTATAGCTTCTTTTAATTACAGAAATTATTCCTTGGTCCAAAGGTTCCAGTTTACTTGTGCAATTAGGGGGAAACAACACAATTTTTATATTTCTAAGTGTTATTCCTGCATAGCTATGTGCAGTACACCTATCAAGGAACAAAATAATATTCCTATTCCTCATACCCATCATTGAATCAAGCATGGCCAGCCATTCTCTAAAAATGGATGTTGTCATCCATGAATTTTTGGAATGCCTGTACATGCAAGGGAGTTTCTTAATATTTTTAAAGCACCTTGGCTTTTTATATTTACCAATAATTAGTGGTTCTAGTTTTTCACTGCCATTTGCGTTGCAACAAAAGAGAACTGTGAACCTTTCTTCCACCATGGCAAGAATCTCCTTTCACTGCAAGTCTTATCTGGTAGCAAATTGAAAAAAATCCGGACTCATCAGCATTGAATATGTCCTTGGTGTCATACCCACTTAAAAATGCTTGTAGTGTTCCTTGCCACTCATCTAGAACACAAGGACTTACTGATGCTTCTTCCCCTGACATCTTTAATGTTGCCAAGTTCCAACTTGTCTTGAACTTTTGCAACCAGCCATTAGAAGCATGAAAGTCTTGCACTCCCATTTTAGTTGACATCTCTGTAGCTTTTTGCAGTAAAATCGGCCCTGACACTGGAAGATTTTTGGCTCTGGCCTCCATCAACCAATCAAATACACACTTATCTAGTTCTTCATTTTTCAGAGCGAAATCGTTTCCCATTTGGACAAAAATGTGCAGCAGCTTCTATGTCTCTGTGTTTATTTAAAATGGATGCTAGCGTTGAAGGTGATATTCCAAATGTCCTGGTAACATCTATCTTTCTTTTTCCATCATCAATAGCCTTAAAAATATTTAGTTTGGTATCTGTTGATAACATCCGTCTTTTCTTCGGCACATTCATATCTTTTAAGAGTCTGTAAATTAAAAATGCTACATTTATTATAATTTACTGAGTTTACATATTAACATAAAAATAAATGGTGAAAAAGATCTTGCATGTACTTTCTCATATGCATAAGTCACAAATTGCTGTATTTTTGCATTGATAACACACAATTTAATATTTTTAACACTGATTAAAACAGTCGAAATCTTGAAACTGGAATCAAAGACTGCCTAAAGTAATAAACTTTCTTTGCCCAACCTCTGATTTCTGAAAATACATCAAATCTGTACGTAAATCTCTGATAAACTTAAAAATTATATGATGTTAGCACCCTGTAGAAAAATCCAATTGAAAGGAGCTGAAACTTGGATCACCTCGTACAATCCATACTTCAAATGGAAATAATGAGTGCCCAATGTTTTCAACTGCGTTTTCCTTTGCATATGGACTTTATACATATTGAACTATTTAACACGTAACTAGCAACAATTTGTAACAGCCCGTCCCAACTCTTGGAGCCTTTGTCCAAAATTAACTGCCCCAGAGACTGGAAGTCGATGCTTCGTATGCCAGGAGAAAACTGCCTATGTCATACATGAATAATTTTTTAAACACTTGCCTAAATGTATCAATATCGGAAAATATTTTTCACTATACAAAGGAAATGTTACTGTCAGTTCGTACCAATGAACGATAAGACACCTTGATAACAAAATAATTGTAATTATTTAATTTAACTTAAGTAACATTTATCAGATATTTGAATCTTGAAAAGATGATGATATTTATAAAGTTTGCCTTTTCTGCTGAACAAAAAAGTATGAATGATGGAAATAAGATGAGATAAAAAGCGAAATAAATATATCATTCTTAATACATTTATCATTGGCAGATTATTTAACCATTATTCGAATCCAAAACAACCAACTGAGTAGCGATAAATATTTTGGAAGATCTTTCTAAGTTCAGCTTTCATCGTTGGCAATGTATTTATTATACTTTACGTTAATATACTATTTTAAGCATTTGTGAGCTTTTCTACATGCTACTTGGAAAATACGGTACGGTCCAAGACAAAACGAATTATGTAATATGACTTGAAAATAGTTAATGCCATTTAAAAGCAGTTCACAATAAGGTTAGTTTAAATGATTAACGATTTGAAACGGGTCCATTGGAGGGAAGATGAGACAAATTGATTCGACTTCAAACGAGTTAAAACAATGGTCTATGATGAAACCATCATAATAATTAAACTTATGAGGTAAAACCAGTTAAATGTACAAGTTAGAGCAAGTTGAAAACATGTAATGGAAATTTTCCACAGGGCGTTGAAAATCTTGCGTCAGCCATTTTCACGGAATTACATTACTTCAAATTGGTTCAACGGAATAAGAGAAAGATTTTGTGAAAATAACATGAACAAGAATAATTACAATAAACTTAAGTAAAAGTTCTACCAGAAAGAAAAGTTATTAAGCAATACCAGTGTTGCCGAATTCTAAGAGTCATCAGTCTAAATTTTACAAGAACATGTTCACAGAGATTATTCACCACATTTAATTTAAAATTAGTGAGCAACAGAATAGTAGCTTTACAGCCAATAAACTATGAAGTGAGCTTTTCCTTTACTTCGAAGTTGTTTTCCGGAGATTCTTCACAATCGCACACGGTCAAAACAAGCGCTGCAAACTGGGTATGCCAAAATGGCGAAAATTAAATTAACACTAAAAAATTATAAAAAAGGAGAAAACTAAGCCTATTTGCTTCAAGAATAAACGAATCATAATATGCACCAGTAAAAATGTTGCCATGAGAGACAATTTTTAAATTTTTTCGCAATAGATTATTTCAAACAATACAATATTTACAAAATAAAAGTAGTAGTTCTATAAATCACCTTTTCTTGATACATATACGCTGTTTCCAAAGCCTTCTTCACTATTTCACCACTGAAATCGAATCACGTGTACGGTAGTCTTTCCGATGAATAGTCAGATGATTCAGACTGACGCCAAGCTATGATGATTCAGACTGACGTGCAGATGCCAAGCGATGATGATTCATTGCAATTCATCAGTCATAGAAACACACTGATTGGTTAATTACCAAAGTTACTTTCACCTTGTTGATTAGCTAAATTATTAGTGCCAAAAACATATTTTTAAAACATAGAGTGTATTTTTGCGGAATGAACGCAGGAAAAAAAGATCGCGATTTCGAAATATGGAGGTTATTTTTCATTTCAGAGTAATATTTTTGTTACGATATATAGAGGAATACGAAATAAGGAGGTTACGAATTAGAGAGGTACATTTCCTATGATATTACATAGGATCTGTTCGGGACCAAAATATTAGTACGATATATGGAGGTTTATGATATAAAGAGGTTCGATATGTAGAAGTTTTACTGTATCTGTTAAAGGCATGCTAATGAATTATAATAAGTGAAGGTGAGAAATAGATTTTACTAACCTTGATTCTTTTGATGAATGGGACACTACAACATCTCCAAGTCTAACATGTCGATTGTAATCCGTGAAATGAGGAACTCCTCCACCTACCCCAACCAAGAAGACAAAGTCCACTTTCTGGAAGGTACCTGAAGTTTTGTAAAATAGGGATTGAATCAATCAAATAATCAATATCAAGCAACAACAAAAATTACTAGGAATTAGAATAAAAATGACAGTAATTCAAAATAAAGACCACCACAATAATTCTCATTAAGATATGATGCCACAATTTCATAAAAGTAGTTCTTAAAAATCTCAGGTTCAAAGGAAGAGGTTTATTTTTAGTACAACATTAAATTAAAATTCGTTATTTATCAGCACAATACACTCTTCATATCTGATTTCACCTTGCTTAGATTATTTGCTATTTCAAATAGGTACCACTCCTTCAAAGCTTTCCAACCCTTTTGTCATAAGCTCTCTCTTTCTCAGCATGATTTTATAAATTTAGCCTTGATCCTTCATCGGTGACTAAGGGAAACAAACTGAATATAGCTTGTGTAACACTGGGGTGGAGGTGTTAAGAGACACAGTCGATATAGGAGGAAGGCGATTGGAAGAAGCAGTGAAGGAGACTAGGCTGGAAGATAATAGGGGTTTAAATCAGGTGGAAAAGAGTTTAGGAGGTAAATGTGGGGAGATGGAAGAATTGTTGGGCAGGGAAGTTTATGTTGAAGCAGGTGCTGAAAGGGAGGTTTTGATGATTAGCATGTACTGCTACAGAAAGATGTCAACTGAATTAGTATATGCTATTGGGATGGCAATTGATTCTGATATTAAGGTTGCTGGTAAGGGAAACAAAAGGCAGAACAGAAGGTGCAAGTAAGGAGGTAGATGATGTTATGAGTAGTGCAGTTACTTCTGCTGGGGTTAAGGTAAGCAATGCAGGTGAAAGAAACAGAAGATGGGTGGATAGGGCATGCTGCAGGGTTTCAAGTCAGTCCTCGAGGACAGAGTAATACTGTAGAAGGGATGCTCTATCGGAACAAAGCCTCCATCCTCGTCGAGCAAGGAAACAGGGGATAGAGGTTTTGGTATGAAGGGGATGGCAGCTATTAAAGTGGAGGTATTGGAGGCTGTTGGTGGGTTTGATATGAACACAGGTGCGGATTTTGCTGTCTTGGAGGTAAAGATCGACATCCAGGAATGTGATGTGGGAGGTAGAGGATTAGTGGGTGAAGGAGAGTGAAAGATGGGAGGAAAGGCACGAGAGAAAGGAAAGGAGAGAGTCATGTCCATGCATCCAAATGAGGAAGACATCATCGATGTATCTCAGCCACAAAAGTGGTCTGAGTGGTATGTTGAGAAAGAGTCTCTCCCACTCTCCAAGGTAACAATTGGCATAAGAAGGCGCCATTCGGGTGCCCATCGCATTTCTGCCAGCTTAATTTGGAAATGAGAGGAGGGCCTTGCTGGTGACAGTCTTCACTTCTGTCAGTACTTAGCTTGGCTGCAGACTTCCTGCTTTGCATGGGACCATAAGCAAATTTTAAAAACGCTAATGTTCCATTAGAGATCAGGCTTTGATTCCTTGTCTTTTGCTATTTTTACAGTGCAAACTGTGGATTACATATTGTATGCTTCTTATTTTTGGTCTAAAATTCATTCACCATGTTTTGTAAAAGATTCAGTGATTGTAAAATTGTTTTTCTCCAACATTGTTTCAATGGGATATTAATATTCACATAACGATGTTTCCCACAACAACAAATTTTGATGGAATGAATTAACATCAATGTGCAAGGGATGGGGATATACTTAAAAATACCTTTTACTAATACTTATTTAAATACTAGTCAATAATACTTAAAACAAAAAAATCTTGGTTCAAATAAGATAAATAATAATAATTAAAAACTTGTGAAAAGGTCTAAAGATTAGAAAACAATCACGTATTTACTTAGTTCACAAAAATATTAAAATGGAATTGGAGACTACGGTGTACAGATTGGAATTAAAATTTAAAACTCCTGAACCATAAATTAACCCAGAGAGCACTCACACGTCAATAAGAAATAAAGGAAAATTAAAATTACAAGTTTGCAGGACGATGATGGCCTACAGGGACCTGTTGTCAAAAACTAGCCTAAAAAGAAGAAAAGGAACACACACACGCACAATCACTCTGGAAATCTCTGGGAAACTCGCTAGATACGTATTTCGAGAGCTATGCTCTCATCTTCAGTAGCTGAAGTCGTATGGATTGTTTGTGTTTGGTCTTGTGTATTTATATGTTCCGGGTAAAAGTGAAAGGAGGGCAGAAGGGTGGGGGAATTCTTAACGGTTAGCGAGTGGAGGGGTGAGTAAGGGATAGGTCCGCGGTCGTTATTCATAACCGTCTCTTTGAATTTGTTTATGAAAATGCTCTCATAAGCGTCTAGTTTCCAGTCGGTTTGTGTTGATTTTAAGAGAGACATGTTTTCGATTTTAATCGGGTGATTGTTTTCCTGTATGTGTATTGCGATGCTAGACCTGTTAAATCTATTGTGTTTGAAATGTGCAAGGTGTTCTTTGAACCTGGTTTCTAGCTTCTGTTTAGTTTGACCTATGTAGACTTTCCCGCAGTCCGTGCAAGCGATTTTGTATATGCCGGATTTTTGTAGAGTCGGGATCGTGTCTTTTGGATTGTGTAATAAGTTGGAGAGTTTGTTTTCATTCACAAGTACTGCTTTAAGGTTCTGTTTTGAGAAGATGTTTGATAAGAATTCCCCCACCCCTCTGCCCTCCTTTCACTTTTACCCGGAAAATACACAAGACCAAACACAAACAATCCATACGACTTCAGCTACTGAAGATGAGAGCATAGCTCTCGAAATACGTATCTAGCGAGTTTCCCAGAGATTTCCAGAGTGATTGTGCGTGTGTGTGTTCCTTTTCTTCTTTTTAGGCTAGTTTTTGACAACAGGTCCCTGTAGGCCATCATCGTCCTGCAAACTTGTAATTTTAATTTTCCTTTATTTCTTATTGACGTGTGAGTGCTCTCTGGGTTAATTTATGGTTCAGGAGTTTTAAATTTTAATTCCACAAAAATATTGAGAGAACACACATTTGGATTACAAAAAGAAATTTTCAAAAATTACCGAAAGATTAATTAATTCCTTACAAAAAAGATCCAATATTTTACCATTTACATTTTTCTGCATATAATTTTATTTTCAGCAATGAACAAAATATGGAAAATATATATCAGCTTGCCCTAAAATGTATAGCCTTTCTTTAATCAAAATTGTCTTTCTTGCAGACTACAGTAATTTATCAACTTATAGACAAATAAGATAATTACTTCTATAAGATATATAAAAAACATGATTGTCAAAACAGCTTCATAAAAATCACTGATTAACATTGGTATAGTTGAAAAAATATTTTGGAAATCATAGAAAAAACAATGGAACTTGCAGAGGGTGACATTTTAAAAAAGATTTTGAAGGAATCCGTTACATCAGAATATTAACATAAATGGGTCCAAATAAAAATGGTACAAATGACAAAAAACAAAAAATACAATAAAATAAACAAGTGGCTTTACTGCATTTAACAATATTAATATAATATAATAATTATAATTTATGCTTAGCTTCTGCTGCATAGATATCAAAGAAACTATATGAAACAACCTTGTTAAAACTTACCCAGTAACCTTGTAGTTGTATTACCAGCTGCTGTCATAGCCTCCCTAGTATGTCCAACTGTAGGAAGTTTTGTGCACACTATCCTGTGTGCTCCAATATTTCCCAGAGTGTAAACATTGGATTCACCTGAAAAGTAGATAGTAATTTAAACTCAGCAATATTGAATTAGCGATTCAAAATTAAAATAAGTTAAGAATGCTCAATGCCTAAAGAGCTTATGACTTATGGAAAATATTAATTTTATGACAATATTTTACATAGCTGAATATCAATGCAAATAAGGAAAAACTGACTAAAGGAGATATATACAGTAAGTCCTCACTATCCACAGTTTTGGTCATCTACAGTAAAATTTTAGTAGAATGTAAGCCACTGGCACAGCAGGAATGTTTTACTTCTTGTGATATAAATAATTAAAATGATTCAGTATTCCATAGTAGATAACAAGATAATTAAAGCTCTGCATTATAATTTAGGAATACTTGGCTCTATTCTGATCATGTAATGTCACTCTTTTCTGATAAAGACAAAATATCTTTCTCATGTAAATGAAACAAAAGATGCACATACTGGTACTCAACTAGTAATTTAATGTAGGCAATTTAAGTAATAGTAGAGCTCAAAAAGAAAATGTTTCCTCGAAAGAAAAATATGTAAGATAAAAATCACATACAGTCACAAATGCATATGAATAGGATGATGTTAATTCACATGGGTTTCTAGGATAAAGGCATACAAGCTGGAAGAAGAGACTGGGCCGGCTAAGCACTTGAAGTACACATTTTTTCCTTAATTTTAAAAGGTTTAATACACTTACAAAATTATTCCAAGGGCATTTCCGTTGTTAATAACAATATTTTATCGATTAACATATTTTATGAACGATTATAGTGTTCTTTAATAATTTATATGCACATATATTCTTTTAATAATAACTTTATTTTTTTTTGAGCTGAGAACCAAACCACCCTTTTTTCCCAAAAGCCCTTGGTTTTGGCATATGCAGTTTTATCTAGGCACATAACCCCTGTGGATATTGAGGGCCTTCTGAGTGTGTATATATGTGTATGTATATTTACATAAAATAGTTTTTTTCAGGTAACTGTAAGTAATAATTTAACAAATAAAAAATAACAAAAATTTAAATAATTATAATGAGATTTAAATGCAAAGACAAATATAAAAGGTTTATAAAATGATAATTTTTTTCTATTGAATGACTACATTTTTACAGCTTGACAAAGAAATAAACTTGTATAACAATAAGTTGGTAGCAGAGAAGCTACTGGGCTAATGTAAAATAAGCTAAGTTTCAAGGAGTGTAGATTTTAAAATACACAAGTGATCCATAAAAAAATCATTATAGCAGTATTATCATCAATTAATAATTTAACAATTATAAGGCAAAAGACAAAAGAAAACATACACCTACAAAGACAGAAAAACATAAACATGAAACTAAAAATGAGAGAACATAACTGTGTAACTACCAGCAGGTTAGAAAATAAATCACAATTAAAGGAGAGCAAACAAATTTTATTTCATTTGCTTAGGTTTGGTTATGTAGATTGTATCATTTTATATAATTTCCAGTAAATGAGAAACTAAGTAACTTACACTAATCATTAATTTCATTAAAGACCGATTGAAGTTTAAGAGTCAGTTGCAGAGTTTCTCATTTGGTAATGCCCACAAAGAGATAGGTCATCTCTTCATCGCAAAAATATTTTAAAAACTAGATATTTAATGAAGGTGTAACTGATGTGCATGATGATAATGTGATTTAGGAGAGGAAAAAATCCTAGAAAAACTAGACGACACTATCAGTTAAATTGAAAAAGCTGAGAGTATGCAAAGAAAATATCAAATAATCAGCTAAATAGATCATATATATGATTATAAGGTATGACGAATGGGAAAGAAGGCATTGACAACAATGGAAAAGAAATTTATTTCCACAAAGCAGAAATTTTGAAAGCTGTTATGTATTTAAAAAAATTGCTTGAAAGAACAAAGTCAAGGAATGAAAGTATGACTAGTGAAATGAAAGCCCAAAGTGATGATGAAAGGAAAAAGTTATTAGTGAAAAATAAGTTGGGATTGTAATAATCCTAAAGTAATGATAGTAACTGCATTTAATGGAAACAAGGTGCATTTTGGTGCTTTGATAATCATTTGCAATTCCACCAGACTTTGATTAGGGATAAGGTTATACTCAGATTACCTGAAAATAGTTTTGTGCACAGAAACAAAGATTTATTAATGAAGAGAACTAAGAATAGTTTTTGATGATTTATCATCCAAAAGCTATTCTTACATATTAACATATACCTATATATATATATATATATATATATATATATATATATATATATATATATATATATATATATATATATATATATATATATATGTGTGTTGCAACAGATCAAGATTTTGCTCAGAGACAACAAATAGCATCAGCTTTTATAAATCTTTAACACTAGAACCGCTGGAGGTGTTATTTTATCACCTGCGCATTTTCGATAAGTTCCCATTCATTTATTTTTTAGGCTTGGTGCATTAAATTTCGTGAGTTTTCCTATTTTTGGCCAAGGAATGATTGTGAGTAATGGAATCTGATCTGCTACACTCATAGTGAAGGGAATTTTTTTCTACCTCGAACGTCGGAGGTGTCAAATTGACACCGACGGTTCAGTATTTTTTTCCCACTAAAGATACACTAAAAGACAATTTTGTTGGTTACTGACCCTTTTGACTACCTGTGTTTGGGTTATTGTCTACTTTGTGTCGGTTATATGTCACCCAAGAATTTTGGCATTGTGTTTTGGGTATACCTCATTGTATGACATATTACACGGGATCACAAGCATATTACAATGTATAACATATACATTCTTGAGCCATTGTGCTTGATCAGTTCCCGAGGGTTGACCATAGTGAGAGGACATAGTGAGAGAGGTTTACCTACCTAGTGCATTATTATATTGGCTTTTGCGTCATTTGTTTTGGCACAATGGGATGGAGACACAAGATTACTGCAGAGGAAATCTTGAGAGCTCTCAATGACATAGCCAAAAACGAATCAGAGGGTGAGGATTTGGATCCAGTGACGATAGCTATGCGCCTTTGACGGAGTCAAGTTGCAGCAAGAGTGACCCAGAACCTGTTTCTCAATCCGCAACAGACCATCCTCCAGTTTTATCTGCATGTGATGCTCCGAAACTATCAGGTACATGAAACTGATCTTCCATAATGTAACCATTCATAAATTCAAGATTGTGATCGTTTTTATACCAACACATATGTTTTGCAAGTAACAGAGCTTGGATGGGGACGGGCCCGACGTTCTCGCTGTTCACAAAGCCAAGGAGCTCGCGGCGCGGTCAGAGACTCTCGCAGGAGGCGACGTGCAGCCGAGAGAAGAGTTGGAGAAGGCCGTGGAGCTGAAGTTACACCCGCACCTGTGGGTGAGCCTTTACTAATTGCCACTCAAGAGCCACAGAGAGGTCAAACCCGCAGAGTTGCAATCTTTGGGAAAAATGGGGAAACTGAATGGACTGGAGTGAATATCGCTGATAGTCAAGTTGGCAAATTCAAACAGCAAAATGTTATTTGGGAGAAGTCTGGGCTAGCAACATATGCTAAGCAATACGTGTCAGGCACAAGACTCTCCAGCACTTGGCATCTTCTTATTGATGATGTCATGCTAAAGCACATTTTGAAGTGCACAATTGCTGAGGCACGACGACAACTTGAGAATGACACGTGGACACTATCTCTCACTGAACTCTATGCATTTATTTTGATCCTTTATGTCAGAGGTGCTCTTGGGCCCAGGTCTACTGAGATTGACCAACTTTGGTCAACACAATGAGGTCCTCGCTACTATGCTGAACTATAAGCCGCAACAGATTTTGTGAAATAATGCGATGTCTTCATTTTGACTTGAAGGACACAAGATCCATTCATTTGCAAAATGATAGATTTGCTCTTGCCTCAGAGATCTGGTATAGGTTCATTGAAAACTGTAAGGCTTGTTACGTACCTGGTCCATACCTTACGGTGGACGAACAGTTATTCCCCACTAAGACATGCTGTAGGTTTATCCAATATATGGCTAATAAGCCGGACAAATTTGGAATTAAATTCTGGTTACTTGTTGACAAAGACTCAAAGTACTTGTGCAATGGTTCTCCTCACTTGGGGAAAGAAGAACAGCAACTGAATACTGAGTCATTGCCAGAGCACACAGTGATGAAGCTCATCGATCCGTATGTGAATAAAGGGAGAAACATCACAACGGATAACTTTTTCACATCAATAAAGCAGGCAGATAGGTTGAAGGCAAAAGGCACTAGCCTTGTTGGTACTATTAACATAAAGAGAAGAGAAATCCCTGAATTACTGAAAAATTCAAAGACTGCGCTTTATGATACGGTTTTCCTAAAAAGCGGGGATGCAACCTTGACTGTGTATCAGAGCAAAATAAACAAAAATGTTCTGGCATTCAGTACATTGCATCCATCAATAACAATAGGATCAGGAGAAAAGAAACTTCCAGAATGTATTTAGTTTTACAGTAATAATAAATTTGGGGTGTATATTGTTGACCAAATGGCCAGAAAGTATTCATGCAAGGCTCCAATCCGTCGCTGGCTGATCCATGTATTTTACAATATTCTGAATTTGGCGGGAATAAATTCCTGGATATTATACAAAGATGCCACCAATAAGATACTTAGCAGACAAAATTTTCTCTTGGGACTTGCGGAAGAATTGTGAGTCATCCTAGTAGGGGTATCGGAAGCCTTGACACCCAAACAGGACATTAAAAGAAAGAAATGTCATGCTAAAAAGTGCCAAAAATAGGGAAGTTGATTTGTGTATTTCATGTGAAAAACCTACTTGTGGGAGACATACAAAAATATCTAAGATCACATGCACAAACTGCAAATAGTAACATGATTACCTTTTACTGTAAGACTTGATCTGTGTAATATTACTCATAATTGCATAAAGGTAAACCCTTGTAAAATGTCGCTAGAAATGCGCAAAATGTTTATTTTGAAACAGGTATGCATAATAAAAATGTTTTGAATACAATCAAAGTGCTTTCTTATTGAAAAAACCTCACATTTGAGCAAAAAACCCAGGTGTCAAAATGACACCTCTGGCGGTTCTAGGTAGGAGCCTCCGTCCGGCAGTTCTAGTGTTAAAAGTAATGCAATTTTCATGAAATGTTTATTCATGATATTTTTATGTATAAATTATTAAGATTGACTGACACATTTTTCAAACACTTCCAAAAGATCAAGTCATGAATATTGTAAATTCTCAGCTTTCATACAAAGAACTTAATACAATTTCAATAAAAAATCTGAAATGGCCACCACAACACATTCTTCATACCTGTAATATTTCTAAAAATTCCAAATAGGTCAAATGATTATAAATATTTTAAGGAACTGCGAGAAAAATTCAAAGGTCTTACAAAGAACAGACATAAACTCATACCATAGCCTTCTGATATTGGATATAGCCACGAAGCTCCACGAATTAAGAATAAAAAGGAAATTTATTAAGATTAACTAAGTGTAAACAAAAGTGTTTACAAAAGTTGCTTCTAGGTGGTGTAGTGGTGGTAGTTAAAAAAATATGGTTTTTAAAATATCTCTTAAAACTGCAATGGGAAAATGTTTTGAACAAAAGCTGTAGAAAATTAAATTTCCTACAACTTTTATCCCAGTAATTTTTTATATTGATCAAGTATTAAAGCAAATATTTGAAAGAAACAGATAAGTGACAAGAGTAAACACCCACTTCCAGTTGACTGGTTTTAACCAAAAAATAATCAGCTCTTGTCCCTCCAATAAAAATGTCAAATATAAAAATTTCGCATTGATCTGATTAATACTTTTATTTGAGTTAGAGCACCCACAAGTTTCCTATCACACACAGACATCATCTAGAAAATGATCAAAATGTGTTTAGTGGACCTCAAAACATTTATTATATTTCCGTTGAAATCTCAAAAGTATTTTTTTTCACGAAAACAATACTTTCTCCTATACTACATATGGAGAAAGTAAAAATGAAAATCTAACAATAATATAAATGATCATCTCAAGAAGACATCAGTAGACCCTGGAAGTTCAGCACAGGAGATGGAAGAGAAAACACGTCATTTATTGCACAGCAGTTAAATTTCTTCAAGAATGAAAGTATCAAAAATTGAAAAAAATAAGAACTTATCTTAGGTATCTTCAAGAGCCATAACTAGGTTATGAAAAATCAGATGCGCATTATGGGTTAAATGCAGCCATCTTCGGCAGTTATTCACCAAAAGTAGATTCTAAAAAAAACATTCTGGTTTTTCATAACCTTGTTATGGCAAATCAATTTAGGCTCAACTTTGTGAAATGTCTCCATTTTGAATGTGGAAAGGAAACAAATCACTTCATAACCATTTCACTCTTATAAGAATATCTTTTAATACAGGCCTCTCAAACTCATGGCCCATGGGCTGAATGAGGCCAGCATGGTGTATTTATGCGGTCCGCAAAGAAATTTACTTTATACTACAAAACCCAAACCCAGATGCATTTCTTGTAAAATATTTCACGTAAATATTTGTAAATAATTCAAGAAGTGAAATCAGCACTTTTTAAATATCTGCGGTTTATATCTCATTTCCAGTTGGATTATAGAAGAATGTTCATCTCACTTACAGTGTGCTTCTTGTATATCTGAAGGACCTATTCCTCGACGCCAAATCTAAAATTTTTGTAATGACTGGATTTAAGACTTTGTTATAGGGTGATTTCTCTCCTTGTTGAAGGAGAGAGTGAGTCTCCAAAGAATATGATGTGACCTCTGGGAAAGTATGGAATGCAGCTCATGGATTTGGTACAGTGCCTGAATGCGGCCTACCAATTTGGCCGAGAGCCATCATGTGGCTCACACATTGATGTGAGTTTGAGATCTCTGTAGAATGATCAAATGCTTTCTTGGTGAATTGATGAGATGAAATGTTCTTGGGTTTCCAGACAGGTGAAAATGGTGTCTTCTGACATTTCCGCACCTTTCTCTTGTGCCATCTTCAGGGAACTCCTGTATATCCCCACCAAAGGTTGGTGGCTCATCTCCCATTGGCTATTGAGTCGGCCTATGGCATGCTCGTGGGGTAAGGAGTATATAGGACAAACAGGACAGATGATAGAGACCAGAATTAAAGAGCATGCAAGATGCATCTGCCTCAACCAGCCTGAAAAATCAGCGGTTGCAGAGCCCAGCATCTCCTCAGACCACTGCATCAACTTCACGGAGGCCAAAGTGGTGGCAAAGGCAAGTGGCTTTCAGGAGAGGCTGGTGAAAGAAGTCATTGAGATCAGGCTGCACAAGGACACCCTAAACCGGGACATGGGATTCCCGCTCAGCAAAGTGTCGAATCCCATACTCCCCAGAATGGCAAAGGCCAACTCAACAGCCAATGGGAGACAAGCCACCAATCCTTGTTGGGGATATAAGAATGGATGGACAAATGGTATGGCAATAAGGAGTTCCCTGAAGATGGCACAAGAGAAAGGTGCCAAAACGTCGGAAGACACCATTTTCACCTGGCTGGAAACCCAAGAACATTTCATCACATTGAGACCCCTGCTTTAATATGACCTAGGTTTCATTGCGCCATAACATCCTCAGATGCAGAATTACAAATGCAATGGCTATATATACCAACCGAGGAAAAGAGAGAAATTTTGTCATTGGCTTCTACATGGGAGGAGAAGGGAAGGAAAAATGGAAAACGGTAAGAAGTTTGAAAAGCAGGGAAAGGATGGAAAAATAATGTCATTAACTATGTTGTAATGACCTCTGGAGACACAATAATGTATTTATAACTTCCTCTCCTAATGCAGAATCGTCAAATCAAAAGAACTGCTGTGATTTTCTTGAATGAGGTGGTTGGCAAAGTGGGAAAGGGAGGAACTGTGGAGGAAAGGTCTCCTGTGCTCTTTCATGGGAGTTTTAAAGTTTCTTCTGGTTTGCCCTACATACACTGCATTATAGCTATCACAATGTAATTTGTAAATGCCACTTTTCTCTATGTAATCCATCTTGTCCTTCACTTGACACAGTATATTTCTCAAAATGCACCGGTTGTAGAAGGCAACTTAATGAACCTTCCACATAAGGTGTTTAAATCCCCCAGTAATCCAATACGGCTGTAGTTAAATAACCCAAATTTTGCTAAATTGCTTTAACTTCACATAAGTATGAACTATAAGTCCAATATTTTTTTGTCCTTAGATGGCATTACATGGGAATCATGTGCATTTATGATAGTGTAATATTGTATTTGAAGAGTTTACACAATTACAGTCATCAGCTGGTAACAATAATAACTATTCTCAATTAACAAGTCTTCCCAAACATGTTTACTGAGTAGCAAATGAAACCTCTTCGCAGAATTAAAGATAATAAGTTTAGAGTGGGTGGAAGTCATCGTGAACCCATTAGGGACTGATTGGCCAATAGTGAATACATTCTTGGGTCTCGATAGAGACCATATGGCCATTAAAGTTAAGTGAAAGCATCATAGGTCTAAGTATGTATTATTAATGTAATGGTGCTAGATGACATCTAGAACACAATAATTTTTGAAGAAAATATAAACTAAATAATAAACATTCAACTTGATGAAAATTTAATATAAAAAATAAAAGTTTATAATGAAAGATTTTCTCTTGTATTTTTCTTAATGATGGTAAAATTCATGTTTCACATTATAGAGAAAGCTTCATTGCTAACATACCCGACGAAAGAATAGAAGGCATTCTAATTTTTTTCCTTCTTTGAAGGAGTTTTGATGACTTAATATTCTTAAAAAGGTATGTGCAAATAATATTGAGGTTAAAACAAAGAAAATGTAATTCTAATTGCTGTCAAACACTTGGAAGGAAACTATCATAAGTGTATAACATCCTTAAGTCTGAAGGAATATTTAGCTAAATCAAGAATCATATCATGCACTACATATACTAAATGCAAGAAAAACTACAGCAATGACTTGAAAAAGATACCTTTTACCATACATAAATTGAACAGTGCACCATGCATCCCAAACAAGCTTGGACAAAACAAGTGCTACATTACTGAGACAAACCAGACAAATAACAAACATTTAACGTTATGGTACAGAAACATATACAATGAGATACCATTTCCATATTTTCTCAGCAAGCAAATACCTTACCAAATCTTGTAGTTCTACTATGATATCCAGCTGTCCTTGAACTCACAGATGGACCTGGTGGGTTAAAAGGTTTCAAGAGAGCAATCTTATAACTTTACTGAATACAACACTTAGTACTTATTTATCCATGACAGGCAGTTTGGTTAAATTTGTACATTATACAGGCAAACAGATCCTAAAAATCTTTGCTTATGAAACAAGACAAAGAAATTGAAAAACACATGCTAAAGAGCAATGCATATTTAACAGCAGACTTTTTTTACTCAGTTCCTCATGCATGCTTTCTAAAAATGTTAATTTTTCCAATACCCTATATTTTAATTTTGAAGACGATTAAAATTAATGCCAAATAGGCTCTGATTACTTTAGCATAAAAATATTACGTCATGCAAGTATTAAAGATTTTTTTAACTACAACCAAACACTAAATAAACCACCAAGAGAAACTTACTGATAACCAAATAATTTACTAGATGCAACAGCAACTTGTAAAATTAGGAAGGTAGTATGCTGGCATTTTCAGTTGAAATGAATGGGAAATCTAAACCTAAACAACAAACTTAAACTACTGCGACGTTTCATGAGATATTTTAATGGTTTTTGTCATGGTCCACAGATACAATGGAAAGTGTATATCATAATTTTTCTGTCGGAAGGCATATGATAGATAGATATTATAGAAAGCTGGAGAAAAATTCTGACTTGACAGGCAATTGAACCCAGCAAGCTGAAGACCCAGGTTTGATTCCCTATTAAGGCAAAATATTTCCCCTTCTTTTCATTAATTCTTGCATTACTCACAAATAATCCACACTAATCCAAATTGGAAACAACAGCATTCAAAAATAAAATCAAAGTAAAAGTGATTTAAAATAGATACATAAATATGATTTCTACGTGTATAAGGATGGGCAAAAAACACATGCCTTCTCTACGAATAATGACACATGAAAATTTTGAGTAATTGAAAAAGTTTGATAGAAGATATTTTTCAAAATGTTCCTAATATGAAACTGATACTTCTTACATGTTAAACACCACCAAGAAAGCAAATAATGTCAAGGAGGAAACATTCTCATAATGACTGTAAAATAATGAGAAACCCTGAAGCAATAAAAATAGCATGGACAGTTTTTGTGAGAATTAGATATAGGTCAGTGTTTTAGTTATTATGGTGTTACTTCATCATCACATAGTTATTATCTCAAGCAAGATTGGCTGGTTTAGATTAAAAAAGCTTAGCATTTTACCTTACTCACATTGATTGTTAGTCAAAATTGTCCAGTTTCATCCTCTGTACTGTAAATATAGAAAGAGCAGAAACATTGTACGAAAATAAAAGAAACCAAAAACTCTCCATAAAAATAGCTTCCTGAGAGAATAGAATAATAAACATTCCTATAAATGTGAAAAGGCACAATGGCATATACCAGTCAAAAATTACCTGACTTTTATTTAAATTTGCTATCTTTAAATATGTGAGGGTTGTGCAAAACTATATGCTCATTCTATTTATGTGACACTATTTGAAAATTCTATTTAAATTTACAGTGCATTAGAATACACAATAAAAAGTTATCTATCATTTCTAAATACTTTTTATGTTATTCTTCCTGGAATAAGGAAATGCCTTCAGTTAATAACCAACTTTTCTGTATAATAAATTGAGGATAAAAGTTCCTGAGAGTCTGGCAAAATTATTCAAAACCTAACTACATACTTCTCTCTTCAGTATACCTTGGAAAATCATAGTCCTTCACCTTTTTATTGGTTTATTTAGTGACACCCTTGCAAGGTTGGACTGAAGAAATGTACTGAAATTACTAGTCAATTTTGTTTTATTTAAAAATAGAAATATACACTAAATTGCTTACTTCAAGTTATTTGAGGTCATAATATAAAGTGTAGTAAATCAGTACCATTCAAAACTGATCTATAAATGTGAATCATTAATACAGCAATATTAAATGTGATACTGTTGAGTAAATATGGTCAAACAAGGCCTCAATGTTATTAATCATTGCACAAGGGAAAATGATTGATGCTATTCATGTAGTTTAATGTTATTATTAATTAGATATCATACTCAATGGTCACATACTAATGTATGTTCTCAGCCGATTCACCTCTTGCCTGCGCGCAATGGGTATCTAAAAGGTAGTGCAATGAATAGCTGGATAGCAAGGGAGAAGAGATACCCGGTGCCAGCATTAGCCTACTCTTAATGAAGAACACCAAGGGAGCCAAGGGCTTAATGTCCCTTCCGAAGGATGGAACGCTGAATTTGTGCAGTCTCCTCAAACCACACAAACAGGGGGCCGGGCGACCTTGGGAAAAATCCTACTTGTGCAGGATTCATGCCCACTGCTTTTTCAAGCAGCAGGCGAGTAGCAGCCAGCATCCTAACCACTACACCACCGGCACCCCTAATATCATAAATTAATTTAGTATCAATTTTTATTTGGAGGAATATAAGCTATTATGATGCATCTTGAATTAAAAAAGATGGAGACCTAGGTCAGACAGTTTTTTGTATGTTTAAATTAAAAAACAAATCATCAGACTCTCATTAAGGCTGGAATATAACAGACGATAAACATAACTTTGATAGCCATAAAACAATTGGCATTCACATTTCAATTAAAATAAAACCCTGTTATAATATGGGTATCAGGAGACACAAACAACATCCATGTTTAAAGGCAAACTGCAGTATTTCACGAAATATGTAATGAAAAGTTGTGGAACTTTGGTTTTTTACAGTCTATCCCTATTTATATAAGAAATATAATTGCAAAATTGCACAGCCAATCTCTAAGGCTGCGTTCCACATGAAAGCAGGCAGTGGAAGGGACCAATTGGAAAATCAAGATAACAAATTGGCACGGCAGTGCCCTAAGAGGAGGCAACTTTGCGAGGGCAAGCAGAGTGCACATGACCAACGAAGTTTGTTTCCCGAGCGAGCAACCATGGCGATTTTCTGACTGCCAAAAAGCTTGGAATGAAACCTACACTTGCCAAAGTGATAAATGAAGAGGAGATTTTGAAGAACAGCGTTTTGTAAACCAAAGCTAACAAAGGTTTTTCAATGGATCAGGTTTTGATATTTTGAAAATATTATTTTCCAATTTCTTCATGATCATGATCTGCAGGATTAAAAATAAAAAATTATCACAATTACTCATGAAATATTTTTTTAGACATTTCCTGGAAATGTGTCAACACTTTTTGGAAAAAGGGAAACCGATAAAACATTACATTAGACTGAATGTATACATTGTAGCTTGAATACTTTGCATCTTTTAAAAAATTTTTGGAGGACATGACTTGCGGTACATCCAAATCCGTGGTCAAATGAGGCATGCTATAACAGGGTTTTACTGTACTAAGTAGTTGAACTTAGAGGTGACCCAATGATTGCTGAATATAGAAAGAGCATATTTTGATTTCTTCACTTTCAAAAGACTGTGAAGCTGATGGAAAGGGTAGGAAAATGAAAAGGTTTTAAATGAGTACATAAAAATTTTTTGGGTCAAATTATGTATGGCCAGGGCCTCGCCTAGCAGTTGTTCACATCGTTCAAAACACACAGGCAGCCAGAAAACAAAGGCAGCCAAAAAGTATCAAATGAAAAATTATTTTAAATTTCTCCTGTACACAAGCTGCAATAATACACATGACTTGAATAAGCTTGCATTCATTTATAGTAGACGTCCAAGGGTACAATAATGGCTCAAATATGAATGGAAAACATATAGGACCACAAAGAAGGATTTTAAACATTAACCCATGGCCAGGGCCGTCACGTGGAACCCTACCGCCCGAGGCAATAGACAAAATTCCGCCCCAGTTCGACTCACAGGTGCAGATCAGCGGTGAGAGTGCTAAGATGCCACCTCTAGAAAAGTGCTGCCTGAGGCGATTGTCTCTGAAACTCACCTCATGCGTCGGCCTTACCCATGAGCCATGTTTATTCCATGTTCTGCTCACAGCTTTAACTTAGTTGTCAATGATGCAGCAAGTATCCCATGCAACAGCTGATTATTTAACATTGTCCAAGAAATATATGTATTTTTTCTGCTTCAACATATCGTTGGCAAGTACTTAAAAAGCACATTCCAAATTTATTATACAGCCAATAAGTGAAACAAGATGGAAAAACAGAACAAAAGCTATTAGATTATTATGATTCCATTTCGGTGAAACCTATGATGCTCTGTTAGAAATTACTTTAGATGAATCCAGAGACATTAATACCAAACATCATGCCTAATGTTTAGCTTTAAAACTAAAATATTTTAAACATATTTGCTCTGTGGTGACATGGTACGATATTTTAAGTAAAATAAATACAGTTAGTATGATGTTGCAAAACCCTAAAACAAGTACCAAAGCTTTAAAAAAATTGATTAACTTTTTTGATGGATATTGAAAGGATAATAGTTCTTATAAATTACTTGAAGATGCTCAACAATTGGCTGACAATATTGAAATTATTGCTGTTCCCTGAAATAAATGCTCTCCGCCAATGAATAATTAAAAGAATTTAATTTTGAACATCCTGATGAGTGTACATATAAAAATTGACATTAATCAACAATGATATATTTGTAATAATATTTACTCTTCCTTTGTATACCTTTTTTAAAGATATGTAAATAAAAACCTGCATATCCCAGACCTCTTAGCCTGCTCTGAAAGTTTTTAGACTTCCATCGATAATCAAAGCTTGCTGTAAAATCATTACAGCTAGCCACCAGAGAAACAGTAATTTTTGAATGAAAAATGTTTTATTCTTTGGCTAAGATTAATCTCCATATTAAATTATGTGATGTGCATCAATTATTTTCTCTTTGTATTGCATAATAACATTGGAGTCCTATTATACCACATTATCAGGACCACTAAGAAATGCCTAAAAGTAAACCTTGTTTGAGAAATAAAAATGGAATATGAAGAGTAAATTAAGATAACTATACATTCAATCAGCAATTACAGAAGTATCAATGATGTAACCTCAAAAACATTACCATAATAAATTAAATTCTGCATGTAAATGCAGTATCTTCCTAACAAACTTTTTCAAAGATTACTGCTCTAGATATGGTTGAAAATTGCCAAAAAACTAACTCCAAAAGAAAGTAAACATATTTTCAATAAAGTCACAGCATTCAAATAAAATTCAAAAAGAATTTTAATCGACGTTAGCTTACATTACTAAGATTTTCCATTTAATGCAAGGAACAGACTTAGAACAAATGTATTTATGTACCTTTAAGTAGATGCTGCCCCAACTCAGTTTATGCTATTTTGGTGCAGGGTTGAAGGTGTTTTCACTGCCTATAGTGTTTATGAAATTTCATTTTACTTATAAAAAATCTGCAGATTTTCCATTTTCCCTTTGACTGGTCCTACCATTATGTGCTGAAGACTTTTGGCCTCTTGTGAACTCTGTGAAATCTTTCGGCTTATTAGGTATCTGGTATAAAAATGTATCATAACAACACCCTTGCTTAGGATTTAACTGCAATTAATTACCCTTAAAGTAATTTTTTGAACTATTTGATTTTAATATTAAATTTAAATAATTGTAAAATTGTCAGAAAATGCATAGAAAATATATAACGAATTAGGGAACATATTTAACACATTTACAAAGTACAAATATATGGTAAAATCTTCAATGAAACAGTGAATAATGACAGTCTTAATAGTATGGCATTTTCAAGAGATTATGTATAATTTAAAGTGAAGTAAGATTGTTAGTTTAAGGACTGAGCTGACATCCTATACCCCTTAAAAACCGTAAAACAGAAATAAGGAACATGAGGAGATAAACAGGAACAGATATCATCAAGAAAACTTAATTGGCCATTACAGTGTGCCACACTGCTGAGTTCAAAACAAAAGTAATGGCAATACTTTTTGAAATGGAAAATGGAGGTATTAATCTCCAATGAGGTTTCAAAAATCAACCAAATCAGGTTCTTTACTCTTGAGGAGTATTAGAAGAAGTTGACAGGATTGCACAAAGAATACAAGAGACCTCCAACAACATCTTTTTTCATTACCATGAGAGTCACATAAACTATGCTAGAAAGTTATTTCAGTTCTTAAATCATCACTTAAGGATCCTATAATGCAATAAACAAAAAATTATTAATCTATAGCTTTGCACACAAGAAATACAGTTTATTCTGTTCATATGATAATATGGGTTTGTCACCTTAATACCACAACAAGATAGGAAAGTGTATAGTGTATCACAAATAAGCACATTTCGTGTGATGGAGTATTTGAAACTAAACAATATATGAAACTGATAGTCTTCAGCATAACTAAGTGGAACGATTTATAACTAAACAATATAATTTAAATGGACGCACACCATAAAGAAGCTCTACACCATGACCCAATTATGTCTTACTGTCTACTAAAAATTTCTTCCTCCTCTTAAGTTGATGCATTAATAAACGTATATCTGTAATTTTATTATAATGGCTAAATACTGCAAAACAGTATACAGGTGAGCTCCACTTAATGCGGGGGATGCAATCCTGAGGTTTCCGCATTAAGCAAAAATCTGTGTTCACCAGAGCACAATAACCTTTAGGTGCCCAGAGGGAAATAACTTCCCAAATGGTATTTTTGGACCCACATTCAATGTTAAACATATTTTTACTGGACTTTTAAAACGTAATTTATTAAACTATAAAATTACCTAGTAAACTGTAGGACAAACAAGCTTTTTAGTGGTAAACATAGATAATTCCAAAATATTTCTCAGAACACCTACGAAGTTTTATTAAAAAAAGAGTCCAGGGTCAACTGCTTAGCTTGAAATAGGTCTGCGTTAAGACTGCAACTGACAAGAGTTGAACATTTCGACCGCTAAAACCCAAGCCGCCGTAAGTCGATTCTGACACATCAGAGGTGGAATAGTGGAAGGAAGGCAAAAGCCTATGGGGAAAGGGCAATGATGCTCTTGCAGCTCCGCTTATATATCAAACCCAGAGTATTGTGTGTTGGGTTTCCTGCAATTTATATATCATTATATATTATTAAACATTATACATACTCATTCAAAGATTAAGATCCCGGCTTAGAACTGATATAGGCCACAAAATGGACGTGGCACCTTGAGTGGCAAGAAATGGAACTATGTAATGTATACACATAGTTTTACACATTTGCTTTGCTATGAGAACCCAATCTTTGCTGGCATGGAGGGTGAAATTCGTGTAGGCAGGCGCAGCAGGTGCCCTACACAACTTTGTACATAGGAAGTGTACACACGTAGTTTTATGCATTTGCTTTGCTTCGAGTATCCAATCTCTGCTGGCGTGGAGGATGACATTCATATACTATTATGCAACACTGCTGAAATATCACAATATTTAGGATACTTGATGAAATTTGATTAATGCGAAATTTAAAAAAATCATAAGATGCCTGTGGTCGCACTGTGCATATGTATTTATATAATTTAAAAAAATTTTAATTTGAAATAAAATCTGTGTTGGCTGGAGCCACGTTAAGCAGGGCTCACCTGTATAAGAAATGATGCCAGGGAAATATTAAAATTTTCTTTACTGATATTTTTGCCAGTTTTAATCAAGCAAACAATCGAAAATTATTTAAAACATACCTCACTTGAGTTCAGTAGCTGTAATATTTGTTTACATTCTTTTCTTTGTCATAGATAATCCATTTCCTTCAGCTTACAAAATCTTTCACACACACATAAGGAATTAAATGTATTTCTGTAATTATAGCAATCTTATTTACTTCAGTAGCCAATAAAATTGTTTACGTTGACAACAATTAGGTAGCAGAGGCATATATTCAGGGTGTGTGGTGCACACCCAATGAATCAAAATGTATATGATATTTAATTTTTCAATTTAATCCCACCCACCCAAAAATACTATCACTGGAAAATCCTTAAAATGTGCGATATGGGCTATGTACACCTCCTAGGCTTAAGCAGAGCAGCAGTGCAGGGTAGAGATACTTCGGTGATGCAATGTAGATACCAGCCTGGAGAGTGTTTGATGATTCATCAGCACCTCTCATGGAAAAACATTTCACTGGAAGAGCTTTGAAGGGTGCGACCTGGGCTAATGCACACTCTCTAGCTCTGAGAAGCCTTGAGCAGAACAGCTGCGCAGTGGAGAGATATTTGGCTAATGCATTGTGGATAACGACCTGAATGGCATGTTGTGTGTCAGTAGCACATATAAAGGAATTTGGTGTTAGTAGTAAACGAGCTGTCGAGTGAATATGGCACTGATTTACTAAGTGTTCATTTCTTGTTTTACAGTGTTTATTAGATTTGCGTTTTGTAATTGTTTTTAAAACATTTGTTACTTTTTGACAGGCCGAGTTAACTGCCCATCTTATATAATGGGAAATAGTGTTGAAGATTTATTAAGTGTACCATTTTCAACTCGAAACTACGATGATTGTATGAAAACTGTGAAAGAAGGTAAGCCTTGTCCTGCTCTTCCAAATCTGCTTTGTAAACATAAAGATGCAAAATCTGAATATAAAAGACATTTTTCTGTTTCACATTATGAAACAGTGGAATGGTTAACTGGCTGTGAAGTTAAATCTAGACTTTTTTGTTGCCATGTTTATTGTTCTGAAAAGAGAAGGGTGCATGGAATAAACATGGGTTTTCCAACCTTAAACATATAACAATAGAACTGCAAAAGCATGAAAGATCCCAATTGTTGTCTTTTTTGAATCTTAAGCTGTTTGGAAAAAAAATCGACACCTTAATTGGCAACCAACGAAAAATTGAAATAAGTCGACAGGTGAATAAAAATAGAGAGTATGTGGCCTCAGTTTATTTTTAATTGAAAAGAGTTTACTTATTAAGTTGAAACAAAAAAGTTCATTTTATGTTATGTTATAAAGCAGTTTTTATTGCAAAAAAGAAGAATAGAACTACTATATAAATGAAATTGGTGAGTAGCATTATAGATTGTCAAACTTCAGTACTGTCAATACCTCTAATAAATAGTTTTATTTAAGTTCATACTTCTTTTCACTTTTTATATACACAGTATATGATCTTATATTATATTAACCTATTATTTACTAAAAAGTGTGCTGATGTACATAAAAATGGATCGACCAGGGCATAAATCAGAAACAACAGGAAATTTCTGAGTCATATTGTTGAAATCTCAGCTGAGACAATTCCATAGCAGTATAAATATTTGTACGGTACTTATAAATTACCATTTTACATTTTTTTACATGAGATTTTTAATTTACCTAATTTGAATTATATGGACCGTCCCCCATTTCTGTGGTTCTGCTATTCATCGTTCTGCTAATACGTCCGATTCTAATTGTCAAATTTGTTTCATACTTCCATCCTAGTGATCTGCTTAATCGGACCATTTACATGATAAATCATGAGTTTTAAGCAAGTCAGTCGGCATTTCGAATACTCCAAAAACTATTATTGTTTCGTCAAGGTTTCCAGGAACGTAAGCTGATGCAGTAGCAGGGACTGAGTGTATCCAATTTTGGATAATAAGGCCTTTATAAAATGTTAGCGATGGGTCCTATATTAAAGGAAGAACTAAGGCACCTCACATGAAAAATATTTGCATTGACATAATTCAGAAAAAATCTACAAGATGGCAGTTGCCATTTTACTGGTAGCTTAGAAGTAGCACATACAATTAGATATGCCTGATGCCATGCTGGTTGCATAAACCTTTTTTTTAAATCTTAACCGCACACCCAACACAAATGATCAGAATACACGACTGTTAGGTAGCTATGCATGAATTTTTCTAATTTCAAAGCAAAATACAACTTTTTTGTTTTTCTTGATAATGGCTACTCCTACAATAATTTTTTTTAGGAAAAGAAATACTCTACTAGTTCTACAACTAGTTCTAGTTCTACATTTGAACATTATTTTGATATGACCAATGCTTTTTGAGATATGACAAAAAGTTCATTTTTTGTCACCAGTAAAGTGGTGCCCCTGATTGGCCTATGTGATTCATTTATATGATTTTCTTATTGTTTTTGACAGTGTCTTTAATATCAAATTTCATGAGAATCCGTTTGGTAAAAGCTGAGAACAAACATACCGAAGCTAATAGGCACTCATGCTGGAAGCAAAACACACCTAAAAACAGGTGTGTGTGGAAGCAAGGGAAGGAATTTAGAGTAAAATGACCAAAGAGAAAAAACAAACACCCACTTCATACACATGTAGGTTTAGGGGAAGTTATTCCATGCCAGGAATCTTTTTTCAAATAATAACACATGCCCAAATAGCTTTAGAGGATATTACTAGACACCAGAGACCTGATCACACATACACACGAGAAGAGAAGATGATTCTAATGCTAATGAAATAGTGAATGTCGAAAAGTATTTTAGATACAAAATCTTTCTGGTGGAAGTGGAACAAACTATTTCTATTCCTGTGAGTCATTATAATCTTGTGTGTGTTCAGGTCCCTGGCACGGAGTAATATCCCCTATACCTATTTGTATCTGTGTTATTATATGACAAAATGTCCCTGACATGGAGTAACTTCCCCTAAACCTACTTTTGTATGAAGTGTGTGTTTCGTTGATCTCTGTAGCAGTTTAACCACTCATAAACCATGTGAGTAGGTGTTTGTTTTTATTTCCTCTATGCACTTTTTAGGCATTCTCTACCAGCTAAGTAGTAATAGCAGAATCTCTTAGGGGCACTTATAGTTTCAGAGATAAAAATTTGAGAAAATTTCAAACAAAATATCACATATTATGTTTACATCAGTCAATAGAACAATTATATCGGCAAACAACAATTAAAAATCAATATTTTCTCTCCCAAGCTATTATATTATTTGTGATGTATAGATTTAAAAATTTATTCGAATAGGGGGAAACATTTACCGTAAAAAGTCTGCAAGACCACATAATTACGACTTATAGTTGTGGAGATAAATATTAAAAAACCGCCCAATCTTTTGTATTCCATTTATGGAGTATACTTTTCCTTCTTGTTTCACTACATTTCTTCATCCTTCCATTGCTTCTACACACACCAGTGTTTATAGTGGTGTTAAGATGGCAATTCCATATTATTTGACGTATACCACAGATGTTCATAACCGTTTTTATTCCTGTAAAGATGGCTTATGAGCAGGAGACAGATTCTCTTCTGCCTTTGTATGTGGATGGAGCAATGAAAGAGCTAAACAGCAAATTACAATTTTTATGATAGTTCTCATAGACTACCAAATTTTTTATTTTAATGATGATCATACAAATCTTTATATTTTTGTAATAAAAAAATGAGCCTTTAAAATGTACTGTTTAATGAAAAGAAAAAAATTATGAATCTAGGATGACAACCTAATTAAAAAACTACTATAACCACCCTAACTCTCAATTTGTTTATTATTTTTCTCTGTCATCTAACATTTGCTACTATGAAAAATGATCTTCTTCCTTTACAGTTATTAATTTCTTCTACCTTAGTATTAAGGGTCAAATGCCATAATTTCACTGTTATAAAGCAAAAATGCAGGTGTAAAGAAAAAATGTTGATATTTTCCACATATTCCCTCACTTTGTCTCCTCCCTTCCACTTGTCTTATTTTACAAACAACCTATTAATGGTTTTCCTTATTAAAATTTTGAGAAAATGCTGGTTTATTCCCTTAAGTTGGTTTTGGAAATTATCCGGTCTGGATACTTCAATTTAACTTCACATCTGTTTATTTTAGTGCTGAGCACCCAGGACAAGAATTAAACCACATTTATTTATTGTTGTTGTTTGTATTTCTGGCTAATCAACCTCTTGGATTATTATAGCCACAACTCCTTCCAAACTGAACATACAGAAGGGAGTAGAGAAACCCGGTGCCAGCCACCTGCTTAATGACTCTTCCGAAGGATGGAGCACCACATTTATTTGTGAAAGAGTGCATAGAATAGCTTAAACTCACCAATAATAGTAGTACAAATGAACCCATACCTACTCCCATAAATATGAGTGGTTTAGTAAAAGGTGCAAAAATGAAAATGGTTTTCATTGAAAGAAAAATTAATGTTTTAAAGGAAATTAGCAATGGGAAAAACAAGCAGCCATCATGAGAGAATTAATAATTTTGCCAACAATGGTATCCATTTTTCTGCAAAGCAACAGCAAAAAACAAGTTACAGCCCCAATGATCAGTAAATTTGGAAACCCCCAGAGCTTCAAAGATGTATCATCTATTTCTGCAGAATAGAAATCTAACAGAAGTACTTGAACTACAAAAGAGATTTTTGTGGAATGGCTTTTGAAAATTAATAAAATTATGGTAAAAGAGAAAAATATTGCTTCTAGTTGACAATTGTTCAGCACATATGGTGGATATTCAACTGGAAAATATTAAACTAGTTTTTCCAGCCAAATGTATCACAATAGACCAGAACATTATTAAAAATGTAAAAATGCATTCCCAATTGCTTGAGGTTAATCAAAAATTAATTACCAATATAGATGCTCACTGGTGATTACCAGTAGGTGTTGGGATGTTAGTGATATGGCAATTGCAAATTACTGAAAAAACTCGGGCATAATATTTTCATCTAATACTATAAATGTCACTTATGAAGATGATTGCAGTGTTGTGGGTACGATCTGGAAAGATCCCACACTTCAACTTCCTTCTTCCATAACATTTGAGGAGAATTCAAATATAAATGCTAATTTGAATAGCATCCCTTTGTTGATACATTTAATCCATTGTGAAGAATAAAGTCCAGCCAGATTTGGAAATGAGTACCGTATATACTAGAGTATTTTGCGAGCCCGTGCATAATTTCTAATCCCTTATTTTTTGTCTCAAAATCTTGTTTTTATCCTGTGTGTCATGCAATGTGCAACTTGGAACTTTTCAGTGCCAGTAGCGCAACCTTCAGTTCCCCCTAAAATATAGTGCATTTTCCTAGTTCGTTTCCATACGATTCCTATCTTTATGAAAGTAAAGAGAAAGTATTCAAATGTATACCTGTACTTCTAATTGAAAAACTACCTTTTAATTATCACTATTTACGTAATAATGAAGGGAATATGAGTGAATAACTGTAATTATCACAGTTCGTACCTCACTAATCAGAAATGTTTTAAGAAAGTTGTATTATGGGAACAGCTAAGAGCCAAACAACTGCCTGCCTATTAGTACATCTTTAACTATCGTACAATCATAACACAATTGCCATAGATAGTTTCCACCTTCCTCCTCTTGTTTCTTTTTAAAAATTTAGTTACTCATTACCCATCAACATGTCTTCCAATAAGTAGCGAAAGTTTACTGCAAAGTTTAAACTTCAAGTTGTAGCAGCTGCAGAAAGAACAAACAATGTACAAGCTGTGAGAGAGTTCGGCATCGGATGATTTCACCATTACAAAAACATACACCATTTAATTTGCGACCCCCATATTTATGACTAAACAATGTCTCAAAAAGTCGCAAATTATGCGAGTATATAAGGTAATTACTCAGAGGAGAGAAAGCCAATGACCTCATTGGAGGAGAATTTAAAAAGATTTAATTCGAGATCTGATAAATTGCCAGAAACATTATTTAAGTAATTTGATGGTGTAGAAAAATACGTAAAATTCCATATTCAACCGTGAAGCAAAATAAAATATTCAAATATTCTAAGAAGCTATAAAGTGTGTTATTGATCATTGTTTTTTATTTATTCAATTCCTCTGCATCTAGTTGGTATTTTCAGTCCAATGTAGAAAAATGCATGATCCACAGACACACTGTATTGAGATTTCACTTTATGATAATCTTTTTCTAAGTCTGAAAATTTGAAAAATGCTAGTGTTAATAAAAGATTAACTGTGAACATAGAGATTATAAAAAGAGCTTAAAATGAGAAATATGAAAGGTTATTTCACAAAAGGGCTAATTTTAGAACCAAAGTTAAATACATTCATTTCTGAATAGTTGATCAAAATCATGAAGCTGACATAAATTTGAGAATTCTCTGAAAAATCAACAAATGACAAGATAGCCATACTTAGTATAAAATTAGTTTTACAGAAGAATTATGACACTTGAGCTAATATTTGTAAATTTTTGTAGTCATTATTGATGTTAAATTACTTCATTTAAGAATAAATAAATTTTTATTTGTCACTTTGACCAAAACACCTCATTATTATCACCCTAATTATCAAAACTTATTACAAAACATTAACTGTCACAAAAATATATCAGAGCAATATCGAAATAATAGTCAACAGGATTATAACAAAGAAAAAAGGTAAACAAAAAATAAAAATAAACTAATGTTCTCTATAGGGAGTTCAGCAATAAAAATGACAACACTGGTGTAATGCTGCCACCTAACAATCAATTTTGCTAATTAGTAAATACATGGAAAAGATCAACATCGATTAAAACTCATACTTCATTAGAGATATAACTCACCAACTGTCGTATACCTCACAAATGTTTCTTTGTTCTCAATCATGGCATCTACAGCAAGCTTTTCACAATACTGAGCAGTGACAATAGCAATTGTTGGTTGTTTAGAGCTGGCAATGGTTGGCATTTGTTTCACTATCTGAGAAAAGAGTTCACATATATTAAAAATAATTCATTAACAGGACAACATTACTTTAATTTTATATAAAAGAAAAACCTTACATTCTTACTTATCCCTTTCTGGTCACTAATTACAAAGTAACTTTTTCAAGAAAAAAGTAAAATACAGTAGATCATTGATTATCTGGTGTCCTAGAGGGGAAGGGGTTGCCAGATTATCAAAAACACTGGATAATAACATCCAAGTTTTTATACAGCTTATTTTTGAACATTCTTTTACTACATATATTCAATGCTTCAGAACAATTGTATGGGTATCGAATGTTATAAACTACACAATGTAGTGGACATACGGGATATGTTTCCACCAGATCGCCGAAGAAGTGGTAAGCAGATTCGCCCTTGTAACAAAGCCATTGCTTAATCAGTATTTTAGCTAATCAGCCAAACTCAGATTACAGAAAATGAATTTTTGATTACCAAATAAAATTAAAAAAAACTGAACTACACGAATAATGCTGACTGCTGAGGAATCATCAAGAATAATGGGTATACAAATATTTCAAAGAAAGAAAATGCATGGAAGACAATAGCGAATGAATCTCTGTCTGAAGAAATGTGCAAGAAAAAGGCCATTAAAATCAGTCACTAATTGTATAAGTGAGAGAAAAACTCCCGCGGAATGAAAGAACTTCATAAAATTCCATTACGTACAAGTCAGTATGTGTAGGTATGATTTTGCATAGTTTTTTGCTGGAGACTACAGAAAAATATGGATGAGTATTAAGTATAATTATTGGATTACGTAGAACCCAGATCTTACTGTACTAGTCATGATTGTCCTGAAATGTTTTGGCACCATGGGGTGTGCTATTGCCAACCTGATACTGCCTTTGATGTGATTCTCCAGCAAATGCCGAATTACTCACAACTTTTGCCAGATCGGCCAGGACTGCCAGATAATGTTGGAAGTCGAATAATAAGTTGCCGAATAATCAATGATCTACTGTATATTATTTTCAGAAATGACCAGTTACCATGTGGTCAGATGCGAGCATGGTAGACACTTTTACAAGCAAGAAATGCATTTCTGATTGAAGGAGATGTTGAGCTTAGCAATGAAAAAATTCATCAAATTAGACGGTAGAATGGTACTAAATGGAGGCCTGCAAAAGGAAATACAAAAGCCTGTACAAGCATTGATTAAGAATATGGGTGGTGTTGATGGAAGCGATCACTATTTTACTACTTATAGATTTGTTAGGAAAAGCATAAAACTTTAGAGTGATCTCTTTTTTTGGAGTCTCAGGTTTTTTACAGTAAATTAGTGAATTGTTTACTGATGTGAACAGAAAAAACAGTGATGAAAAACCCATGGCACACATTCAGTGTCAGTGGGCATTGATTGAGGGCCTGTTTTAGAAAATAACAATAATTCTAGAAAATGTATTGTCTGGGACTAACTGTGAAAGAGGAGACTAAACAACATGCCTAACTTTATGTATCATTTTGATGGAAAAACCACAGGCTGTGAAGTTTGGAATAAAACGAAAGTAAGAAGATGGAAAAATTGTAATTGTAAAGCATACAGTAGTGATCCCATAATGTGCCATGGAGAGAGCTTTGAAAAATATAATACCTTAAAAGGTTATAAATAATGTCTCCAAAATATGACAAGTTATCTTTAATTCATTAACTATGTCAATAAATATTTTAAAAAATCACACATGAAATTTGTCTCCCCACATGGACTGCCAATGACCTGGCTGCAGCGAAATTTCAAACAGCTCTAACCAGAAAGGGATAAAGAAGATATTAATATTTCTTCATAATCATATGAATTTAAACAAATATCTATAACTTAAATTTTTGGTAATTGAAACATTTTTATTCTTGAACATTGGCTGCATTTAATCCACAAACAGAAGAAATTTAACTCAAACTTTTAAGATAACAATTATTTACACTAAAAATTAAAAGAACACTGATTACTTCAACAACAAACATATACAATAACATAGTTTCACCTTAATACATGCATGACTTTTCAGAGTAAATTATTTTTTACTAAAAAAATCCTTGCTTAACACGAATTTTTATGCATCAATCACTTCAACAATAACGCTAGAAGTGAATGCTACTCATACCAATAATGACATACCTGCACTTCACTGTCATCTCTCACTACACGAGTAAATGCTCCATGATCCAAGGATTTGATCAAACCCTTACTCAGCAGTTCAGAAAGAATTGGCTCAACATCCTTTTCTGCCCAACAATTCTCCCTATGGAGCAAAGAAACAACATAAAGGTAATTGTGAGTAAAGAAAATAATTTTGAAGATCAAAATATGATTTTCTGTATTGACTGATCATATCAAACTTAAAATGAAAGTTTAATATTCATTAGTAGCAAAATTTAAAAAAATATTTTGGCAAACCATTTCCATTGCATCATTTGGTTTAAGATTTTTAAAGCCTGCCAAAAAATTGCGAGATTTGTACATAATGAAACAAATTTTCATTCAAGTCAGACATTATGGAAAATTACATTTTGATATTCAAAATGTTATCTATGAACATGGACAAACCGTGTTTTTTTATTTTTTGTGGTTTTACTGCCACATACTCACTAATTAGAGCCTTGTTTGTTTTATGTATAGGGCTATATAATTGTTTAAATAATTAATAACTCTATATATTTAAATAATAATAATTAAAATGGCATAAAGATTTTACTAAGCACAAAAGATATTTTCTTTATTCTCGAAAGACTAAGAATTCCAGCATCATTTTACAGTGAAATCTTGATAAAACGTTATGTATGCATGTGAAACATGCATTTTCTTCATCATACTGAAAGTACGCTATACTGAAAATACCTACTAGATGCAGAGGGATCGAAAAAATGAAAAACATCCATAACACATTTTATTGCTTCCTAGAAAATCAAATATTTTATTTTGCTTCATTTTTTAGGCTTCTTTGGAAATAAGCTTATAGTTTCTTCATTGTGTCTGTCTCGCATTATTAACTTTTGAACCAAGAGAGCAATTTTCATGACACTTGGTGGAACCTTCTCATTACTGGGGCCGAGCTCCTGAGGATAGTTTTTGTTGTGAAGATTGAAAGTCCCAGGATTGATTCCAGGAACTATTCTTCTCATTTGATTTATATGGGAAATCTGAAATCCATTGTGCAGGGTAATTTTCTCTTGCACATTAAAATGTCTTAGAATTGTAGTATCAGAGTGGAATTTGTATTATTCTCTGAGGAAAGGAATGGAGATTCTAATTCTTATCGTAGAACTATGCTTGTTGATCGTATTTCTTAGAATTTCATGTAAATACTGGTTTTTTTGCAGTTTTTATCACTTGCTACAAGTGTTGCCATTGCAATTTTTTGCCACATATACATGAGATCATTTTCCGTTTGAATGTATTTGTAATATTTTATAATGCTAAATTATGAAATTTGGGAACACAAAAAGAAACTCATTCGTGGTGATTTTCAAGCTATTAAAACCAATATAAGTAATTGCTGCACCAAATTTAAGTAGGAAAGTAGGCATCATAAGTTCTGTTTGGAACATCTTGTTTAAACATGACATTTTCCATATTTTTCAACGTCATCAAATGACGTGTCTGGATTGTTATCAGATCATGAAATAAATACCGTATTTACCCAAATTCAAGTTGACCCCAAATCTAAGACGACTCCCAAAACAGAAAAAAGATTTTATGATCTAATTACATGATTCCTGCATAAATTTTAAAAGTTACAAAACTAGCAGAAATTTTTATTGGGTCCCATAATTTTCTAAAAATCACAGGTTTTTGTATTATATCAGTCACCATCATCTCTACACTCTATTCAACACTGTCCTCACTCACACTATCTTTATCATTTCGAACTTTGTCCATAGATTCCCACAACACATCTTCACTTCCATCCATGGCATTGGATAAGCAGCACTTCTTAAATGCATTCACTATTACTTCTAGCTTTATCTGTTGCCATGATGCCTTGATCCATTGGCATTGTTTTTCATTTTAGGATAACATACAGGGTTGGTCCTAGGTGTGTGCGACGTGTGCCACCCCACTTGGGTGGTGGCTTCTGAGGGCCAGCCTTTGGGTAGTTACTACATGTATTCCACTCATAAACATATTTAAATTTGTGTTTCAAATCTAAATAACATTAAAGAAACTGTATCAAGGCATGTACCATATTTGACGGCATATAAGACGCATCCCCATTTCAGCAGGGCATATTCAGGAAAAAAGTTTTTACGGTCCGTGCGAAAGCACGGCACTGTAAAAACTGCAGTAGACGATTTTGGCAAAGTTCTTACAAATGTGTTTCAGAAAAGCCCCATAGATGGCACGATCATAGCCGCAATTTCGATGAAGCTGAAAGCAAAAGCAATTTGTTATGGAAACATTTTATTTAAAGCAAGCTACCACTACCATTGAACTTAAACATAAAAATTGAGAAGGAGTGGGGAAACATTTACCGTTCTGTAACTAAAACTTTAATTATCTTCAAAGCTAGAAAAATCTTCGTCATCATCATTATCTTCATTGTCAAAGCCCAAAAACTCGTCATCACTTCTGCTGGAATCATCGCTATGAAATTCTAATATTTTTTCTTCATAATCAGCTGGCATTTTCTGTGCAATGGATGTTTTTGTGCGCATTGATAAACCATGCCGTTTCATAAACCTATAACACCAACCTTCTGTTCCTGCAAAGTTCTGAATTCCTTGTTTTTCTGCTAATCCTCTGGCCTTATTAATTATCATTTTGGTAGAAACACTTCTCCCCGAATTTCTCTCATCTACCACCCACTTCTTTATGTCATCCTCAAGTTCAGGCCAACGTTGGGCTGGGCATCGAAGGTTATGTTTATCTTTTTTAGCTGCCTTGAGTTGATCTTCTTGCCGTCGCCAGGTGCGTATCATTTTTTCAGTAGATGGTGGACCAAAAACCCTTGCTGCTGCACTGTTACCATGCTCCTTAGCGTAGTCTATCACTTTTAGTTTGTAGTGAATAGTGTAGCTTAATCTCTTACCTCCTGTTGTCATATTCTTAGGGGTAAAATTTTGTAAACAACCAGCACCACCAAGCAAGAAGAACCCACGCTGTTTTGTTATGATCATGAACTCGTACCGGCCAAGGTCGTTCGATATATTGTTCTTACATCCTTTGATATCGCAGAAGCAAACAAAACGATATATGTCGACCCTAGTACCGGTCATAAAAATAAAACCGGTAATAATAATAACAACAACAACATCATCATTTAAGTAAATAATAATATTTTGGAGTAGGGTTAGGTAGTACTGACCATCTGGGGTAAAATTAGCCTACAGCGGTGAGCGTGGGGGATGACTTTAGGCTGCGGAAGGTCTAGCCTTCACATATAAGACCCGGGGGTGATTTTTGAGCCATTATTTTGGAAAAAAAAGTGCGTCTTATATTCCGTCAAATACAGTATGTGGTAATGGATAAACTGAGCACATGTAAATTGAGAGATCTGTATTTGATTAAGCTAGAAGTGGCAGACAAATTTTCCTTCGCACATCACCATAAAAACCTTAGGATTGGCCCTGATAGCATATGGTGGATATTTTGTTCCATCTGCTAACACAGCCACCATTACTGTAACTCGCATTTTTGTTACCTGTTGTTCTTATTATCACAGATTTTGCACATTTTTAATTTGATGGTAGGTTGATGAAAACTGTAGTTTCAATAGCATTGCCTATTTGACTCAAAACTTTTGAGTCAAATGGTAATTCTTAGTTTATCTAAATGCAATCACATGTTTTCGATAGGCAAGAAGTTTCTAACTGAAGTCTGCAGGCAATTTTTGGCACAGGGAAGTTCTTTGGCGTAAGAAAAAGCTATTCTGTCTCATCATTTGGATGCAGCCAACCATTACTGGCCTTCAATTTCTGTTGTGGGATACATAGTCCAAATGTAATTTCTTGTGCTTAGAGTTTAATTGTTTCATATGAGTACGTACAAACCACTTGTTTCTCTACATCATGAAAGTGACCACATTTTGGACCACTGAATGATTTCAGACTAAATTTAGCATTTCCCGGTTTTAAGAATTTTTATCTATGCACATTTGCTTCAGTGACATTGAATTTTTTACTGACTTCACAGTTATTAGTTTTGTTATGTACTTTATCACTATCAATATTTCACTCAATGAAAACCATGTTCCTTTTTATACTTTTTAACAAAACCACTCATATTAATGGGAGTAATTATAGGTTTATTTGTACAATTTAATATTCACATTAAAACAAAAACTTTTCTATGCACTTTCACAATTAAATTTGGTTTTATTCTTGTGTCACAAGAGCCCAGAACTAAAATAAAAGGAGGGAAATTAAATTGAAGCATCCACACCAGATAATTTCCAAAACTTACAGAAGGGAATAACGCAGCATTTTCTCAAAATTTTTAGGAGACCATTAATAGATTTCTTGGAAAAGAATAGAATTAAAAGAGGGGGACAAAGTGAGGGAATGTGTGGAAAATACCAGCATAATTTTTCCTTACTGCCTGCATTTTTGCTTGAGATATCTCAGCAGACGTCAACATTTATCCCATGCAAACTTCTGCAACAGTTTGTTAGTATTTCTGGCTAATCAACCACTTGGATTATTATACACTCCAGGCACACTCACAAGGGAGGAGGGAAACCCAATGCTGGCATTAGCCTACTCTTTATGAAGAGCACCAAGGAGGCCAACTGCTTAACATCCCTTCTGAAGGATGGAGCACTGACTTGCACGGTCTCCTCAAATCACACAAGTAGGAAACGGGACGATCCCAGGTTGAAAAATCTGACCTTCACCAGATTCAAACCTAGGACCACTGCATGGAAGGCCAATGCTCTAACCACTCCACCACCGCCACCCCACTTTTGCGACAGTGTGTGAGAATACAATAACTGAGATAATAGCAAGAAACACATTTTATGAGTGTAATGATGAAATCAGGCCCTCCCTACTAATTTTTCATTTAGGAAAATCAAGGGATTTGTATCTTGGAGTTGTTTGGTAGATCTTGGGCAAAAGAGGATGGTGAAATACCTGCCTTTTCCTTTCATGCAGTATGATGATTTTTCTTGCCGTATGGACAACCAAAGGCAGCTATATATTATTCATCCATTTAAGATTAGAGGCATTATACAATAAACTACTGAATAGTGAAAAATGTGTTAAATTGAGGTGCATTCATGCAAAATATTTTTGCATTACTTATACGGTGGATATGACAGGGAATCACAAAAGGTATTATGGTGAAGTATGTTGTAATGAGATTTCAATGTGTTACCACAGATCATCAATCAATACTCAAATTATGTATATATCTCTACAATTTCAAAGATATAGTGAATTAAAACTTTTCATAGAAATCAAAGTCAAAAGAATTGTACATAAAAGGAAAGATTATGATGGAAAGAATGTTTATTGCATGAATTGAATATTAAAAGTAAACAATTACCTAGCAATGTCTCCCCCAGTAATAGGATTTGGATATGAGGATTCAATCATTTCCAGAACTTTATCCTCTGTGAGTTCAACTAACTTCCCCAAAGAAGTTTCATCAGTTGACACTGAAATGGAAGTCATTTAAATAAAAATTCAGGTGATGAAAATCTATGATTGATATTTCATGCTATTAGACTAATTAAATTTATAATTATTATGTTTATTAAAACTTTCAGTCAAAACTACCATTACTGGTCAGTCAACTTTTATAAAATTTAAGAATGTATAAAAATGTTAGCACTTGCAACAAAAACATGCATCAGCTTACTAAATATCTATTTCATTGGATAGTTTAGCAAGCATTTACCTAAATAACTGCACAAAGTTTAAAATGTATTAAATTTCTATTGTTGTATTTCTAAGTAAATCCAGTAAAAATAAATCAGTGATTCACAGAATTCATATAAGTTGCATGATAAAATGTGAGTGACAAACTAAGAAATACTAGAAAGGGACAAACCATTGCATCTTTCCATTAATATTTTTAAAAATATGCATAGTAAGCTAATGTATGGATATCAAATTCCATATTGTTTATGTCAATATATTAATAACACACTTAATAAATTAACATAATGGTAGGTAACAGCCAGTCCCTTTATGGCAAATAAAAAATAAGAGCAATAAAAACTAAAAGGTTGGCTGGATTGTACCAACCATTTGCAATCTTTTCTATTGGTATATTGCAAGTAGGAGGGCATACAAAACATTCGGATATTGCTGTATTTTTTATGTTTAAGAGCATGAAATATTAATCAAAAAATTCTGGAGGTGATATTGCCACTAAATTAAATACTATGCAATATACCAACAAAACACTAATTACACAAATCATTCAAAAACATCATTTTTAAGTTAAGGAAATGCTATTATTTTCAAATCACTAAAATGAGTAGTTAGTGCCTCTTGCATGGGTATATAAAAAATGTTGGAATCTCTGCAGCGGACTACTGCTGCCTCCTAAAAGAGATCAGAAGAGGCCAAAAAGAGAGACAGGGCATTAGGTGATTATGGATAGTGGACTCAAACAGACATTAAACACCACATAAGGAAATTTCCTCAATTTTGCATAATTAGGTTTAACCCTTAAGAGGTTGCGCACGGTCGAAAAGACTGGGTGGGTTACATTATTAAAATTTTTAAACCTCTCAGCATCACTTTATCTCTGGCCTTCTAAGTACCTTATTTCTTGTCCATTATGTATCATATGACGAATTTGAAGGGCTCTCCGATTAAGCTTTATTTGTTTACATTGTGGTTTTCCACTACTGCGCATCGGTTTTTCCTGATCAAATATTAAAGAGGTCGCGCACAGTTTACAACTTTCCTGATTGAATATACAAAGTAATAACTAGTTGTTCCTGTCTAAGAGAGAGTTGCTCTCTTTTATCTGTTTAAGAACGTACGTCGGCGACTACACAGTCCTTTTCAAGTGAGTGTGTGTGAGACCGCTTAGAATTGATATCGCACTCTTCATTATTTTTATTGGGAAATAATATAAATCCAATATTCTACGAAGAAATCACCTACTTTTCTTCCTGCAAAAAACTGTCCTGCGTGCCATGTGGTAAGTATTTGATACCGCTATTTATTGTATTTATTTCCAATATGTATGTGCTTATAATTATTTTAAAAAAATTTTGGTTTTTGTATATTTTTATAGCCACGACCCATTATAATGAGTTACGTAGATGAAAGGGATGCTGAAAGGATCTTATACCTCTTGGAAAGTGTGACAGAAGAGGAGAAAATAATTTCATTTGGTGATTCTGATGAAGAGGTAGACTGTTTAGATGAAAGCGACCATAATACATGTAGCGATGTGTCTGCAGATGAAGAGAGTGAGGATGACAAAATAGAGCAATGCGACAGTGTGTATTATATTGGAAAAGACAAAGTAAATGGTGTGCACAACCCCTGCCCCGACGAATTCGCATCAAACGAAGAAATGACACAAGTTCCTGGAGTAAAAGGATCTGCACGTAATGCAAAATCTCCAATTGAATCTTGGGCATTATTGTTTCCTGATTCTGTAATAGAGGAAATTGTGGAATGCACAAATATATGTGTTCCTAAAAATCGGTCAAATTATTCTCGTCAGAGGGATGCTAATGACACTAATCTTGTCGAAATCAACACACTTTTTGGTCTTTTATACTTGGCTGGTGTTTTGAGATCATCACACCAAAATCTTGAAGACCTGTGGGCAGTAGACGGAACAGGTGTAGAGCAATTCTGTGTTACCAAGTCTTTGAAAAGATTTAAGTTTTTGTTGCGTGCTCTGCATTGTCGTTGGCCACTTACTGTATTTTATGTGCTAATGAATATAGCTGGAATCAATGGATTTATTATACTTGAAAGTAACACAAAATAAAGAAACCGCAGGGCTTTTTTGAAAACACTTTCAAAAGAACTGTGTGTAGACTATTTGAAAATACGTGCTACATCAGAAAATTTGCCTCGGAGCCTAAAAGTAAAAATCAGGAAGTTGGTAGGAATTTCTGAAGGAGAAAGTGAAGCACAGAGGAGTGATGGACCAGGAAGATGTGCCTTTTGTTCCTGGAAAAAAAACAGGAAGACCCGTACGTGCTGTGTAACACGCTCAAAATATGTTTGTAGAGAGCACACCATTACTTCATGCATCGATTGTTCCCGAGTTCAAGATGACGAAGATGAAGATGACGATTATTAAATGTTTTATAAAAAAAAACTTGTTTTACCGCACTGTCTCGAGTTCAATTTTCATTTTAACGTAAACGTTTTTTTGTGTTTGAAATGAAGTATTGTAATCTGATATATAAATATATATATATATATATATATATATATATATATATATATATATATATATATATATATATATGTGTGTCCTTTGAAATACTTTACATCCTGTAAATATGTCTAAAAATAGATTTCAGTTAATTAATATTTGAACTAATTCAAAGCGTCTTTATTGATGCAAAACAATTGTATGAACCTAAATGTATTTAAAAATAAAGAAAATGTTGAATAAAAATATATATCTATTTGTATTTTTGCATCTTTTTTCCAACACGGTCAGAAAGACCATACACGACCTCTCACATCACTAACTACCGCGCGATCTCTTAAGGGTTAAAGGAATTTTTAAGCATAATGAGCCCAAAGACGAATGAAAATGGGTATCATTCCCTTTCATTCAAACCTGAATTACGGCAACAGTCTCCCAGAGTGATCAGCACTGCCCCAGGCCGCACTGGGAAGAATGACATACAAACTTACACCAGTAGCATCAAATACAACATGGCAGGAATGAACCAACCAATGAATTACCATATCTGGTTAAAGTGGCATCATATCCATAGAGGAAAACCATAGATTCTCTCTTAGCTAAATTGCTTTGATTGAAAATTTTATAAAAATTCTTTTTTCAATTTTACTATGATATATCCACATGACAAATTTTGAAAATGTATCAAAATTATTTTAAACTGTGAAACCAATTTCTCAGGCTTGCAAAAATAGTTTGAATTATATTGGATTTACGTTGAAAAAGTGAGAATGCTATGGGTGATTTCTAGATCCATACTTAATATAAATATCAGTTCATTTCAAATAATTTATTCCTTAGTGTCACATAATCACTCATTAAATAAACATATGACATTTTCAAATTCCACTGCTATTAATTCAGTAAGTACCATAATGCAGTGGACTCCCCTTAACCGACTCTTGTTTAAGAAGGATAACTGCCATCTTTCTGCGAACCTCCTCTTTGTTACAAGAAAGGAAGTTCTTCACTTAAAATAAATGATAGTAAAACATCTACCATATATTACATAGTTTCTATTTTATTTACTAATGCACACACTAATGGCAAGGACTGTGAATCTGTCTCTTCTACTGTTTGCATATTCCTTACTCTTTTCATTGAAAAAGACTCAGTTGTTTCTGATGGCTATCGGTAAAAATGGTTTTCTCCTGATGAATAGGTTTCCATAATGTCTGTAGACATAGAGAAATGACCTAAATTTGTTTTTTATTACAAGTAAATATCTCAAGGGATAAAAATGAGGTTACAAAAATATCTTAAGTTTCCAAAAATGAGGATCTATTTGAATGCATACATGAAAATTTTGCTGCATCGAAAAATAAAACTGCTTTGTTGAGACATGTTCATGAAAACATTTTGCATTACCTTAAAAAATGTATTGATACAGGAGAGCACACTAAAATCATAGTTCCAATACACAGGAAAACCTTGTTAATTCGGTATTGGATAATTTGACCTACCTGATAATTCAAAGTCATTCCAATCTCCCCGCCGACTGAATAGGGTTTTGTGAAGTTTTTAGTACATTTATTTCAAAATATGGTTAACTTTTAATTCGAATACTATATTTGACTCCATGGAGTGCTTTACCTAAGCATATTTCGAAACAAAGTTCGAAAGTGGTATGCCTTTTACCATTACAGTAAAATCTCATTAGTTAATCAAACTAACAGTCCACTGCTCGATGCCTTAGGTTCTGAACAATGATTTTATTTCTGGTTCTCCTGCAATTTGTCTCTATTTTCTATGTTATTCGAGAATTTGAAACCGTTGGGAAAGGCTCAATTGTAGTTCTTGGAGAGGCACATCATAAGCGGTTCTCAGAACACAACGAGTTATATGCAGCCCCTAGATCTGAGAATTATTAACTGCCTAAAAATGTCACACTGAAAGCAGTTGGTAAGATATAATCTCCGTGAAAGCGGAACATTCCTGTGACAAAGATAAAACAATGGAATGTACTCGATTACATGAAAAACATAGTTCTTGCATGGAATACTATAGAGCAGGGATCCCCAAACTATGGCCCGTGGGCCACATTCGGCCCATGCAGTGATTTGATTCGGCCCACCTTATCAGCAAGAGTATTTTTTAGATATCATTTATAATATCTAAACAACATTTTCCGAGTTCTTGGGTGAAGTCTACTTTTAATATATATATATATATATTACAGAATCAAGAAAAATTCTCAAAACTTGCTCTTTGAAATTTTCACACAGCTTGATCAGTCATTTGAAGTGCTGTATGTGGCCTGCACAGTGGATCATGAAGCCTCATGTGGCCCTTTCAGTAAAAGGTTTGGTGATTCCTGCTATAGAGCGTCTTGTTATTACAAATTTCTATGTAATGGGGACGAAACAGTAAACACTACTGCAGATTTTGATGAAGGAATTGAGCTGAGGTCTAAAATTGCCGGCCTAATGCATTTCGAAGATTTTGCTAACGTTCATAGCATGGTAACAACTTCCGGATAATGTACGAGTTTAACAGATATTCTTCCAAAGGGTACAGAGGCAGCTGCTTCCACAGCAGCCTCAGGAAGTGAGGGAGAATGGGACAAACAGGAGAACCTCCTTGAACCTGCATGTCCTACTCACAAAGAGGCCTTCACAGCGCTTGCTGTGCGCAAATCCCTTTTGAACTGTGATGTAGATGAGAGTGTGGTTAAAGCACTGGATAATTTCAATGGATTTATACCAGATAAATTCAGGACTATCTCAAAACAAAGTAAAATTAATGAATATTTCAATTTGATAAGAATGAGGTGATGACTTGTTTTATTTTACAGTTATTTTTAATTTTCAGTTTGATAGTTTTTAGGCATTATTTACCAGCAAAGTGGTGGTAGCAGAATGCATGTGACAACATTGGTGCAACCTATGGACCAAGGTGTATTAGGAAGCTTAAAGAGAAGATATAGGCAGAAACTATTAAGCTCACTTTTGGAATAAATAGAAATTGAGTCTCATTGAGTCATTGAAATCCATTAACATCAATGGTGCCCTTTATATGGTGACTAGAGCATGGAAAGAAATATCCAAGTCCACCCTTATAAAATCTTGGGAGAAACTTGGGTCTGATTTAGAAAAAATCACGGAAGGTTCAGGCCGAAATTCTGTAAAAGGTGCAAGTAGCAAAAATGGACCTGAAACTTTCCCTAATGATTTTAGAGAGCTTGAGGATTGCAGAGATTTAGAAAAGGAAGGCATTGAAGAATGGTTGAATGTTGATGGATATCCAGACAATGAAAAGATGGATGATATGGAACTCATAGAGGAAGTGATGAACACTGTAGAAGCAGGAAATGATGAAGATCCTGACAACATAGACGATTTGAATGAAGAGCCTAAAGTGCTCGTGCAGCTGACAAAGAAGCATTAGATATGCCTCTCTGTTATGCAGAACAGCAATCTTCTTCTACAAAAACTGATATTTTAATATTGAAGAAGTGGAAGGAATACGCTGTGATAAAACATGCACCATTAGCAAAGCAGAAGAAACAGACTGATTTTTCACTAATTAAATTATACTGATTTAATAAGTTAAATTACATGTATCATTACATTTCTTGATTATACTTACATAGTGTATCTGAAATTGAGAAATGATTGCTCTTTGTGTTTAATAAATGCAGTTATAATTTGCCACTCTATGCATTTCTTTAGTTATTATTTGTGCAAGCCAGAAATGTTAATCCGGATTAACCACCTTTATGATTAACAAACCACCCTCTTGGTCCCATTTACGACAGTTAAGCAGGAGTCCAATGCAATCACTAATTAATGGATAAAAATGTACTGGGAATATCCTGTCTACCAAACAGGTGCAGACTCTATTAAATTAGATGAACCAACCACCACATGGAAAAATAACTATCTGATGAGTACAGCAGTGAGATGAAAATGAGTAAGATGCGTAGATTGGTAATAAACAAAGAATTAGGGGAAGATTAAGAACTTGAGGATACACAGCCTTAGGATACACTTACATGGCCTTGCTGGAGGATCATGTGCTTCATCCAGCTGATTAAGTTCAACTTCCAACTTTTTGATGCTGTGATATTTGTGTTGCATCAATTTCATTATCTTCTTAATAAAGCCAACATAATCTGAAATTCAAGTACTTAACAATTAAACAATGAAATTAACATGACAAGATATAAACTTTAAATACATACAATGCAAAAACTTCCTCAAATCTGTTTTTAGGCACTTGAGAACCTAAAATGTTCATATTCATAAAAATCTTGGCGTTGAATTTTTTACCAACACAATTCTTTCTAAATGTACTTTGTATAAGAGAGTAAAATTGACTTGGTATCAAAGATAAATTTTATAACTTGTTTACACATTTAATAAATGAAAAATTTAGTGATTTCGAATTACAATGCTGAAACAGAGTTGTACAAACATGTCATAAAAGTTATTGTGAATTTAACACTCATTTGACTGAAGCAGTATTAATTTTCATCAGACTGAGGAGACAGCTGGCTAAAGATGATAGTTGCAGTTATAATAACAATAATAATATTCCGTCTTTATTGAGGGCGATATTTGGTCAATCATGCCCATTCTTACATGTAACCCTGATATGAAAAACACAAACATCCAGGTCCTAGGCTGGATTTGAACTCGCAACCTTAGTATCCGTTGGTGGACACTCAAACCACCCGTCTACCAAGGTTATTGAGTTATTACGAAAATCAAAAAAAGTATTTTGAGAAATCCATATGGTGGGTACAGTACGTACAGTGGGACAACAACACTGTGATTTTAGCACTATAAATCCCCCAATTTTGATAAATTATACTGGATATTAATTACACAATCTTCTCACCTCTAGGAAATTCCTGAGGGCTTACGAGCTCACGGAAAAACTGTTGTGCAACAGCAGGCATCTCATTTTCCTTTGTATCAGGCTGGAACCAAAAGAGAAGCAAGCGACTCTCTTGCGTATGCTTTCCAGTATGTGCGCTAACCAAGAATACTCGAAACTCGAGAGATACTTGTGGTGGCACCGGCTCTTCTGAATCTGCAAAAAAATTCAAAATGTTATTTCATTTAAGAGCAAGAAGTATTACTCCATACATCAATAATTCTTTCAGCTATCAATGATATTTTATTTTTAAAATAAATTTTATATATTAATGCAGAAACCTTTTTTAAAATAAGTATAAATTATGAACATTTCCAAACTAAAAGTACTAAAATACATAATGAATGACTGTGTTCTATTCTGCAGAAGGAGATTGGAAAAGTTCTTCTAAGGAAATTAGTCATCAGTAAATGAATGTAATACAATTGATAATATGGATTATATATATGATCACAAACCAAACAAAAGAGAAAAAGTAAATAGACATTGCTATGCAATTAGTGCATCCAAGTCTGTGGAATAGCAAACATAACAATATAAAACTAAAATTCTTAATAACTTCAATTGCTAGAATATAAAATATTTGGTAAAAATTTAAGCGAAACAACATGCTTACATATATGCTCATACCTGAAAAATTTTCCGCATTAAATATAAAAGTGAACATACTCATAACATCAGGATGAATTAGGTTCCTCCTATGAAGAGCAATATTATAACCTGCACATGGAATTGACCAGTGCTTGAACTAGAAAATTTTAACAACCGGAATGCTAGTAACTACAACATTCTTATCTGATTTTTTAACAATGGGACTGCCATGAGCTTCATTTAGTATCTAATGGAATGGCGTGTGTTCCTGCCAAATTTGAGCACTGTTTAGCACCATAACAAGTTTTGACTTGTTTCACTAAATCTGTAAATATATATATATATATATATATATATATACACTGGTGGTGTAGTGGTTAGCGTGTCGGCTTTCTATTGCAAAGTTCGGGGGTTCAAACCCCTCGAATGGAGGTTTTATTTATAAAAAAAAAACTATCATCAGTGCCTGGCAGTAGGCAGCAGTACTGTCAGTATGGTATAGAGCCGAAAACAAATGATGTTGGTTGGGTCTATATCCAATACAGCTGTAGGCGTGATCAGGACGATTTGAACGGCTACAGTACTGCGATGTGGAAAGCAAGAGGGAAACTACCACATTACAATCCCTAGTAAAGATTATATGGTTGGACAATATGAGTTCTCTCGAGGTAAAACAATCCGGAGGTAAAATAGTCCCCCAATCGGATCTCCGGGCGGGGACTGCCTTGAGGAAAACATTTGTCGAAAGTAAATTACGAATAGGGACTTGGAACGTAAGAACTATGAGAAAGGCAGGAAAGCTAGAGAACTTGAAAGAAGAAATGAGAAGAAATAGAGTTGACATTATAGGGCTAAGCGAAACTAGATGGGAGGGAGAAGGACAGTTCGACTCGGAAGAATTCACGGTAGTTTATTCTGGAGGAAATAGTGGGGAAAGGGGAGTAGCTCTGGTACTTAGGAAAGATATGATGAAAAGCGTGACAAACATAATAGCAACGAACGATAGACTGATGGCAATAAAGCTAAAAGCAGTCCCAGTGGACATGCTGATAATCCAGGTATATATGCCAACGTCAGTTCATGACGATGAAGAAATAGATGAGATCTATGAGCAAATTAATGAAATTTACGAAGAAGACGGAAGAGGAAAGGTAAACTGCATAATAATGGGAGATTGGAACAGCATAGTCGGAGAAGGACAGGAAGAAAATGTTGTCGGGCAATACGGACTTGGGAAGAGAAATCGAGGAGGGGAGAAACTCGTAGAATTCTGCATCAATAATGACCTTGTAGTGACTAATACATGGTTCAAAAACCATAAACGAAGGTTATACACATGGAAAAGCCCAGGAGATAGAATGAGATGCCAAATAGATTACATCCTTGTAAAACAGAGATTTAGGAACAGCATAAAGAACGCCAAGGCATTGCAAGGAGCAGACATTGATTCAGATCACAGCCTTCTAATACTTGACGTGAGTACAAAGCTCAAACAAATAAGAAAAACGAGAAGAGAAAGACAGACCTGGGACCTAGAAAAACTGAAAGAAAGGCAGGATGTAGTCAGCATGAAGTTGGAAGATAACCTAAGAAAGTTGGAAAACAAACCGAAGACCGTCGATATAGAATGGGATGAAATTAAAACCAGTATCAAGGATACCTTGGATAAAGAGATTGGAAAACAAGAGAAGAAAATCAGAAAACCATGGATCACGAAGGAAATGCTGGAGAAAATGGATGAGAGACGAAAATGGAAAAACGTTAACAGTGAAGAAGGTAGAGCCAACTATAGGCGTATAAACAATGAGTTGAGAAGGGTAACAGATAAAGCTAGAGAAAATTGGCTAAAAGGAAAATGTGATGAAATAGAACAAATGGAGAAATTAGGACGGTACGATATGATGTACGCTAGGGCACTGGAATTAGAAGATAAGAAGTCTAATGGAATTTGTGGTAAAGGAATTATGAATACGGATGGGAAGATAGTCTCAGAAACAAAGGATGTAGCACAGGTATGGGAAGAATACATTAAGGAATTATACAGCAAACAGACAGGAGCGGCAAAAATAGAACTGGAAAATGAGGAAAACATTGAAGAAGATAACTTAGGACCAAGTATTATGGAGAGCGAAGTAGAAAAAGCGATAGTGGAACTTAAGAAGGGGAAAGCCACGGGCAGCGATGGAATACCGGTTGAGATACTTAAAGTCATAGGATCAGAAGGACTAAAAGCGATCACGAAATTAATTAATAAGATTTACGACACGGGAGAGTGGCCTCAGGATTTCCTAGAAGTAACAATGATCCCTCTAAAGAAGAAGCCAAAGGCAATGCAGTGTAAAGATTACAGAACTATAAGCCTTCTGTCACACACATCGAAGATCATCACGAGGATTCTTAATAAAAGGCTGGAGAAAAAGGCAGAAGAAATAATAGGGGAAGATCAATTCGGTTTCAGAAAAGGACGAGGAACTAGAGATGCTATAGGAGTAGTTAGAATCATATCAGAAAGGGCAATAGAATACAGTCAAGATATCTGCGCATGTTTCGTAGACTGGCAGAAGGCCTTTGATAGAGTAAATTGGGTAAAGTTGATGAAGATATTAAAGGATATAGGTGTAGACTGGAAAGACAGGAGACTGATTAGGAATCTATATGAGAATCAAGTTGTAAAGGTCAGGTTTGAGAATGTGGACACCTGCGGAATAAATATCGGTAGAGGAGTAAGACAAGGATGCTGCCTATCGCCAACCCTATTCAATATATATGGAGAAAGTCTAATGCAAGAAGCTTTAGAAGGCACAGGGGATTTCAAAATTGGAGGAAGGATTATAAGAACAGTAAAATACGCAGATGATCAAGTACTTCTAGCAAGAAAGGAAGAGGAGCTACAAAAAATGATAAATAGACTAGTGATAACAGGTAGAAAATATGGTATGGAAATAAATACAGAAAAATCCAAGGTCATTCGAATATCGGGTAAAGAAGAGAATCTGAACATAACTATTGGGGGAAAGCCATTAGAACAAGTTTCAGAATATAAATACCTTGGAAGTATCATAACACGAGAGGCAAAATGTACGGATGAGATCAAAACTAGAATAGGAAAAGCAAAAGCGGCTTTTAGGAGAAAGAAACAACTACTTACAGGGAATATAAGGGAAGATATCCGCAAGAAGTTGATAAAATGCTACGTATGGAGTATAGCATTGTATGGGGCAGAAACATGGACGCTAAGGAAAAATGACATCAAATACTTGGAAAGCTTTGAAATGTGGACTTGGAGGAGAATGCTGAAGATAAAATGGACAGATAGGATGAAAAACGATGAAGTGCTACGAAGAATAGGAGAGAAGCGAATGATTATACAGACTATCAGAAAGAGGAAGGCTAACTGGGTTGGACATTACCTGAGGAGAGAGAGTATGATTAAAGACGTGTTAGAAGGAAAACTAGATGGGAAAAGGGAAAGAGGTAGGAAAAGGTTTCAGCTGATAGACGATCTGAAAGGGAAAGAGAGTTATCAAGATATAAAGAGGACAGCGGAAAATAGGAGTATATGGAGAACCAGGTTTAACCATGAATAATCACGGACCTGTCTACGGACAGACTACCTATGATGATATATATATATATATATATATATATATATATATATATATATATATATATATATATATATATATATATATATATATATATATATATGAGTCATCATGAATATACCGTATTTGCCCGATTATAAGGCAATGTTTTTTTCTGAAAACGTATACAGAAAAATTCATACCGCCTTATAATCATGACCAAAGATATCTTCTATTCCTCCTCTCCCTCTTACCTCCATGAAAATTCAATCCTTTATGTTCTATAGCCTATTACCCTTAGAAAACTGTATTACGCTTATGGCATGCGCAGCTGCCAAATTTTTCCTCTATTAGAGTCAGTGCATATGTCTTCGTCTCGTATAAAATGTTTTAAGAAATAGAACTAATAATTAAATGTAGATCACTGGAAGCCAATAAATGTACATAGTTTACCATAATTATTAGTTAATCTTATCAATCTTTACAATGGAAATTAAGTGTGCTCAATCAAGTATTTTGAAATAAAAATTTAGCATCAATACCCCAAAAATTATTTCTTTTGCATGGCTTCTGAAATAGGAGGTCACCTTATATTCAAGGTCTCCCTATAATCAGGCAAATACGGTAGTCGATTGTAACCAAGACATATGATTGAGAGAGATTGGATTGCCATTACATCCACTGTAACCCCGGTACCAAAAAATACTATTTAGTAATACAACAATGATTTAATCAGTGAATTTCATCTTGTTTGGAAATGATGTTCTTCTCAATTTTTTAAATTTTTTATAATATTTTAAGAACCGAAATGCTTCTAGCATAATTTTTTAACAACTGGAACAGTGTTCCGGTCCAATTGGAGCACTGAATTTGACCCAAATGATAAATAAGGGTGCATTTTTACAGAAATATAAAACCAAACCAAACATCTGCAGCTCATGTTGCCAAATCATTATTACGGTAATATTAAAAATTATGAGGGTGCAAAAGGTAAATGGCAACAAAAAGGATTTTTTGATTCTATGTTTTAAATGTACATACATGAAATACAGGCAGGACAATAGATTTAGGTTTACACGACATCGATATATGCAACTCAAAATTCTACCTGCTGCATATTTGCTCACCCGAGGCTATTTCTTTGTTTATGATGATTCCCTGGTGATCACCCCCAGCAATGTGCACCTTGGAATCTCCACTTATAGGACGTACCACCTTCTGTCGCTGTATCATGAGTGTGGTTTTCTGCGATGTCTTCTTCTTTGGTGTCATTACCACATGTTCTATAAAAAATCATTGCAACATACACTGCACAAACTTTCTCACAACCATACAATTCTAGTCTACAAAATAAAGTCAATGATTTCATTAACATGTATTTACACGTGGGTTACTCATAACAAGAATGCTGCTGATGTTAAAGTGGGAAGAAATTGATGGTAGCTAGAGATAAAACCCAATACATATATGTAATGTCACTGAACACTACATAGTTACTTTTTTTAGAAATACAGCTTATGTATTCTTGTTTAAAACATTAAACTCTATATAACTAGATGAATTTTAGGGGTGGTGGTGTGGTTAGATCATTGGCCTTCCATGCAGCGGTACCAGGTTTGAATCCGGTGGAGGTAGGATTTTTCAACCTGGGATTGTACCATTCCCTACTTGTGTGATTTGAGAAGACCGTGCAAGTCAGTACTCCATCCTTCAGAAGGGACGTTAAGAAGTTGGCTCCCTTGGTGCTCTTTGTAAAGAGAAGGCTAATGCCGGCACCAGGTTTACCTCATCCCTTGTGTGTGGAAGGAATAATGGCTATAATAATCCAACAGGTTGATTAGCCAGAAATTCCACACAAACAAACAAACTAGATGAATTTTAACAAAAAATGGAAGCAAATAGACATTTTGTGAAAAATCTACAAAAATGAACTATCCTCCAAATTTGCACAGTATGGTTCACTTTAACAATCTTCTATTCCAGGTAATTCTGTACATAAATATGACACTTTATCAGATTATATCAAACCTATTAGCTCTTATGGCAGTACAAAGATAACAGACAGAATTGCATAAACCACTTTTTCTGATTCAGTTGCACTTAAAACATGCATTTTCAACAAAATCTCGAAACTGATGTTTTCATGATCGCAATAATTTCTCTATATACTTTGTGTATGAGAGAGTAAAATTAATTTGATGAATTATGTGAAAAGAGATTAATCAAAAAATTTAAAATGAATAAAATATAAATTTAACTGTCTAATTAAAATATATTTCCCAATGATTTGATGTTTTTCTCCCAAAATTTTTTAAAATTAAGAAAACTAATTTTAAAAAGACAGTTTCATTCAACTATTTAATATTCCCTGAATAAATTCCCATTATTTTAAAATAACAAAATGGAAAATAAATGGCATCTGAAATTGCTACAATTATATCACAATATCTCTAAGGATATCAATACAAATAAAAAAATTAAAGTAATTGTTTGCACGATGTACTTCATAACTGTGCTATTTCCATTTCTCACTGCTATTTAGTAATGTGAAATTTTCATCAAAAACATTATTTTGAAAGAATAAAAAAGAAATTTTATTATTCAGCATTTTATCATTTTTATACAAGGAATAAGAATTGCATACTTTTTAGAAACATCAAATTTGTATTTGGTAAAATATTACATCACCAAAATTTGATATCATTGGCTCTTAATCTGTGGTACAGGGATGACTGGTTTGGAGACTTGCTGCAAGTGGCCTATGTTTGTAGGTTAAAAAGAACTTAAAAGCTAGAAGTGACTGTCATGAAGGTAGAAGGTACCAGCAAATCAAAGAGACTAGTCGCTAGAAACTCATAAAAGACTTTAAAAACAGAAATGAGAATGTATATTCTGCCTTAGTAGATAGTCTGCGAATGCCAAGAGGATAAACCAAAATGTAATGTTACATTGTAGAAAGAATAACTCTGTAGAAGGCACAACATAATATTCTGTCCTCCATGGTTAAGGAAGTGAAAGGCCAATAATTATTTGTCATTTAGGCTGATATTCTTACAATTAAAAAATCTGTATAATAAATTTAAAATGGCATTAGATGTTTTTTATACTTACCAGTCGCACTTTCTTCCATCTTGAATATTTACAAAGAAAATATGTCAAGTACTTGGAGAATGTATTTTACCTGAAATAAAAAAATGACAGATGTAGTTTTCATTAGCCAGGATTTTTCTAATACATGCATCAAGGTTTCTCAAAGATTTTTGAATTGCTTTGGTGAAACTAACTCCAGTGCTTCTCATTGGCAATTTTCTGTGCTTTTTTTAAAAGGAGAGCTTCATATTTACAATATATAGTAAAACACTATTGTTCATATAAAAAACAACAAAAACTGCTGAAATATAGTTCATGACACTGGTGAGCATGGAGTATTAGGCTATTATTCAAAGTTAATTTCAATTATAACAATCTTCAAAAAATACACCTTAAAATATGAAAATACCCATCAGTAATGGATAAAATTCTTTTACTTTCATGAGATCAATAGTATTTTAGCAATTTACTTCCTTCATTCAAAGTTGTTTGTACTTAAACTAATTAAGTATTTTAATCCTTAAGTTTTCCTCATTGAATATCAGAATTCCATGAAGTCCTTCAAAGCATGCACAAAATTTTACTTCAAAAAGATATAAGGGAAGTTAGGAGTGAGACAGGAGTATTTAATTTAATTCTCATTGGCATTGAATCAGAAATATCTCAGAAATAAAATAACATGAACGCCTATTCAGGCATTCCTCTTTAGGATAGTCTACTGTGGCTCTCCCGCAACCAATATCTAATGCATTCCATTCTCACCAAGGAAGTAACTCAAAATAGCTTATGGCAGGGATCTCCAAACTTTTTCACAAGTGGGCCACTTGGCCAATAAATTTTATGCTCGCAGACCAGACTATTGAGACCAAATTTTTTTAAAAAATACAGCTGCCAAATATACAAATCTAGGCTATTATCATATTAAAAATTGATATAGTGAACTGAGTAAATTTCAACGTTTCCAAGAAATTTTCCGATGTCTTAACTTATATTTTTTTCATTGGACATGAATCAGAATCAGATACATGGAAAACAACTATTTTATGAAGTGAAACATATTCAAGATCTTATTCTTGTAATGAATAATTACCTAGAAGCAAAAACGCATAATAAAGCACACAACCGTTTGACACATAGTGAAAGAAACTGAGTGTTCTCAGTGTGATTCGAGCAGAAACCTTGTGAAGTTAGGAACAAAATTATGGTACAAGAAAATACAATTACATACTGTAATGCACATCAGGTGTATTTATAGGTACTTCATTTGTCACATTTGTAATTCCTGAACACCTTGATTGTTATGTTTTGTAAGAAAAAAATTCTGAATAAAAAATGTTAAAGATTTATTGCAGGCTCACAGGCTGTGCTTTGGAAGAGTCCTAGCTTATGGGAATGCAGAAATATGTAGCCATTTGTCCTCATGACTCTCACAACATATGATGTTTGTGGAATATATACCTTATGATTCAAATTGATGTTAATTAATTTGTGTGATATATTATTACTGTTACAGTGAATGGGAATCTTAAGTTCCAGTTTAAATTTTCCATTCAGAGAGATGAGTACTACATATGTCTCTTTTTCGTGAGTGAAAGAATTTCTCAACTTCTCCATTGAATTTGCTGTTGGTATGAACCAATGAAGAGGATAAAATCAACTGTCAGTTGTTTGATTTTCTCTAGTACAATTTAACCAATTAACTATGGTATTAACTCTTATATGCTTATAACTAATTAGTCTTGTTTAACAATGAAAATAAAATGTCTCCCACACAGACAAAAATGAGTAATTAGGTTACATTTTTGTCATGTTCAAGCACATTATTTTCTCATCTTATTGGCTAAGAAAATGAAAAACTTAGTCAATTTATACATAAAATAAAAAACTTTAAGACACAACAAGGTTTTGTTACATATCAACACCATCAAGTGAGGAATACAAGCAAAATTTGGTTATATACCACAAGGAAGGTAGAGGTGGAAAAAATGAATTACTGTTTTTAGCATCTTTTTGAAAAAAAAATCGCTTATGTATTTGGTCTGTCTGTCTGTCCGCTCGTTTATTCAGGCAATAGCTCTGGAATCCTGCAACATGGAGAAGCCAAAGTTTCAGGATCGATTGGTCTATATGAGGGCTACGCGTGGCATAAATTATGCAGAGCTAGAATCAGCTGTTGGGGAGTAATCTGTGCCTTTTTCCAACCCCTTAGTTTTATTTCTACCCCCTTAAAGAAAGCATGAAATCGGTGTAGGGAATTATAAATTTGAATTTTTAATTTAGTTAAAATTAAGATATGAGCTCAGGATACAAACATTTCTATAGCTAAAAGACAGGTTTATATTTTTATGAAAACAGAATTCAAATCCATGCCAAATGAGAGTGAATCCAAAAAATGAGGGGCAATTTTCCGGTTTTTAACAATGGAAAATCTCAACTGCCGAAGCAACGAGACCACTGCTTTTAAATGGGAAACATATTATTACAAAGCATTGATATAATGTTTTTAAAGGGAATTCATAGACTATATTCCGAGGCTGCTGATCTCAACCAAAGACGTAATCCTATGATGATTCATAATCCTAAAACAAGAAAAAAAGCACCTTATGTAATTTGCTCCGCAACTCTTCCTTCACTTGTTAATTTCTTCTTTCAGCATACTGTCTTCCCTGTTTCCAATCTCCCTTTCATCCTTTCTCACTCCCAGAATATACAGTGGAATCTTGTTATAACTTATAGTATTTGCATTTCTCTAAGTTGTACCTAAAGTACCTTATATATAAAATGCCTATTAGACATGTAGTTGGATGGATAAATAGTTGCCTTACAGTATCACCACTTATACTTACAGAGAATACACATATTTTCTTGTTTAATTTTTTAAACAAGGTATGGTTATAAAAAACTTTTTTAAGAATAACATTTATATTCTATAAAAAATTTACTTCTTTTGTCATAGAATAGTACAAATGTAGATTTGGCAGTTCAACTCTACCATACTTCAAAAACCTATTGAAAAAAGCTTGCAAGCATAATTTTTGTTTTGCTAAAATATAATATACTAGATGAATTAGCCCATTTAAAACAGGCTTTGTAATAAAAAAATTGTTGAGATATTGAGCATCTTATGGGAGATTGAAATTAACCTATGGAGTTGACCTCTGGACCTTTTTTGAAAATTTTTTGTCATTTGCTATTGGTATGTGATCGTAGCAATCCTACTAAATTTGGTTGTGTGGATTAAGTATGAAGTTTATGGCATTTTCCAATCTTCCTACTTTTCTCTCTTCCTCTCTCCAATCCTCCTCCCTCCCATTCTCCCTCCCTCTCCCCCTCTCTTCTTCTCTGGAAAAATAGACTTCCTAGTCTCAATCTCATCCTAATAAAGACCACTATCTATCTATCTATCTCTCCCTCTCCTCTCCTTCTCTGTCTCCCTCCCTCTCCCTTTATCTCTCTTCCTTACTATCTCTCTCTCCCTCCCTCTCCCACTCTCTACTTCTCTGGAAAAATATACTTCCTAGTCTCCATCTCACCCTAATAAAAAACATTATCTCTCCCTCCTTCTCTGTCTCTCTCCCTGTCTCACTTACACTCTCTCCCCGTCTCCTTCTTTCTTCCTCTCTCTCACCTTTTAAAACATTCAAAGCATGCTTTCCTTATGCATATAGCATAAGGGTTGAGATGAGAATACAATCTTGAGGTTTAACAATGACATGGTCGGCAAGGTAACATATCGTTAAAAAGTTTAAATTTTCCAATAAATATGATTTAAAAGCAGAACTTAAGTAATATTGTATCATAGGCAAAATATGGTGATAAGAATAAGAAACATTTATTTTTCTTTAAAGCGATCCAGGCCAGATGATTGTAGGTCAATTATTTTTAATTTTAATTTGGAAAAGAATAAAAGCCTGTAAGTTTAAAAATCGATTTTTATGCGCTATCTTATGGGAAATTGAAATCAACCTCTGAAGTCGAACCCGGAACCTTTTGGGAAATTTTTTTATGTCATTCGTGACTGGTACGTGATCAATCCAATCCTACCAAATTTGGTTGAACTGGCTGAAGAAACAACTGAGATATTGAGCGTTAAGGACATAATGACCAAGAGAATTGGCATTTTATAGTTAAGTGATAGCATTACTTCTTTTCTTTCTGTTAAGAGGCGAGTTGGCACAGGACTTAGTTTAATTGCCCCTCGTGCCATGTCTTTTCTTTCAATGTATAACTGTGAAAGTTAACATTCCCAGGACATCTGGTCCAAAGAAATTTGATCCAATTTTTTTTGTGCAAAGACAACTCATCCAAAAGTTTTTTTTCAAAGACATTTCATCCAAATTTTAGAGTCCTAGGGAAGGTGGGAGAGGGGAAGAGCAGACACTTCTCAACAAATATAGGCAATATGGTATCCATCAACTGGGAATTTTATTAAATATTTAAAATATGGAGGATTAACAACCTAAGGGGAGGAGGGGCTGGAAGAAATCCTTATCAAATATAGGCAAATAAGCTCTATATTTTTAATCAATATGAAATTCCCATTCAACAGACACTCATATTGTCAATGTTTGTTGAGGATTTCTTCCTCTCCCATCCCCTTCCTACCCCCTATTACCTGCATCACCTCACCCCTCACCTAGGAGTTATGGTGACAGTGGAAAGGAACTTGACAACCGAAAATACAATTGGACATAATTACAAAAGGATGCTAACACAGTTGGAGGAAATATTCTTGGCAAAACTACAATTAGACGTGAATTCTATTGGACTTCAATTGAACAAAACTACAATTGGGCAAATATACAATTGGACAAAATGTCTGGGAAACAAGTTAGCCATCTACTATTACATGCAGAATGTTATTTATTTTTGTATAATAAATACATTATATGTAATATTAAATAAAATATAAAATTTTGTGTTGGAACATGTAAATTTGTATTCAATAATTAATATGAATTTGCAGATATACCCAATAACCATCTGATAGAACACTTTTAACTTTGTGGAATATTCTACTACTGCCCTGGAAGGGTTAAAACTATTCAACAGTGAGATTAATTACATGGAAACATTTTTATATTCTTTTCACAGATATTGGATGGGCATACTTTTCATTTACTGTAAACTCAATTTTATCTATATTCCTACATTTGATGAAGTTCTCATGCAACGAAAATTGATTGAGAATTAATTTTAACTATTGTTAGAATGATAAAGTTGTTCTTCCATTATCTTAACTAATAACTTGTTGGGAATAATTTTGAAACGAGAAAAAAAAGAGAAAAAAGTCTGCTATGACCGGTCATAGCAGACTTTTTTCTCGTTTCAAAATTATTCCCAACATTACAGCTTATGCCTGTCTGCATAGGATCTTCGGATCGGTTTAATCCATCAATTTATTTAATAACCTGTTGATAAAATTATCACTAATTGTAAGTTGATTCTTGCATTAGTTCCATTAACCATTCTTGATGAATTCCTGAGGAGGCCATAAAAAGTCATAATTTAACTTTACTGAGAAGCTGATTTGGTACCTGATACAAAATATTTACTTCTTGGGATTTATATTTGTGAATAAAGAATTCATATAAATATATCATGAATAAACTTAATTAAACTCAATTTTTAAACTAATTGCAAAGATTCACTGTTATATGTACAGACTAGTGTAATTGCCTGTCAAATATGTATCAAAATGAAGGTACTTCCCATTCTTCCTCCTTTTCTCTCTTCCTCCCTCCCATTCTCTTCCCTCCCTCTCCCCTCATTCTCTCCCTACTATTTTCCCTCTCTTCCTTCTTCCCATTCTCCATCCCTCTCTCCCTCCTATTCTTCACCCTCACTTCTTCCCATCCTCCCTCTTCCTCCCTCCCATTCTCCTCCCTTTCTCCCTCACGCTCTCCTCCCTTTCTCCCTCATGTTTTCCTCATTCTTCCCTCAAAAATGTAGCTATCTCTCTCAGCGTGATATATGTAAATACATATCTTACATATAAAAAGAATATTTATTTGTCAAACATTATGCTAGGCAACTTTAGCTGGCCAAAATTATTTTAACTCTCTGGAACATACTATAATTTGAATTACATATTTTTGTAATTTTCAGTTCACATAAAATTTTTTGTTAAATTAAAATGTATAAATTTTATTTGGAGGAAGTGCAATGTATTCCCCCTCAAAATAGCGCCACAAACGGACATTTATTTCTTTATATACCATGTAACCTTAAATAAACAAATTCTGATTAGCTCATTATATACATTTCTGCCAAATTTCAGTTTTCCATTTACATTCTTGATCGAGTTATTCGCGTTTTAATAACTTTACACTCAGACCAACAGACGGACAACATAGCCATTTATTATTATTTTTGTGATTTTGTTAAATCTTTCTTTCTCTCCCTATTTCCCAAACCGTCCTCAAGTCCTCCCTCCATTCTTCTACCTAACTTCCGTAACCTGTAGCCCAATCCTTCACCCTATACAATTGAGATAACAATAGGATTTCTAGGTTTAACAATGTAATAGATTGGAAAGACAACAACCCGTTAAAATGGCAAGATTTCCCCAAAATACCTGAATTAAACGTTTATCATGAGGAATTTCGAACTGTAGGCGAAAAACATTGAACAGAATAAAAAACTTTATAATTTTCTCTTTAGAATGGTCCACATCCAAAGGTCGTAGATCAATTTTTTCTAATTTTAATTTCCAAAAAAAGAAAATTCTGCACGTCAAAAAGTCGAATTTTACGTGTTACCTTTTGGGGAATGCAAATCATACCCTGGAGTCGAACCCTGGATGTTTTTCGTAAATTTTTCTTCGTCACAGCGTTTTCATATCTGAATAGATTATCTCTGTCAAATTTCAAGTTTATATCTGCATATTTGATTTATGTAAACTATGTAAACAAATCGTTTAATAAAGATGCAAAAACCTAGCCTTTTATATTAATGTAAAATAACGAAACACCGAGGGCGGGTAAGCACCTGCAACACTACGAGAATAACCAAATGACCGAATGAGACGGCCTAAGGAGTGATGACGTCATAGCAGCTACGGCCGTACCGGAATAAAAGTAACTTGTCCAGCCGTTGGCATAAAATAGCCGTTAACGGGGCACTTGTTATCTTTCCGTTAGACTCTGACTCCTCACCCTTCTCAAGCGCGGAATTTGCTCTGATCCTTACAAAATCAACCGAAACTTACACTTAAAATTTGGAGCAGTTTGACCGTTCGGGGGGCGACATGATGGTATGTGATGCCAAAGAAGGCGATGCTAACATAAAAACGGCGAAAAAGTTCGCTAATCATCGCTAATACAATTCCGATTAATAAGAATTCATCGAATTCCACAAATACTAATATAATATTAAAATCACTGGTGTCGCTAGAAAATACAATTAGTTGTTGGTGACGCTTCTATCACGCCAAACAGGGTCTTTCGCTAGTATTTACGGCCGATGCAATCGGTGCGGAACACCGGTGGGTTTACAGCTACTAAACTGAGCCGAGGTACATATTCGCATTTTATAAAATCAACGCTTTCTTATTTTACTTATATTTATCAAGAACGGAAAAAAATGTTCTCTGCGTTTTTTCTTTGGTTTCGGAGTAGTGAGTCCTTCGAGCGAGCGCCTAAGTGTCTTAAATGTTAAATACACTTCTGTCATTTATGTGTTTTAAAACACAGTTGCCGTCTCGAGCGATATAAGTGGAGGGACACGTAATACTGGAAGTCTAAGTTGTTCCCTGACACTTACGGCTAACTTAGTCCGAAAATGCGAGTCGGGTGTGACAGCATATATTGTGGGCCTGTTTTAGTAACATCGTCTGAAGGGTGTTGACACAGCCGCGACAACGGTCGCGCCGCGTTTTTATCGGAAAAAATCAGTTCCACGCATACGTGGGAAATGCTCTGGCGCGGTGTTAGAATGAAAGCCGTTGTCTTGCCAACTTCCCGTGATATGCAGTCCCTGCCATATAATACTACTCTCGAAAGGAAAGACAAGTCGAAGTAGGAATCAATGTCATACGGCAAGGTCCTTTTGCCGCTGCGGACAGCTAAAAAAATTGAAACTGCTACTGCTGCTTGTATATACATATCCTATGAAAGGGTAGCAGTTTTTCGATTTTTTCATAAAATCGTATATTTTTCGTCGTGCAACAGCTTTGTCTCTATCTGCGATACAGACGTCAGTCGGTTGTCGTGACACGACGGGATGCACTGCCACACTTGTTCACTTGCACGTTTATGTAAATTGAGGAAGCTCTCCTCAGGCCGCAATAAGCACTGCGATCGCGATTACTGGTATAAATGTACGTCACAGTGATCGTCAAAGCATACAGTCTCAACAGAAAGGAACACATCACTAAAATACCATTAACAACCTTGAACTACTCCAACAGTGTTGAATTTTAATCTGAAAACGGATTCGGAAAGTAAATAACATTTTTCGAAAAAAAAATCAAACACACAGACACCCCTGAAATATTAACATGCGTCTTGTTTATCAATTACCTAATACACACATAAGACTTTTAAAATTAACTCGACACTCTCCGAGTGATATATGATAAACAACTCATTCAATGAATGGAGAAATTTTAACCCATATTGCCAAAAATTATTTGACGTGACCCAATAAACGACGCAAGTGACAACAACTTCATTCCCGTTGTTTTCATTACTTGCATTTGAAGGCAAGTGACATTGAGCAGCGATGCCAAAAAAACGCAACTGAAAAACAATACATACTATAACAGAGTCACTTAGCCAAACGCTTTCCGTGTTGTACTCGTCCTGATAAGCAAAACGGGTCCGTCGCGACGATTTCAACTTCCACCCCACCGTTGAACGACTACAAAAGAACGGACACAGTCGCTAAAGCAGCGGGAACCTACCTCCGGTCTATTTCTTCCAGACGTGGTTTCAAATCTACCATCTCAAATGTCAGCCAGATGGAAAGTTATGCCGCTAAAAGTGATCTGTGTCCTCCCCTTCTTGCAGCAGCGGCAGCACGCTGGGAACTGCGAGTGGCAGTTTATGGAGGTCACACCACTCTCCCTCTCGCGAGAATAAGGAAGAGCGGGCATCGAACCCCGAGATAGCGGTGGAGGGGCGAACAGGGACAGGAGGCGGGAGAGGGGAACAAGAGAAGGCGGAGCGGGCACCGTCATCATAATCATCACGGGATACGGTGAGGTCGCGGCCTATCCCCGGACCACCGGGAGGGCGGCGGTCGATGGCGGGGGAGGGAGAAGGGGGAGGGAGAAGGGGTTGCGCGCACGGAGATTGCCTCGCGGGCGGAGGTAACGGCGGAGGCAAGAATTCTAGGCAACGCGCCGAGCTCCGAGCAAGGGCGACTCCTGGTTCGATTCCCTGAAGCTATACGTTTTCACGCGGTCGTATCGAATTTAAAAGAAGCCGAATCTATATTACCCTAAAAACAATGGAGGAAAGATGCACGCATCATGCGTGCACACATGCGAGGCAGAGCCGTTCTTCACTGTTTATGCAATCATGGCAAAAAAGAAAAATATTGATGACGTAGTATAACGTCAAAAAAACGAAAAATGATATGCCAGTAGTGATGCCAAGGAAATATTGAATTTTTTATTTATCGACTAATTTCCTAACAATTGTAATTAATAAAACAATCGACAATTACTTACTTACTTACTTACTTCACTCGAATAGTAGTAATGAAATCTTTATATTCACGTTCATTCCATTGTAGTAAATTACTCATTTCTTTTCATTTACAAACGCTGTGTATACGTAAAGAAAATAGACGTATTTAGTTCATTTCTTTGTCGTAGATTATCCATTTTCCAATTTTTACGTTCGCATGAAAGAAAATTAAACTAATTAGGTATTTAAGCAGATATTGTTTACATCAGTTGTCACGAAGATTGTTTTCGTTTACAACAACTAAAAAACAAAAATTTTCAAGTGAATTACGACTTTAAAATTTGATTTTCTTGAAATCGGCTACTCCTTCGATAAAAATGTACTGAACAAAACATATGCTATTTGATTAGTTCTACAAAGTCGTTTAAAGACTTTTTTGTTATAAGTGATATTGTACGAGATATAAAGAAAAGTTCATTTTTGTCACCAGTAAAGTGGCACTCCTGATTAGGTCACGTCCAATATTTATATCATTTTCTTAGTTTCTTTGTCCCTATATCCAATAAACCAACTTTCATCAACATCCGCCCAGTAGTTTTGAGATGAAACATGCGGACGGTCCCGACCTGACCACTTGTTTTACTTATTGTAAAGAACGCCTATAAAGGAAGCCGACGATTAACTTTTCGATGGCGGTCATGATTCCTCGAGCGGCATTCGCTTTCGAAAGAAAAAGACCGACATCTTTCGACGCCAGTGTTTTAAGTCGCCGTGATTAATCCACGATGCTCACCGTGCAGGCGACGTAAGCAACCGTGAGGCATTCACGAATGATTACGCATCACGCAAGGAGGAAATGCGTCATGAATTCGTTAAATCCAGATGCTTACGGTTGCAGGGAAGCCGACATTATAAGAATTCGAACGCCTTGGGCAAATATGTATAGCAGAAAAAATTATCTTGAACATCCAAAATAGTCGAGCTAAGTTGAAGAAAAAAATGTTGAAAATTCGAAACGAAGAGCGAGAACCGAATTCTCCTAGTTTCGGGTTTTATTTTCAGACACAGATTTGAAAAATAGATGTGTCAACCGATGCTTGTGGTTTGGTGACGTGTGATATAAAGGGATGTAATGGGACAGTGCTGTCGGTTGATCCTATAAAAGGTCCTGGGCAGGCTTATTTCCAGCCGAACCAATCACAGAGCTAAGGACCATGCCTTAAATAGGTCAGATGTAGTTCCGGTCTGAGCTTCCGAGTTTGTCATTTCTGTGTACCCTCCGGGTACTGATATGAGACAAGGCTTTCAGCAGCTATCTATCAGGATCATGATTAGTTTTACTTTAATTACGCGGATTCTTAACATTCGGATGATATAAAATTCACTGATTACTATAGTTCTACCAAATTTTATTGCTTTTAGACTCCCAAATAAAATGTAGCGTTCGTCTACTTGCGCAAATGTACATAAATTTAAACAGCAGGTAAAAACAGACAGAATTTGATGTAGCACACAAACAAATAAAAAGTTGGAACTAAAAAATATTCATGGCTAAAAAAATTAAGTTTGCTCCAACTTCCGAGGACTTTTCTAATAAGCTCAAAAACTAAGATTCGAATAATGCACATTTTTATCAGACTATAAACAATGAGCATTATTTACCGGAATTAAATCATCAACTAAAGTTAATGAGGAAGATATTTTATCGAGTACTAGATAAAAACGTTTTTTTGCCAGAAAACTTCTACTGCGACTACATTGATTTTTGATCCAGTTGAATATCAAAAATTTTTTAATCTCACAACATTTTGAGGAAATTTTACAGAATCGGAAAGATATGCTGAAGTGAAGAATCTAATTACAGTCATTATTTAAAGCTCCATCGCTCATATAATCTGATAAATACCTTAGGGAAATTATTGTGCGATTATCTAGAGAAGAAAAATTTACCCTTTCGTTTGGTTTGGAAGGAGAATCGAGAACAATGGCGATCTCCTTAAAAAATACTATATTAGATCCTAACGCAATTTTTTCCCGTCCACGAGAATTCGTAACTTTGCGTCCGCATTCAAGCATATCACGTAGGACTTATTACTGCTTATTATTGTTCTCCATTGTAATAACTGTTTAAACAAAATATACATAAAGATGGAAAAGTGTACTCTATAAATGGAATACACAGAGATTTCAAAGGAGTTCTTTATGGGAAATACGTATGAAACGGTATCGAAAGATTGGGCGATTCTCGAATTTTTATCTCCCAATTATGTGATCTCGCGAACTTTCTTGTGGTAAATGTTGTTCTCTATCCGAATAAATTTTTTTAATCGATGGTTTACATACCGTATAAGGGCGTGGGATAGAAAAACATGGATTTTAATTGTTGTTTGCCGAGAAAACCGTCTTAGAGATCGATGTAAACAAACTATGCGATGTTTTGCTAGGGATTTCTCGAATTTTTATCTCCCAAACTATAATCCGCAATTGTGTGGTCCCGCGGACCTTCTTTTGGCTACTGTTGTTCTCTATCCGAATAATTTTTTTAATTTATACCTTACAGATGATATAAAAGCTAGGGAGAGAAAAGTTTCGTATTTAATTGTTGCTTGACGGATACCATTTAACGAGATACTAATATAAGTTTCTTCAAGTAATTACGTCAAGTGGAAGTTCTAATTGTCGGATTCAATTCAAAATCACAATTGGGCGATAAATTTTAATAACGATCACTACTACTTAATTTAATTAAAATCCGTCGAGCGGTTTAGGAGATGAACTGGGAACAATTCAAAAAGTTGCTATGTAATACGTCATCTCAGACACGACAGTATGCACCTGAAATCGTTGAAATGCAGGCACTCATCACACTCTATCTGTAAACCAACCAAACAACGAAAACCTGTAAGGGAGTCAGAATTTACCGATGAAGAAGCAACTGCAATATTTAATTATTGTGTGTATATTTAATACATAAAGAAGTCTGTCATCTATGAATTTGGACACCGCGAGGGTCAGTGAAAATAAATTTCGCATGGAATTCACTTTCACACGGGGTTGAGGATTACGTTAGCATCCAATTCCAAGGTCCCAAGTTCGGTCCCAGGAGCTTTTCTTTTTTCCCATTAGAATGGAGAAATGCATTTTCCCCTTTCATTTTAAAATCACTTATAACCATCGAATAAACTCTGGACTTGAGCTATGAGACGCCTAAAAGATTGTTACTTTTATACTGTCGATTTCGAAAAGACATCAAATCGATCCGTAAATTTGGTTTGAACACGAAAATTAGACTTAATTTTGAGCTGAAAATCTTTGGCGCTGACCACGACCGCTGAACGAGTAAGCCAACATTTTCTTTCTTTTGGCCGATCGTTAAAAATGCCCACAGTCCACGCGCAGTTTACTGAATAATAATAATCTGCAATTATTAACGTTGCAAACTATTAAGTTTGACGTTGCTACAACTACACTTTCGATGTTTTATAAATAGCGCGAAGCGAATAACGCAACGCTTTTGTCTATTTGAAGGCTCAATAGAAGCTAATTCAATCGCGTTTCTGACCAATTCTTCGGTGTAACATCAAAACATCGCAAAAATAACATATTTTTTAGTTTTAGCAGTCGAATAAAGTAAAAACGGAGAAATAAACCTTGCACTTTGAGAAATCGAAACTCCTGTGTAAACATATGAGCAAATATAATTGCCTCCTGGAGTCGAACCTGGGACATTTTCGTAAACGAAAATAGTTTTCCCGGGCTCTCCTAGTTGGCAGAAACTAAATGGCGTTTACAGCATTTCTCTATTACAAGCTGTTCAAGAGATAAAAGGGGGGACGGACAGACATTGAGCAATTCTATATAAAAGATACTTTTACACAATGTCACATTCGCTCACCCTGTGAAAGATTAGAACAATAAATTGAACTTTAATAGACTATCAAGTTAATGAAAAACAAAAATCTACGGAAACGGGGCATAAAATGGCTAAAACTGGGATCGGAACGAATTTGAATTTTACTCAATAACGCAATAAGCTGTTTAACACATCATTAACAACACCTATCATTAATCCTTCCTTATATGCACCTATGATAACTCTCTCAAGTGTCTAGCTGTCGCGTCTTTTTGAAGACACCTTCAGATGGAATTAAGAGCCGAGGAAAATAAAAGGCCAAAGGGCAATATACCTCCCCTTCCAAAGAAATACTTTTAGCTACGGCGAAAATATCAGTTTTGACGGACGGATATAAGAAATTTTTATTCGAAACGCTTCTAATCGGAATTTCTTTTTTAAGGATTGACATGATAATTTACGAAATATATGTGGCGCTATTTTGAGGGAGGGATATACTGCACTTCCTCCAAATAAGATAACCCTGAAAAGGTCCCAGGTAGCATAGCATAATCTTCTAGTTATAGCGACTACGTCTGTATTCGGCCCAATTGGCCTATGAAGTGTTTTTATTCTTAAAGTAAGTGTTTAGCTTTAGAAAGTGTTAATTTTAATTTTAAATAGAATTACCGTCAGCTCAAAAACATTCCGGTGTAAAAACATTGACTGAAAGTGCTACGTATTAAGCCCTGATATGGCGGGGAATTGACCCGTAGGAGACGACGCTTTTACCATGTAAGAGGCAATACGGATAATCAAAGGCTTCAGCAAAATCATGCCGAAGTGGTCTACGACCGGATCGGCTTACCCACACCGGGGAGGAACCCCGGGCTTTTCAATGGCGATGGCGATGGTCCCAGGTTGGACTCCAAGAGACGATTATACGAGGGAAGATAAAAAAGTAAAGGGAATTTTTATTTATCTCAAACAGTTGACTATTCTGTTTGAAACAGGTTAGGTTGTTTACCATCAGTCAACACAGTTTAGTAACAGTTTTGATCTGAGTGAGTTTTATAAGAGTTTTTTCGTAGCATTTTTTAAATTACCTGCTTTCCGATTGCACCATTGGTCATCCGATTTTTGTAGTTGGAAGGTGTAAAAACTGCTGGAATCTAACGTCGATTGCAAGCACAGTATGGTGAAAAATGTATGGTGAAGAGCGAAATCTATGAATGGGTGCAAAAATTTCCAGCTGGTCGCACATCTGTTGTTGACGAAATTCGATCAGGCGCCCAGTCAACGTCAAAGACTGCAGAAAACGTTGAAGAAGTTGAAAAAATGACCCGAGAAAACAGAAGAGTCTCTGTTAATACTGTTAGCAAAAATGAAACATCAGTTTGGGTCGGCATATTCCATTACTCACGAAATATAAAATTTTCCTGCGACAATGATGTAATGCAGGTGTCCCCAAACTACGGCTCGCGTAAGTGTTTTATCCGGCTCGCGGAAATTTTATTGAACATCATAAAATCAGTTTTTCCAATTTAAAAACAGGCGCATTGTTCGCATTAGAATTTTTTCTTACATTTATTCACGTTTACTTATAGTTATATATGCATGTATGCTTAGGTAATTATAGAATAAAATATTTTAAATTTTGATACGTGGTTTTTTTCGATCCGGCCAGCCTAGCACTTTCAATATTCCTATGTGACCCTCCTCTCAAAAAGTTTGGAGACCCCTAATGTAATGGATGCGGCGCAAGAATAGCTTCGACAGCAATCGAAAAAGTTTTATTCTGACGGGATTAACAATCTGGTAAAGCGGTGGGAAACTTATGTAATGAAGTCCGGAGATTATGCGGAGAAATGAGCTATTTTGTAAGCCTGTATCATTTCTGAATAAATTTCTATAAGAAAATTCCCTTTACTTTTCGATTTACCCTCGTATTTTCCCATAAGTTTAAGCGGGATTTTCGATTTTTCAAGGTGTAAGATTTTTTTCCTTCATTCATCAAAATACGTAAATATGGACCAAATTTTCTCCTTCTTGGCTTTATTCGGCGGTTAAAAATATAAAATACCTTAATCTTGGGATTTTTAGATGTTACGCGGAAGAATTAGTCAGAATACGCAATTGTTTTCGAAATTTTTATTGCTTTTTCGTACCATTTCCGTGTGTTGTCAAGACGACCCGCATTGTTGCCTTCGATTCAAATAGCGTCTATTAAGTCTTCAAATAAACGAAAGAATTACGTTATTTGCTTCGCGCTTTTTATGTGGCATCTAAATTATAGTTGTAGCAACGTCAAACTTAATACGTTAATAATGGCAGATTATTATTATTCAGTAAACTGCACGTGGACTAGGGGCAATTTTAACGACTGACCAAAAGAAAAAAATCTTACTTCTTTATTTCAATATTTGCAATATTTTGTTTGCAATATTTATAATGACAACCTCGAAGAAGGATTTGATCTTTCAGACAAAGAAACGCCTGACACACGATTAGAGAGATACGAAATATATTATCCAACTGGATTTCACTGAGAAATAAAAACGGTGATTGATATTTTATCGCATAACATCATTTTCTGTTTTTGTTTCTTTATTCATAACTTTGTTCGTGTATATAGTTATTCCTCTTTCTTGAGCGTCTTTTTTACTGATAAGTTTTAAATTAAACTATAATGATGTCTGCTCCTTACTGACAGTTGCCGTAAAAAATAGGATGATTTCTTGTGAAAGAATCAAGAGAACGTCGTCTGCGATACAACCGTGAAAGTAAAAGAAACGCCCGATTAAATGAGAAAACTGAACAAAGGGAATCGCGATTCGTTAAAGATAGAGAAAGACACAGGAATTCTTGATTGAATGAAACCAATAAAAATACTCTTAATTGCCTTCAACAACAACAAATACGCACTGCACGAAATAGATAAACCAACTGGATTTCATTGAGAAATTATGCCTATATTAATGATCCTGTGATTGATTACGAAGGTCTTGAATTGGTTAATATGAAAATACGCAGGTTTTGTAACGACAAAAAATTTAATACAGAAGCGGAGGGCATGTGTTGTTCCAACGGGAAAATAGTTTTAACTGATCTTGAAGATGTGCCTGAACCATTATTTAGTTTGATGAAAATGTTTCTACACAATCAAAAGATTTTCTAAAAAATATAAGGAAATATAATTCGTGTTTTCAAATGACTTCTTTTGGGTCTACTCATCCGGTTCCGAATTATGGTTTCCAATCAACTTTTCGAGTGCGAGGTCAAACCTAACATAGTATAAGCTCATTGTTACCAGTCAATGATCAGAATCATAAGTTTCTTCAAATCTACTTTATTGGCGATGAAAATTCGCAAGCTGATGAAATATGCAGACATAATCCTGGAACAAACGCATCGATAGTAGGATCCCTACAAGAAACGTTTTATTCTTGCAATTTATATGTATAAACATTCAAAACAGCATTGGAACGAATGCTAACAACGAGATGAAATTGGTAATAAAATCAGATAGAGCCACGTGGAAAGCATCCTAGAAGATTCAACGCACCGTTAAAAATTGAAGCCGGGGTAAAATAAGCTAGTAAATAATAAAAACAAACATCACATTCAAAATGTCAGTTTTCTAATTTTTTTAGGAGAATATGGGCTATTATTAATAACCACACATTGTGAAGTACAAACAAATCTGTGTTGGTAATAAGTCATGAGTAAAAAATGAAATACATAGTTGAATTAATTGTACATGAAAAAAATTGCCTATTATATATGTATATAGTTTCCGCAACCTTTATGTCGATCGCTATAACAGGATGGAAAAGTATACTGCATAAATGGAATACACAGAGATTTCAAAGGCGTTCTTAATGGATAATACGTAAGGAACGGTATCGAAAGATTAGGTAATTCTCGAACCTTTATCTCCGAAACCACAACTCGTAATTATGTGGCCTCGCGGACTTTATGGTAGTAAATGTTGTTCTCGATCCGAATAAATTTTTTAATCTATACCTCGCAGATCATATATAAGAATGGGAGAGAAATATATGGATTTTTAATTGTTGTTTGCTGAGAGAACCGTCTTAGCGATCGATGTAAACAAAATATGCGATGTTTTGCTCGGGATTTTCTCGAATTTTTATCTCCTAAACCATAACTCGTAATTACGTGGCCTCGCGGACTTTCTTGTAGTAAATGTTGTTCTCTATACGAATATTTTTTTCAATCTATACCTTACAGACCATATAAGAGCTAGGGAGATAAAAGTTTAATATTTCATTGTTGCTTGACGGATGCTATTTAACGAAATAGATTTTTTCATAGGTAGGATTTTGTGCAAAACCGGCTAGAAAAAACGAAAATCATGAAAAAGTGCAACAATGCGGCTGCTAAAAATTCGCAATTGTTTAAACAAATTTTCAAGGTTTATGTATTTCCGCATGTGCTACAGAGTTGAAATTTTTTTATAAGTAGAATTATAAAAAAACGAAATAGGGATTATACAAATTTTGATATTTTAATTTGTTTGGCACTTAAAAATTCTTAAAGTTTAAACAATAGATAACTGTTTAGACATTACGGGATGAGCTAGGAAGCTGAAATTTTCAAGTTATGTACAGAGTAGTGCACTTGCACAAATAAACATTTGAATCTCTCCATAAACATATTGCGGCGGCCGTTAAAAATGTTTAAAATTTAAACAATTGGAAAAATATTATTTCACTTCTAGAAGTACTACAACTTTAAAATTTGGCAGAAATGTGTAGCATTAGTACCCCATAATGGAGAAAGTATAAAATTCTTAAAATTGCAAAGTTATGGGATTGTTTTAGTCTATTATTTTTACATAAGGGAAAAACGGAAATCACAGCGGAGGTGTAATATTTAAAATTAAAAAAATATTTGTAATGATGAAATATGAAAAATGAATGTTTTTTTATGTTGAGATTATATGCTTACAGAATGCAAGCACCAACTACTAGTTATATATAGACGTTTCTTACAGAGGAGGATATAACATTTAACATAAATATAACAGGAGGATACTAATGTCCAGCCCAAACTACAAGAGCTAGTGAGCTGAAAGTTTCATTTTTTGTAGATATGATGGAATAACCAACAGATAAAATAAGGCAACTCACCAAGTGACAAGAGTTCGACTCCAGAAATTCCGAAAGTTGCGTTTTTTCCCATAAGAAAAGCATTGCGCCATTTTTGTAAATTTTTGCTTTCAGTGTCCTGGGTTCGACTCCAGATACCCCGGAATATCTCCCATAAGTTAGCATGGGAAAAAGTTATCCCACCACTAATCTATAAAGTTTAGGAAGCTGAAATTTTGCAGAATTATTGAATTTTTCTCAAAGCCAAATATATAAATAGAAAATTTCAAAATTGTTAATTTTTAGGGGTTGTTTTAACCCCATTTGAACATTCAAGTTTAATAATTTTTATCTTGGAAACTATATGCTGTAGGTTCGAGATTTTGAAATTATTTTGTAGAAAAATATACATAAAAAGAAGAAAATTTTGAAAAAGTTAAAAAATTTGACCACTAATAATTCGCAAATGTTTAAACATATTTTTGAGGTTTATGTATTACCGAATGTGCTACGCATCTAAAATTTTTTTATAGGAAGAATTTGTAAAAAAAACGAAATAGGGATTATAGAAATTTTGATATTTTAATTTGTTTGGCACTTAAAAATTCTTAAAGTTTAAACAAATAGATAAGTGTTTAGGTACTACGGGATGAGCTAGGAAGCTGAAATTTACAAGTTATTTACCGAGTAGTGAATTTGAACAAATAAACATTTGAATCTTTCCAAAAAAGTATTGCGGCGGCCGTTAATAATGTTTAAAATTTAAAAAATTAGAAAAATATTATTTCACTTCTAGAAGTGCTACAATTTTAAAATTTGGCAGAAATGTGTAGCATTAGTACCCCATAATAGAGAAAGTGAAAAATTCTTAAAATTGCATGGTTTGGGGATTGTTTTAATCTATTATTTTTACATAGGGGAAAAACTAAAATCGCTGCAGAGGTGAAATATTTAGAATTAAAAAAATATTTGTAATAATGATATATCTGTCAGAAAAATTAATGTTTTTTCAAGGCGAGATGATATGCTTTCAGAATGCAAGCACCTTCTACTAGTAATGTTATAGACGTTTCTTATAGAGGAGGAGGAGGAGGTAAGAGGAGGATACTAATGTTTAAGCACTTCTAGATGAGCTGGAGATTCGAAATTTTTTTCTTAGGTAGGATTTTGTGCAAAACCGACCAGAAAAAACGAAAATCTTTAAAAAGTGAAATAATGCGGACTCTAAAAATTCGCAATTGTTTAAACAAATTTTCAAGATTTATGTATTTCCGGAAGTGCTACGAAGCTGAAATTTTTTTAAAGGTGTTGGATTTGTAAAAAAACGAAATAGGGATTATACAAATTTTGATATTTTAATTTGTTTGGCAGTTAAAAATTCTTAAAGGTTAAACAAATAGGTAAAGTTTTAGATACTACGGGGCGAGTTAGAGAGCTGAAATTTTTAAGTTAATTAGAGTTTAATCTGTTTAAAGGAAAAATCATTTCATTGTATTCATGAAATTCTTATTGCGTCGTTAAAAACTATTTAAATTTAAACAATTAGATAAATGGTATTTCACTTCTAAATGTGCTATAAATTTCAAATTTGGCAAAAATGTGTAGCATTATTAACCAATGTGGAAAAAGTATAATATTCCTAAAATTTTAAAAATTAACGATTGTTTTACTCCATTATTGTTCCATAAGGAAAAACGAAAATCGGTCCCGGAGAGAAATCCTTTGAATTAAAGAAATATTTACCATGATGAAATATCACTCTGAAAAATGAATGTTTTTTCAAGGTGAGATGTCTAATGCTTGCAGTATGCAAGCACCTTCTACTAGTCATTCTATATAGACGTTTCTTACAGAGGAGGAGGATATAACATATAGGAGGATACTAATGTTTAGGCACTTCCAGATGAGCTGGAGATTCGAAATTTTTTCTTAGGTAGGATTTTGTGCAAAACCGACTAGCAAAAACGACAACTACTAGTATCCAAATATCGGAAAGCTATGGTTTGAGTTTATTTCTGATCTTTGTAAAGTCTAAAATTTTCTCGCTGTTTCTTAAAATATTTATTATTATGTAACCTATTTGGAATTTTTAGAAATATTACAGATATGGAGAAAGTCATGTGGTGGCCACATCAGATTTTTTTAAAAAAGGTTTGTTTATTGAACTGTTTTTAGGTGATCTTTACCACCGAACCGGTAGCAGCAGAACGCCTTATGGGTACGTCTCGTCCGTCCGCCTGTCGTAACTTTCATCTCTTAAACCGCTCGACGGATTTTAATTAAATTATAAATTATGTAGGAGTGATCTTTATTAAAATTTATCGCCCAATTGTGATTTTGAACAGCATTCGTCAATTGGAACTTCCACTTTACATAAATAATTTAATAAACTTATACTCGTATCTCGTTAAATGGCATCCGTTGAGCAACAATTAAAAACCAATTTCTCTCCCTATCTCTTATATGAGCTGTTAGGTATAGATTACAAAATGTATTCGGATGGAGGACTTCATTTACCACAAAGAAATCCGCGACACCACTTAATTACGAATTATAGTTTCGGAGATAAAAATTCGAGAAAATTCACACATTTTGTTCGAATCAATCGCCAATACGGTTCTCTAGACAAACAACAATTAATTGTCATATTTTTCTATTCCTAGTTCTTAAGTGACCTGTAAGTTATATATTTAAAAATTATTCAGATAGAGGACTACATTTGCCGAGAAACAGCCCGCGAGACCACATAATTGCGACTTTAATTTCGGGTATCAAAATTCAAGAATCTTTCGATGCCGTTTTGTACATATTTCCTATAAAGAACGCCTTTGAAATCCCTGTGTATTTATGGAGTACAATTTTAGATATTTAAAAAAAAATTATTTAGTATAATGAATGACAGTCAAAAAACACTTGAAGAGAAATCTTTTCAAATATCCATTTTGGATATATTATTTCGACCCGTCATTTGACGGTCGATTACTTAGTATTTCAATAAACAGAAACAATTTTAAAGCATTAACAACATAAAACGCTGCATTATTTTTTCCATTCTAATGACTTTTAAACATGCAGATTTCTGAAGGAACTCGCAAAAGTTTTTTTGGGTATCACTAGAAAAAAGCAATTTCTCCCAAGTTTATTTCATCCGTTTATATTTCGTTTTCTTTTTACGGCGGCGTAGGGTGTGGATCTGCGGAATGTCGACAACGTGTCGAAAAAAGGAGGATACCGAGAGCCGTTGCGTGGAAATCTGCCTCCTGAGGCAAAAAGACAAAATGCCGCCCCAGTTCATGACACATTCCCCTCACGCGACCGCGATGACGACATCACTGTTATTTAATCGAATCTCTTGATCGCGCGAAGCCGATATTTTATCCTCAACGTATTGTTCCCAATTGTCTTCCAAATACTGCAAGATTAAAGGAATTATTCCGATATTAAAAATGGAAAAACAACGAATGAGTGTACGCATACCTTCTACGCCCAGGTGTATGCTATTTACTCCGATTCAGAAAGAACCGAACCACGAGAATTGCACACTCGAAACGCGGATGGTGCGCCTGCTTCGCAGTAAATGGTCTAAATCAGGGGTCGGCAACCTTTTCACCTACGAGGGCGCAATTTATATTACTGAGGATTTGAAGGGCGCATAAGCAAGATCAGTTGATATCTCTCTGTATCAGTGGTCGGCCACCTCTTTATGTATGAGGGCGCAACTTTAATTATTGGGGGCGTGAAGTGAAGTAACAATAGTAGATGTGTACCAATATTTATTAAAATGATATTTTTGTATATATAAGAGAAAAACTATTAAAGAATTAATTATAAAAACATGAAAAATAAATCAATGTGAATCTTGGAACTGCGTATCTTCAGCCAACTTGCTATAATTTGGCACATAACTCGAGATACCTGACCTTAGGCAGTTGTCTAAATTGTAATCGGTGAGTCTCGATCGGTACTTGGCTTTCAAGTGTTTCATGCTTGAAAAAATGGACTCGCAAGTGTACGTTGAAGCACAGTAAGAATATATTTTTAGGGCACATTTTCTTAATAATGGATAGCGATTTTCGTCAACTAAATTCCAAAAGTTTTCATCATTTTTATGTGACCTTAAAATAATATCATTCTGCATATTTATTATTTCCATTTCTAAGTCCTCGGTGTTAACGATATTAAAGTAAGTTCCAATATTAACAGACATATCATTGTCCATAAAACTGAACGGATTAGCAAAGAATGTTATTATGGGTTCTACTTCAGAAAACTGAGGAAACCTAAAATTAATTTCCTCCAGGAGAGTTTCAGTGTGTTGTGAAAATGGTTCAGTGGTAACATTTTCATCAGTCAGACTCTCAATAATATATTTTAAATTCGGGAAATGTGATAATGAATTTCTCTCTAGGTGAGACTTCCACAATGCCAATGTACATTTGAATGCGTCTACTGCACTTATCGTTTTTGCAATGCGTTGATTTTCCCCTTGCATCTCCATTTTCAGTTCGTTCAATTTTATAGTTATATCAACAAGAAATCCGAAATCCATCAACCAAGCTTTGTCATCCAACTGTGCATAATATTCATTTCTTGACGTGAGAAATTCCTTTACCTCCTTTATGAGATTTATAAACCTCACAAGTATTTTGCCTCTGCTGAGCCAACTAACTTCGGTATGTAAAACGAGATCATCGAATTCGGCATCTTCACCTTGTAAAAGCAGTTTAAACAATCGGTGTTGCATTGGTACGGCTCTTATGGAATTTATTATTTTTGTTACTGTTTTCATGACATGTTAAAAATGAAGAACTTTTGCGCATAACATTTCTTGGTGTATAATGCAGTGATATGAAATAAATTTTGGAAAGAGAGGTCTTCTCTACATAACGCAATAAATCCATTTTTACAACCTGTCATCGAAGGTGCACCATCTGTAGTAATTGCGGTCAACTTCATTAATGGTATATTACTTTCTTGGACATATTTTTTAAAAGCTGAAAAAATGTCTTCACCTCTTGTTCGTCCCTTTAATGGAAGAATTTTAAGAAATTCTTCCTTTCCTGAAAAATCATTAAACACCATCTTCACAACCATAGCCAATTGAGAAGTGTCTGATATGTCTGTTGACTCATCCAGTTGCAACGAGAAGAAAATACATTTTTGTAAATCATTTGCCAACTCTTTTTCCATATTGGTTGCAGTAACTTCAATTCTTCTTGTAACTGTTCTTGCTGATAACTGAACCATGTTGATTGCTGAGGTAATTTCATTTTTATTTTTAAAATCTTCGAAAAGTGAGTCAGCACTTGCTAACATGGCTTCTTTTACAATCTCGCCATCTTCAAAATGCTTTTTCCTCTTGGCCAACAAATGCGAAATTTTAAGTGATGCTCTTTTTGATTGCTGCACTGGTATGGTAAAAATGCTCGGTTGTTTAGTTAAAATAGATTTCATATCAGAAATTTTCTTTTTCCTGATCTCAGAGTTGAAGGGATAACTACTATTAAAATTTTCGTGGACCGTATTAAAATGTCTTTCAACATTACTTTTCTTTGAAAGTGCGACACAAGCATTGCACAATAAACAAACACAATTTCCTTTCAAATCAATAAAACAGAACTGTTCTTCCCAATCAACATTGAAGCAATATGTGCTTTGCCTCTTATTACTCATAATGGGGATGAAATTTTCTACAAATGAATTAATAAATACAACACACTGAATATCGGGAAAATATCAGAAATATTGTGAGCTGTTGGTCAATTTAAATTGATTTATGTTTAACCAATGAAGAGGGAAATGAGCTATCACTGGCTGATATTGTAAGAGACGAAGAAAAATCTCCCAAACCCTGCACTTTGTATACTAAGCGAAGAACGGAACTCCGAAACCAACGACTCACAACAATAACTCGAGCCAAGTTATGCTACAAGACGGAGGACAGAACTCCGAAACCAACGACTTTCAACAATAACTTGAGGCAAGTTATGCTACAAGACGGACAGAACTCCGAAACCAACGACTTTTGACAAGAACTTGGGAGTTTCACGCGACATAGGGAAATAGTTTTCCCGTATCGAGCGCCTACCTCCAAATAGCCTGAACCAGCTAACGAAGCTATAGTACACGACGGGTTGAGAACAAGGATCTCAGTTAGCCTTGTGCCCGTAATAACGATTGAAGGCGCCAGAACACCTTCACCTAGCATAAACTAGGGGCGGAGAATTCCCTATCTTTTCGTACAGTTCGTACGAGAACGTTTGTATGAATTGTCCGCACAGGCACGGCAATCACACAAACACGATAGCGGCTTCTCCTACTCTCGGCGAGTAATCTCCGAAAAACGCCGTGAAGGATGTATTTATACTAGGGCAGGGTAGGGAGAAGGGAAAGGGACGTGGATAAACAAGAGAGGGGTAACGGAGGAGTATTTATGAAAAGAACTCTGTTAATGACAACAATGTATGTCCCCATTCTGTTCGCTTATAAGTCCTGACCTTGACGATGTTATTTTGTAACAGACATACGATTCGGTTCGGTGTGATGTAAGATTAAGATGCTGGTTACAAAGTTCTATTCATCATCTTGCTCCGCAACTTATTGGTCTTTTGAGAGTTTTCCGTAATTGTTTAACTTGAGTTCTCATTTTGGCTGGCGGTCGACATACAAATGTCTTGCGGGCGCCATGGTGCCGACCTCTGGTCTAAATATTTGCACTGTGAATCAACGGTTAAGGAATCGAAGAACGCAATGTCGACTAAATGTTTATTTATTTAACAAAGAAATTGCAAGTTGGTCGGCTGACAAGGTGGCAACGTAAATAAATGCACAACCGAGGCACTCAGTAATATAGTCACACAAAATTACATAATACAAAACAGCATATCATCCAACACATTAATTATCTATATAATGGCCTGTAAAATACGCTGTACCCTCGGAGCCAAAGTTTTTGAGGTTCATGGTAGGCCTTCATGGCTACCGTAGCAGTCCCAGGGCCCATGAAGTCCATACTGTACTTCACCCTACCAAGCCTTCATTCTTCTTCCTCCGGCTACTTCGTCACCTTACAAAAAACATTTACATTTTTTTTCTGAATTGTTTAACCGATTTAGGAAAGGGCTAAAAGATTTCCTCAGGTAACTCATTCCCCTCACGACGCCTTAACAGGGAAAATGAACACGTTTTACGTGTTCGCCAAAGCTCCTCCCTTATTTCGGCTAATCTCCTTTTAGGCCCCAATACTCCTACGGCTGTTCTTGTCTCGCAAGCGATAACGCCATCGAGTAACGTCATCGAGCACACACACACACACCCACACACATATTTATTTATTTATATTTGTCGATACCGTTTGGAATGCAGAGCATTGTTTCTTGACGATGAGCAAGAGAACCTATCTGTTCGATAGATAATCTTCATGTCCCCGCCTAATAGGCAAACTTTCAAATTCTCTTAGTTACTTGGGCGGATAGCGTTCAGACTTCACCAAGAATGACTGCAGAACCAAATTCGAAGCAACTCATCCGACATTATAAGAGATAGATTTCACGGTTAGCGATTTACCATAACTCTGCGTGACGCAAATCGTGTGCCGCCGCGTCGCATTCAGTTCACGCATGACATTGGTTATTTATGTCAGAAAATATCAACTCGTACATCCAAAACCTCCATGAATGTGACGAAAATAGATGTTTCGATAACATTCAGTATCTGTATCGTTACTTCCAAGTCTCCCAACTCAAATCTCTCGTTATCTCCAACGCAATAAATGTTATTCACAGGGTAACTTGACAACGGCTTCGTCGCGGCATCCGTCATTCAGGCGCGTTAGTGAAAAACGCCACAGTGCAACTCAATTGTTGAGAGTGAATTCAAGTGTCCACTTTATCATGGATCATTATTAAAGTATGATACAGAATATTTCGAAAGACACCTAAATTTGCACACAAAGGGGCTCTACACGAATTCGTTTAAATATGCCCACAGGAGATGATATGACGGAATGTTTTATTTGTGGTAGTAAATAAAAAAATAATGACATATAAGGATTTTTGAAACATTATTATGCGACGCATTGTTGACGTCGTCGACATCTTTATCATGGAGTATTTATGGCAGTCGTTCGAAATGTGTCAGGAAATTAAAAGAGATTAGAGCGAGAACAGAAAGATATTTTGCATTCTTTCCGGACTCGATTAGGAGAGCAATTAGAGGGTTCTTTTGGCAAGAGTAGCCGACATGGAGAAAGCCACCTCCACCATATGCCCAAAAACGTTTCTGCACATTAATATCATTGTTGCTGAAATATTGCCTTAATAGTATACATAGATAATCATTTCTTTGGGAAAATTAAATCACTGATGCAAATGTTGTTACTAGCATAAATGTAACACAAGTTTGTAAAACTACTATAGTTTATTTTTCTCTACTCATGTCCTCAGTTACAAGTCTAATATCCTGCAGAAACATACACAGACACACATACACAACACATATTGAAAAGGATGCTATTAAACTGAAAGATACACATTTCTGGGTATGTAACATGTAAAAATGCGACCACTTATTCTGAATGCATAGGTGAATAATTAAAATAACTAGTGGAACCCGCAAAACTTTTGCGAGGTCAGTCAGAAATCAGCATGTTTAAAAGTAATAATAGCCAATTTCTCTTTCTAAAATTAGAAACAGATATTTTTAATGTCATGTTTGCTTTTATAATTTATATGTGCAATTTTAATTGCCTCTCTCATACGAAAAGGCCATATTTCAGTATTAAAATAAAGAAAGAAGATATTTTCTTTTGGTCAATCGTTAAAAATGCCCACAGCCCACACGCAGTTTACTGAATAATAATAATCTTTAATTATTAACGTTGCAATCTATTAAGTTCAACATTACAACAATAATTTCGATGCTTCATAAAGAGCGCGAAGTGGATAACGCAATTATTTTGGCTATTTGAGAACTTAATAGACGCTAATTCAATCGGAGACAAAAATGTGGGTCGCCTAGGCAACAACCGGAAAGAGTACCAAAAAAGCCATAATATTTTGAAAAGAAATTCGTTTCTGAGAAAGTATTCCATGCAACATCTAAACATCGCAAGAATAAAGCAAAAACAGGGAAATTCGGTCCACATTCACGTTTTTGATGAATGAAAGAAATAAACCTTGTACCTTGAAAAATCAAAACTCCTGTGTGGAAAAATATAATCGTCTCCCGGAGTCGAATCCGGGACACTTCCGTAAACGGAAGTTTTCTCGGGGTCCCCTAGTTGGCAGAAACAAAATGGCGTTTACAGTATTTCTCTATGACAAACTGTTCCAGAGATAAAAGGGAGGACGGACGGACAGACATTGAGTAATTATATATAAAAGATATTTACCTCGCCTACTGTATCAAGCTAGGAACAAGGGCGTCCAAAATGAGAATTATGAAACATTTCCTGTTATACCATTTTTACAAAAATGTCTATATTTTAAGTTTTATATTACATTTAAAGGTAGTCAAAAATGAGAGCTAAAAAAAACTAAAGTTAGGAAAGTGTACAGTGAATCACAAATAACAGCATTTCATGCGATGTAGCATTTGAAATAACGATATAGTTTGAATGAACGCACGTCATAAAACAGCGAAAAACCATTGTCTCTCTGTCATCTAAAATTTTCTTCCCCTTCCTTATTTGGGGTTTCAATCAACGTATTTACATAATTTTAGTAAAATGACTAAAAACTGCAAAAAGATATCAGAAATGCCAATGAAATATGAAATTTCTCATTTATCGATTTGTTTTTAATCAGTTGTAATTAATCCAACAACTAAAATTATCTAAAACATACCTCACTTGAGTTAAGTAAATGTAATATAATATTTACGTGTAAGTTCATTCCTTCCTCGCAATTATCCATTTCTTTTCGCTTACAAACACTGTGTGTACGCAAGGAAAATAAACAGAATTAGGCCCATTTCTTCGCCTTCGATAATCCATTTCCTTTCATTTACTAAACGCTGAGTGGGTATGAAAGGGTATTATACGCATTTACGTAATTATAACAGATCTTGTTTATTTTAGTTGCCACGAAGATTGTTTACGATGACAACAATTAAAAACCGTACAATACATTTTCTAAATTATAGCTTTCTTGTTTGATTTTTAGCCTACTTTTCAGAATGGAAATAGGCTTACAGTTTCGTCGTTATGTCTGTCCATCTGTCGGTCCCCCCCCTGCTAACTTTTTCACGACACTTGGTGGAAATTTCCTGCTACTGAAGTCGAGCTTCCGAGAATAGTTTTTGTTGCGAATATTAAAAGTCCCAGGTTCGATTCCAGGAACTATCCTTTTCATTTGATTTATATCGGAAATCTGAAATTCATCGTGCAGGGTAATTTTCTCTTGCACATTAAAATATCTTAGAATTGTAATATCGGTACGGTATTTGTACTTTCTTATCGATCGCATTTCTTCGAATTTCGCGTAAATACTGACGTTTTTGCAGTTTTTATCGCTCATTACGAGTGTTGCCATAGCAACGACTATTTTTGGACTCGGATTCGGTATAGTCTAATGCAGGGGTCGGCAACCTTTTCTGCATGGCGGGCCACATTTGCAGGGCCGCATTGGGAGCCAAGAAAGCCTCGGCGGGCCGGATGAGCGAATAAATCAGAAGTTTTCTAGAGATTCTGTGATTTCATATGAGCGAAATCAAGTCTACGTAATTTACTAGCGTTAAAACTTCACCAGAAAAGGCTTTGAGACCATAATTTCACTCAAAAAATATAAAATTGCCCATGAGAAATTTTCCTGATCACTTTTTCAATACGGCTTTGCGGGCCGCATAAAGCGTTCTCGAGGGCCGCACGTGGCCCGCGGGCCGTAGGTTGCCAACCCCTGGTCTAAAGCATACACGCGTTATTTTTGCTACACAAATACGCGCGATCAATTTAGTTTTCCGTTCGAATGTATTTATTATATTTTATAATGATAAATTATGAAATTTGAGAACACAATGAGTAACTCATCCGCGGTGATTTTAAAGCTATTAAACCCAATATAAGTATTAAATAAATATTATGTGGAAAGTAGGAACCTTAAGTTCTGTTTGGATCATCTTGTTTTTATAATGGCTACTCATACGATAATCATGTATTAGACAAAAAATATTCTATTTAACTGGTTCTACAAATTTGATTTGATGAATCTTTTGGTATGACCAATATTTTACGAGATATGGTGGAATGTTCACTTTTGTTTTTAGTAACTGACTGTGTTATGTGAATAATTTTTATTGTCATACGTCCTTAATAGCAAACTTCATGAAAATCCATTTGGTAGAAACTGAGAATGAACATGCACATGGATGGAAATATGGAAGATAATTGCACTCACACTGGAAGCAAAACTGCTAAAAATAGGCTTTTAGTCAGAATGCAGTAATTGAATGATAAGGAATGTTTTTTCCTTTTATCACTTCTATTTTTGCTGAGGATTTTCCTTTAGAAATGGTTCTCCTTTAATACCATGGTCAAAAATTAATAAAATTAAAAACAGAAATCATAAATTATTTTGTATGACTTTTTGCAACAGATGAGTATGCCTGCACAAATGATACATCTCCATGGAGCAATTTATTTCCCTTTAGCAATGTAAGCCAACTAGTTGAAAAATATATTACATACATGAATTTACAGCAAAAGTGTATGATTTGAGTTTCTATGATACTGAGGTAGACCATTGACATCTGACTATATGTGCAGCAAATACACCATAGGTATACGTAAATAACGTTCAGTATTTCATAATGGCAGAAATGTGTAACTTGAGTTTTATACAGTGTAGGATCCTTGACGCTGTGGTTTCAGAGTATTCTTCTACATAAATTAGAAAAACATTATGCCAATTATCTACAGATCATTAGGCAGTTCATTAGGTCTGTATATTACACGTATGCTTCAGGTAACATAAAATTTAAGCACTATCACAACCAAAATCTTTCAAAGTTGAGAGAAATGACAGAGAAAGCAAGTCAACGAAGAGAAATGTTTAATGACAATAGATAAATGGAAACATTCCATAATTTCCTAACTACTGGTGACAATTCAGTGCCATTTTTAACTAAGCATGCAGTGAAAGTGTAGATGTTCACAAGCAGTATGGCATTCCGTAATAGACAAATAAGAAATTTAAAAAAATAATGACTAAGTTGCTACTCGGGGAAGGAATTCATATATTCAAACTTTAGTGAATCCTAAGATGTTTGAATGCAAAATGTGCTGCAATTGATTAAAATAATGCTAGTGTGATGTCCAGACCAGTCCTTTTCCCTCCCTTAAGTTATTCCAATTTAAACTGTGCTGAAATTAATTAAAATTCTGGTATGATTTCCAGACCAATTGTCTTCCTTGACAATGCCTGCATCAATACTTAGGACTACAGAAGATGAAATGCAGGCATTGCACAGCCTGCTGCACGGCTCTAAACTGACTCAACAGAAAATTTTCATTTTTGGATCCTTAAGCGAACCACAGAAAATATGCACCTTCTTCATGGTACAATAAGAAATGGAGTACACTGTAAATGAGTAAAGAGACAATATCTAAAGGCTGATTTGACAAAGTCACTCATAGTAGCACAAATATATGAAAAAGAAAGAGAGATTCTGAATATTTCAGGATGTTATGTGAAAGAAAATGTGAATAATCAAAAATTATATTTATTAAAATTAATGTGAACTGCCTTGTTCATATACCTGAGATCGTTTATCCTTTAAAAAACGTCAGAATTGAACTATACATTATATGAAAATATCCATGATTCTAAATCATATAAATGAAACCTTAAGCTAAGTACAGAATCTCTTTCATTCAAAATTCCGAGATGAGGATACACAAAATTATTTGATTATATAACAATTAAATTGGTAAAATGATTATTAAACTTTAATAATGAAAGTTTTTATGGTAATTAAGTGAAGCAAAATCATGGCATAGCGCATGAATGATTAATATACAAAAAATATGCTGAGTATTGATGTGACTATATTTTATCTAGACAATCCATTATTCTCCCTTTGAAAATTTTAAAACGCCGTTAACTTTTCATTTTGGTTACTTTAAGAAACTCAAGTTAGGAAAACAAGGTTTTCTGCGATGAATGTACAACCTAAGCTCTACACTCGAAAATAGAATTATTTAATTGGAATTTGGTTGTGTAGGTACACTAAGCATCCTATCCTTGTTAATGAAAGATATGCTAAAATTATAACTGAACTCTAAGGTGTCCAGACTTTCCGGTTTTTCGGGAGATGTCCCGGTTTTAAGTGGCCCTGATGTACCGAAAGAATTTTTCGGGACAGCGTATTAACTGGGTACTTTATATTATTTCCTGGCCAGGTCTGTAATAATGCTATGTATCTTATGTTGAAATTTCTAAAATTACTTTTCAACAAAATTATAAGCAAGCTACGCAAAATTTATGTAGCACTTTCCTCAGAATCTGGTCCCCTTAGACACGGTTACTGAAATATTAAGCTTTATTAATATTTACCTAATTAAGATCCAAATCTATCCAACAACACTATACTTGACAATGCAATGTAGGAAGTGAGTTTCCTATCACGAGTTCTAAAATTATAGTTTAAAAGCTAAACGAAAATTCTGAGAAGATATAAAATAAACTACCGAAGATAATCAGAATGCATAATTAATAACCGATTCAATGCAATACTAATGTCGCACAGAGTTTTGGCTGATAAAAATCATATGTTTTCTCGTTTGAATATATGAGAACTAGGACAATAAAGAGCTTAGGTTTAACCACTTTAAATACCAATAACGAAAAATACTCAATTCTCTCGGATCGATACATAAGTGATCGAGAAAGTATTATCACAAAATAAATTTACTTTCCGTTGCAAGGACTATGATGACATAGACTTCTTTATTTTAACGCGTATATAAGCAAAGCTATTAGAATATATTTTAAGAACTTAATAAAATGATTTGAAAATCTTAATTTAAATGAGTATTTAGTAAAAAATTAAAAAGTATAGCATTTCATAACGTCGGGAAACCACCTTCCACTATATTTTAAGGAGACAAATTTATAGAAATACTATCGGAAAATATTATTGTCTTATATATGAACGACACCATTATACCTGATGTTTAACATCTAAGGTAGAGTAGAATTTGGACCTTGATGGTGAAGGTAACGCCCATTTTGGCAAAATCAAAACAATTTTATTTCAATGTACTTCTGAAAGAAATTAGTTTATATCCAGAATACAAGAGGAAAAGCGGGTAGAGAATTTTTTTTATAAATATATTTTGTCTAACTGACACTCTAATTACGTATACCTATATATAACCTTCCGTTTAAAAGTATACCATAAATAAATCAACGGAATCGCGATAAACTCATAGATAAAAGACAAAAATACTACTTACTACAAACTTCTGGTACAACAGCGAGTAAGTCAAAATGTTTGGAAGCCGAATACGACAAACCGGTAGTAGAATGTTTACAATTGCTAGTATGAAAACATTGGATGACGTTAATTCACGATATTGACACTGGGGTTGTTCAGAGCGTCTCTGAAGTTAGCTTCGATGGCTGCATGGCTGCGATATAATCGAACCTTAACGGTTGCTTCGAGTATGCTCAAGTATGCTCTTCAATAGTATTGCGAGAAAATTTGCCAAGTATATAGTATAGCCCATTTCTATAGTTATTTATAGTTCCATAAAGAGTTTACTCGAATTGCAAACTATAGTTCGTGCATTTGTTGTTTATCCTGTCGCAGAACGTACTATTTTATTTCCTGACTTGCTAGTATGCATTAATTTGATATAGATTTAAATTTTTTAGCAATGCTTTTTACAATCAATGCAGAAGTAATGACCTAAAGATAAATAAAGAATTTTTCCGGTTCTATTTTGTGAAAAATCTCCTACAATTAATTAACAACATTGTAGTAATTACCAGGACCAGATTAAGCGGCACCTACACAAAACATGCAAGTGCGTGGGGCCCAGAAGACAAGTGGGAACACAGAGAGCCGACCATATCTCGTCTCCCCGAAACCCTTTCCAGGTGCTGCCGCACAGATCACAAATTTTGCAGTAATTGTAGATCAGGGTCTCCCGCACTACGCGCAGTGATTACATCCTGCCCGCGGATTTTCATAGTGTACAGCAGCGGTTCCCAAACTTTTTCACTTCACAAACACCTTGAGCTAACCTATTTCTCGTCGCGAACCCCTTGGATTGCAACATTTGTGGCTACGAATCCTTTATAATGGAGAGTAAAATTTTCAAAAGCATCTTTTTGAACGCGTTTAATTCATGAAAAATAAAAATTTTATATAGCACATAGCAGTGCCGGCTCTAGAGCTTTTAGCGCCCCGAGCGAAAATTTTTGTTGCGCCCCCTCAAGTCGTCAGTTTTGAAAAATAAATAAATTCATAAAAATATCGCACTTTAAAAAACTATATATTTTGATACAATGATTTAAATCTGTCTTGCATTGATGTTAAAACTGTGTCTATTAATACATTAAAAAAGTGCATTTCAAAATGTTTTTTCAGACATATTATGGGTTCATCTTTGCTCTCATAATCAAATTATTTCTTAACATATCTTATTCTTTTTATTTCTTCAAATTTCGGTTGAATATTAAGAAGTTCAGCAAGGCTTTCAGCATTTTTTATAGCCTCCTCAAATCCATTTTCTTTATATTAAAAAAAAAATTCAATGCATAATTTTTCCAATCGTACAGATTCGCAAATATCAAATGTATCACGTTGCATAGATTTACTAACAACATTTATTTGGAAGAGAACTTCATACCAAATTACCAATGATACCAAAAATTTTCTAAATGACTGCATAAAGTAGAAGCTTCATGAGAAACCACTGCATCACAAATTTCTTCTTCAGCTAAAGTAACAAGGGCATCATGAATTTCAGCAACTTGAAATCTAATAGCTTTTACACTGTGAATTTTCGCTTCCCAATATGTGTCACAATTGCGTTTCAAAGTATATAATTTTACATTGCTAGTTAAAATTTGCCACCGTTTTACGGATGTAGCAAACAGGGAGTATAATCTCCCTATAATACCAAAAAGAAATAGATTTCAAAGATTTAGCTGCATCACACAAAACCAAATTTAAATTGTGACATCCACAAGGCATATAATACGCCAGTGGACTTCGATTTAATATTCTTGACTGCACTCCACTCTTATGGCCTCTCATATTGGCGCCATTGTCATAACCTTGACCGCGACAGTATTTTATATAGATATTTTTTTCTGCCAAAAGATCTATTATTACATCTGACAATCCTTTACCAGTAGAATCAGTTATTGGTAAATATCCTAAAAACCGTTCATTGATTTCACAACCAGTATCGTCATTATTTAAATCAATAAATCTGATGGTTATAGATAATTGTTCAATATGACTTATATCCAGAGTGCAGTCTGCTATAATTGAAAAATATTTTGAATTTTGTACCATAGAAATAATTTTGGTGTTAACATCTTGGGCCATTAATTGAATTAGTTCGTTTGCAATATTCATTCCGCAATAATGAATTTTTGATTTGTTTCCTAAAATATTTGTTATATGATCTTGCAAAACAGGGTCGAATTTTGCTAGTAACTGAATGAGACCCAAATATTTGCCGTTATTTGGAATATATAGTTTATTGGACGTACCTCGAAATGCCATATTATTTTCTGCAAGATAAAGAATAATATGCCTCAATCTAGTTAAAACATTTTTACACTGTTCAGTTTCTTTTTGAATTAATATTTGTGATTGTTTATCAATTGTTTGTCCTGAGCGAAATCTTGATTCGGTCTCTTTCCATATTTCATAGCATTTCATATGATGAGGACTACATTCGTGTGATTTTAAGGTTGGGGCTAAATGAGCCCAGTCATTGAATCCAACAGCTAAATGTGATTTTCTGGTAGATCCTTGATCAAAACATAAACAGCTGAAACAGAATATACAATCGGTTGATTCTGAATACATTAACCATTTACGAGGTACAATTTCATTATTAGGAAGTGCGCGCAAATAATGGTTGTTTGAAAAATGACGAACATCAGAATTGCAAGGATAGTGTCCAAGTTGAACTTGTTTTAGAGTCTGACTTAATAAATAATCTATAATTTTTTTATTCATATTACTACACCATAAAGCAGGATCTGACAAGTTTATTAAAGAACTATCAACTTCCAAAAAATTTGATTATAATTTTGATTCACCTTGTTCAATGGAATCACTCGAACTCGATGAAATTCCGGCTACAACTGTTGAAATGGTGTCTTCATTTCTATTTTCTTTATCAGTTTGATTTGAAAGTAATTTTGATTCACCTTGTTCAATGGAAATGCTCGAACTCGATGAAGTGCCGGCTACAACTATTGAAATGGTCTCTTCATTTCTATTTTCTTTATCAGTTTACTCGTAGTAAAATATGATTGTAAATTCATGTATTATATATATATATATATATATATATATATATATATAAAACAGCTGCCAGCTTGGTCCTCAACTTGGTAAGTGTCCGCTGGGCTTCCCTCAACACCTTGTTGCCACCCTCATCACTACCTTTTCTTTTCCTTTAGTTAATATATATATATATATATTTGTAAATAAAATTTAAAACAAATAATAAATAATTAAAAAAAAACAATCAAAGTCAAAATTAGAAATAAGAAAAATCAGCAATTTCGTAAAGAACTAAGGTTATTTAGTTACATTTGTGTTTAAGTTTATTATTATCGCTCATTTAATTGTAATAAATGTAATAATGAAATAATGAACTGTAGTAGATACTTACAATTACAGAAATAATACCAATGATATTTGAATTCTTAAGAAGAAGTCGATATATGTATTTTTAACAAAACTAACACAACATACATAAAACACATAAAACCGCAAACAGTACATACTGGTTACAATGTAAACGCTTACTTAAATATTATTATTTTTCTGTTATCGTTTTGTCTGCGGTCTACCGATTTATTGTGAACCGAATATTGTGTACACAGAGGTGTTGTTACAGAAGAGGTACCATGTCTCTTCCGTGTAGTCCACTACCGACTCTTGAAGGTCTCTTAGTGGAGGTGAATAACTGGTTCTTTTCCGAATATCCTTCCTAAGGCAGGCACCTGTTGCCTATACGATCTTCCGAAGCTTGGGAGAGGGAAGATCGTCTGCTTCCCCCGTAGCAGCCCGTACACGGCGATGCCGATCCCACGGCATGGCCTTCTGCTCTCCGATGGCCTGAAGCTCCGTCGACTCCTTCAACTTCAGGTCAGCGAAGAACTTCACCGCCTTCTTTCTTAGTCCGTCCGTGATGGGCTCGGACTCGGTGAGGTGGTATAAAGCCGCATTGGAAATCATTCCCAGGGCTAAGATGTAGCGGAGACAGGATCGCTCGGCAACCGCAAGTCTGCTCTTCCCAGCTGACGACAGCCTTCCACTCCAGGCTGGCGAGGCATAGGTGAGGACACTGAAGATGATGGCCCGGCACAAGTGCAGCTTCCTCCGGAGAGGAATATGCTGCGAGCGGAGAAGTGGCGAAAGTGCTATCTTGGACCCAAAAGCGCGGTGTGCTGCCCTGGTCGCATGTCGAGTGAAGTTGAGCTGCCTGTCTAAGGTCACCCCCAGATATGTGACCTCATTCATCCAGCCAACCTGCTCGACACCGACCAGTATGCCGTCGACGTCTGCCGGCCTGCCCGTGCGGAAGACGATGGTCTGCGTCTTCTTAGGATTGATGCAAATCCGCCACTTCTCGTACCAGTCCAGTAGCCCATAGGTGGCGCGTTGGAGGTAGTCCACCGCCTTCTTGATGTTGGTGGAGCGGCAAACCAGGGCTGTGTCGTCAGCGTAGACTGCGAGGAGGGTGTTCCAGCCAAGTTCCCTGGGAACGTCAGCCGTGTAGATGTTGTAGAGCAGGGGCCCTAGGACCGATCCCTGGGGATATTGTGCACAATAAATTCTTTGAACCTATATATCTTTATTACCGTTGATTATACTGTTTATTACATTGTTGCAATTTCCTTGTTACCGTTTATTACATTGTTGCATGAATCCTTTCCCTCCGCCCGGGGGCGCCGGGCGGCCGCCCAGTCCGCTCACCGTTTAAATTATGTGTAAAAAATAATTGTGTCTTATTACAATAATAATAACAAAACACAAAATGCGCCAGCGCCCTTTGGCGCCCCTTAAATATCGGCGCCCTGAGCGCACGCTCCGCTCGATCGTACCTTGAGCCGGCCCTGGCACATAGTATGTAAACGTTCACAATAAAATCAGAATATTTGATATTGCCATAGGTTTCTAGTTAGTACCTTGTAAAAATGCAAATATAATTCTTGAAGAATAAGAAAAAATTTAAAATAAAACCATTCAACTAATTTGAATGAAATTAAAATATTGGCAAGAATTGCAGTACCAAGAAAGTGAAAAAGACGCCATTACCAAATTTTTCTCGCGAACCCCTAGCAGCAGATTATTTCAAATTCAGATTTATTTCGCAAATCCCTAGGAGTACGCGAACCACCGGTTGGGAAACGTTGTTGCAGGGCCGCGTCAACCTGGAGTGCAGCGGGTGTACCGCACCCGGGCGCCCCGGCTTTAGGGGCGTCAATGGTTGAAGAGTTATTTTAAATAAACAGAAATGAGCTGCAAAAAGATGAAAATCGACGAGCATTTTACATTCCCTGTGCAGCTCACAGCTTAAATTTAGTAATAAACGATCCTGTAAAATTATCGTACGCAACCGTGGATTTATTTGGAATAATTCAGGAACTATACGTGTTTTCTTCTTCGTCAAAACGCTGGTAAATTTTACGAAATCATACAATAGATCTTACTCTATCAGATACGCTATGGCAGTGATGTCCAACCGGTAGCTCGCGGGCGCCTAGTACCCCGCGAAGCTTTTTTCAGGCGCCCGCGGAACTAATTTTATAATTAAATTGGTCAATACAAAATATCATTTCACTCAAACAAATTCAAAGTGATTGGAAACAATCTATGCAATATCATAAGCTCCTCCCCCCCCCTCCTCTCCCTCCGCTCAACAGAATATCAAGGAGGAAACCCCCCGAGTTATGGTAGGGAGCGGGCTCACCCTGAGTTTTGGGCAAGCTAAGTAGCCCCCGATCTCGAAAAAGTTGGTCGCCACTGCGCTATGGGAAAGCCGCGATGAAACTATTAAACATCTCCGTTACTTTTTAGGGGATATTTATGACGCATTATGTGCGTTGTCATCAGATCCGAATCGAGATTCCAATACCAAACATCAGGCACAATCATTAGCACAAAAATTAACTTGTTTTAAATTTATTTGTTCTATTGTAATTTGGTATAATATTTTGTCAAAAGTAAACGTAGTAAGCAAAATTTTACAGAGATCCGATATTAATATTTAAAACAGCATTGACGAATTAAAAAAATTACATGAATATTTAGTGAAATTTCGTTTTGACGAAGGATTTGTCTATTTTAGTAGACGCCAAAGAGATAGCACAGACCATAGAAGCAGAAGAGAAATTCCCTTCTATTGCCAGTATTTGATTTCGAAAAACAAAAAGAAAGTTTGGCTATGAGCATCAAGATGAGGCCATACAAAATCCCACGCTGAATTTTAAAATGAACTTTTTTTCGCAGTTTTGGAAACAAATATTAATTCTGTCAATTAAAGATTTAATTTATTAGAAAGTCATAATGACACTCAGTTTTTATATAAAATATCAAATTTTCCAAAAACGGACAAAAAATGTCCTAAATTGCTGCATGGATTTGCATGCTAAATTATCACACAATAGCATTAAATAATGCGATACAAAAGCTTTAGATTTATGCGATGAATTAAATATAATTCAGCCCTACTTATAAACAAATATGACTCTACATGATGTATTCTAATATATTTTTCATAATAATTTGCTAAATACTTTTCCAAATATAGCAATTTGTATCCGAATACTACAAACTTCCGGTTACAATAGCGTCTGGAGAACGACCGTTCTCTAAATTAAAAATTATCAGACCACTTGAGGTCAGTCATGCTACAAGATCGATTGTCTAATTTAACAATTATATCGATAGAAAATGAAATTTGTGAAAATATTGACGTCCAAGAAATTGTAGAACAATTTGCAACTGCGAAACCACGAAAAGCTAGTTTCTTTAGAATAATGATAATATTAATTAATGTTATATTCATATGTTGATTACTTGTAATAATTATTTTTGGATGTTAAAGTGTATATAATAAAAATTATATACAGTAATACTACATTATTTAAATTGTGTAGGTGTGGGGGGCGCCAGAAATATCTTGCACCCGGGCGCAAGTACCCCTTGGCGCGGCCCTGAGCTGGTGTACAGAGCAATCGCAATGCCCTGTAAAATATGCGCCCTGCTCAGCCTGATATTTTCCATCGCATGGCGTTGCTGTCTGGATCAGTGGTTCTCAAACGGTCAGGGGCGCGCCTACCCGGGGTGCAATGCACCCGGGCGTCGACTTGCCGGGGCGCCTTCCCATTAAGGTATTTGTATCTATATATTGTTGCAATTCGAGTTGTGCATTCTGTTTGGGAATGTTGCCTCCTTGGTCAGAGTGAAAAGGGAAAGTGGAAGATACTAAAATGACACGAAATGTTCAAAGCAAAATTTTTCCGTTCGCTTGCGATACGCGGTTGCGTGACTTAAGGACACTAGAGCACGTATCAGTGGCGACCGAAAATGGGTTCACCGTAGGAGTTGCCAGGAGGTGGGGGCGCTACTCTGTTATCGCTATCCCGACCCTAGCGAGGAGCTCCAGCTAAGGCGGCGATCCTTTCGCAAAGTACCATCAGGGCCGGCCCGAGGTAGGGGCGAGCAGGGCGGCTGCTCGGGGCGCCAATGTATTGTGGGCACTAAATCAATCATCTATGTATACATTTTGTACTTGCAAGTGAATACAATTTGGAAACAAATTTACATCAAACCTACATGGAATTCCTATTTCCTTTCATTATCAATTATTTTACAGAGCAATGGATAAATGAGCAAGTTCTTCTAAAAATATCTATACAAAAATTTACGGACGGGAGCGCTGGAGCACTTCCTCGCCCGGGGCGTCAAAATACCTTGGTCCGCCCCTGAGCACCATCGACCTTTACCATAAATCCTTTCGCTGGAAGAATACCAGATGTCTACCATTTTTTTTAATTCTCCCTCTTACCGAGTCTTGAAAATCCCAAATCTGTTTTAAATTGATTTGGAGTAGCTTTTCCGAAAACTAGCTTTTCTTACTCCTTCACGATTCCCCTCCTACGTTAACGTTCATATTCATTTCGAAATTATACAAAGCTCTTAAATCTCTTGAGCTTTCGTTGGAGAATGATCGCTTTTCCTCAACGGTGTGTGAACAGAAGAGTGTGATACTTGAAGATAGGAAGATAGTACCTACACTTCGTTCTGCGAAAAAAATTTTTTTGGAGCTGAGGAGATCATCGTTCATGCAGAGGAAAACTACGCATACGTAGTGTTTATTTTCTTTATTTAATCGAGGAGGTATTTCATTTCATTTTTGCTTCTCGAATATTCTCGGAGGGAGGGGTCTCGGCGGCCAAACATCCAGAAGGATGGGTCGCCTGACGACTATGACTGAGAACCACATCTAGATTGCGCGAACAAGTTGAAAACTTTTTTTAACTTTACATTACTAAAAATTAACATCCTCTTACGCACTAAATTTTTACTTTAAGTAAAAATTACTTTTTAATTAGGGTTTCTGCTTTCTTTGCCTGCTATAAAGAATTTACCTGCTACATTATAAATAGCGATTCTGGTTTGCGAGGCCACTAGGTGATAGTGGTATGTGAGGCCCCTAGGAAATAGTGATTTGCAATGACCCTAGGCGATGGTGGTTTGCGAGGCCCGTAGGTGATGGTAGTTTGCAGGGCCCACGACTCACGAATTCTAAAAACGTGGTTAAGTTTTACAGAGGAAAGCAAGCTATCAAACTCTTAATGATTTATTTGCATATATATTTACAATGGAGAACGTTGTCAATCATGTCTCAAAGTCTTCTATAGAGTCAGGAGCTTAGTGCGAGAGGGGAAAGAAATGTAAAGTTCGAGTATGTAAAATTCCCAACACAAATCTTACCTGATGAAGACAATCAACTTAAATGATATTATGCTAGGATCAGTCTCAACTGATGGATATCATTGAAAAAATAATTATTTATGAGGGTTTTTTAAATAATTAATTTGATCAGACACATTTATTTGACAAAAGATGTGAACTTGTTTCTTCGTAAATAGAACATAAGATTCTATTTATTATTAACCTGTATTAGGATTAAAGATAAGTATAATTTAATTTTCCAAGTGATGTGAAAAATAAAAATAACTGTCCTTGCTAAGTTCTTTTAAACTTTCTTAGTAAATATTACAGAATAAACAGGCTCAACATAAAGACAAATCAACATAAACAAAATGACATAATATCGTCAAGGGGCTCTATTTTAATCTTATACTGTTTAAAATGTTTTTCGCATGGCTTAAAGAAATTAATTTTTTAAACGATGCTACAATAACGAATAAAATGGTTCTTTAATTCAAAGGGGAATGGTTCACTTATTCTTCAAAAATGTTCGAAATCTTTGTAAACAAAATGACGTAATATCGTCAATGACTCGCGAGTATACATCCAATATTACCATTCGCTCAAATGAGGTGGCCATGGTAACTGATAATTCTCATTGTTTAAAGGTCGCGTTTTTTCGTATTAAAAAAGGATTTTCCGGGAAATTCGGAACGTAATTGAATTTTCACGGTAAACAAAATGAACTTCTTTCTTTTTCCAACACAACGGTTTAGGTCCCGACTTCGTTATCTTGATTCTAAATAATTTTAAAATGCGATTTTATGATGCCCGAAACTGATTCCAATGCTTTTCTTATGGAGTACAGGGGCGTCGGAAAGCCCCCCTTAAAATAGAAAGCATTTAACGTTTACGGTAGAATTTAGTACCATTAAAGAACAGGAGATTTTTACCAGAGGTTGTACCCAATGAATTATCTTCATGCCAAATTTCATCTCTGCAGCACTTCTAGAAGTACCTTAGGTTTTATATGATGTATCCAAAATACAGGGTGTTTCAGGAGGAAAGGGAGATGATAGTAGAGGTCATTATAAGTGAAAAAGTTCATACGAACGTGTCCAATTCTGAATGGTTATGGAGCTATGGATGTTTGAATCTAAAAATACATCAGAATTGTGAATTTCAATAAAAATAGAAAAACAAATTACTGCGTAATGTTTATTATTTAAACATTAGCATTTTGAATAGTATAAAATACAGAAAAATAATTACTTAAAGTTTATATTAAGTTTTCGAAAATTCCACCTTCAACCTCAACGCACTTAGCAGCTCGTTTGCGAAGATCTCGTGGTGTTCGTCTGAGTTGATTGTGACGTTCCTTTATGCGGGCTGCAGCATCCAAAATGCGAGAGAGCAATTCGTCTCGTGTATTCACTTTTATTTCGTAAACCTGGCTTTCCATTCACCCACACAAACCATAATCCACGGAATTGAGGTCTGGAGACCTCGGTGACCAATTATGCGGACCACCACGACCGATCCATCAATCAGGGAAAGTATTATTTAGATGTTGTTTCACCGCATGGGAATAATGTGGAGGAGCTCAGTCATGCTGAAAGTATATACCAGCCCAAAGGAACATCCTCCAGTAGTCCTGACAATTCATTTTGCAGAAATGCTAGGTAACCTTGCCCTGAAAGACGATCCTCTAAGATAAATGGACCATGATCATGGACATGATCATCGATGATACCACACCAGACATTGACACTGAAACAATGTTGAAAATTTGTTTCCACAATGGCATTGGGATTTTCTTGAGACCACCGATGAATGTTGCGACTGTTGTTGGTACCGTCGCGTGTGAAGGTAGCTTCATCGGTGAACAGCATTAATCGGTGCAATCGGCGATTGGCATTTCACCAATGATAAAATTCCAGCCGCCGGGCAGGGCCTCCTGGGGATGATGCTACAGAATTTTCAAGTGAAACAGTACCAAGATCAACCAGCCTTTCTTGTGTCATCGTTGAACGCAAGTAAATTTGAATTAATTATAACTTTGAAAAGCTACGTTCACCACTAGCTATAATGACCCGTATAGTCAATAAAATTCCAAGCACATTAGAAATATTTGGCATAATTTCAATGAAACGTTTGTCACACATATATCGCAAGGCATCCAGTGCCGTTCTCCATTGGGCCAGAATTATTTCTGACAACAGTAAACGGGCTTAATCCCTCAATGTAACTTTTAAATTCATGCTGCTGCTCCGAAAGCAATAGTTACAGGTCTTTTCACTGTTTAAAAAAATCACCATCAGACATTTTTCAGGGTAAAATACTGTAGAAAACGCGGAATTTTTAACATATGAAAATCTGAAATCGTTCTCTTAGTGGTGTAAATTCCAGTAAATTATTAAAAAGTCCGACGGGTAATTTTTCTCAGCATCATTTATTGATTCATTTTCAGTTTCATGTGAAAATTGTTTCTTTATTTTTCTTCATAAAACAGACGATTCCACTCGAGAAACGGTTACTTCTGGATGGATTTCAAGTTCTTTTGCAAGCTCCTTTGCTGCGATTTTCAAACTTTCGAAGCCATTCTATTTGAATTGCATTAAGAAAATTTCTGTTTTGCAAAAGTGATAATGGTTGATCTAACTGCACATTTTAGCTTTGCATAATCTTGCTAACAACATTAATTTGAGCGAGAATATCGTACCAAACAACTCAAATCATCAAAAAATTGATGGAATAAAGCGATCTAAAGATCCTATGCAGACATGCATAAGCTGTAATGTTAGGAATAATTTTGAAACGAGACAAAAGTCTGCTATGTGTAACTCTTCGAGGAGAACCGTTGGGGCAGTTTGATACTAGCTTGGCTAGTTCCGTCCCAACCAAGAAAACATCCGCGTTAAGAAACGAGAAAATTGATCTGCTACGATAGTTCAGTGGTAGAATATCCGCCCGGCAAGTGGAAAGACCCGGGTTCGATTTCCGGTCATAGTAGACTTTCTTTCTCGTTTCAAAATTATTCCCAAATCATCAAAAATTAAAAGTTTTTCAGTTCTTTAGCCAATGAAAGTGCTTCTGCTCGGCTTTATAGGTCATTTGTTGTTTCCGAAACAGTAACTAATGCATCACAAACGTCGCCAACTGAAAACGAATCACTTCAACACAATTAATGGTACATGCACACCGAGTTTCCGATAATGATTTTACTGCAAAATTAGTAACATGATTTTTGCCATAATCGTGTTGAGCCAGAAAAAGGAACATGCATTTTCTGCAAAACTAAAAAAACGATTTAGCAATAGATGACTCTGCCATGTCGCAGAGTATTCAATTTAAATTGTGGCATCCACAGGGCATACAGAGACTGGGCTGCCCTCAGACAAAAGTCTCACAATCAGTGGCAGAAAAGAATTGCCATGATCACTCACCATGTGATAGGAATGGAATTAGCAAAACTAAACAGAATTAAAACGCTTTCATACTGACCACTTCTAGCCAGGAAACTTTTTTGTCATCCGATACAAATGCATTAAGCCTATTACCACGCAAATGATATTCTTGTACCAGAATGGCAGAGAGTTAGATTTGGACGTGTCAAAATCCGGATAACCATATGGTACGGATGCATTTAAGTGTTACAAATCACAGGGACCTCTTTTCTGCAGTGCAGCAGTATGCTGTAACTAATATTTGTTTCACATCCTTCACCCAATGCCATGCCCTTCTTATGTTTAACCCTCCCTCCACCACATTTGGGGATCTTTTCTCCGAAATGGGAGCTTGCTAATTAGACCAAACCTGGACTTCACGCCAATTTCTCTTTGTTGACTACCCATCCGTTTTTTTTCGAAAATGAAGTGTATTTTCAGTCTCTCCCATCTCCACACCATTCTACCCAGATTCAACAGCATTTCTGGGAAGATATGGAACACTACCACTGCCCTCACCGCTATTTTTTCTACAACCAGACATTTAAATATCGTCAGTGACATACTCGATACTCCCATGCGACAGGAGGCCCATGGCCAAAAAAGGCCCAAATGTTTTTTTTTTAAGGTTTAAAATTATTTCTCTAGATTTCAATTTTGTTTTGGCACATTTTCCAGTATGACACTTTCACTAATCAATATAATTGTAGGTATTTCTATCATATCCAGGAAAAATGTGAAACGTATCTCCCAGTTTTTATACAGTGCATAATGTACAATTCAGCGATCCCTTAAAAGTGGCGGCCCCGGGTGACTGTCCGGCTCGCCCGCCCCTAAGACAGGCTCTGCCTAAGATGCATGGAAAGTCTTCTCGAACTGGTACCAGGACTATGTTCTACCAATCGAAGAATGTTTTCCACTTCAGCAACATCCTGTTGACCTTGACATTCAAATGAAAAGTGAGTGCTAGGAAAAGTAGCAGTCTCACGCAATGTGTTGAAAATCCTAGTACATATTCTTCCATCCGGGATTCAGCGGTTTGAAAACCATTGTCGGTATTCTACAACAGCAGCTGCAGCACTTCCATCGCAAAATCCGTAAACATACACCATATCCACATATTTGGCATTTGAGACAGATTTGGACACGTTCTTATGAACTTTTTCACTTAAAATGACCTTGACTATCATCTCCCAAAATATTGACCTTTCCTTCTGAAACACCCTGTATATCCTATATCTCTACCATAAATATTTTGAAGAATTTGTTTGTATGTTTGTGCATTTATAATGCAACAACTACAGAATGTAGAAGAAAGGTGCCATTTTAACCACAATAAAAAGTTAAGCAACATGTGAGGGTTTTTGAACTACATTTTCTATTTAAAAAAAGTTTCTTTTAATTTTTACCATTTAAATAACACGGGAATGAGCGCATTGTTGGATTAACAATCTACATGACAACCATTATAAACAATACCTAATCTATAGATATTAATAAAAGGCAATGTGTGTGTGGAAGCGTATCTCCAAAAAAACAAGAAACTTGGTACACTTACTAATGGAACCATGAGGATGTGCACCTCGGGGCCAGAATTTTTATTTTTGCATGGAGTGAGGAAGTGCTATTTCCCATAAGATAACACATAAAAACTGATTTTTCGACTTATAGGCTCTTACTCTTTTGCAAATTAAAATTAGAAAGAATTGACCAACGATCTTCAGACCTGGACTGTTTTAAAGAAAAATAAATTATGTTTCTTATTCTTATTGTCACATTTTGCCTACGATACAAAATTACTCAAGTTCTATGTTTAAATCTTATTTATTGGAAAAATTTAAGCTTTTTAACGTTACATTGCCTTGCCGACCACATCATTGTTAAACCCGAGACTGTATTGTCTCCTTAATCATACTAAATGCATAAGGTATGTGCCTTGAATGCTTTAATATGTGAGAGAGGAAGAAAGAAAGGACAAAGACAGAGAGACAAAATTAAATGTTCCATAAATTAAAAATAATTTTGGGAATATAAGAATTGTATAACATAATGTTATTATTGTCATACAATATCTATTCACCCAAAACTATTTTTACTCTCCAGAACTCTCAATTATGTGAATTTTATATTTGTTTACTTTTTAATGGCTATTAAAGTTGGTTTCATTAATTTTTATTTCAATTTGAACTTAATTTATAATTCACGCATACCCGTCATATATGATGGGCAATTATGCTACATCTAAATTTTAGATAATTTGACTCATTTTGTTTTGTAATTATGATTTTGGAGTCCTTATGCAAGTAAACATTTTGGAGCCACCACCTATGTAAAAAATCATAAAATTATTTTCATATGATTAAAATTTTCGATTTTGTTCAACATTCAAGTCTGAAAATTTCTTTATCAACACATCATTTTTCATTTTGCATGCTTCTGAGTTTTCTTCTAAGAAAAGTCATAAATACTTTAATCTACTTATGGGCATACAAGTGCGCATCTTTTTATTTACTTAAATCTTAAAAAAGAACTTTCATTTGACAAGACAGTTGCATATATCATCAAACCTGCATGTACATTGCTAAAGATTTATGCCAGTCTGTATTTAATCATTATTAAATCCAATAGTTACTTGTTGTCCATAAAGTTTTCAATCTTGTTTTACACAACAGTGTTTGTTGCTAGCAAAAGAAGTTTATCACAAAGGCCTTGGCCAATAAATTTCTTATGAATTATTATGAATATTTTTTGATTTATTGTTCATTCAATTTAGTGTGTCTTCTAAGCATTTTTTTGGCTCCCCATGCACTATGTGAGCCTGCACTCCCCAAGTTAGGTCCTTACAAGAATTCAACTCCTCAATGAATGAGGATACTTTGCTGTATACGGGGCATTACTGGAACCAACAGGACAAGAGGTCTGCCATCTAAAGCACTGCTGACTTTCCCTCAATATTCCTTGCCTCTTTTTTGCTCTTCACCTGGTAACAATCGACCAAAACAGCATCTTCCCCTCTTCCCTCTTCAAAATTATGAACTCTTATAAACAAGATGTTTATGTTTTAAGAGCTTTATTTCTTAATCTCCTTTGACAGAAAGGTTCACCTTTTCTGGACCTTGCAGATCCTGGAGAGAAACACTTTCCTTTTTGTAGGAATTATCCAAGTCCTTAGTAATGCTGTTATTTTCATTACATGTAATGGCATCAGATTGAGGTTGAATTTCCTCTATTCCATACTTTTCAGGATGGGTATTCTTCAAATGCCTCTCAAAATTGTCTTTTCTGCGAAATTTAGTGTCACAGATAGAACAACTATATGGCCGTGCATCTGAAAAATAGGAAAGAAACTAAAATGACAATATATACTGAAATTACATGAAAATGTCAATGGAGAAAAAACATGCATGGAAAGAATCGTTCCATCTATCTCTGAAGAACTGTGAAACATAATCTATGTTCTGTATTTATTTTAAGCAAGACCCTTTCTGTAATTTGTTCAATAGAATCAATTTTTTATCACTGCAGCAACAGTAACAAGCAATAAGAGTAAAAACAGCTTTGAAATTAAAAAAGTAAGTGAAAAGAATATTTATAGAATATCATACTAATTACTGGCCTCGGAAAATTAATTGCAACTAAGATTTTTCATGAAAATGATCCCAATAATTGAACATTTGGATAAATTCAGATAATCAGAATTATCATTAAAAGGTTTGAGAATTTTATGTCCCAAGACATAGACATATTGTCCAAAGACATTTTGTCCAATGCTTTTGTTCGAAGACATTTCATTCTATTGTTTTCCTTGTTAAAAAAAATCTATCCATTGTAATGTTAGCAAAATTGTATTTTTGACCAAACACATAAAGCAAAAATTTTCATTCATTTTAATTACAATGGTTTGAAAACAATATAGAGTAAGAATGAACTTCTGAGTTATTATTGTGACAGTTCAGAGAAAATTTTGAGCCCTTCCCTGGAAATATATAATGGTAACGAATTAAAAATCCATGATAGGTAGAAATCTATTAATTTACAAGGGTTACATGTACCACTATCATTCTAACAGCACAGAAGGTACGAAAAGTATTGGTGTTGTGGAAAAAGAGACATCTATAATGGCAGATGTATTGCAAATGCCAATATAGAGGGCAGAGTTCACATTTATAAAGAAGATAACCATTTGGATGTCATGCAGCAGTAGAAGCAAAGAAAACAGTCACACAAATAAAACAATGAGTAGAAGAATGCCCCAATGAGCCATGGACTGCTATAATGAGGGAAGAGATGGCAACAATTCAGGATGAAGTATTAATGGAACTACTGGAATGAAACCATATTTTCCACAGTATTTATCAGAGTGCATCATCCTACATCTACACAAAAGTAGTGAATATAACAAACAACTGCTGAGTGCATATTATCCCTTTGTTATTACGTTAGATTTCCATATATAATGGAATGTGAAAAACAACTAGCAGCATGATGTGGTTTGTGAAATGCTTGGAGGTTGAAAAAGGATTGGTACACTTGAAAAGATTGGGAACCACTGTTCCAGAAATTAATTTGGTGCTCACCACATTGAAAACGTTGCGAAACCAGATGCACATTTCAACTACAATGCAGCCATCTTTAGAGGTAATTCACTGAAAGTAAATTCTGAAAGAACATTTTCTCTCTTAAAAATGCAAGGAAATTTCCCAGTCAGTACAGACCCAATGCAAATACCTGGTTGACCATTTCTGTCTTTGAGAATTTCCTGTAGGCATTGGATGCCAATATGAGCTGGAAAACTGTGAAAGTCTACTTTTTATTTATTAAAACAAATGAAACAAAATAAAATAATTGCATCTACTGAAATTTTTCATTGCAAACTTACAATTTAATTTTAAAGAATAGATTTTAAAAAGTTTTATTTCTTCTTAAACAAAAATTTGTAACAAACCATTTCAATTAATGAACGAACTAATATACATACACTGAGTAGGTGTTCAAAATATATACGAAATACATTGTGACTATAACAAGATGGAAATGTATACTCCATTAATGGAATACACAGAGATTTCAAAGACGTTCTTAATGGGAAATACATAAGGAACGGTATCGAAAGATTGGGCGATTCTCGAATTTTTATCTCCAAAACTATAAATCGATATATGTTCTTGGGGACTATCTTCTAGTAAATGTTGTTCTCTATCCAAAAAAAGTTTTTAATCGATAACGCACACATCATATAAGAGCATGGGAGAGAAATATATGGATTTGAAATTGTTGTTTGCTGAGAGAACCATCTTCGCGATCGATTTAAACAAAATATGCGATGTTTTGCCAAGGATTTTCTCGAATTTTTATCTCTGAAGCCATAACTCGTAATTATGAGGACTTGGGAACTATCTTGTAGTAAATCTTGTCCTCAATCCGAATAAATTTTCTCAACTATACCTCACAGACCATAACTTGTAATTATGTGGTCTTGCGGACTTTCTTGTAGTAAATGTTGTTCTCTATCTGAATAAATTTTTAAATTATACCTTACAGATCATATAAGAGCTAGGGAGAGAAAAGTTTGGTATTTTATTGTTGCTTGATGGATGCTATTTAATGAGATACGAGTATAAGTTTATTAAAGTAATTATGTAAAGTGGAAGTTCTAATTGACGGAATCAGTTGAAAATAATAATTGGGCGATAAATTTTAATAACGATCACACATACTTAATTAAATTAAAATCCATCCAGAGGTTTAGGAGATGAAAGTTACGACAGATGGATTGATGGACCAGACATGCCCATAAGGAATTCCACTATTACCGCTTCGCTGGTAAAGAACGCCTAATAATCCAAGAGGTTGGTTAACCAAAAATACACAAACATATTTCAGTGAGAAATGTCTTGCCTATTAAAAACATGTAATTAGACTTAGAAAAACAAATAATTAAGTTTTGAGTCAAATATGCAATGATGATGAAACTCCAGTTTTCTTTGACATGCCATCTTATTACACTGTCAAAGTAAAAGGTGCAAAATCTTTGATAATAAGGACATGTAACGAAGAAAAATGTGAGTTGCAGTAATGTTGGCTGTTAAGTAGATGGAGCAAAATTACCACCATATGTTATCCTAAAGCGAAGTAACAAATGCCATTTGGAATAATAGTTAGATATCATGAAAATGGATGGGTGTCAAAAGAACTTATGAGAGATTCAATAGATTTCACCAATAATCACTTTGAAAAAGATGTGTGAATAACTTAATCAACATATGCCATATATCTTTTAAAAGTAATTTTTGGTGAAATCTATTGAAACATTTTCTAAGAACCAGATATTTTCAGGGATACAAAAATTTATTTTTTATTTTTCAGTATGCCTTAAAACACGTTTTACATAAAAAGTTTTTATATATTTTTTATTGAAAAACTCAGTTTCACTTACTGGTCAAACATACATTTAAATCATAGCAATCAAATGGAGAATCATAATTACAATCATGAAGTGAACTAGCTACTAAAAATTAATACCAAACAAAATTTATGAAATCAGATATTTTGATTTGAAAACTGATTTACAAATACTCGAACAGAATGTTGAAATTCCATGGAATAAAAACTCTTGCAATTGAAGAGTTAATCTGTTTTCTAAAACTAAGAAATATTAAATACAAATCGGACTCACCTGTATGTATAAGACAATGCCTGCGCATATCTTTACGGCTGCTGAAAGCTCGACCACAAGTGGGGCAACTGAATGGCCGAACACGAGAATGGGTCTTTCTATGAATGTCGAGAGACCACTTCAGTGGAAAGCTTTTTCCACAGTCTTCACAAACAAATGACCGATCCCCTGTTAAAAAATCATGATAATTAATAGCACTAAAAGAAGATAAAAGACAACTATTTAAAATTGCATAATATATAAATTCATTCTATTTCTTACAATAAAATTCCATGTGTTGGTCATTTATACTTGAGTGTAATGCTGCAAAAATTATACCCTTTCCTTCAATAATTCTACAACATATATTTCCAAATTTCATTTTGATTTTCAATTAAAAAAATCTGATGTGGCCAACACATGACTTTCTCCATATGTAGTTGGCAATTTACGAGTTGATGGTGCTGGAATTGGTCAATATTGAACTAAAATATCTCCTAAACAATTGGCTCTACAAAAAATTAATAAATACAAAAGTTGTAGAGAATAAAATTATTTATAACTGAGATTATCAAATAAGATTACATTAATGAAGACTTACAGGAGATATTTGACATAAACGGAAAAATGACAAGAATAAACATTCACTTCCGGTTGACCGATTTTAGTTAAACTCTAATGTATGTATACATGTAATTAATCTGTAAAGTATACCTAAGATGAAGCAAAACATATTTATTGCTTTATATATCATCTTTTCATGAATTATTCAATGAAAAAGATTCATTATTCTAAAATTATTCAATCCTCATGAAAAATAAATATATTCCGCAATTAAAATTTAACTAGTTTCGCCATTCTCTCGTTTATTTTGGAAATACTGAAAATTACCCTGGCCCCCCCTCAATTTTCATTGGCCCTCCTCTGCCCCCCCCCCCCCAAGAATAAAAGTCTAGTTACGTTCCTGGTTCCTTTTGCATGCAACAAAGTCCTGGGAGTTGAACAGATCTACTACATAGACCTACTACTATGTAACCATATGTTCACAGACAAAGTATTTCGTTTACAGGGGAAATAGCAGCAACGCAGCATGGTTCCCCTTAGCAACACTTACCTCCCCTCCATCTATGATTGGCTGTGACTGAGGAGAGTCTTTCCGACCAAGCCCCCACCCCTTCTCTACCCTGTAGTGTCAATCCCAAAGTAATTTGTTACAGCAAATTTAACTATAATGAAAACCTAGCAAATTGTTGCTATACATAAGCTTTCTGATTAAATGTTATATCCATGAAAGAACAATATATATTTAACACTGCTCAAAAATTCATTTTCATTCAATATATACAATATTTACAATTTTCGAGTACACCCACTCCCCGCTTTAACGCTGTCCCGATTAATGCTGTTCTGCATTAACGCTGAAAATAATTTAACACCTTTTTCCGAAATGCACTTGCACATTCCACATTAACCACTCTAAAAAATTTCTGGTGTAATTTATGAAGTCCACAGTGCAGCGCCTCTGCACACAAGACATCAGTATTTGCAGTTGCTTGATGGTTCTGTGTCTGTGTAGGTTTGCCAGATTTCCAGACATGAAAAGTAGGACATTACCTTATTTCTAGGTATGGAAAGCGGGAAATTGTGACTTGAGGAGAACAAAATTTTTATTATTTTGTTAATTGAGCTAAAAGCATTTCTCATACGGAATTTTAGTTATTCCACTAACAATATGGGTATAATATTCATCCATTAAACGTTTTCATTGATAAACGTGTGTCACAGTTTACAAAGTAGGTTTTCCTAACAAAATATGAAGAAGAATTTAGCACATTATGAATTTTTGATTAAGAACATATATTCTTGATGGACTTGTGTTATAAATGTATATAATTTATAAGGAAAATAGAAACAAATACATCAATAAAGAAATCATCACAAAAACAGAACTTAAGTCAATTGGTGCATATTATTATGCCATTGCTGTCATCTAGTGCCACTAAATGGCAGCAACTAGATTAGTGGCCGCAACTGATACTAAATTAAAAACAAAATATGTTACTTAATAAGAATAATAAAATGACAAAATGCAAGGTAAAATTTAAATAACATAAATTTTGTGCAGGACACAGGATTTTATAATAAAATGCGGGACTGTCCAGCAAGATGTGGGATGTCTGGCAACCCTAGTTCTGTGTACACTTGTTGATGTTTTTGTAGGTCAAAATATAGAGTGAACTTTGTTTAAACTATATTTTCCCTTTAAATAAAAAGACCATGAGTGATAACCAGCTGTCAGAGGAGAAAAAGAGGAAAAACTTCACTCTCGAGGTTAAATTTGAGGTTTTATGGCGACTAAAAGCCAGAGAGCTCCAACATTTGTTTGTTTTTTGTTTATTGCTCCCTTTTCGATTGTTCAGTTTTTAAAAATGTAATATCAAAATATTTGAATTCTTCCTTTATTTGGTCTCATTCCATGTTCCTTTATTTATCAAGTACATGTGATAATTATTTTATGAATCGATATTTCTTTATCGAAACGTAGTAAGGTTTTAATCATTTTGATATACAATTTGTTTTTGTTTTATTGGTTGCCTTCTCTTAATTGAACTGTATCTTCAGTCATGATGCTTATGTTATTATGTTCCAATTTTGTTTGTTAATAAAATTGTGGCTGTATAGTGACTATTGCCTCACCCTGTTTATCTAAGTAGACGCAGGTATCTTTTTCTACTCTAATTCCTATTCCTTAATGCTCCTGCTCGATGTATTCAGTATGAGATCAACATATGTTCCGTAAAATGCATTCTGCTCTTCATTTATATTAAAGTTTTTACTTTTCATTGTTAAATATAATCGCAATACAAATGATGACTTATTCTACGGTACGTAATATGGTAAACAAAGAATACTTTGGTGTATTATTTATATAATACTACCTATTTTCATTTCCATTAATAGAATCTCGGGAACAAATTAAATCTTTTAACGTCATTTCTTATGGAAGTACGTATTCCAAATAGTGCTGTTTCAGTTAGCACTCGATTTTCCTGGCACCAATCAAGAGCATTAATCGGGGAGTGGGTGTACATATTTCATATGCTGTATCGTATTTTCAAATATGGAAAAATCAATCAAATCTCAGAGAAATAAAGAGAAAATAGGTAAGTCGAGTTCTTAACACAAAAAAATTCATAAAAAAGAATGAGTTCAATTCAGTCAGCTGTAACTTGACTTGAATCTGAATAGTAAAAAATAAATTATATTTAAAAACATTTTATGACAGCTATTACTGTAGAGCAAGGATGGCAAATGACTCTTGTGTTGGGTGCCAAAAATGTAATGTGAATCATCATAATTTTTTTCACATCCCACTAGTTTACTCGTCAAAGAAACTTCATATTTTATACAGAAAATACAAACTTATGCATGTCAAGCAAAATCACACACAAGCCACTTAGGGCATGAGTGCCACATATTTGCCATCTCTGCTGCAGAGTGTATGCAAAAATAAATCTTGAAAAGAGAATCTGAAAAAGTCATGTAAAATATACCTATTAGAAGGTTATACCTATATGGGATTAGAAGATTATATATACCATATCAATGTTTCATATGTTACTAGTCATTCGACTCCCAAATGACTATTTTTCAGATTATCATTGTAAAATTATTCCTTTCAGTATGGCAGGAAATTAATTCTTAAATGCTTTTAAATAAATATTATTTTTCATTTTTACTAAAATGTATTCTTTTGAAAATAATTATTTATCAACAACTTATTAAAATATTTAAAATTTCAAATCTCATCAAATAAGATTTCTAATAGCTAAAATCTAAGAATTGATCACCTGCTGTAATGGGCTGAGACATAAGGGCCCAACAATACTGAAGAGCCGAAATATACACCAATGGCTAATATGGTAGAATGAAGAAGGGAGGAGGGTCAGAGGTGAGGAGGTTGGTGATTAGTGGTCACTGGTGATGGCAGAATAACAAATCCAACCCAATCTAACCTGAAATATTTCACCAAATTGAGTCAAGAAAAACAAATAGTTCAAACTCGATTTTAAATTTGTTTTTTCATTAAAATTTAAAATAGGAGACAATAAAGTCAAATAGGTATGTAGTTAAAAAATTTAATTACTTCAAACCATTAAAAACAGAAAAATATTATATAATGATTAATTTACATACCGTATTTTTTGGGCTATAAGACACACCCCAGTTATTTAGAAGATTTTCAGGAAAAAAGTATTTTGGTTCAACAAGTCATTTGGGAAAAGCCACGTTGTATATCATTTTTATGCGTGATTAAGTTCATATCTGGCAACATTTACAGAAAATATTAGAGTGATAAGTTAAATATAACATTTTACATAAACTTAATTCATAAAAGTAAATAGGGATGATCTAAAGCATAAATAATTGCTTCAAGACTTGTATAACTAAATGTGCTGTGTGAACTCAGCAGTCCTATTAATTATGCTGTCAGAGTGCCACACACGTCACACATATAGATACCATTTACCAATAGTACTTACTTAAACTCAAGTGCAAGATGAGATTTCAATTTAATGGAATAAATAATAAATGGAATGCATATGTAATAACAATATGTATTCTCAACTACTATATTTTCTGCAACTCCTTTTGCCTTGTACACAACGATTTTGATCAATACAGCAATACCAGACTTACTCTGTTCTACTATCTATCACTTCCTCCTCTAGTTGTGGCCATTTAGGACCAAACCTATGAAGACTCTATTTCTCTTTTCCTGTCACTTTCAGTTTTCCCCATTTTCACCATTCATGGATCATTTTTTCTGTGGGTGGTAGACCAAAATGATGTGCTGCTGCTTGGTTTGCATGCATTTTTACCAACTTTTATATTAACTTCGCTTTACATACAGACACACACACACATATATAAATATATATATATGTTTTGGACCCCGTCTAATCTGAAAAAAATCCAAAGCTGCTTGCACCACCTCACCTCACCATCATGCAAGATTGTGTATTTGAGTTCGCATGGGAAGATAGATTTATAGTATTTTCATATTTATTTATTTTTTAAATTATGTTTACTTTTTAGTTGTTTATTTTTATAATTTCAATATTTTGACAACGGTTATCACATTATTAGTAATATATAACCTTAGCTTTCCTTTTTTGTATTCCTGTCGTTGAAGTGAATATGAACAACTTACAATTGCCCATCATAGCAACAAGATTAAACAAACTATTGTCATTGTTGTAGTGTAATAAAAGGCTTTTATTTTTATATACATATGCAGATATGATATGTAGATAAGATACATATCTTACTTATACTGTTTGTGAAAATTATTAAGCAAGATAGGAGGTTCGGGCAATTTGATTTTAAAGGCCAAGCGATACTATTTGCTCAAGATATTTTTGAGGTAAGTGAACGACTACCAAAAATGTTTCCAAAATTCAAGCGGAATTTCGGTGATAGTTGAGAGTCTGGAAGACACTAATGTTGTTAGGAATTTTGAAATCGACAGAGAATGAGTTGATCGTGCCATAAAATGGTTAGTTAGAAATAATAGTTTGTACAGTGATGTGGTAAATGCAACTCAAGATATAAATTTGGAATTCACCCAAGTAGTAAAGGAAATTCCAAACAAAGAACCTACGGCAATGATGGATCATTTTAAAGCAATTGGCCAACTATCAAGAATTCTATGCGCAACGTCACCAAGGTGATACTACAATTTTTAATGCTATGTACGCAAACCGCCAGTGTGCTGCGATGGCTTTATCAGCAATCATAAAAGCCAATTTGATTCATCCATGTCAGTGGGGCTGATCATCAATTGACTCTGTTTTATTAGAAGGTGATAGATTGTATGAAATCATACATGCTAAAGACACAGGGAATTCTGTAACCATTCCAAGATCTTGATATCTATTGGTGAAAAATTTTGATTCCATAAAAAATGCCTTGGATGTTTTTTGTCACATGGTTAATCTTACTTATGATGATGATCCTGCCATATATGGCTGCATATAAAGTTCCACATATCAACAAATACACGATTTTGCACCTCCTCTGAGAAATGGACTTTTAAAATTGTTAACTGAACATTTGTTTGGAATTTTAATATGTGCAATGAAATCCTTAGCAATCATGAAATTTGTTGAGAAATTTTACCTTTTTGATTCACATTCACATGGTCCAAAAGAAGCTTCTACTAGTAACAACAATGGAGGAGGATGCATAGTAGAGTCCGATACTTTTGAAGAATTTTATTTATTTGTAAGTGCAATATAAATGTTACAGGGGAGGCTCAATACACAACTGATTATATTGAGGTCAACATTTCTGAATACGAAGCAGATGAGCTCAGAGAAAGTAATGCTTATTCCGCAAGAAATCATGAAGTTAATAATAACAAGCAAATAATTCACTGAATTGTAACAGCAATGCAATAGTCAGTACTTCTGTTATGCTACCTATAGATAGCTATCTACCAGCCGAAAATACCATCCTCGAAACAAAAGAACACGCAAATGCTATACCACTTAACACCACCATAAGAAAAACCAAGGACAATATCATGGATGATGCCAAAGAGTTAAAGGCTGAAGAATTAGCTTGGTTTTTTCTTTTTCCATTTGGAAAAAATGGGTTTAAGGAAGAAAGAACTGTCAAAATAACCCCGTTGGATTGTTTTCAGTCAAGAATATTGGGCGAAGATACTCGCTTTAAGAGGAATGATTATTTGTTCTATGCACTTTCCATGTATGAGTATTACAAGGCTAAAGCAAATATTTCAGTCTGTGCTAAAAAAATTAAACAAAATAATGCTATGGTTGAAGATATATATCTCTATGTAAAAAATCTTCGAGGATCTGGGGCTTACTGGAGAACTGCCCTTAATGAACTTTTAGCACAAATCAAATGGCTAGGTCCACCACATTTCTTCCTAACACTTATGATCTCAACTGGCCTGATATGATAAAAGCATTGTTAATCACTGACAATTCCATAGATATGGACCCAAGTAATCTTTCAATCAATGACAGACAGAAGTTAGTGGAAAAATATCCAGTTGTCCTAAGCCGCCAGTTCATGATCCATGTACATACATTTTTTAAACTGTTAAAAAATAATGAGGACCATTTTGGAGGAAAAGTCATTAATCATTGGTGGTGCAATGAATTTCAAAAAAGAGGATCTCCTCACTTGCATATATTAATCTGGATTGAAGGTTCTCCGGATTTCAACACAGAAGAAGGTATAAAGTGACTTGACTCTATGATTTCATGTGCAGTTCCAGAAGAAGATTGCATTTTGAAAGAATTGGTCAAAGCCTACCAAATACATCATCATACACATACCTGCTCTCAAGGAAACACAAATAGATGCCAATTTGGTTTTCTCTGTCGACCTTACTGTCAAACTAGACTTGTAGATTTTAGTTCGAATGAATTTATTCTAAATGGTGGCCGTAATTTTGTTTTAAAAAGAAAAGAAGGCGAGGAATATGTCAATAATTATCATCCTGTTATTTTGGAATTATGGAAAGGAAACATGAATATCCAGCCATGCACTTCAACTGAGACAATAATATTTTATATTGCCAAATATATCTCGAAAAATGAACCCTTACATTTAGAACAAAGTCTTAGGGGGGCCATTTTGAAGATAAAAGCTGAAGAGAGCAACATATCAAAAAAACTTTTTAAGATATGTATGCCAATGCTCAATGAAAGACAAGTGTTGGCATGTGAATGTGCTTTTCGATTGTGTCATCTAAAAATGAGGGAAATTTCCTAAATGGTGATTTTTGTTAACACGAGAAAACCTGAAACTCGATAAAAAGTTTTAAACTTAAAAAATAATGATGTTCCTGCAGAATTTTGTAATACTATTTTTGATAGATACGAAAAAAGGCCAACCCAACATCCAAACTATGACTTTGAGAATATGTCGTTGTCAGAATTCGCTATGATGTTTGAGCCTTACTATCATAGGAGGAAGGATCAAAACAATGATGATGGAGATGATGACGCATATGAAACCATAGCAAAGTATAGGCAACGATTGATTGAACTGACTGATAACAGCAAAATGAAAATCATAAATCAACCTGCAGTTCTTTAGTTTCCGTACTTTTCTTTGTCGCATGACCGTGAAAGCTTTTATTACAGTTTGGTTGTGCAGCATTTGCTGACAAAGAAATGTTCTTGTGATCCTGGAACCATGACTTTGATTGAAATAGACGACGAGAATTAGAACTGGAAAGTGCTTTCAAACACATAAATGCATTTCAAGAATTAAATTATCAGCCACTGGATGAAGGAACAGAATTTAATGCAGTTGAAGAAATGTTATATAGGATGACAGATGATGACTTTTGCAGAGCAAAAAACTTGATGAACATCAACCAACGAGAACTATTCTATTACATAACAAATCAAATAAGAGCTGAAATGGAAGGTGGATTAGTCTCTTTGATAAAATTATTTATAACCGGTGGTGCAGGAACAGGAAAAACTTTCATTTCAAAAATATTTGTGGAGCAGATACAACGCCACTATGGAAATTCTGATAGTCCAATAACAAAAGTTGCCCGAGTTTGTGCATTGACAGGAGTAGCTGCAAGATTAATTAATGGCCAAACACTCCATTCATTGATCAAATTACCAGTTCAAAAAGATGGTAGATTTACATCATTGGCATTATTAAGTGGTGAATTTTTAAAAAGAATGTGCCAACAATGGATCACCACAAGATTCATGATAATAGACGAAATTTCTATGATATCATATGAAATGCTCTGCATGATAGATCAGCGATTGAAACAACAAAAAGATAGTAAAGATCTCTTTGCTGGAATAAATATTTTACTATTTGGCAACCTCATGCAACATGTAATTTATGAACAGCCTTCATACAGCCAGCTACTCATCTTTGGCAAGAATCTGCATATTATGAGTTGTCAGAAAACATGCATCAACAAGGAGAAAATACATTTGTTGATTTGCTCAACAATTTAAGAGTTGGACAGCTTACTAGGGAGCAAGTTAACCTTTTGGTGGAAAAAAGAATGCCAGTGGTCAACAAGGAGAATTTTCTAAGGGAAAAGCGCTCCGAATAAAACCAACTGTAAAACTAGTCAATGAGCATAATAATGAAGTGCTTAACATTTTTGAAAACTCTGGAGTTAAGAAAATAATTATAAAGGCACAAAATAGTTTGGTTGATTCCAATAAAAATACCACTGTTGACTTTGATAAAATCATCTCAAGCGATGTAAATAAAACTGGTGATCTTCATAAAGAGATTAAAATATTTATAGGGGCAAGACTGATGATATGGTATAATGTAGATACAAGCAAAGGAATTGTTAACAGGGCTATAGGAACTGTAGTGGAAATCTCATGGCCTTTGTTCCATCAGGGACAAATATAGGATCAGGAAATTCCCTCGGTCAAAATTTCTTTTGATGATATTGGTGTTCATATAATAGAATTGATCACCATTCAATTTCCTGCAAAGTATGGTTATGGAATGGTAGAAAGAAGAATGGGTCCAATCAGCCTCTGCTGGGCATGTGCCATACAGAAAATGCAAGGAACTACAGTTAACCATGCTGTGATTAACTTGGGGCCACAAATATCCACTCCAGGGCAGGCATATGTAGTACTCAGCAGAGTGCGTTCTTTGGATGGATTGCAGCTAGATGAAATGGATTCCGGTAAAATTGCAGGAAGTAATGTATGTAACAAAAAGCATTGATGTCCCAACTATGCCAAGTAAAACTTAAATTAAACAATCAAGTTTCTGAATGAATCTAACTAATATTCTAAAATCTTGAGTTTGAATCTATATAATATATTAGTATGTTGGTAAATGAAATTGAATAGATAATTATTGCAAGTTGCATTAGAAAGAAGGTAATGGAATCTAGATAAACTGAAAGATAAGAAAGAGGCTGTCAGCTAGAATTAAGAAGACACACCTTAAGAAATGGAGTGCATACAAAAATCAGCAGAAAGAGAATTAGAAAATGAAGAAAGCATATAAAAGGCCATAAAGAAAGATAGTGGTAAACAAGAGATGAAGATCAGAAAACCATGGATTACTGCTGAATTTGCCAAGTATTTGGGCTAAAGGAGGAAATAAGAGAATGATAACAGCAAAGAAGGTAGACACAAATACAAAAAGTTAAACATCGAATTACAGAGGATAACAGATAAGGTTATAGAAGTATGGTTGAATTAACAACGATAAGAAAAGCAGTATATGAATTAGTTGGGAAGATTTGCCAAAATGTATGCTAATGCAAGACAATTAGGAGAAAATAAGGCAGGTACCACTAGAGGAAAAGGAATGTGAATTCCAGAAGGAAAAATATACTTATACAGAATTTAAGAATGTAGTGCAGGTATGTGATGAGCTTATTAAGATCTGTATAGCAAACAGACAAGGCCAGAATCTTTAGAGATAGGAGAAAGTATAAGGTGGAACAAAATTTAGGGCCAAGACTAGTATAATTAGGACAGTAGTCTTATACATTGCTAAATATTTAGCTAAAAATAGCAGAGTTACGTAGGTGGAAAAAAATCCAAGATATTTGCAAGAATGCAGAATGAAAAACAAGTTTTGGCAATGTAGTTTGCTCTGAAATACAATGATGAGGAATGTATGTGGATATTAGTGGATGAAGAGGGAAGAGCAAGCACCTCTGCATTGATCTAAACAGGAAGTATCATATTCCTTTCTTTTTTTTCACTATTTAAGATAGGTAATGCTGTTGTAAAGGATGCTAATTTGAAGAAATTTAAATAAAACATTTTAAAGTGTTGTGTTGTAGCTTAGCAATTCTTCAGTTAACTATACTTATACAGTGGTTTTATATGGATGGTTGATGTGATGTTAGGAAAAGAACAATTTATTATTTTTATCATTTAATTTAGGTGATTAAAATATGAATTACTCTGAACTAGCAGTATATTTTCATTGATTTTAAGCAATATGAATGGATAAGTCAGTATTTTCATTAATGAAACAAAAGGTACTATCAAATTTCTTACTACTTATATACCAAACATTTTCTACTTCTGTCTGCCATTCTCTCAACTGTAAAAAGATTAAAGGTTAAATAGAGAGACCCCCCACATCATTCTGTAACTTTTTATGTGCATGCAAGCAGAAAGGTTATCATAACTATATATTACAGTTTATTTATATTAAAGTATTAACTATGTAAAAGTTGATTATAAAAATTTATTTTTATATCTTCACTCGTTATGTATAAAATCACTTGAAGCTTATAGCTAATACTTTATGCGTATATTTTCATTCTTGTTGTTATTGCGATCTCAATACAAGTAACTTTATTTATCCTAGATATGTATAAAATTTTTATGACATCTACATGAATTCCATGACATTAATTGTGCTATTCATCAGACTTATTAAGAACTAAAATGTATGAATAACATCATTAATGCACTTAAAGTTTAATCACTATGAGCAAGCATAATAAAGAGAAAAGATGAAAATGTGTTGTTGGTATTCACATTGCATAAAGTTTTACTGTATACAAATACAATTTCTTCACTATTATTTATTATTAATGTATATGTTATGGGCAAATACCGAAATTGGGAAAATCCCGAAGTAGAGTTTACTTCGGAATTTGCCTGGGCAAATTGCGAATCGCTCACAAGTGCTTGGGCAGATCTAGATATGCCCAAGCAAATCTAGATTTGCCCAAATATAATGGTCAAATTCCAAAGTATATGTCAGATTTGGATTTTGCCTGGGCATATAGTAAAACGCAGACAGGTGTTATGGGGATATCTAGGTGATCTCAAAGTATATAGAAGATTCAAGTATAGTACAGTTCGGCGCATCCATTTTGGCTTGGGATGATTTGGCGATGGGAGAGTTTGGTGCCAGCAGGATTACACTCGGCACAGTACCAGCAATATTTGACGGGAATGGTGTGATAATAAAAATATATTACAACTATTAAGCGAATTTGGCTAAGTTGATTTAACTACTGAGACATTAATATTTCAATGAAATGGCAGTATTTTAAAAACAACTTTTAAATTAAAATACAAGAAAAACGTTAAAAAATTGTACTCTCCCAAGCGCTTAACCCAATCCGGGGGAGGAAAATGGAACCAAACAAACTCACAAACACATAACCCAATCCAGGGGAGGAAAACTGAGTGAACTAAACCCACAACCATTTAACCTAACCTGTGGGAGGAAAATGGAACGAGCCAAACCCTGAAACACATAACCCAACCCCGGGGAGGAAAATGGTATGAATCAAACCCTTAACCACTTAACTCAACCAGGGGGAGGAAAATGGAATGAGCCAAACCCACAAACACATAGCCCAACCTGGGGAAGGAAAATGGAACGAACAAAATCACCAACTACTTAACCCAACCTGGGGTGCCGAACCGTCCCGGCGCCGAATTGTCCCGTTGCCGAATTGTCCCATTGCTGAATTGTCCAAGCACCAAATTGTCCCAGCACCGAAAGTCGTGCCGAATTGTCCCATTCTGGTAGATTCTGGGTTTGGTTTGGTTGGATTGGTAACTCTATCCTTGTATTGATTCATATTTGATAGATCGAGTTTTATCTTTAAATTACTTAAAACGAACTGTAGATGGAGAGAACTGCTGCAAAATTCATTATAATTAACAAAATCTGAAATTAAACGTACCGAAACAGATGTTTGAGATACCAGGACAGAACACTGAAAACCGGAACAAATTTGGAACGGATATAAGATGTGGGCCCCATCATATCTAGATTTGCCCAAAATGAGTTGGTCACATTGCGAATTGCCTGGGCTAATTCCGAAAAATGCATTTTCTAAAAATATTTCGGGATTTGCCCAAAATACCTGGGCATATCTAGATTTTCCTGGGCAAATCTAGATGTGCCCACATTTCAGGATTTGCCCGTAACATATATATTAATGTTTTCACATCAAATGATTATTCCATTATGGGGATCAGTGGATTTGTGACTATATTACTGAAGACTATAATAATCTTACATTCAGTTTATAAGATGCAGACTGATTTTGGGAATAATTTTTTTGGAAAAAAGTACATCTTATAGCCTGAAAATACCATATACTATTGTAAATTGATATTGTTGGCCTTTTGGCAGTTAATCTTTTGGTTTCAGCCACGTTAGCCACTTTAGCTATGTACAAATGGCATCAATGTTCAAAATCTTAAATGTTTAGAATCTAGAAGCATAATTTTCATAACATGATTACCAATTATACAAAACAACCTAAAACTAATTATTGTGAATCTTAAGAAATTATGACACATTCTGAATAGTTAAAATTTAAATTAAAATTGTTTTGCTGTACTTACTGACCATTTGAGTCAAACAGCCTGGTATGGTATTAATAGCTGTTACTCAGTTGCCATGGCTCAATTATTAACACAGCCTTAGGCTTAAGATATCCTTTACTTTGATATGTATAATATTTTGAAAAAAAAATATATATATATAACTCACCACTATGCGTGAAAGAATGTTTCCTGAGGCTGGTACGTTGAGTAAAACGGCAGCCACATTGTAGGCAGGCATGGGGACGCTCCCCTGAATGCACACTGCGGTGAGAACTGAGGGCCTCTCGATTACCAAACCGTTTCTCACATTCTGGGCATTGAAAGGGCTTCTCCCCTGAATTTATGAGAATAAATTCACTCAAATAGATTTTACTAACTAAAACTTTTGAATAATACATCAATCTGTACAAGTTAGGCAATTATATCTCATTCAAACAACTTATTCATTTACAAATCATTATTATATGGTAGACAATTCTGGTCTTGAATGAATTTCCAGTTGTAGGCTTCTTAACCCACCTATCTTTATTGTAAACCTACATATCTCACAATATGTCCTTTGTCCTGACTCACTGTAATTAGATATAGCAATATATTAATTTCTATTTTTTGGAACACAGAAGAAGTCCTCATATCCAACCTCCTTGGAACCTGATACCAAAGTAAGATCATAGATATAAAAATAAAAAAGGATGTTTTATTCACTTAATAAGCTATAATTGGAGTTAAGTTTTTAATGGAGGCTTAGAAAGTATAGTTTTCCCAAAATTAAGCCCAAATATTGTACTTACAATTAAAAATGAACTACAGCAACTGGACCTTTTATGCAGGAAGATTGGGACCCGAGCTGAGCCAGATTTCTGGTCCTAGGCCTAGCATATGTTATATGTTTTCCCGCACTTATGTAACTGAAGTTTTGGAGAAAAAAATGTAAAAATTCTCTGCACTTATGTTGTTTACATAAAAATTCCATGCTTATGCTGTTTCCTTTATCTGCCAAACAGCACACCCATGTGCTGGCAAATGGATAGGGCAAGCTGCCGAATGTGCCACCAGTAGCATGCTTACATTTGACGCTGCTCACAGATGTCGTAGTTGTCACAGAATCGAGATATTAAGATGAGACGAAAGATCAGACACCCTTCTTATCCTCCTCCACTCGCAAGGCCAAAGGTCTTAAGGATTAGGGGAGGAGGAAGTAAACAAACACTCGAGGGAGTGTCTCACTCTCAAAAAATAAGCCTCTGCTATGGGACCCTCTCATGCAAACCAGGAAGATCAGATGCACTTTCCTCGACGAGTGGCCTGCTGAGAGCAAGACGACACTGCCAATGCCTTGTTTTTGCATTATGTCAGCAGGGCCCAGCTGTTTAGGACTCTTGAGGTTGAGAAGGTGAAAGAACAGCTTCTTCATGTACCTCCAAGTGAGGCGGCTACACTCATAGTTATTTCCCCCTTACAACATAGCCCATGATGCTTCTCAGCGATATCACTTTTTGTCCCGTAAGCGTCCGAATCAGAATCGGTAACAATTTTCAGTTCTATTTGCATAACTGGGATGAAAGGTAAATAAGGTGGTGCAACGAGAAATGGAACTAGTACGTGGTGCGGCATACGTGTACTCAGCCCACGGCAACTACTCGGCCTGCAGCATACTCCAACTTGGCCCCCTTGGGCTGGGTAATTGGTTGGTTATGCTTTTCCTTTAAGTATTTCTCTTCTACAGCATAACAACCTCCTTGGCCCCCCGGGTTGGGTAAGTTTTGTTAGGTGGTATTGGTTTATTCCCATGTTCACTGTGCCCCTTCCTCTTGGGTTGGGTAGCCTTAATCTTCTGTGATATTACTTGTCATCTATGTTGTTTTATTACATATATTGAAATGCTTATTATATTTGTTTGACTTCCACTTTTTTGCCTTTCTCCCTGATAGTTCTATTTCTCATCGCTTTCTCAGAATTGTCTTGTTTACCTTCTCCCCAGTTATGTGAACAGTACCCAATTTTCTCCTCCCTCTCAAAATTACACATTTAATGCTTCAGTGCCATTTGTATAAGTAAGAAGGGATGTAAATATTGACGTGTGATTGCTCACTTGGATTATTTTATGGTTCAGGAGTTTTTATTTATTTCTATTCTGTACACCGTAGTCTCCACGTTTCATTTTCATACTTATGTATGGGAATGAATTTCTTTATTTCTAGTGAATTTTTTGCAATGTTTCTCACAGGCTCTGCCTCCTCTCATACAAAAAACTATTTCAACCTGTGAAAACCCTCACAGTTCTTTGGTCACTTTTCTTCCAATACTACTACTAGGTAAATTCTAACTACAAATTATTGCAAAAGTAGTTGCAATGGGCATACTAGTAAGTATATAAACCATAAAACTACATTTTATATTCACTTAGATCGAGTGTGAGCAGTTTCATTGCATTTTGGAATTTTTAAAACTACTGAAAGTCTAATGATCACATAAAATAGTATGAGATATGTGTGGTAAATAAAAATTATGAAAATATTTCGAAACAAGAGGTTGAAAATGATGTAAGTGAAAAAATTGTACAAAAAATGGTATCACAAGCCATAATATGAATAGATGGGAATAAAGCACTTTCCTTTTAAAATGAAAGGAGATTGGGATAAATCTCCATTAAAATATTAACTTTCCAAAATATCTAATAGCTTTCTTTTGGATAGTATTCATCAAGGCTAGAGAATGCCAAAGTCTGATATATCTATCCAATCAAATTAATCAAAACAATAGTTAAAAATTCACCTGTGTGTGAAACCATGTGCTTTGTCATCTTTGCTTTTTGACTAAATCCTCGACCACACTCACTGCACACGAATGGCCTTTCTCCTAAAATTCATGAAATAAATTATCTGAAGGATATGACACAAAATTTTCAGTAACTATGTAAAAGAATAGCTTCATACAACCTGAGTGACTCCTTATGTGATACTGTAAATGTGCTTTGGTGATAAAACAAGATCCACACGTGTCACATTGCAGAGGCCTGTCTTCACCACAGCAGAAATCATGGTAGCGTACGTGTGCTTTTGTTTTGAATGACTTCTTGCACTCAAGACATTTGTAAATTGGTGGATTCCCTGAAGAAAAACACATGATACTGGATTGAGAAGTAAACTTGGTATGTTAAATGACACTACCAAACATTTATATATTAATACCTTCTATTACAGTTATGTGACTCTTAAGTATGATTGGTTTCCTCTTAGTTATCTTTTCAGCAATACCTGATGCGAGTAGTTTCTCTTTTTGCTGCTCTTCTGTTGAGTTTGTGATGAAATTTGGATCAACTACTTTGATGGGAAAAACAAAATTAAGATTTTTATGCAATAAATGGAAAAGTATCAAAATAATTTTTAAAGTTAGTGCTGGTATGGAACCCATTTAAATTATAGACTGGTACTGCTGTAACACTGGGTTTACAAGAGACTGTATAGTTTAGTCGAAAAAATAGTTTTAAAACTACAGAAAAAAGTGAACTAATTTATTAATATTAGATAAGACGTCTTGGAAATGTTTATGCAGTAAGCAAAGAATTGCAAAATGTTAACAATATCTTGGCTTAGAAGTAATAATCATAATAATATTAATTCCATAAGTTCATGTTATGACAGTAGGACATGTCAGATTATATTAAAACTTAAAATCTAGTATAAATAAAAGAAAAATAAAGTACATCAAATCATACACATTTGCATTAGACAATAATATCTACAAAAAATTACTTTACGTCATAATATGCTTTTTCTACCAGTATTTCTTTGATCCTTTTTTGGAAGGAGTTAGGATTTAGAGCCTTTACACTTGCAGGGAGTTTAATTTTTTTTAATGAATAGAATCATTATTGTCAAGTCTTCTCCTAGGTATATACTTATAACAATAATGATGGCGGCATAACATGCTTATCCCTAAGATACACCTGTTGTGGTAGAATGCGAATGCCCAAGTTTGATGGCTGCTTAAGTAACCGAAAAATAATAAAATTCATACTACGGTACAATTTTCAATTCACCGGTAAGTTACAAAGAAAATGAAACTGCAAAATTTTATAACCCGTTTCCTTAGCAATAGATCTAACATTAATTTTTCATAAAATCTGAAAAGATGAGCGAACAGCATTTTCTCCACGATATTATATGACACAGTTACTATGGAATATCTCAATCACTCATTGAAAACATTACGCTGCTGATTACTAAGGATAAAGTTAAATTATCCATAACAGCAATAATAAATAATGTCACCTTTAGTCTCATCAGCACACTGTTTACATCCATTTTCTTCGATTAGAAGGCATTTTCGACACTTTCGATGTCCACATGAATCTTGTATTAATCGCGAAGAAGTTTCATTTATCCTATTATTACATTGACAACAAACATCCATTTAAAATACATACACGACGTTGCCTTCGATAGATTTGCTAGTATCTCGAAAGTCTCTCGCATCGATAGAGTGAAAATGATACTATCGAACCAAGATCGAACCATTAACGAGATATTCAGGGATTGGGCGTTTTTCAAGTGATGAATGAAAGGGTCCTACAATAATATCCTTAGTGAAACATTTTTATTAATGAATCAACTCATTCGATGGGTTATATACAAAAGATACCGTATTTCTGGCCTATTCATCTGACAAATAATAATAAGGCAACGCATTTCACGTACGCAATGTGTATGGCTATTTTCCAATTAGAAGAAAAATGTTGTTTATTCTGAATAATTTGAAAATGTCATTCGTTTTTTAAGGAAAAAGAAAAAAACTTAAACAATTATCACGGGGAAGATATCAATTTATTCGTAGTGGCAGTAGCAATTATATCTTCTTGATGCCTAGGTATATTTTTAATATGTATATATTAATTTATTCTGTGGAATCTTCATCTAACAAAATCTAAAATGCTTTCGAAAAAAATATTCATAAACCTTATGCATGTAGATATGCCCAAATTTATGCAAAAGTTTACAAGTGAGATTTGACGAAAAGAATATCGCGCATAGACTTAATTTATCACAAATAAAAAATTTCTGCCCATCTGATTCCTAACGAAAATTGATAGTGTCGCAAAATGTAAAGTTCTAGAGCAGAGGTCCCCAACCTGCGGGCCCCGCCCGCGAAGCTATAATGAAAAGGTGATCGGTAAAATTTGATATAGACAATTTCATATTTTTTAGTATAATTATCATCTCAAAACCTTTTCTGGTGGAGATTTAACACTAGTAATTTATATAGACTTGATTTTCGCTAATATGAGACCACAGAATCCCTTGGTAACTTCTAATGTAAACACTCAACCGGCTCGCCGAGGATCTCGTGACTTCCGATGCGGCCCTCCGAAACATTCACAACTACGAATGTGGCCCGCCATGTAAAAAGGTTGGGCTCCGCTGCTCTAGACAGCTGAAATAGGCCATATAGTATATTTTGAGGTAAAATCTATGCTCCAAAAATTTGTGCACCTCGAGAAAAGAGGCTGTACGAGAGGCAGGCAGTAAAACAAAAAGTCATATGAAAACCGTTCAAAATTAAATCAAAGAAAAACAGTGACGTATAATGAGATATCAAAATGGCACGAAATGTACGGACTTGAAAGCAATACTATGGAGTATTCACCTTTAGAATTTTAGGTACATACCGGTTACGTGGGCACCACCTCTGCAACGTCCGTCTACGGGCGAGATTTGAAACTATAATGTGCTAAGTGTGGCGAGATTTGGAATTACGTGGAGCAGTATTCCATTGGAACGCCTGGGCCAGGGAAGGGAAATTTGAACGAACGAAAATTTCACTCGGGTTGGGTAAGTTGGTGAAAGTGTTTTTCGTTCCTCCTCACGTTCGCTGTGCTCAGGGGGTCTCAATTCAAAGAAAAAATAAGGGATACCGTTAAAAATGTAATTTTTATCCCTTCTTTTTTCTTTAAACGGAGACGCCTCTGAACACAGTGAACGTGAGGAGGAATGGAAAACACTTCCACCAACTTACCCAACCCGGTGGGATCGAATAAAATGATCTTTCAAGTTCAAATTTCTCTTCCCTTGACCAGCCGAGTTCCAATGGTTCAGTGGAGTACTGCTCCACGTATTCCAAATCTCGCCAAATTTAACGCATTGTAGTTCCATATCACGTCCCTTTGGGCGCTGCGAAGATGGTGCTCACGTAACCGATAAGTACCGAATTTAAGTCCGGGAACACAAAATTCGACGTTAGTTACGATTCCACCGTACTTCATCAAAAATTTTCATTTAATTAATACCGAAAAAAAAACAAATTAACATGTGTAACGCGTTACACAATTTTTACAGATATTCTTATTACGAGTTATTGGTGCTTGCATACTGCAAGCGCTTAAATATATCGCCATACCCCAAGATCTAAACCCTTAAGAAAGATCACTGTTCTTGTATATCACTGCACTTCTAGTTGATAGCGCTCCTTGTCTCCATCAGGTTCTCTATCCTCTTACGACTCTTAAGTAAACCAACGTGGAACTCAAATATATATACGTACCGTATTTTTCTGGCTATAAGACGCACTCAGGTTTATTCGATTAAAAAAAAGATTATTCAGGAAAAAGGTATTTTGGTGCACCAAAGCATTTAGGAAGGGCCATGTCGTGCATTATTTAATAATAATAATAATTTATTTAACACATACAGGATCCCCAATTACATGCGTTATGATAAGTTTTGACATAAAATGAACATAGATAGTTAAAATATTAACATAAAAAAGAAAAACGTTCTACATATAAAAAATACAGCTATAAAAATATGTTGAATAACTTTCTCTTAAAAGCTGGTCCAGAATCATAAAAAATGCCCAAGGTCGGCAGAGCCGATAGGGCCTCACTTGCTGACAGTATCATTCTAGGAATAGGCGAGTATTTCGCCACATTTACCCTGCAGAAGGGAACATGAAAAATTGAGGTATGCCTGCTATACCCACCGAGCCAAGAATATCAGGAGCGTCAATAGAATCGGATACTACATTTATTAAGAAATTAATGTCGTTTATCTTGCGTATAATTTCAAGCGGAGGTAGCCCAAAGTGTTTGCTCGGAGTTCTGTCTCGAATAGGGCACATTTTCTTTAAAACAGACCCACTTTATAAAACGAATCTGAACCCGTTCAATGGCCTGTATTTGATTTTTATGAAATGGGTTCCAGACCACAATCCCGTATTCCAAAATCGGTCTGACAAGGCTGCAAAATGATTGAATAATAGTATCTCGAGAAAAAGATTGCAATGTGTTTCTTTTAATGAACCCAAGGAGTTTAAAGGCTCTGGAACATGTTGCCCATGCTTGTCAAAGCTCAGATTTGACTCAAAGGTCACGCCAAAGTCACAGATAGAATCAACACGTTGCAAATGAATTTCATTGAGCGTGTAATTAAAATTAATTAATTTCCAGCCATGATTAAGTTTGTATCTGGCAACATTTAAAGAAAATATTATGGCGTGATAACAGTTACCTAAATAAATCGTTAATATAAACTTAATTTGTGAAATTAAACTGGAATAAACTAATATCTTTTATATAATTATTCAATGTCTGTCAGTCTGTCCGCCCATCCGTCTGCCCCCTTTTATCTGTTGAACATGATGCCTCCGATTGAATTAGCGTCTATTAAGCCTTCACTGTAATATGATATCAAAAGTGATATATCAATTAAAATAATAAATAATAAAAATCGTTTGTTACTTTAAAAAAAACTTTCCCGAGAGAAGCCGGGCCTTTCAGCTAGTTATAAATAATTCGGGCGCCTTCTCTCTCTCGTATTGAAGAATTCAAAACACACTTTTCTTACGCATAGAGTATAAGGACGACAATAATATCTCGAGGTTTAACAATGACACGGTCGGCAAGACAACATATCTTTAAAAAGCTTAAAATTTTCTAATAAATATGATTTAAACCTTTAACTTGAGCGATTTAGAACAAAAGGCAAAAGTCAACCGTAGGAATAAGAATTTATGTTTATCTATCTTTAAAATAGTCCAGGTCCGAAGATCGTAGGTCAATTATTTCTAATTTAATTTTGCCAAAGAAAAAAAGCCTGCAAGTGAAAAAATGGTATTTTTAAGGGTTCTCTTATGGGGATTTCTATAAAGCGTTCCGGCGGACGGACGGACCAACAGAAAAAGGATATTATGTATATAACTAGCGTATTTTCCCGTCAAATATGACGGGTTTATCATAAAAGTATTACAAATATATATGATTTCGATATGAAAAATCAATAAGATATGCTAGGTTCTGGTTTGGCTTTCGTGCACAATCAAATCAGTGTTTTTGAAAGTTATCTTTGTTTTAATTATACTGTTTAAGTAACTATTAGTAGAGAGGCCAAATGATTATCCAGATATTTGCTGATAATAAGAGGAAAATCGAAATAATAAGATATAATGCATAAAGAAGTAACTGAAATTTACTTGAAATATTTGAGCAAATTATAAGTTTTTTAAAACGTATAGAATGTAATTTAATAAATGAATGATTGTACTCTTATTAACTCGTAAAAAACGGGATAAAATGTGAACGAACTCAATTTACCATCAACATATAGTAACTTACTTACTAATTACTAAATACATGAACTGGAATGAATTTTAACTACATTTTACGATCACAAATTTCTTTAAACTACATAAAGTAGTTTTGATTTTTTTTTCTGAAAATTGCCTTTATTTAAAGAAATTTACATAAAAATCATAAAATGTTATCTTTTCAATCCATTTTGAAATTCGGTTCGAAATATTTGCTGTATTATCAGTTAAAGAAATCCATTGAAAATTACGTGACCAATATTTAGTTTTATGAATTCCCACCAGTTGGCAATGGTGCATGATTCAATAATAACATTTTTTATAATTAATTATAATTTATTATTGTTATTTTTGTACTGCAGGTCCTTTTAATCCTGTACAAATGCTATGCCCTCTTCCTCTTTCTCAATTTCTGCTCATTCCCAATCTCTTTTCCTTCCTCCCTCTAATTACTTAATAGATTCAGTAAATAAGTTATACCCATGTATAAAAGTCCGACCCGTGTTAAAGCGCTAAATTGGTGCATTTATTGTGAGGCCAAAAATATAATTTAAAAAATGGGACAACAGTGGTCCTATATAAACAAAGTGCGTGAAAACGTAAAAGTCGAATTAAAACGTAATTTTTAGTGCTTTTTGTCAGTGCTGAAAAGGACTGTTATCTTCGTGATGTCCGTCCGTCCGTACCCATTTATCAGGGAAGAATTGGCAGAACCGATTTCATCCAAATTTGGTACATACAATATTCACATAAATTAATGACAAAAATGGCCTATTTGGACCGGATCGACTTAGCAGGATGCCACAATTACAAAGTTAACCTTTTTGGTAATTATGAATTTGGAATAAATTGGCAAAACCGATTTCAATGTCACTTTGTAAGAAAGAAGCGTGTAACATAAAAAACAAAATCAAGATGTTTAGTAATGATATAGAATGCAGGGCTGCCACAATACAAGAAATAAAAAAACGTTATTTTTATACCTATTTGTGTTGAAATGTCTGAATAAATTTGAACCAAATTATAATATTTATAACGTACACATACATAGAAAACCATAATTTTAAATTTAAACTGAATCAGACAAACAGGGGTTCCACAATTACAAATAAAATTCTTTCAATAATTATTGAGTTGGAAGGAATTGGACGAACGGATTTCAATTAAATTTTGTATATAAGATTTATACAACATACCATAATGAAATCAAGATATTTAAAGCGGAGCTAAAGAGCAGGGTTACCACAGTAAAAAGTAAAATAATATTTCTTTAAACGTAACGTAGAGAATTGACGGCATGGATTTTAACCAAATGTGATGTATATAATCTTTATATAAATAAATAATAAAATTATTATATTCACACCGGCTTGACAAAACAGGGCTACCATAATATCAAAATTAGGATTTGTCTAACTATTAATTTCGAAGGTATTTGCTGAAAGGATTTCAAAGGAATTTCGTTTGTAGGGAGAGTATAGCATGACATACGAAATGAACATGTTTAAAATGGATCTAAAAAGCAGGGTTGCCACAATATAAGGAAAAATAATTTTCTGATTTCAAAGCGAATATATTATACTACGGCGAATTTGACGAAAAGCACTTCTGAACCACGGGAAACCCGCGTATATCCCTACTTGTTGGAGATTTACAAATGGAATTCAAAATCTTCTCTTCGCATAACTAACGTTAGTTAAATACCTTATCTTTGAAATAGTTAAAAATGTAAACGAAAAAGGTCTGAATGTTAATGAATGGCTTTTTGCGTGATTTATATATGCGATGCGAATTTATAACTCCGGGTAATTATTAGGTGCACTGTAAAAACTATAAAAATAACTATAAAAATAACTATAAAAATAGTTAATTACCAAAAATTTTAATAGGAAGTTAACTGAAAAGAAATTAATGAAAACACGATTTTAATTATAAACAAATCGGGCGCCTTCTCTCTCTCTCTCTCGTACTAAAGCATTCAAACACACTTTCCTAACGCATCATTATATATCGACGTTTCTTACAGAGGAGGATATATATAACATATAACAGAAGGATACTAATGTCCAGCCCAAACTACAAGGGCTAGAGAGCTGAAAGTTTTTGTAGATATTATGGAGAGACCTACAGATAAAATGAGACTTCTTACCTAAGTGACATGAGTTCGACTCCAGAAATTCCAAAAGTTGCGTTTTTTCCCATAAGAAAAGCATTGCGCCATTTTTGTAAATGAATTTTGGGCACTTGCCGGTAAGCTATAAAAATGAAATTTTCAGTGTTGCTAGATGGCCGCAATATCTATTAGGAATTATTGTCACTTTTTCTTACAGTGTCTTGGGTTCGACTCCAGAGACCCCGGAATATCTCCCATAAGTTAGCATGGGAAAACGCAATCCAGTGTGTAGACCAATCTAATATGTTTAGGAAGCTGAAATTTTGCAAGATTATAGAACTTTTCTCATAACCTACTATAAAAATCGAAAATTTTTAAATTGTTAATTTTTAGGGGTTGTTTTAACCCCATTTGAACATTAAACTTTAATAATTTTTATCTTGAAAACTATATGGTGTAGGTTCGAGTTTTTGAAATCATTTTGTAGAAAATAATACATAGAAAAAAAGGAAATTTTGAGAAAGTTAAAAAATTCGACCACTAATAATTCGCAATTGTTTAAACATATTTTTGAGGTTTATGTATTACCGAATGTGCTACGGTGCTGAAATTTTTTTAGAGGTAGTGTTTGTAAAAAAAACGAAATAGGGATCATAGAAATTTTGATATTTTAATTTGTTTGGCAGTTAAAAATTCTTAAAGTTTAAACAAATAGGTATGTTTAGATACTACGGGGGGAGTTAGAAAGCTGAAAGTATTAAGTTATTTAGAGTTTAATCTATAAAAACGAATAAACATTTCAATGTATCCATTAAAATTTTATTGCGGCCGTTAAAAATTATTTAAATTTTAACAATTAGATGAATGTTATTTCACTTCTAAGAGTGCTACAACTTTAAAATTTGGCAAAAATGTGTAGCATTAGTACCCTATAATGGAGAAAGTATAAAATTCTAAAATTGTAATGTTTGGGGATTGTTTAAATCTATTTTTTTACATAGGAGAAAAACGAAAATCTTTAGAATTAAAAAAATATTTGTAATGATGAAATATCTGTCTGAAAAATGAATGTTTTTTGAAGGTGAAATGAAATGCTTGCAGAATGCAAGCACCTTCTACTAGTATAGTATAAGGACGACAATACACTCGAGGTTTAACAATGACACGGTCGGCAAGACAACACATCTTTAAAAAGTGATTTAAAAGTATAACTTGAGCGATTTCAAACCGAAGGCAAAAGTCAATCATATGAATAAGAATCTATGTTTATTTCTCTTTAAAATGGTCCAGATCTTAAGATCGTAGGTTAGTTATTTCTAATTTAATATTGAAATAGAAAAAAAGCCTGTAAGTGAAAAAGGTATTTTTAAGTGTTCTCTTATGGGGATTTCTATAGACAGTTCCGGCGGACCAGTGGACGGACGGACTGACCAACGTACATAATAAGGATATTTACATAACTAGGGAGATGCCCGTTGAAATTCAACGGGAAGGTTTTTTGTGAAATAAAAAATTAACATAAATATACCTTGAAATTTTTGGATGGCAAGAAAACAAACTTTCGATCTTTTAGGCGTTCGTTGTTTCAAGTTTCGAACTCCTACGATGATTCTAAGTACCTAATATTAATATGCAAATGATTAATTTTCTACATTCAAATGTATTCCTTCTCGTAAATAACGCAACGAATGTTGTTTACATTGGTTGCTATGAAAAGAATTTTTCTCTCCTCTCTCTCTCGTACTAATTGTAAGAGTATTCAAAGCACGCTTTCACCCATAAGGATTGAAATAACAACAGGATTTCGAGGTTTAACACTGTAGAGGGTTGGCAAGGCAACATCCTGTTAAATGGCAAGATTTCACCAAAATATGTGAATTAAACGTTTGACATGAGGAATTTCGAACTGTAGGCAGGAATAGATGAACAGTATAAGAAACTTCATAGTTTTTTCTGTAGAATGGGCAAGATGCGAAGATCGTAGGTGAATTCTTTCTAATTTAGATATCAAAAAGATTAAAAGCCTGCAAGTCAAAAAGTCGATTTTTACGTTATATCATATGGGAAACAGAAAGGCCTACCTTGGAGTCGAACCTAGAACTTTTTTCGAGATTTTTTTCGTCATAATCTTAAAATATGACAATCGATCATTCCTGGTCTATATAAAAAATTAATATCGTTCCATTATCGAGTTATTCGCATTTTTATAGTGTGACAGACGGAGCCACAAAGGGACAGAAGTAGCCTTTTATTATAGTTAGATAATACAACTTCAGTCCAAAGCATAAGTACTAGGAGTATTGTACAAGTAAGTGCCGAAGTAATTATTCAATTCAAGAAAGTTATAATATACAATATTTCAGGTTTAATTGAAACATAACGCATAAAATGATGGCTCAAAGTGAGATAAATCATGGTAGATCATATTATTAGATTAATTGTTTACCTGGCAGATTAAATGGGTTTAGAAAGAATATGAAATTCACTAAGCAGCTAACACATATTTTAACACATTTGTGACCCAAGCGAGAAAGGTAGCATTGTTTGTATATTACAAGAAATACATGTAACTGGGTTTCAATCTAATACATATGTTAAAGAGAATTCTGCCTTTCTCACAGTTGCAACACATTTTTCATTTGCATTTTAAAATCAATATATTGCTATATGAATACGGGACTTGCACCAAAAGACGCATAAAAGAACGGATATTCAGTTTCCAGCCTTCGGTTTTCGAATACGCGTCGAATCGTTCCACAAATTCGTTGTTAACAGGAAAATTTTGCTAAATTTTAAACGCAAAAATTTCATCGTCAAGGGCGACGGCATTGTTGCAGATCTAGCAAAATTACGTCTATATCTAAAAGCAATGACATGAACTTTGATATTGTATTTGAAATCAATCGTAAGAACTCTTCTTAATTATTTTCAATGCATTTTAATCGAAAGGGAAGTACTGATGGCTTAATTTGAACGATTGGTTTGTTTACTGCAATGCCATTTCTAAGGCGTGGAAGAAAGGTGTTCCCACTCCAATAATCAGTGAAATGAGTTCCCTAATTAAAGTGTGCGTTTCTCAGAACTATTTCAAGTTTAATGGAAGTTTTTATAAAAAATTAGATGGTTGTAAAAATGTTTACCATTATGATAATAGGAAGCTGGGAACATCAAGTTTATTGTAACACAAGTGTGAAAATAACAAAGAAGGCGTGCCTAAAATTACAAAAGTTCTTGTGCCGAAAAAATGCGATTTACCAAAATTATCAGCGGAAAAGAAAAAAAAAGATTTTAGGTGGTTGTGTCAAACTTGTAGTTAAGAGATTTGAGACCTTTTGAGATAGTGTCAGGAGATGGGTTTAAAAATTTATTAGAAATGATAATGAAAATGAGTGCAAATCAAAACTGTTATTTTGACTTAGAAGATGCGCTACCACACCTAACAAATATTTCGAGAAATCTTAACTCAGTGGCTCAGAAAGCTCAAGAAGAGCTAATTCAAGAAATAAAATCCTACATGGTTACAATTGGGGGTGAGATCACGTTGGACTTGTGGACAGATAATTACAAAAATGTCAGTTATTTAGGGATCACATTACACTATGTAAAGAAAGCCATGTTATGCAATCGTGTTCTGTGCACTAAACATCTTGATACTGACGAAAAGAAAACTGGAGAGTATATAAGGAATAAATTATTGCTAATTTTAAAACAATACGGTGTCTATAGTAACTTGAAGAATTTTACTTTTGTCAGTGACCGTGGAGCAAATATTAAAGCTGCTTTGAAAATTTTCAATAAAATCAATAGTGCAGCACACTTAATAAATAATGTTGTAGATAGTTCAATTTCTTCTAATGAAAAATCACTTGCTTTAATTCAGAAGTGTAGAAATTTTTTTAAGAATCAGGCTTACAAGGTGCGCTGAAATCTACTTTGAAAGGAGACGTCAAGACACGTTGGAATTTAATTCTTCGTATGATCTCTTCAATACTTGAAAATTGAGAGGTTATTTACAATATTTTAATTGAAAAAAAGATGAGTGATATGGTTTGTGAGGTTGAAAAGAAAGATTTATTACATTTAATAGAATACCTCAATCCATTCCAAAAGCATTGATTGAATTGGAAGGAGAAAAATATCCAATAATATTTTTGGTTTACTTGTGGCATTTGAAAATAAACGATCATTTAGAAATAGGTTCAACAGAATCTAACATCATGAAACTTTTAAAAACTTCATGTAAAACCTATTATTCAGAAAATGTGGAAATTCAGCACATTCATAAAATTTCTGTTTTTCTTCAACCCCTTCTAAAGAGTGTGAAAATGTTAAAAACTGAAGAAAAGTATGGAATCTATGAGAAAATTAAAGTAAGTACTGATGACATTAAAAAGGAGAAGGGATGTGAAATCTAATCCGTGACACCAAATCCGTTTACGCTTGTAGAGAAACCGACGAAAAGTTTTATCCGGATACGTACTAAACGGGACGGATAATGAAGAGATAATCCTAACACAAAAAAGATCCTAATTTTTACTTAATTTTTAGTATATTAGTGTAGTATTTGGGCTATTGCCTTAATGATGATTATATTTATTGCTGAAACAGGGCGATCTAAGCCATTAAACCTCAAATTCGAAAACTTGGACGACAGCCGATTGCCAGAGAATTTAAAAATTCCGGAGAGATGCCTTAATTTCGCAGAAAATTAATATTTTCTTACTTATATATTATTATGCCACTCATATTAAAATACAGCGTAAACATAGGATGCCGTCATTATACTAATACACGAAATTTAGTAAAACGTAAAAAGTATTTTAATGTTGTTTCGTAGTTTTTCGATAAATTTTAACTCTTTTTATTGTTAAATATAATGGCGTCATACATATTTAGAAAATTTTAAATCCAATACGTGATAAAGGAACGGATGATTATGCCGTATTCTTAACACAAAATATCCTATTTTTTCCATAATGTTAGTGTATAGGGTATTGTCTTAATGTTGATTATTCTTATTGTTGAAATATTGATTATTCTTATTACTCATGCAGGGCGATCTGAGTCACGAAAACTGAAATACGAAAACTTGCACAGGAGTCGATTGCCAGAGAATTTGTAAAAAACGGATGGCTTAATTTCGTGGAAAAGTATTCTGTGAGAACTCATGGAATTTATTATCTAATACATATGGGCCCATTTGGCTGAAGGGCTGTTGCTTGGAGATTGCCTTGGTTTATCTACGAGTTTAGATCTTGGTGTAAGGTAATTTTTTAATCGCTTGCAGTATGCAAGCACCGACAACTCGTAAAATACATCAATGAAACTCGCAAGGATATTTAAATACTGGGAAAAATAAATTCAGAAAGCCTTTGACTTGGTTTTTGAAGATTTTATCTATTTATTTGCTTGTCCGATCGTTTCTCATATTTGATGAGATTGTGTTGGAGTTATTGTAGGTAGAAGGCAATGTACGATGGAAATCAAAATATTTCTATTGGAGATCTAAGTAGACTCCAGAAAATAGATAGTGAATGGGTCATCAAGCGTTGAGGAAAATGTCGCCAAAGAGTTTCACTCGAAAATACTATTCATGGCGACTTTCAGGCTTAGGATTAAATATTGTCTCGAGGGCGGGAGTAAAATATTTGCTCGAGTTTTCAAAGCGTTAGCGATAACAGAACAGAAACGACAGAATTGATTCATGCTGCAGATTGCAATTTTGCAAGATTTTTCTACTTGTGGAGGAAATCTGTGGCATTTCTTTTTCGGACATGCTTGCGAAGATCCTTCATCAACTCGAATTTTCTATTAAACAAATACAACCTACGTTATTATGGACTTACAATTAGAAAAATTTCGTATTATGATTCTAACTCAATATAAAATACATCCGAATTAAGACGACCAGCCCACAATCCCATGCATATTCTAATGGAGTACACGGAATCGTCTGGATACCGTGCGTTGATCTTAAAATCCAAAATTTCACACTTCTTACCTTTCGGAGGGGATACAGCACCCATTAATTGCCAAATTTCTAAAAAACAAGTTAATAAAAAGCTCAGAAATAAAATGCAGTTTGAAAAATAACACAATTTCTTTAAGATCACATAAAAATGCATTGAATTGAAACATAAAAAATCTGAAAACATAAAAAAATAATAAAAGAACCTAAGGAAAGGCAAGACATTAATAATATTACATAGACGATCAAAAATTTTATTATTTGTGTATATTATATTGAGTCAGGTATCGATGCTCTATTATTTTTAACCAGCTTCACCTCCGCTGCTTAAATTTGGGCCTCTTTCCTCAACCGTTCATTAGAAATAGGCCTGATTCTGGTTAACAATAGGTGAAAGCCATCAGGTGAGAACGATAATCTATTTTTGGGTAAAAATTTAGATAAAATATCGACAGGTAGAAAATATTCGAAGGCGATGTTACTCTGTCCGAAGAAATTCATATTTCAGGAACCCCAAAAGCGCACCGGAAATCGAAAAGTTAGAATCGGATGTCGAGAATAAAGATCTTGGATTAAGCGCATAAGATATCACGAAATTAATCAAAATGCTATGACGAAATATTCCGTCAAATGCATGGCATAATGGTTATTAAAAATCTCTTATGTGCATCCGCGCTTGTGTTTGAGAACTGAATAGACGAACACGACAAGATATGTTAAAATGAACACGCAACGCAATTGTCCGATTCTCTCTCGCAACCTCTGAAACATGGCGTGGTTTAAACGCGAAAACTCGGCGTAATGAATGATAAAAAAAGGAGTTTTACACTCACCGGGAATCTGCTGGAGGCGAAGATTGCTTCCACGTCGATGCATTCGAATGGGCTCCTCCCGGAGATGTCTGTCACTGACTATTTCCTGGATTCCTCTTCACATCGGGGAGAACTTCGTTACACAGCAGTGGTCTTGAGGTGTTAGAGATAGAACCACTCCCGATTATCACGAAGGCAGCTTCTGCAAAAAACACGTAAATGAAATCACTAAGGATCTGATAAGCTTTACTTAATTTAGTATGCGTTGAACCCGTGGCGCACTATGAGAACACTTACAACGTGATGGGTTACCCCTCGGAATCGAGAACTTTCGCTGGCTGAAACACGTCGTCTTAGACTTGAAACAAGTGCTTTTGTAAATTCATGAATTGTTTCCAATTTAGAATTTGGTTATGAATAAGAAAAATAAAAACGCACTTCTGCATCAATTACCTTAACTCTTAGGGCACGCAGAATTTCGATGTTCACAGCTCCGTCTTAACTCGTCGACTGAGAGGGAGACGGTTATTTCTGGTTGCCGTTTTTGTCACTCATAACAAGCCAATGAGAATTCGCGAAACCACCATGAGTTAATGAAAGCAAAATTCCTATTGGCCGAAATAGAACTAGTTTTGACTGTCCAATAGCAATTGAGACTCAATATAATACCGTAATTTTCCGAGCTATGTGTCTCTATACGTTGAAAATCATTTTTCTGTATAACTCTTATCGAGGCACATATTTTTGATTCATAGTTTATTTCTTTGAAGTACTGTTTCCGAAATACAATATTCAAGTACATTAAACGGCCGCCATTGTTTCAGGGTGGCGGGTGAAAATGAAGTTTTTCCGGGTCATCTTAGCTTTATTAGACGTTCTTTACCAGCGAAGCGATAGTAGTGGGTCGCCTTATGATCACATCGCCTCCGTACGTCCGCATTTTTAATCCCCGAAACTGCTTGGCGGATTTTAATTAAATAAAATATTAGTGTTTCTTATTAAAATTGATCGCCCAATTGTGATTTCAATTATAACTTCCACTTTATATAAGCACTTAAATAAACCTATACTCGTATCTCGTTAAATGGTATGCTTCAAACAGCAATTAAATACCATATTTATTGTCTCCCAAGTTCTTATATGATCTGTAAGATATAAATTAAAAAGTTTATTCGGATGGAAGAAACACTAAAAAGTTCGCGGGACCGCATAATAACAGCTTATAGTATTGGAGATGAAAATTCGAGACTCTCCCATGCATATAATGTCTCATACAGTGTAACCTCTATAATCCGAACTCCCAATAATCCGAATTGTTTCTCAACATCAGGTGTAAAGTGTTGGTTTAGCGAAGTGAGCGTCGAAAAGTGAAATTTGAAGCTTTTATTTTGTAACAAAGTCGGACACAAATGTCCACTACTAAAGACTCTTGCGGCTGAATAGATGATTCTTTGAAACATTGTTTTGAAAGGAATGAGCGATATCGGTCATGCCGATATCGCTCATTCCTACTGCCGTGGCCCAGTGTGGAGTACAATTTTCCCATCCATCAACGCGGATCTCTCCCAATCATTTTAGTGATCTGTAAGTATATTACTTGGTGTTTTATTTACAGAAAATTAATACATAATAGATTTTTTCCTCGTTATTTTACATGAATCCAGGAATCCGAACACCTCAACAATCCGAACATGCCCTTGCATTAATTAGTTCGGATTTTAGAGGTAGCACTGTATTTTGTTGAAATTGATCGCTACAATTCTAACGGCAAACAACAATTATAATACCATATTTTTCTCTTCCAGGTTCTTATATGTTATGCTAGGTATCGATTTAAAAAATTATTCAGATAGAGGAAAACATTTACCACAAACAGGCCTTAATAAATAAATAGTGTTCTGCATATCTGCAGGTTCAGGTGCTCCTCCTCCACCTTTTTCTATCCTGTGCCCTTCTCTTCATCTCCCCATACCCTCCTCCCTCCCTTAGAATATCCAACATTTTAATTCTTCTTCTTCCTCTTTTCTTTCTTCCCTCCACCGTTCCTTCGATAACATCCTTCAGTAATCCCTCTCTTCTCAAAACATGTCCTATCCATTTCTTTTTCCTAGTCACTATCGTGTCCATCAAACTCCTTTCCTCTTCTACTCTTCTTAACACTTCCACATTTGTAATCCTGTCAGTCCATTTAAACTTCAGCATCCTCCTCCACACCCACATTTAAAATGCCTCCACCCTTTCCTTGTCTCTCTTCTTCAATGTGCATGTCTCCGACCCATATAGCATCACACTCCAAACATAACACTTTACCAATCTCTTCCTCAATCCCAAATTCATCTTGCTGTTAAATAACTTCCTTTTTCTATTGAACGCTTCCTTTGCCAAACCTATTCTCATCTTAATTTCCCTCTCACATTTCCAGTCCTCTGTCAACAACGTACCAAGATACCTGTACTGTTCCACCTGCTCTATCCTCTCCCCCCTCACCTGCACTTCCAACCTTTCCTCGCCCCCTACTCTCATTACTTTCGTTTTATTTCCATTTATTCTCAACCCATATCTGTCTTCCACGCTCACCAGATTCTGTAGCATCTGCCTCAAGTCTTCCGTCCTCTCAGCAACCAGTATCATGTCGTCAGCAAACCTAATTGACCATGTAATTCTTCCTCCAACGCTTACTCCTGTGCTCGTCTCCCAACACTCCTTTATCATTTCTTCAGTATAGATGTTAAACAGGGTTGGTGACAAACAGCAGCCCTGTCTAACTCCTCTCCCAATCTCGAACCACTCCGTCCTGCTTTCCCCTATCCTCATGGCCGCCTCCTGTCTCATGTATAGATTCCTTATCAACCTTCTGTCTCTCCAATCTACTTTCTTCTCCCTCAATATCTCCATCATTCTTTCCCACCTCACACAGTCGAAAGCCTTCTCCAAGTCCACAAATCACAGACTGATACCCTTGTCCCGTTCTAAATACCTTTTTCCAATCGTCCTTACCACCCCTATGGCATCCCTCGTATCCATTCCTTTCCTAAATCCAAATTGTTCTTCTGCTAGATTCTCTTCCATTACCCTCGTCAACCTTCTATTCATCACTCTCAATATAATCTTGGCCGCGTGAGCTATCAGACTAATAGTTCTATGCTCCCCGCATGGGCGTCGGCAGAAAATCTTGCAGGGGGGGGGGCAACACAAAAAATGCCTAACACACAGGGGCAGACACGATTTTTCAAACCCGTGAAAATTTTACTTAACCGGCCTCCAGGTGACGACAAATCTACACCTAAGAGCCAAATTCTATTGAATATTCTATTGAAATTTGCTTAGGGTACGTTTGTCTTGAGTTTTTCACTTTGTGTCTGATGATTGATTTTCCCTTGAAGCACAGTAAAATGTACTCCGACAGGCTTTGCTTCGATGCAAATAAAAAATATGTTTTAATCTTTGATTTGCCTAATTTTCACGGAACGATTAACGTCGAATATAAATATTGCATGTTTATAATATATATAAAATACCCACCTTTAACGAACAACCATGAATGTGTACATTTGCATTGGCAGAACAGTTTTTTAGGTTTAAAAAAATACATAATGAGAAAACAACTAATAAAATTTGAGTTGAAGGCTTTCGCAGAGTTGCTGAATGCTGGTGGAGGTTTTCGGGTTTCGCTGCGTTGGCGGCATTTCTGGCTCTCGACGTTTCGCAGACATTGCAGTCTGCATCTTTAGGAGATGAAGTGAGATCCTGTGGCTCATACCCTCCCGTGGTATATGCAATTTCTGAGTTGCCTTCCAGTGTGGCTCTACTCAACGTCGTGTTATAAAATACTTGACAGTGCAGGCACCTCACCCATATTTTCGATAATCGTCAATAATAGTTAAAATTATGTTATGTTCGCCGCTTTTTTGGAGGGACCAAATCCTCTTCACCTGTGGATGCCAGTGCTCGTTTGTGCTTGTCCCAGACCGATACTCTGTTTATAGCGAGATCGCGAAGAACGTCATTTGTTTTATTTTCGAGAGCAAATCTATATTTAGTGGCCAAGTCTTTGGCGACTTCTCTAATTGCTTTTGTTTTTAGCATTTCGTGGAGGTCCACATTCTGACCCCGTGTCCTGCTTATTCTCTTTAAAATTTTTCTCTCCGCGGTCTCGAGTATTTTCCAGGACTTCTGCATTATGAGTCCTGTCCATACTGGCGCAGCGTACATGAGAGTCGGTCTGATGATTGCTTTATAGAGCTGTTTTTAATTCCCTGGACACGTCAATTGAATTAAAAACTGGGAAGAGTCTAGCTCTTTTCCCAGCTGCCGTTAAGTTAATCCTTTTTACATGTTCGTCAAACCGTAGTTTCTCGTCCATGGTTACACCTAAATATTTAATATGTTTCGCCCAGGGAATTTCCACACCTTCAATTAAAAGTTGTCTCGGCATCTTGGCATCCTTTTTTTTGAAGAGGATTGCTTGCGTCTTTTCGGGATTTATCTCAATTCTCCATTTTTTGTAATATTATGTCAACTTCTCAGTTAGCCTCAGGGCATACCGGACAGCCATTTCCGGCTGGAAGCTTCTCGTTATTATGGCGCAGTCGTCCGCGTAGAGAGCAATGGTGGAGTTCCAATCCCCCTCGCCTGTCGGAATGTCGCCTGTATAGATGGAGAACAGCAATGGCCCAAGGACACTCCCTTGTGGTACACCAGCTGCTATCTTCCTCGTTGAACTTACGGCACCATTCCATTTCACTGTGAATGGCCTGTCATAAATGTAAGATTTAATGAATTTCGCCTGCCAAGAGGGAAATTTTGCTATCAGTAATTTTTGCAGTAGGCCTAAATGCCATACTTTGTCGAATGCCTTACTTATATCAAATGCTACTCCAACTGAAACATTGTTCCTGTTGAAGGCGTCCGTAATAAAATCGACTACTCTTTGCAGCTGGTGTGTTGTGGAGTGTCCTGCCTTAAATCCAAACTGATTTTGGGGGATTACACCATGCCCTTCCGCGTGAGTCAGTATGTGGGGATAAATCATCTTTTCACATACCTTTCCAAGGCAGGAAAGGAGAGATATTGGTCTGAAGTCGGAGGCTTTTAACACCCTCCTTCCTACCTTGGGTATGCATATAATGTCTGCATGCTTCCAGCCGGTTGGATAGTGCCCTATCTTTACCACTGCGTTGAGAATTGAGATAAGGTATTCTCCCGCAGAGATTGGCAGTCGTTTTATTAATTCGTATGGAATTTTGTCTTTTCCTGTAGCTTCCCTTTAGGTAGCCATGCTATTACTTCTGCCAATTCTTTAGTGGAGAACACCGGAGTGGCTTGGGCCTCATTCTGGTGTTGTTCACTTAGCATGGACTCGACCTCTTCTATTGTTATTTCCAGAGTAAATTCCGTCGCTTCATTGGGCATGAAAATCTGCTCTAGGTGAGCCGCAAGATATTCTGCTTTGTCAGCAGGCATGGTGAGTTTACCTCCTGGGCTTTCCACCGGGGGGTCGCTCCTGGCAGAATTAGTTAGGGAATGCGTATACTTCCATATGCTGTTATCTTTCGTGTTGAGGTCCGCCAATCGTATCGACCATCTATATCTCCTCAGGCACCTCAACTTGTCTCTAATTTCCCTATTCAACTCCCGGAGATCCCTTTTCTGCTCGGCGGTGCCAAAGCGATAGTACTCCCTCCTCACTCGGTTCCTTTTTTTGATGAGATCTTTGATTTCATCCGGGATCTCCAGGTTTTCTTTTGATTTTGTTGCTCTGTGCGGAATTGCTTCTTCCGCTGCGTTCGTAATAGCATTCCCCAACAATTCTGCCGCCTCGTCTATTCCCTCCCTGGTGGATATTGTGGGCACATCACTTGGTAGTGTCTCCGTAATTTTCTTTCTAAATTTAGCCCAATCCGCAATTCCGTAGCACATGCGGAGGTTGTCCTGTTGATGAAATATTACTTGTGTCCCGATCCTCAGAGCCACCGGGTAATGATCGCTTGTTAGCTCTGGGATCGTTTTTGACACTGTCCGTCAATCAAAGTTCTTGACCAGTGCAAAATCAAGGACATTTCCTGTGCTCCTTGGTCCTGGTCGTGTCGTTGTTATCGGAACCACTACCCTAAATTGGTTATCTCGTGCCCATGTCTTTAAAAGATTACCACGCCTGCTGTCTTTACTGCAGTTCCACGCCCAATGCGTCGCGTTAAAATCACCCGCGATTATCACTCCATCGTCCATGCTAAGGAGCCCGTTTAGGTCTTGCATACGCAATTCTTTATTTGGTGGGATATAAATGCTTACGATGGTGATTGTTCCCATAGTTGTGTCAGCTCTGACTCCCACTGCTTCTATCGGGCCAGAGCTTCTGTCGTCTATTGTTGCGCATGCAATTCCTTCACGGGCAAGGATCGCCACTCCACCCCCTCGAGTGTTGCTTTCTCGGTCCCTCCTAAATACCTTGTAACCAGGAACAGCCCATTCCTCATTCGGATGAAGGTGCGTCTCCTGTATTAAAATAATGTTAACTGAATGTTTTCTTAGGAACTCAATGAGCTCCGGCTTCTTGTTTCGCACGGCCCCGTTGGCATTCCAGTGGGCCATGATGATCGCATTCACTTGGTTGACCCTAACGTCCATTGCCGTTTTGAGCGGTTATGGCGGCTACTAGGGTTTGTATTAGCGTCATCATGGCCGTCATCTGTTGTTGTATTGTAGCTGTAAACTGGGCCATAGTCGCGACTAAGGTTTTAATATCCGAGTCATTATTACAAGGGTTTTCTTTCCTTTTGGGCTGTTCCTTGGTTTCCTTTTGTGGTAGCGGCGGGAATTCTTTTACTTCAATCCCTTTGTCATTTTTCTCCGGGATAGTCCAGACCGATGGCGGTGGTGGAGGGACCTGGATCGGTGTGTGCGTTTTGTCACTTTTTTTTCTTTTATCTTTAAAGCTTCTTCATGTTTCATGTAGATGGGGCACCTACGAGAAAAGGAGACATGCTCCCCGCCGCAGTTGCAGCATTTAGCTTTAGTATTAGACTTGTCATTGGGACAGTTTTTGCCTTCGTGGGCCCCAGCGCACTTATAGCATCTTGGGGATGCTGTGCAGTACTGGGACCCGTGTCCATATCTATTACACCGGAAGCACATCTGCGGCCTCTGGTATCTGTAGGGTTCCAGGATCACTTTATGGCTGCATATTTTCTTTACGCCTGCCATAGCAGTGATTTTAAAGGTCTCGTTTTTCTCTATAGTCACCACGTAGAGGTCCATTCTCGTAGGTGCCAGCACACGCACAGCCACGCACGGGACTCCTGATTCGTTAAGTTCTTCCTTAATGAATCCCAGATCCATCCCCTCATCCAACCCTTTGATAATATACCTGACGGTGGTATTTGTTTTTCCCGCCCAGGTATGCATCTGGGCGCCAGCCTCAGTTAAATATTGTTTAATGGTATCATATTCGGCCGTGGTGGTCAGTTGTAGTCTTGACCCGTCTTTTGTCTTAATAATTGTGAAATCGTTGTTTCCCACTTTTTGTCTAATAGACTTTACGAATGCTGCGTTATTTAAGATATCGTAAATGACTATGGCCGGTGGTCTCTTTTCTTTAGCTTCTGTCCTTGGATTATCTCCTGGAGCGTCTACTAATGGATCGAACCTGTTTGTAACTTCTGTTGTGGTGGGCTTAAAGACCAACGGCTCATAGCGTCTTCTCTTCTTAGCCCTCTCCACTGTTGTGAAGATGGCTGTGTCGTCTACGTTAGAATTGCTGACGGGATCAAGTCCTACATTTTTCCTGCCCTCACTGGCCTTTTCTGGCGCCGCGTCATATTGCCCTTTGGTCTGGACTCCCTTAATGCTTTCTCTTTGAAAGAGAACATTCCTTATGCTGGAAGGGATCGGTATCCTTTCCCCTACTTGCGTTGAGGTGCCTGCTACGCTTCTCGGAGCTGCGTCCCTGTTGGGGGGCGGTGAGCGGATCATTTTGGGGGAGTTTTAGTCCAATCACCTATCAAGATAGAAAGGTCGAGCGGTGGGAAGGTGAGACAAGTTAGCCACCCCCCGCGGAAGAAGTGGGGCCGACCGTGCAGTGGCGGCCACCCGGGATTGACCCGCTCGCGGCAAGGCGTGCTGCCAACTCCCTGGTGATACCTAGTCGTGTCCCGGAAAGCTCTAGGGAGTCCCGCAGCGACTTACGTACTTCCCCCCGTAAGGGGGTTTTCCCGCACCAGGCAGACGAACTCCCACGGAGTGTTAGTCCTATCCTATCCTATCAAGATAGAGAAAGGTCGAGCGGGTGAGAAGGTGGGACAAGTTAGCCACCCCCCGCGGAAGAAGTGGGGCCGACCGTGCAGTGGCGGCCACCCGGGATTGACCCGCTCGCGGCAAGGCGTGCTGCCAACTCCCTGGTGGTACCTGGTCGTGTCCCGGAAAGCCCTAGGGAGTCCCGCAGCGACTTACGTACTTCTACCCCGTAAGGGGTTTTCCCAAACCAGGCAGACGGACTCCCACGTTAGTAACTAAAATGATTCAAAGTGTAAAAAGAATGATCCGCAATGTGGTGGGTATGAGCCGTGTTTAGCTATTGGTTGTCGGTCATCCAATCCGGAGTCAGAAACCTGTGTGTTGGATAGGCTAGGCTCGCTAGTCATCTGCACCAATCAGAATCAGAAGTGAGATCCGATGGTAGGGATCTGACTTTTATATCCACTCGTGCCTTCCTAGTTTAACCGTTGTCCATCGCTGATTGGCTCGTTCGAGTTGCTATCCCTTTCTCTTTGGTGGTTGCTCCAACGTATTTTTCCTCCCTTTCACTTTTCCGTTGGAAGAGTCGCTTCCATGTTGCGCTGATGTGCAAACCGTCGTACCGGTTGAAATTGACTGGATGTTTTTTGATTTCAATAGCTTCGCGAATTAACCTCGGAAAATATCGATCTTCTTTCGCGAGCAATTTCGTTTCCTCGAGAGTGATTTTATGTCCCGGGCCGGAGGTGAACTGCTCCGCTATGGCCGACTCCCTCCATTTTTTGTTCATCATGGCCTGTTTATGTTCGGCTAAGCGGCAGCGAATGGATCGTCCTGTTTGTCCGACGTATACGTGTCCGCAGCTGCATGGAATCCTGTAGATTCCTTCAGATGTTAGCGGGTCGAGTGCATCTTTAGCAGACGGAAGTTCTTCTTTTATTTTTCTTAGCGTGTTAAAACGGACGACGATATTTTCTTTTCGTAGAATCCTGGCTATGCGTTCTGATGTCCCGGCGATGAAGGGAAACGTCGAGAGCCAGAAATGCCGCCAACGCAGCGAAACCCGAAAACCTCCACCAGCAACTAATAAAATTCATACAAATTCATTTATTTAAAAAACTATTAACAAAAACAAAATAGTCGTTCTCAAAATCAAAGAAATTAATTTTTTTAATAAAAATTGCAAACACCTTATGGCAGCACCAAACTTTTCTACTTCTTGGTCCATAAATAATTTTTTGTTTTTCCTATGTATGCTTAACATGCATAGCCCAGACAAACGGTCTTCACCCATAATTGACCTTAACCAAGTCTTTACTCTCTTTATTGTTCTAAAACTTCATTCTATCGTACAAGTAGAAACAGGCAAAGTTAATACAATTAAAACTGCTTTCCTAATGGCCGGGTAAAGGTCTGTGTGATCAATCAAATCAGTTATGCCATTTTCCAACTCAAAATCCGCCTTACTTGACCACATATCATACCATGTCATCGATTCATTTTCCAAATTATCGATTTCATAAATTATGTTAAGATTCAAAATTCTGTTTTTATACTCCTGTCATCCCAATTGACTCATTTGTTTTGGACAGAGTATAAAAAGATTGAAATGCTTCTCATTTTCTGGAGAGGGGTGCCGGTGGTGTAGTGGTTAGGACGCTGGCTGCTACTCGCCTGCTGCTTAAAAAGGCAGCGGGCACGAATCCTGCGCTAGCAGGATTTTTTTTCCGAGGTCGCCCGGCCTCCTGCTTGTGCGGTTTGAGGAGACCGCGCAAATTCAGCGTTCCGTCCTTCGGAAAAGACGTTAAGCCGTTGGTCCCCTTGGTGTTCTTCGTTAAGAGTAGGCTAATGCCGGCATCGGGTTTCTCTTCTCTCTTGCTATCCAGCTATTCATTGCACTACCTCTTAGATACCCATTGCGCGTAGGAAAGAGGTGAATCAGCTGGGAACATGCATACATTTTCTGGAGAAAATCGGCATTCAAGCGATGAGATAATCGAGTCTAAATATGGAATAAAAACAGAACGATGATGATAATCCTCCACATGAAAATCTTTGAAATTGGATCGATAGGTGGACATGTGCACATGTTCTTGGTAGCATTAGATTAATGTTCTGTTTTTCGGCTAGATCCTTAACTTCCAAAAAAAGTCGTTAAAATGACTCAAAATTTTCTCTGTGATTTCGGAGCACTATTAAAATCTTTAGTATATGCTCATGAACTTTCAAAATATCCAACTGAATGGCCTGAAGAGCTTGCGTTACTGGTTCTAGTATTGATGAATAGGTCGAAATAATAATGAGACTGGGCAAAAAACTTGTTGTTTGTGACATTGACTAGTTGAAGCGCCTCTTCGGATGCTTTACCAAACTCCGTTTCAGCTATTTGGTTTAATTTTTCGTGAATTTTCAAAAAGTTAGGCGTGAAAATCCTAATACTTTTGTACTTAGCACTCCAACGAGTTTCGCATAGCATTGGTATAGACGGAATCAAAGATCTTCTTTTAGGATTGCCACGAAAATAGTTTATAATGGCTTTGACTGAGCGAATGGTGTTACTTATTTCTGGCACTGCATTTAAATCAAGTACAACACTCTGTGTGCAGAACAATGCACGAAAATGGCTTTAGGACATATTTCTTTAATAATGCTCTGCACTCCTCGCTCCTTCCCAGCCATTGCTGCACACCTATCATATCCTTGTCCATTTAAGTTTTCAAGGCGCAGCCCGAATTGTGTAAATTTATTCATTATAGTTTCAGCAATAGACTTAGCATCAAAACTAGTAAGGGTTGGAAACCCCAAAAATTCTTCTCGTATCATGTCGTTACTGCCTACAAATCGCACACCAAGAGACAAAGTGTTATTTACCTGATATGTCAGTGCTTTCATCTGCTAATATAGAAAATCCGACTGATTTATTGACTTCTGCAACGATTTTCTGTCTAATGTTCTCTTCACAGAGTCCAATCAGCTCATGTTCTATTTGCACCGATGTGTATCGAGCATTAGTTGGAGAATTTTCTAAATGTTTACGGAGTGTTTCATCCCCTGCTTCGATCCGAAATTCCTAAAGGCTTTGCACATTCCCAATATTGCTGGGTTTTCCACGAAGTGCAATGCCGTGTGTGCCACAAAATATGAGAGTGGATAATATGGGAAACAGCATCTTTCTATTTTCTTCAACTTTTAGCTTTGATGAACTGTCAATTTGACAAACAATATTCTGTTCTGGGTTTTTCTTTATTTTTAAAACATTACTGGCATCTATTTGTGCCAGGAACTCGAAAGATGATTTTTAGCACTCTGATGAAAATCTTTGTATTTTGTGAATGGCTTATTGATGAAAGCTCCTTGCGTGCCTCAATGAACAGTTTGTGGAAATAATATGCAATATTTGCAAATTGCACCTTTGAGTTTTATTGAGTAATTAAGGAATACATATGCCATTATTATACTTTGTTGTGCTTAGAAAATCTTCAATTAGTAGAATGATAAAAGTGAATGAAAAATTGATAATTTTAGCTTATTAACCAATATTTCTTGGTCTATATCTTGAACATAGATTTTTCTCGATAAATTTTATTAGACTGGAAATCCTACGCTAAAATGCATGTATTTTAAAAGAAATATGTACTTGCACCGTCGGTCCTGAACATCCACTCATCCTCTGGCCTCTACGGGGGAAGGGAAATCCGCCACTGTCCGGACGTTGGAAAATTTTATAAACAGACTTAAAGGCCCCTCTGCACTGTTCCGTATGAAAGATTTTATCGTTTTGCTCTGCTATCTCGCGTGCATCTGTTTATTAAGTTAGGAAATTTTTTTGACTGCTCCTAATTTCGGGCTTTCCTGATTCCCGTATTCCGAGAGTCCTGCGCCCCGGGGATGTTGCCCCAGCATCCATGTCCTCTCGGTGACCCTACCTAGTGGAGTTGATTTCAATAATTCATAGAAGTTCTTAATAAATATTACTCATTGAAAAAAATCTTTTATAACGTGCACGCAAGCTTTGTATTTAGTAATAGATAAACGAAACCTAAGATTTTGTTAATAAAAAAGATATTTGTTGCAATAAAGTGACGTTTGAATGGTAAAAATTTTCGCCATCCATAGTTAACATGTTAATTTACTAGGTATTTCCAGTTTATTCCCATTTAAAAGTAAATTTTAATGAAAAATTTACGTTTTTCAAATTTCCAGGGGGGGGGGGCAACTGCCCCTCTTGCCCCCCCCTACCGACGCCCATGGCTCCCCGCACTTTTTTGCCCCTTTCTTTTTAGGCAGTGGTATCATTTCCATTCTGACGAACTCCTCCGGCCACTCCCCACTCTCATATACTGCATTGCACAAGTTGGTCACCTCTTCAATGCCTTCGTCTTGCAGACACTTGAACAGTTCCACAGGTATCCCGTCTACTCCTGCCGCCTTTCCCTCCCTCATTTCCTTCATAGCTGCCACTACTTCCTCCCACAGTATTGCCTCCCCCATCTCCTCCCTATCCACTTCCCCTTCTTCCTCAATTTCCAGCTCTGCCGGCTTTTCCTTCGTCTTATACAACTCCTCCATGTATTCTTTCCACCTGCACATAACCTCCCTTTCCTCCTTCAGTATCCTACCATCCTTGCTCTCAATTCCTTTTGAGCCTCCTCCTCCAGATCTCTGTCCACCCCAAGTAATACTCCTGACCTTCTGATACGCTAGGTCGTACCTTCCCCTCTTCTCGAGCTCTTGTATCTCCTTGCACTCCTCCTCCAGACACTTTTCCTTCGCCCTTTACGTCTCCCTCCTCAGTTCATTGTTCAACCGCCTGTAGTTCCTTCTCCCCTCCTCTGTGTTTACATTCTTGTATCTCCTTCTCTCCTCCATCTTTCCTATCATTTCCCCTGTTACCCAGGGTTTCTTAGCTCTCTTGCCTTTCCTGTATCCTATTTCCCTTTCCGCCACATTTACTATTCCATTCTTAATTCTCTTCCATTTTTCCTCTACTCCTTCGTTCTGTGTATTTCTTCTCTTCATCTGGTTTGCCATATCATAACCGATTTCCTCTTTCTGCCTTTCTTTCAGTTTCTCTAGATTCCATTTCTTAGCCATCTTTGCTTTTCTAACTCTTTTCATTTTGATCTTCATTTCCACCATTAGCAGAATGTGGTCGCTTGCTATGTCTGCTCCTGGGAGCCCACACACTCTTTTCACTCCGTTTTTATACCTTCCTTCTACCAATATATAGTCTATCCGTTTCCTGTACATGTCACCTGGCGATTTCCATGTTTATAGCCTTCTCTTATGATTCTTATACCAGGTGTTGGTTATTATCTTGTTCCTCTCCTTGCAGAACTCGATAAGTCTGTCTCCCCTTTCGTTTCTCTGTCCCAGCCCGAACTGCCCCACAACTCCATCGGCTCGTCCCTCTCCCACACTCGCATTCCAGTCTCCCATCACTATTTTACAGCATCCCTTTCCTTCCTGGTCCAGTATGGCACTTATTCTCTCATACACTTCCTCCACTTCCCCATTGTCATGGTCACCGGTTGGCATGTACACTTGGATGACTAGCATGTTCTTTGGTTTAGCATTTAATTTCAGTCCAATAATTCTATCACTGTCATAAATGACCCTGGCAACACTCGGTTCAATCTTCTTATTAACTATCATTCCTACCCCGTTTCTCCCCCTGGTATTCCCCGAGTAGTATAACTTGGTATCGTCACTCCTTAACTCACCATTTCCCTCTCATCTCACCTCGCTTATCCCAATAATGTCCATATTGTTTATCGCCATCTCTCTCTTGAGATTTTCCAATTTTCCAGCTCTTAATAACGTCCTTACATTCCAGGTCCCTAACTTTAATCTTCCTCCTTCCTCTGACTTCGCTTTATTCTCTAGACTCTTCGAAAACTGTCTCCCGCGGAGATCCGATCGGGAGACTATTTTAACTCCGGAATATTTAATTTGCGAAGAATCCATGACGTTTCTAACTCCTCCGCACCATAACATGGGATAATTCCAGCAGTGGTTTCCCGTTGCCTTCCGCTATCTAGAGAGGCCGCCCCTAACCTGGGGTACAGACGCCTTTTGTAGCCGCCCCTAACATAGGGTACAGACGCTACTAGATGGGTTCCAGGGGCATTTCCTTCAGCTGAGAGACCATCACCCTCCCTAAGAGGTTCATTCGTCAGAAGCCGTTGGCCCCCTAGGGTCGTCAAGTTATTTTCCGCCGCCTGACACTTGGCGTTGGGTCCCTGGCTGCACGGTCTACCCAATTACCGTGGCAGGATAATTTCAACTGAACATTCTATATCTAAGCCGGTTTTATACTAAATTTTGGAATCAACATACAGTGTACAAATTGCAAGAAATTTAAATTTTGACGACATCATAGATGACTTTGCCGCAAAAACAGCCAGAAACATTTTAATGAATTAGGAAACATAATATGATCGACTATGGATCATATTTCAATGTAATATATAATCATAACAAATATATTATTCTATTTATAGATCATTTTTATTTTATAAAACCAGCTCTATCCAAATTCAGATTACCATAACTGACGCCACCCCTTTGGGTACTTCAGTTAGTTAAGGTGAGATTCTACTGATGCGGCCCATTCTAATTATTATCTTTTTTTAATTGTGTGGGATGGCAAGCAAAAAACATAATTAGAATGATAAGCCGCGCATTCTTTTCTTGCACTCGGCGCCGCAAAATATGAAGCCGGCCCTGTATAAAACGCTTAGGTATATTAACCATGTGACAATCTGGCATACCCTAAAGAGTTTCTCAACATCTTAATACCAACAGGAATGCCTCCTCACGAGCTAAAACAGAAAGTAGGTGCTGTAATCATGCTACTACGGAATCTTATGCCATCACGGGGACTCTGCAATGGAACAAGATTGACAATTACGCGTCTACAAAGACACAAAGTGGAGTCACGTGTAATAGATGGATTGAACTTACAATTAGTACAGTCAAATGACCTTACCTGTCTATAGTGGAATATACCCATTAGTCTCTCCTAATCACTCATCACCATTCAACCTCAAGATTCTCCAAATCCACCTCAAAGGACGAGGACAACTTTTTAAAAGAGAGATTATGATTGTTAGAACTTTTTTCAATTAGACATGGTCGTATAGTATTTATTGATATTCCGAAAAAATCAAATATATGTCCTCTTTGAGTGAAATTAAAACATATAAAAGCCTGGTTACTTGGTACCATTGTAGATGTTTAAACGGTTACCATCTTTCTATTATTTTCTGCTTGCATTTTAAAAATAGGCACCTCCCGACAATCCTCTGACTTGAGGGGACCTAAATAATTCTTTGTCTTTTCAAGAAAGAAAGCTCTTTTCAATTTATGAGGAAAAAACCGTACTTAACTTTATTTTGATGAAAATACTGAATTTAAAAATATATTCTATTGAAAGGTGTATTTTTGTAAGCCAATTCAGGTGTATTATATTAATTAAACAATTAAATCTCGATGTAATTCTTAATAAACGTAAAATCAAAATGTAAATATGCTATTCGTAGAGCGCGCTCCGCGCTGGCTTCACGCGAAGTTTACGGTGACGTCACGCGGAATCGACTCTTCGCATGCGAAACGACTCCGGTGTTTGGAGTCCAAAGAAAATACGTAGTATTTAAAAATTAATTAAAATTAATGAAAACAATATTTATGCAATGCTATTAAAAATGAGTTTAAAATTAGGCAAAGAAAATAAAAATTTTGTTTATCTTATCGCAAAGTAGGGTTGGAAATTACACGATGGCGAAAATTATCTGACAAATATAGTAGAATATAAAGAATTATTACTTGGATTTCAGATGCAGTGTATGCGCGCAGATGATGTTCTCCGATCTTGTCAACAAAGGAAAAATTGTACTGACTCACTTTTCGTCCTCTTTTCACAAGAGCAGACTATGGTGTTAGTTTGACCACCTCCCAGAACGATGTTAATTGAAGACTTTCGCCTTACTGTCGTAAGCGCAAAGAAAATATGAAAGGCAATGCAGGAGGTGGGAATAAAGGAGAAGTAATAAAGATTGGTACTAATGAAAAATGGAGAAACCTCCTAATAACCTTGTGAGAAAAAGTCCCTGGCGTGGAGTAATTTCTCAGAAACACGGAGTGTGTGTTAGATTGCGTGAGTGTTAGGTCCATGGGTGGAGTATTTTCTCCTAAACCGGCATGTGAGTACTTACTTTTTATTATTATGATGATTATTAGGAGGTTTCTCTATTTTGCATTAGTTGTAATTAACCATGGGGCTCTGGTATTACTTTCTCTTTGAACTAAAGGTTGGCTTCTGAAAATAAACCTTCAAGGCAATTTATCCTCAGATATAAATAAGTAAAGATATAAGATTTTCGAGAATAAAACTTCGGAAAATATGCTTTGCATTTTCCAAGAAAATAATTAGTGAAGGAGCAGATGGTGCTCCCTTGCTACGCGAGGGTGCTGCAGTGGGTCAGTTTTGAGAAGGACATAGGACAATGACAAGTGCCCTAACAGCGGGAATGGGTGAGAAATTTTGTATGGTAGGTATTCGGATTATTGGGTAATAGCCATTTTACTCATCGAGGTAGTACATGAGGATTATAAGCTTTGTGGGTGAGGGCCTTTTGGCCCATTTTCAGCATTTCGCGGCCAACCATTTGTCCGTGGCCTTTAATTTGAAAAAATCTGTTTTAGATTGTTTTTAAACCTCTTTCATACATTTTCTACGCTCAATTTTAACTTTGAGGGAATTGCAATATAAGATACATTAGTAGTTGGTCTCTTGTTATCTCCACATCGTCAACATCGAGGAAAGATCGGTTGCGCAATACAAAGTGCGTCTTAATATTGAATCTGCTAACAATTTGTCTCAAATAATGTGTCACATGCCATTGGGATTTCTTAATGACTTATGTATTTAACTTGTATACATAATAAATATCATGTTTAAATTTAAAATGGTTTATTAAATATTAAAAATGCGAATTCATTCTTATTCTTCCAATTGAAAATAATTCAAGGGAAGATAGTCGTTTCTCCAGACTCATGTTTTCTCTTAAATTCGTCAGACATTTTTTCAGCTAAAGATAAAAGGTATCTGCAAACTAAATTGAATTTAGAATAAATAAATCAAACAAACAATGCCGAGTTATTGACGTTATACTTTATGTTGACATCAGTAAATTTAAGAATCAGTATTTGTTAAGAGATAGTTATGTATGTTACGTTCGGTTATAAATATGGTTAATATATAGATATGCTGGATGAAATAAATGAAAAATAAAGTTTGTTTAAAATACAAAAAAATGATGTAAGTAATATTAAAATGAAACTCTAAGTTTATATGACTTTTGTGCATAGGTCAGTTATGAATGAGTAATCGAATTATACTTGAGTTACAGTTTAACAATATGTACTCACTTAATGAAATCAGCGGTTAACATAACACTTGTAGTAGTAGTTAACCAAATTTCATCATAATGTGTCCAGCGGTTTCCAAGTTTTAACATGCGGACGGACGTAAACGACCTCCCCTGTATGTGTTCTCTTCATGCACTTCGTGCAAAGAACGCATAATAATGTGATATTAATAAAACTTCAATTTCAGAAAAATTTTGCACTTGATGCTTGAATAAGTGCTGAAGTGTTGTTGAAATAATTTCAAAAGCAAAATTATAAATATGCTTTCGAATTTCTTTAACAGCAAAAAAAAATTAGATTTAACGTGTATGCATTTTAATACGTTTGATATGATGTGGGGTGGGGCTTCCGAATACAAGAGCCTACGAAGATCTTAAAAGGGCCCTGGGTTTACCAACTGATAATAAGCTCGCAGAAAAGAAGTAACTGGACATCTTGAAGATAGTCAACCCCAGGATGAAATGAAAAAATTATTCGGGTGACATTTATCGTCATATCTCTGGCACTTAGAGATTGTTTACCTCACGGATTTTGAAATGACGGCGAAAGTCAAACTTTTGTAAAATTAACTATAGTGGGCTTAAACTTGTGGAACAGTTCCATGATAAACAAATAAAATAGCAAACTTTGCATTTACCATTTGTGGTATTCTTTACAAAAAGTAAAAAAACGCCTTATGGTCAGGTAGTGTCCGTCCGTCTGTCCGTAAGTTTCATCTGCTAAACTACTGGGCGGGTGTTCATCAAATTTGGTATTGAGGACATAAGGGCAAGGAAAATAAGAAAATCGTATAAATGGATTACGTAGCCTGATCGCGAGTGCCGCTTTACTGGTGACAAAAAAGAAACTTTTCTTTATATCTCGTAAAATATTACTCATAACAAAAAAGTCTTCGAACGAAATTTGCAGAACTAGTCAAACAGCATATGTTTTGCTCGGTATATTTTTGTCGAAGGAGTAGCCGATTTCAAGAAAATCAAACGAGAATGCTGTAAAACACTTTTAAATCATTGTTAGAAATTTGTCCAGTTTTTTAATTGTTGTCAACGAAAATAATCTTCGTGGCAACTGAAGTAAACAATATCTGCTGTAAATACCTATTTAACTTTATTTTTCTTTCGTGCACAGGCAACATTTGAGAATGATGGGAAATGGTTTATACACACAAAGATTATATTATTACTATTCGAGTGAGGTATTTTTTAAATAATTGTCGATTGTTTTATTAATTACAATTGATTAGGAAATAAATCAGTGAATCAAAAATTCGGTATTTCTTACTACTACTGTACTCTATTTGATTCGTAGTTTGCTTTATAAACTTCACTTTATTTATTAGATAGCATGAAAACTAACGGTGATACATATTTCGATCCAAAATTTCCGTTATCGAAATCCAAAATAAAGGGGCATATGTTTTAAAACAGGTGCGTTGCAAAAACATTTTTATAAGAGATGAATTTAAGTATTTAAGTTCATATAAACGCATATAAAATCTTACAATTAGTCATATTTATTGCGATAAAACTTGGTTCGGAATTCCATCTGGTCTCATAACGGGAGAGGATTAACGCGGTGACGTCGCCCAAATGCGTTAAGTGACTACGGCTCTACGAGTGTTAGAATGATTTTGTTACCTCAAATGCACAGAACGAGCATGTCTAATAAAAGTGCGTTTCAAATTTCACGAGCTTGATTAATTTTGTGGAGATTCTCTTTCTACGCGAACGCTTACAGAAATGACGCAAGTATGAATAAATACGCAAAAGTATTTTACTTCAGCAGATAAAAATTTGCTGAAGTGCTCTTCATGCAGTAGTTACATTTATAGAAACGCAGGTTAAATTCGGTTGACATTTTTGCTGTAAGACAGTGTTTAATCGATTCACTTTTGGGAACGTAGAGATTTCAAGAACATGCATGGATGTTTTTCTTTTTTATATTGATCTCTGTACGTGTTTTTAAATGTTAAAACTTTTGGAAGTTCCAAATTTAGGTAAATTGACAAACAAGAGAAAGAATAAAAAGTCGAACAAACTTCATTTTGCCCTGTTCCCTATTTTATTTTCTGCATAAACATGAATTAGCTTCATCCAATTTGAGTCATAGGCTTAGTAGCTTTCCATTTACGTGATGTTTGATTAGCGCCGCAAATAGTGCGTCGTTTCTCCTGCAGATCATTCTGTTAAATGTTCCAAAATCGCTCCAGGACCTCCAGGATAAGCAAAAGTTGAATACACGTAAGCAGAGCCGGTACAAGGGGTATGCGAGAGAGGCACACGCCAAGGGTGCCGCATGCTTGCATCTACATGATACCCTGCAAGTCACCTTTTTGTGGATGGCAGCGCAACGAATGACAATTTGAATCGTGTATCGTTTATATATATATATATATATTTATATATATATATATATGATGCTATGCATCGAAATCCGGGTCGTTTTGTTTATTAAAAAAATTGTGGTATATGTCATTTTTGTGATTTTTAAAGATGGAATGCGATCAAGTAAAGTCCAATACAGTGAAGTTTTATATTTTATTTTATTTCCAAATTGTAAATAAAATACTGTTTATATATTAAATTGTGTACTTGAATTAAGAAAGGGAGTAATTTTCAAATCTTGTCTAGAACGCAAAAATCCTTACAATTAGTCCTGGTTTTGCCCCATGTCATACTGTTCATTTTTGAAAAATTTCGGTCCAAAATTTCGAAGGATTCTCATGAATTTCATTGCACTTTTCCTCATCGGAGAGCGGATAATGTCATAATCCCGTTTTAAAAGTATCTTCGCTCGGCCAGCACGAATCACTACTTTCACGTACCAGAAGCGTCCTCAAACCCCTCCCTCTCGCCATCCCTTGTCCCTCATACCGAGGCCTCGAGGACCATATGGCTCCCTTCGAGCAACTGATCCCTGCAGAGAGAGATAGAGCCCGGTGCCATGCGCAGAGAGGACACACCCCCTCTGCTAAGGAGATAAGCATTGCGCTATCCGACCCTCGAGTAGCAGAAGACGCTCGCGGGCATTCCTCGCCATCCCAGAGAGCCGCCACCGCCACCTGGTTAGTGACCGAGCTGCGATCCAGTTGCCCTCGAAGGCGAGACTCGAGTGCGGTCTCAGCATGCTCTTCGCAGCTGCCGCATTCTCTCTGTTCCTGCTCTGCGGAGCTTCCAGCTCGCCGTACGCATACCAGTGAGTATCCGAACTCGTTTCTTCGTCACCTGAGGAATCTATTCGTGATCGTGATGCTTTCCGTCCTATCAGACCGCGACACGGATGGAATCCCACGCAGGCGTCTCCTGCCGAGTTCGGATAACTCGAAAAATACATGCCAGGGACAAGTTTTAGTGTGACGCGTCTCCGTTGCTGAGGTCAGAGGTGCGCAAACTGGGGGGCACGAAAGATTTGACGGGGGGGGGGGGGGGCGGTCGGTCCTTCTGTCAAAGTGGAACGCGATTCCCAGCAAGTTTACCCGACCGAGACCGAACTGGTGGCTATTTGGTTTTTCTTTATCAGAGAATATAGGATTTTACGCTTTTAAAATTCTCGTATTTATAATTTACTAGTGGTACCCGCAAACAGTTTTGCGAATTCAGTCACAAATCTGCATGCTTAAAAGTAATAATAGCCATTTCACCTTATAAAATTAGACAACTGACATTTTAAATTTCATGTTTGTCTTTATAATTTAAATGTGCAATTTTTATTGCTTCTCCATTACGAAAAAGGTAACATTACAGTATTGAAATAAAGGAAGAACATTTTTTTCTTTTGGTCAATCGTTAAAAAAATGCCCACAGCCCACACGCAGTTTACTGAATAATAATAATCTTCAATTATTAACGTTGCTCTCGATTAAGTTTGACATTGCTTCAATTATAATTTCGATGCTTCATAAAAAGCGTGAAGCGAATAACGCAATTCTATAGTCTATTTGAAGACTTAATAGACGCTAATTCAATCGGAGGCAACAATACGGGTCGCCATGGCAAAACTCGCAAAGAGTATGAAAAAGCCATGACATTTCGAAAAGATATGCGTTTCTGAGAAATTCTTCCGTGTAACATCTAAACATTGCAAGAATAAGATATTTTATAATTTTAGCCGTCGAATAAAGCAAAAAACGGAGAAATTCGGTCTGTATTTACGTATTTTAATGAATGAAGGAAATAAACCTTGCACCTTGATTCCTGTGTAAGCATATGGGAAAATATATTTGCCTCCTGGAGTCGAACCAGGGTCACTTCCATAAACGAAAATAGTTTTCCCGGGGTCTCCTAGGTGGCAGAAACAAAATGTCGTTTACAGCATTTCTCTATGTGAAACTGTTAGAGAGATAACATGGGAGACGGACGGACAGACATTGCGTAAGTATATATAAAAGATTACAAACGACACAAACATGAGATGATATTCAATTAAAATGGGGGGCGCCACAGTTTTCATCGATGAAATGGGAGGCGCTGCTTGAAATGTTTACGCATCGCTGGCTTAGGTTGTCTTCATTTGGCTAAAAGTCAGTGTGAGAATATGTCTGATTGTGAGTTTTATTGCCAATTTTTAGCTGGTTATAAAAGAAATGCGCTCATAGTTTGGCGTCTGTCTGTCCATCTGTGCACGTTTTGAGGTCTCTTGAACACGTTTGGACCATTTTATCGTTGAAGTCTGTGTGGTAGGAATTTTGCGGGCCATCTAACTCAAAAACTATTAATCAGATGAACACAAAATTTTATATTTGACTTTTTTATTTAAGACACAACAGTTGTCTGCCAGAAGTGGGTGTTTATTCTTGTCACTTCCGTTATTTTGACATATTTGCTTTAATATTTGACATATGTAAAACGTATTGCATTAAAAGTTGTAGGAAATTTAATTTTTTACAACATTTGTTCGAAACATTTTCCCATATAATGCTTTATTTAAGAGATATTTTTAAAACTATATTTTTGCAGCCACCACCACCGGCTATTGTAAACACTTTTCGCTTAGTTAAGATCTTAGTAACGCTCCTTTTTATTTTCTTAAATGTTGGAGCTTCGCGGCTATATCCAATATCAGAAGGCTACGGTTTGAGTTTATTTCTATTCCTTCTAGTCTAAATTTTTCTCGCAGTTCTTTCAAATATTTATTATCACTTAACCTACGTATTTGGAATTTTTACTTTCTCCATATACGAAGTATAGAGAAAGTATTGTTTTATGAAAAAAATGGAATTCGAGATTTCCACTGAAATACATGCTTTTAGGTCCCCTGAACACATTTTGACTATTTTCTCGATGATGTCTGTGTGTGTGTGTCCGTGTCTGTGGCCGAAATTTTGTGTACACTAACTCAAAAACTATTAATCAGGTCGGCGCGAAATTTTATATTTAATATTTTTGTTAAAGAGAAAAGTTTGTGTTTACTCTTGTCACTTCTCCGTTTTTTTAATATTTGATAAACATAAAAAGGTACCCGAATAAAACTTGTTGGAAATTTAATTTTCTACGTTTGTTCGAAATATTTTCCCATATAACATTGTTTAAGAGATATTGTAGAAATTAATTTTTTAAGCTGCCACCACCACGCCACCTACCGGCGACTATTGTAAACAAATTACGCTTAGTTACGTCTTATTGTTTGTAACGCTCCTTTTTATTTTCTTAATTGTTGGAGTTTCGGGACTATATCCAATATCAGAAGGCTATGGTTCGAGTTTATTTCTGTTCTTTGTAGTCTTTAAACTTTCTCGCAGTTCCTTGAAATATTTATTACCATGTAACCTATTTGGAATTTTTAGAAATGTTACAGGTATGGAGAAAGTCATGTGGTGGCCACGTCAGATTATTTTTCGAATAAAAAATGTAAATGATACGTGGAGTTTCACACATTTAGTATAGGGGAAAATATTGTTTTCATGAAAAAAATCGATTTCAATATTTCAATGCAAATACACTTTTAAGGTCCTCTGAACACGTTTTGACCATTTTCTCGATGATGTCTGTGTGTGGGTGTGTATGTGAGTTTTATTATATTATTATTCATATATGAAGGAAGAGTGAATAGTGAATGGCGAGAGAGGGAGAGGCAGACCGCGCAAGACTTGGTTGGATGTGGTTAGTGAGACTCTGAGAAAAAGGGACGTGAAAAGTACGAGGAATAAAAGGAAATGCGTGACTCAGTGTATGAGTGTAAGTGAAGCAAAAGAAGTGTGCAAGGATAGAAGTGTGTGGAGGAAGCATGCGGTGATGGGTTAGTAATTGGCAGACATATGGCATGGCTTACCCCGCAAGGGAAAGCGTCAAGGTGTGTTGTTGTTGTTGTTATTAATATTTTCGATGATCCCACACCGAAGAGACCTTCAGCCTACATACGGATGCAGTAGAAGCTCGACAACTAGTCCCTAACGGGTTAAAAATGTAAACATCGCACACTAATGCAGCACTAATACGCAGTTCACAGCGTGCAATCGATCCACTCATTACTCTCCCCTCCCGGCGTCAATTGTTTCAGAACAGTCGAAGCGAGAAGATGCCTTTTTCGCAATTGCAATGCGCGTTTATCGCTGAACTTTATTTAAAGTTTCGTTATCACATGTACTGCCAGAATGCGTTTCGGTCTCTCTTGTTCCGAATCAATCAACAAGGTGTTGCCTCATTAAACGTTTCTGCGAGGCACGCAGTTTGTTAAAGTTGTCATTTTGTCAACTGTGTAAGCGCTTTTTTCCTTAAATTCCTTCAGTAGTTGAAAACAAAACTTTTTCGAAAACCTTTACGAAAGTGGGCCATAAATGATGCTAAAATTTGATAACTTAAAATTTCTGGAACCGAACGATTTTATAGGCGCGATTCGTTTTCAACTTGAGAGGTTCGTTCTGTCCGTCCGTCCGGACGCATGTTCGTTCTCGGTTTCTACGCAACGGATTTTCATGAAGTTTGGTATTTATGGCTTTTGGACAAATACAATAAGAAGATGACATAAATGGGTCACATAACCCAATCAGGGACTGGAAACAAAAAACGAATTTTCCCTCATATCTCGTAAAATATTAGTCATACCGAGAGTCTTTAAATAAAACTTATAGAACTAGTGAAATAAAATATTTTTGGCTAAATACTTTTTTATCATAGGAGTAGACGTTTTCAAGAAAATCAAACAAGAATACCGTAGTTTTCTTAGAACTAGTAAAACTCATGCTTGGTTATTTAATTGTTGTTAACGAGAACAATCGTCGTAGTAATTGATTGAAGTAAATAAAATATGCTCTAATGACGAAAGTAGGTACATTAAATTTCCTTACGTAAGCATGCAGCATATTGTAAGCGGAAGGAAATGAGTTAGCTACGATAAAATATTTTTTGCTCAATACATTTTTATCGTAGAAATTGCCGATTTCAAGAAAATCAAACATGAAAGTCTTAATTTGCTTTGAACTCGGAAAAATTTATCCATGGAAACGTAATTGTTGTCAACGTAAAGAATATGCTCCGTAAGTGAAGTACCTAAATAAGATATGCTATAATTACAAAAATACGTGTAATATTAATACGTGTGTATGCAGGACTTTGTAAGCGGAAGGAAATGGATTATCTAGGACGAAGGAAAGAACGTAAATGTAAATATTACAACTACTAAATTCAATTGTGGTATCCTCCCTATACCCCCTATAATAAAAGGCTATGTTGGTCCGTTGTTTGGTCCATGTCACGCTCTTAAAACGCGAGTAACTCGATCAAATGTGCATATATAAACTTAATGTCTGTTTTTGCCGGTATTTTGAGGGGGGTATACTGCACTTCTTCCGAATAAAATTTACAAATTTTAATTTAATGAAGAAATGTTTTATGTGGACAGAAAATTAAAAAAATATATAATTCACATTATAGTATGTTCGAGAGAATTAAAATTTTGGCCAATTAATGTTGTCTAGCGAAATGTTTAACATATAAATTTTATGTAAGATTTGTATCTAGGTACTCGTATATCACGCTGAGAGAGATAAGTACATTTTTGAAGGGAGAATGAGAAGGAGAATGTCAGGAAGAAAGAGAGGAGAATGAGAGGGAGTAAGAGGGAGGATGGGAAGAAGTGAAGGTGAAGAATAGGAGGGAGAGAGGGATGAAGAATGGGAAGAAGGAAGAGAGGGAAATATGAGGGAGAGATAGATTGATTGATGTGGTCTTTATTTGGGGCGAGATTGAGACTAAGAAGTCCCATCTTCCGCCTAACACCTTGTCATGAAACATATATAATAATATATAAAACATTAGCAATATAAATACGAGTAACAATAAAACTACAAGTATTTGAAAAGAACATGTGTGATTTTGTGGGGAAATAAATATGGACCGCTGAATAATGAAATACATGTAAAAACCCCACTGCAGGAAAACACCCACACAAGAGGGGGGGTGTGAAAAACCTGCGAAACCTACTGAGATTCACTAAAGACATCAATAAATGAATTTTAGAACAAATTATTAATAAATGAAAATCATAAAGAGAAAAAAAATTGTCAGAACACGAATAGATCATAGATAAGATAAACATAAAAATGACAAAATGAATAGATTTTAACATTGGTATGTTTAAATAAAATGGACAAGAAAAGATAAACAAATGAATAAAATACAATAACAAAGCATAAATCATTTACAATAAGTATTGTTTTGTCAAAATCAAGATTTAAAAAAAAGTTGAAGCATTAAGCGTGTTTAACTGTTCCTTTGAAAAGACAAGAGAGATTGATAGCAGTGTCGCTTGAATGAGGAGAACGAATGCGAATTTATTATTGTTTGGAGAAGGTCGTTCCATAGTCGGCAGGCAGTTACAATGAAGGACATGTTGAAAATTACTGTTCTGTGATGAGGAATAAAGAGTTTATTACGGTTATGTACAGCGTCTATACTTCTAAATTCGGCGGCAAGATATTGCGGATTTTTGGAATTAAGTAATTGGTATAGCAAGGGAAGAAAGTGGAGGGAGAAAGATAATCGAGGGTGGGAAGAGAATGGGAGGAAGAATGGGAAGTACCTTAATTTTATTGCATAATATGCACATACCCGTCATATCATAGAGGCAATTACGCTAGTATTTTAAGTAATATTCGATTATTTGATAAATAAAAATTCAATATTTTCCAATATATATCGTTTTGTAGTATTTAATCATATTAAAATTACGTAAATACGTTTATTAATGCACCAACGTAGGAGAGGGAAGACATTTTTATCAGACAGTGACAATGGGATCGTGACGTTTCTCTCTTTTTAGTGTGCCTTCGTTGAAACGTTTAGTTTCCAATACTGCATCGCACGAAACGAGCCTATTTGTGATACACTGTACATTTTCTTAACTTGTTTAAAAAATGGTTCGGTTTGTGGTTCGGTAAAATATCATTATTTGCTTTCGGTTCGGTTCGCGGTTCAGCAATTACGTGCGGTTCGTTCCGATTTTCGCTTCGGTTCAGTTCACTGGTATATATCATTATCAGCTATATATATATATATATATTTATATACTAGTAGAAAATGCTTGCATACTGCAAGCATTTCATCTCACCTTGAAAAAACATTAATTTTTCAGAGAGATATTTCATCATTAGAAATATTTCTTTAATTCTAAAGATTTCTCCTCTGGACCGGTTTTCGTTTTTTCATTATGGAACAATAATTGAGTAAAACAATCACTAATTTTTGCAATTTTAGGAATATTATACTTTTCCCACAATGGGTTAATAATGCCACACATTTCTTCCAACTTTTAAATTTACAGCACAATTAGAAGTGAAATAACATTTATCTCATTGTTTAAATTTAAATAATTTTTAACGGCCGCAATAACAATTTCATGGCTACATTGAAATGTTTATTCGTTTATATAGACTAAACTCTAAATAATTTTAAAATTTCAGCTCCCTAACTTGCCACTTAATATCTAAACATTTACCTATTTGTTTAAACTTTAAGAATTTTTAACATAAAAACAAATCAAAATATAAAAATTTGTATAAACCCAATTTCGTAATTTTACAAATACTACCTCTTAAAAAAATTTCAGCTCCGTAGCACGTTCGGAAATACATAAACCTTGAAAATTTGTTTAAAAAATTACGAATTTTTAGCGGCCACATTGTTACACTTTTTCAAGATTTTCGTTTTTTCTAGTCGGTTTTGCACAAAAGAAAAAATTTCGAATCTCCAGCTCATCTGGAAGTGCCTAAACATTAGTATCCTCCTATCATTATATATCGACGTTCCTTACAGAGGAGGAGGAGAAGGATACTAATGTTTAGGCACTTCCACATAAGCTGGAGATTCGAAATTTTTTTCTTAGGTAGAATTTTGTACAAAACCGACTAGAAAAATCGAAAATATTAAAAAAGTGCAACAATGCGGCCGATAAAAATTTGCAATTGTTTAAACAAATTTTCAAGGTTTATGTATTTTCGAATGTGCTACGGAGCTGAAATTATTTTTAGAGGTAGAATTTGTAAAGAAACGAAATAATAATTATAGAAATTGTGATATTTTAATTTGTGTTGCCGTTAAAAATTCTTAAAGTTTAAACAAATAGATACCCGTTTAGGTACTACGGGAAGAGCTAGAAAGCTAAAATTTTCACGTTATTTACAGAGTAGTGCATTTGCACAAATAAACATTTGAATCTCTCCATTAATATATTTCGGCGGCCGTTAAAATGTTTAAAATTTAAACAATTAAAAGAATATTATTTCACTTCTAGAAGTGCTAAAACTTTAAAATATGGCAGAAATGTGTAGCATTGGTACCCCATATTGGAGAAAGTATAAAATTCTTAAAATTGCAAAGTTTGGGGATTGTTTTAGTCTATTATTTTTGCATAAGGGAAAAACGAAAATCGCTGCGGAGGGGAAATATTTAGAATAAAAAATATTTGTAATGATGAAATATCTATCTGAAAAATGAATGTTTTTTCAAGGTGAGACGATATGCTTGCAGAATGCAAGCACCTTCTACTAGTATGTTATATCCTCCTCTGTAAGAAACGTCTATATATAATGATGTTATATCCTCCTCCCCCTCTGTAAGAAACGTCTATATATAATGATACAACGTTAAGGCAATACGTGGCACACAATAACATTGTGTTGCTAATGAACAGGATATATAAACAGCTGAAACAGCTGTCACTGAAACATATCAGATCTTTGTATCATAATGTTAGTATTGTATTGTAAAATCTGCATTAAAGATTATTATTATTAAGAAGATATTACTTTTTTAAAATTAATTTGCGTACAATCTTATATGGTAGATTATATATCATTACGAGCAATAAGTCCGTAAAAAAATTATGGAACTTAAATGATTAAGCGTTTTCATCTACTTAATAACCCCCTTTTGGTTGGTCAGAGACATTTTTGTTCAATGCGAATTTATAACACATAAATAAATTATATCATTTAGCATTTCAAGAAATACAGAATTTTTCTTGTCATTGTAAAGTATATAATGAATAAGCGGCATTGAACGCTATCAATACTTTTCTTCTACAAAACAAATTATCAGCAACTACATCAATATAGCCACAATGACCAAACTATACGTACAATTTCGGCATCACAATGCATCACATTTAGCCAAACCTTACATGTTAAATTATTAATAACAGCAAATATTTATTTTTAAATGCATATCATTCGATATAGATACATAACAACCAAGTAGAACTACGTCAATTTAAATAAAAACAAAATATTTACCATTTTAGAAGTAATACATGATATTACTTTTCCGTATTAATATCGCAACCAATGTTTATTTACTCAGTTTCTCTAGCAACGTGATAAACAGCTTCTGCATATCGAATTGAAATGCAATATAAAGTTAATACCAATAATATAATGTTTATATGCAGCAATATATTAATTAATTAAATTAACTTTTAAATTGTTTGCTCAGAATAAAAGTAATGGCTTCAAGAACATTTCAATTTTACCATATATGTATTGTGGCGGCCGTTAAAAATTATTTAAATTTAATCAATTAGAAAAATATTATTTTATTTCTAGAAGTGCTACAACTTTAAAATTTGGCTAAAATGTGTAGCATTAGAACCTTATAATGAAGAAAGTGTAAAAATTTTAAAATTGCGACAATTGGAGATTGTTTTAAAATATTATTCTTACATGTGGGAAAAACGAAAATCGCTGCAGAAATGAAATCTTTAGAATTAAAAGACTATCTAGTATATATATATCAAAACTTACGTAATTGCTAAGCAGTCGTATTTTTTACGCAACGCAACGCCTCTCCGAAAAATCAACACTCAAAGACACTGCACAACGAATACTAACGGTATTATAGAGGTATAGAGGATACGTCACTGCCATTGATATAAACGGGGAAAACCTGTCTTAATTTTTACGACAAGTTAGCATTCTAGGGTTAAGGAAGATTCGTAGCAGACATAAAACAAAAAATGTCACGCGATCAAATTAGGTGCTCATATGCGGTGAAAATGCATGTTGTAGCCTCAGTAACTACGTTACGTATTGGTGAAAGGAATACAAATTTTCGTTTTTTATTCTAAATTAATTTTAGGTGTGTTAGAAATATATTTTAGCTCTCTTAACAATAAATGTAAATATAAAAATAAGAATACGAGCTGCCATTGGTGTGATGTTAAATAATAATTTCTCCGACTGAGGATGACATTGTTGATGTCGAAATGTGCATTTAGGATAATAATTTGGTGTATTATTTGATTTTATGTGTGTGTGTGTGTGTGCGCGTAAGCGTGTGAGTCCCTGGCGCGGGGTCATTTCCCCCATACTCGTACATAATACTTCGGTCCCTGGAGGAATTAGTTTTCCGTAAGCCGGGTGTGTCTGTGTGTATGTACTCTAACCTGTATTATTTATTTGTTTATTTATTTATAGGTGTTTAAGATGTTACATTTTCATCTAATAAAAATAAACTTCATCCAATTTTCCTTGGAGATGGTTGATTTTGCCGTCCTAAAGCGCCCGCCCTATCTATCGGCACATGTCACATTCCAATCCAAAGAAACAAAACAAAAATTCCCTTCCCCATCCTCGCTTGCTTTGAGGGCCCCCGCGTGTGGGACCACTTTGGTCGCTCGAGAACAATTTAATATGACCGCATGGGAATACTAATGAGAGGGGTGAGGTAGAGTATAGAGGAGGGGTTTCAAACTCACATAGGTGCGCGGGCGTCACGAAGGCTCTCCACGAAATACGCGGGCCGCATTCCAAAGCCGCGGGCCTCATTCCAAATTTTCCTATAGTCGAGCCGACCAGAGTTGGCACCTGTCCACGTGAATTTCCTTTAAATACGTTTGATTCATAAAAGGTATTAACGTTATAAAAGTCGGTTACAATAATTCATTTTTATATCTTTATTGTATAATATTTATGTACAAATACCTCACTGTTATGTAATTTGATATTGACTTTGTACTCTCGCTATGTGTGATATACGGTAATAAATTTGATTTCTTATATGCAATTCTTTCATTTAAGTCCATTTCTTCTGTCCGTGCAATTTATATTTGCTACGATTATCGTATTAAAACGGGAGGAGAAGGGGGTGAGCGACATCCTGTGATGGCGTCACGATAGTCGTGAACATGTAGCTCCAAATTTTCCCGCTGACCCATCTTTCGTCGCCTTTCATGGAAAACCTGGGAATCGTTTTATAGCATTAAGTTTCCGGTCTTTCCGTAGGGGAACTAGTCTTTGTACCCTACCATTCCACAGCGGGGAGAATTTTCCCCAACCCTATGATGTTCTCTTAAACGCATTCGTTATAAAAATTAGGTTTGGAGGGTTATAGTTGAGCCGGCCAGAGTTGGCAATTCGCGTTTTGGAGAAAAGTTTAGATTGCTGTAAAAATAAGATCCAGATCCTTGTTATTCTCGATTACCGATAATTTGAAACCCTGTTATTGGTAATTATGGTGGAAAGAACGAACAGTGGCCAAAAATGGTCGCATGAGAAAAAGTCTTTATGGCTATTCACCCATCTATCGTATTACCACAAATTAAAACATACATTTTTTCATATGGACAATTTTTTCGGCTGTTGAAATTAATTTTAACTAGCGTAATTGCCCGCCAAATATGACGGATACGCCTGAATTAAGTACTAAGTTAAAATAAAATTGAAATAAAAATTAATGAAACCAACTTTTATAAGCAATAAAAAGTAAAAAATAAATATAAAATTGACACGAATGTGTGTTACAGAGAGTAAAAATAGTTCTGGGAAAATAGAAATTGTATGACAAAGAAATACATTACGCTATACAATTCTTACACGCCAAAATTTTTTTAAAATTTACAGAACATTAAATTTTGTCTCTCGCCCCCCCCCCTCTCTGTCTTCTTTCTTTCGTCCTCTCTCCTTTCTCTCTCTCGTATTAAAGCATTCATAGCACGCTTTCCTTACGCATATCTGTTATACATTTTGAAGAGTTTGTTTGTGTGTTTATTTGTTCATGGAGCTCCTCCTCTATTATATATTTTGAAGAATTTGTTTGTGCGTTTGTTTGTTCATAGTTAGGATAACTTAGTGAATGATCAATGTTTGATCAACATCATGTTTTTCATAAAAAAATGCAATCGATTGGTTTTATATACAGAGGATTTCGTTCATCAGACCACTGAACATTTATCTGTGAAAATATTCTTTCCACAGTTCTATTATATGTCGGAATGGCAAACAAAAAGCTACATTAAAAATGAACATACTATATGCGTATTATGCATCATCAATATTTTTTCCGACAATGTGTAAGATTGTACTGTATCCAAAACAATAATTGCAACACGCACTGTGATTGAGGGTATCATATATAATTGCAATTCTCACGTACTACTGAAAGCACATACATAACGATTAAATTTGGATTATCGACTGTAGGAAGGAGCGAATAGGTTTGTTTTTCTCTAGGATTATAAAAGATCACAATCGGAGAAGCAACCCTGATAGTTGTGACGGTAGAACGTGAAAAGTAATTTAATGTTCTGTTTCGAGAAATTTTAACTCATTTAAATTGCTAAATATAATGGCGTCATACCTGTTTCTCGATATTTTTATCCAAATACGTGCTACAGGCATGGATAATGATGCCATAGTCTTAACAGAAAATATCCTAATTTTTCCATAAATTTAGTGTATAGAGTATTGTCATAATGATGATTATTCTCATTGCTCATGCAGGGCGATTTGAGTCATGAAACTTGAAATACGAAATCTTAGACACAAGCAGATTGCCAGAGAATTTGGAAATTACGGATAGTTACCTTAATTTGGCGGAAAATTATAAATATTCTGCTAGAACTCATGAAATTTATTATCTAATACTTATAGGCTCCACGTGGCTGAAGTGCAGTTGCCCTGGAGAACGCGTTGGTTTATTTATGAGTTTAGATCTTGGACTATGGTTATTTTATAGCGCTTGCAGCATGCAAGTACCGACAACTCGTAACCGTAAAAATTAAAAAAGAAGTACACAAATATACACCGGTTTAGGAGAAATTACTCCACGTCAGGGACCGAATTCGCACAATTTCACACGTTCCGGGTTTAGCGGAATTTTTGAAAAGCTACATAATTTCTCAATTTCCGAAGTCTGCTCTTAAAATCAAATTTCGAATAAAACAATGACCGCCGACAGTAACAAAATCTATTAATCCCGTCATCATTATTTTCTTTCAGCTCTTTTAAAATTGCATTTTGTAACCAAAGGAAACTGATGTAATAAAAAATTTTCATCAATTTGAAATTCCAGGTCAATAACTCTGCCCTGGACCTCAGTTTGAGACGAATTTACCTCCAACCACGCGGACAAAATTTCCCTAAACAATATATCGTTCGCCTGATTGTCTCGTTTCCCTAACAATAACATATGTTGGATACTTCAATATCCACGCCAACGCTACTGATAGAAAAATATCTATTCCAACTTTCCACCCAGCAAATATGGTCACGCTCCGATGGATACGCTCTTCTTGCAGATTTAGTTCCGCATCTCTACTGCGACTCCCTCGTTTTCCCCTTTGATGAACGAAATTCTCTGTTTACAAAACCAATCGATTGCATTTTCTTATGTAAATTTAACTTACATTTAAACTATTAGATTTTTATAATATGATAATAAAGGATCAAAATTTGATTAATGCAAATAGAAGAACTCTAAAATATGACTGTAAAAAGCTTTGGCTACTTTATTGTAATACTGATCAATTATTCATGAAATATATTAATTAAATTGCTATTGTAGTAAATAAAAAACTTAAGGGGCCTGCAAAAATTTAGTGTCACATTTTTTATATTTCAAGCGCAAAAACCAAGCGGGACGAAATTAAAACTCATGGTAGTTGGAATAAGAACATAATGCTGTCATGTCGCCTCGTAATATATGAATGAGAGGGTTTAAATGTGGCAGAAACCGCGGGAAATAAACCCTCTGGGTTGGTACCTGTGAGCGGAAAATATCAACTTCCTTAATATTTGCCGTTGAAAGCCATTTAAAAACGTGCATAGTCAAGAAATTACGTATAGTGTTAAACAGAGATGCATTCTCATCAGAAGTGCATAAAAAAGTTTTGACTGACTCGTGCTAAGCATCCCTGCAGTCAGAGGATACCCCGCTGGGAAGATGAGCTCGGGCGTCGAGGAAGGGTTCGCACAACAGAGGACTTGAGGTATCTCGCGGACTAATGAGAGTCCAGGGGATTGACCGCCGCGAGGTCTATCTACTTTTTATCATTTACAATTTTAATTTGCAAAAGAGTAGAAGCCTGTAATTCGAAAAATAGATTTTTACGCGTTATCTTATGGGTGTTTAAAATTGGGCATTGGGGAGAAAAATACACCTTAAATATATGTATTTCTTAAGTTTCGGATTTTTATCAGAGGTTGTACCCCATGACCTATCTTCCTTCTAAATTTCAGCTCTGTAGCACTTGTAGAAGTACCTTAGGTTTTATATCGTATATTTTGAAGCGTTACGTTACTAAGATTTAAAAAAATATTATATAGACTAGCGTAATTGCCCGCCACATATGACGGGTATGTGCAGATTATGAATTACACTTAAGTTACTTCCCATTCGTCCTCCCTTTCTCTCTTCCTCCCTCCCATTCTCTTCCCTCCCCTTATTCTCTCTCCCTCTCCCCCTTCTATTTTCCCTCTCTCTTCCTTCTTCCCATTCTCCATCCCTCTCTCCCTCCTATTCTTCACATTCACTTCTTTCCATCCTCCATCTTCCTCCCTCCTCATCATCATATGTAGTCTGTCCGTAGACAGGTCCGTGATTATTCTTGGTTAAACCTGGTTCTCCATATACTCCTATTTTCCGCTGTCCTCTTTATATCTTGATAACTCTCTTTCCCTTTCAAATCGTCTATCAGCTGAAACCTTTTCCTACCTCTTTCCCTTTTCCCTCCTATTCTCTCTCAAATTCTCCTTCTCATTCTCTCCTCAAAATGTAGCTCTCTCAGCATGATATACCTAGATACAAATCTTACACACAAAAAGAATATTTACTTGTTTAACGTTACGATAGACAACTTCAGCTGGCCAAAATTATTTTTACTCTCTGGAACATACTATAATGTGAATTATATATTTTTTAATTTTCAGCCCACATAAAATATCGTTTCTTCAAGTTAAAATATATAAATGTTATTCGGAAGAAGTGCAATATACCCCCTCAAAATAGCGCCAAAAATGGACATTTATTTCTTAAATTACCATTTCAACCATAATTAGCTCATTATATAAATTTCTGCCAAATTTCAATTTTCTATCTACATCCTTGATCGCTTTATTCGCGTTTTAATAACTTGACACTCAGACAAACGGTGGGACAAGATAGCCATTTATTATTATTTCTGTGATGGTTTTAAACCTCTCTTTCTCTCCCTATTTCCAAAACCGCCCTCAAGTCCTCCATTCTTCTAACTCTCACCTATCGCCTAATCCTTCACTCTATAAAATTTTTACATTCTCGGTATGTTTATTAAAACGTCCAGCACGTTCCTTACAATTAGATTTGCATACCGTTGCTTCTTCAGTAATATTGAATTTATCTCGTTATTATGATTTCAAAGCACGTTTAAAGCTATAAGAGTTGAGTTAACAATAGAATTTTGAGGTTTAACAATGTAATTGGTAGGCAAGGCAACATCCCGGTAAAATGGCAAAATTTCCCCATAATATGTGAATTAAACGTTTAACATGAATAATTTCGAACTGTAGGCAGAGGAACATGGACAGAATAAGAAACTATATAAAATTATCTTTATAATGGTCCAAATCCAAAGGTCGTAAGTCAATGTTTTCTAATTTTAATCTCAGAAAGAAAAAAGCAAATCATCTCCTGGAGTCAAACCCTGGACGTTTTTCGTGCATTTTCCTTCTTTACAGCATTTTTATCTGAATAGACTATCTATGCCAAATTTCAAATTTATATCTGCATATTTGATCGAGTTATTCGCGTCTTAAGAGCGTGCCATGGACCAACCAACGGACCAACATAGCCTTTTATTATAAAGGAAGCATCTCCCCTTATAATAAAAGTTATGTTGATGCGTTGGTCTGGTTATATATTTTATATTATATTTATTTTTAATCCTTATAAATGATACGCCAAAGAAACTTAACTCTCAAGTTCGATTGTTTGCTGACGACTGTATTCTATACAGGCTAGTGAAAAATAACGACGATTGCGATAAGTTACAAAACTACCTGAATGAACTAAATACATGGGTAGTGCAGAATATATTAAAAATTAACTCCATGAAAAGTAAACTAATAAACTTCAATAGAAATAAAATAAAACTAGAGAGCCTGTGACGCTTCGCTGTCACATTGTTGATTTTGATTTTTTTAAATAATGAATTTGATCAGACACATTTGACAAAAGATGTAAACTTCTTTCTTTGTAAATAGAGCAGAAGGTTCTATTTATTATTAACCTGTATTAGGATTAAGGATAAGTATAATTTAATTTTTATTTAATTTAATTTTTTAATTTTCCAAGTGATATGATAAATAAAAATAACTGACCTTGCTAAGTTCTTTTAAACTTCTTTCTTCGTAAATATTACAGAATAAACAGGCTCAACATAAAGACATAAATAAACATAAATGTAAACAAAGAAAATGACGCAATATCGTTCTATTTTAATCTTATACTGTTTAAAATGTTTTTCGCTTGGCTTAAAGAAATTAATTTAATTAATTTTTAAACGATGCTACAATAACGAATAAAATGGTTCTTTAATTAAAAGGGGAAAGGTTCACCGATTCTTCAAACATGTTCGAAATCCTTGTAAACAAAATGATGAAATACCGTCAAGGGGCTAGCGAGTATATTACCACTCGCTCAAATGAGGTGGCCATGGTAACTGACAATTCTCACTATTTAAAAGTTGCGTTTTTTCGTATTAAAAACGGATTTTCCGGGAAATTCGACACGTAACTGAATTTTCACGGTAACCAAAATGAACTTCTTTCTTTTTTCAACCCAACCGTTTACGTCCAGACTTTGTATCTTGATTCTAACTAATTTCTAAAATGCTATTTTATAATGTCCGAAACTGATTCCAATACTTTTCTTATGGAGTCCAGGGGTGTTGAAAAACCCCCCTTAAAAATAAAGTACTTACCGTTTCCGGTTGAATTTAGTACCGTTAAAGAACAGGAGATTTACGCATCTTTACAAATCAAAGAAGACGAAAATAGCCCTAACAGCGGCGGAGATATAAGCTTCCAAATAGGCTACAACCAACCTACCAAAAAGTTCGCCTACGACTACGGTAATATAATATAAGATATGCATACCACAACGGGGAGGAATAAGTGCCAGTTGATAAAATAGTCGGATACCTAGGATTAACATTTAATAGAGATCTAAAATGGAACGAACACATTGAAAGTATCGTTTCTAGAGCATATAGAAACTTACATTTCATCTTCAGAACCATTAAAAACAGTAACAGAAAAGTAAAGGAAAAAGCTTATTTGACGTTAATTAGGCCCACATTGGAATAGGGAGCTAGCATAAGGGATCAGCATCAGGCCGTGTTAAAGGACAAGATCGAGCAGATTCAAAAGAAAGTAGCTAGATTCGTGTTAGGCAAATATGGTAGGAAAGAGAGTGTAACGAATATGCTAAATGAGTTAGGGTGGCAGAGTCTACAAGAGAGAAGATGGTTAAACAGACTTGGCAACATGTTTAACGTTTTTACTGGAATGCCAGCTTTGACGAATCTTCAGAATAGGATTCGCAGTCCAACTTATTTCAGCAGACAGGATCACAAACAGAAAATTCGATACCGAACACAAAAAACTAACTTCTCTTTTCTGAATAGGTCCACAGAGGACTGGAACAATTTACCCTAGGAGGTTTTTAAGTTTTTCCATCCTAACAAAAATAATTTTTTAAATAAAGTAAAATACTGTCAACAATGACTAAAGATTGAAAATAATGTTGTCAAATATGTTAAGATTCCAGTAAACAGTAATGTATAATATCTTAAATGCATACGTGTATCGCTTTAATGTAAATGACACAATTGTTATTCAATTACGTCTGAACCCCTGTTTATATAGCAAGGACAAAAGACGACTGAGATGGGAGGAAGTAGTAGGATTGCTTGTTTTCTTTAAGATATCTATACAAATATCACTTTATATCCTAATTGTTGTAATGACCTTGACACCAGGCCTAGAGCCAAATTGAATTGTATGTTTTTGATGGGCAATTACGCTAGTCTCTTTAAATAATGAGCTAAGAAATCCGATCACACTCGACTAATATGAAGTATGTATTTATGACTGACTGTAATACTATTTTTTTTAAACTTACCGAGTAGATAGAAGATTGAAATTTGGTGGGAAAATTTCATTCTTATAATAAAAGCTATTTACGAAAACAAATCCTCAAAAAAGACACGGGTTCGATTCCAGTAGATAATTTCTGTTTCCCATAACATAGCACGTGAAAATCGATTTTTCGACTTACAGGCTTAAACTCTTTTGCAAATTAAAATTAGAAATAACTAACCTACAACCTTCGGACCTAAACCGTTTTAAAGAAAAATAAATAACGTCTTTTATTCTTATCGTTAAATTTTGCTTACCATTCGAAATCGCTCAAGTTATACGTTTAAATAATATTTATTGGAAAATTTTAAGCTTTTTCACGATATGTTTCCTTAAAGCTCGAGATTGTATTGTCGTCACAATCCTTATACTACATACGTAAGGAGAGGAAAAAAGGAGAGAGACAGAAGAGAGAGGGAGGGAGACAGAGAAGGAGGGAAAGGGAGAGATAGATAGATAGATAATGGTCTTTATTAGGGCGAGATTTAGAACAGAAGTCTATCTTTCCAGAGAAGGAGGGAGATATAGTGAGGGAAGGAGAGAGATAAAGGAAGAGAGAGGGCGAGAGAAAAAGGGGGGATAGGGGAAGAGATAGGTAATTGTCTTTTTAGGGCGAGATTGAGGCTAGGAAATCTATTTATCCAGAGAGGGGGAGATGTAGGGAGAATGGGAGGGAAGAGGATGGGAGAGAGAAAGAGAGAAAAGGAGGAAGAATGGGAAGTGCCATAAATTTAATACTTAATCCACGCATTCCCGTCATATTTGGTGGGCAATTACGCTAGTATTAAAATATTAGTCGTGAAAAGTTTTTTACGTATTTATAATCTTCGGAAATATTACAATGGAAATAATCCTACGCGATGGGAATTCAATACGGGAGAAATATGAAATCAGGAAAACGTTCTGCCACGACCGAGAATCGAACCCGAGTATTCCTGTTGCCGGGCGGACATTCTACCATTGAACTATCGTATGCAGGTATCCCCCGATTCTCGCGAGAGTTGCGTTCTTGGAAATCGTCGCGTAAAGCGAAAATGCGTAAATCAAAAATATTTTTCTCATTAAAAATAATGTAATAAGCGTGGTTTACGATCCTGATAAGATGTGTTCTACTTAGAAACGTCTATAAACTTTATTTAATGAGCGTTTTAGCACCTCAAACGTGTACGGCGACATAGGGCGTCCTGTGCAGCGTCCACATTTACTATTCCTTAAATCATAGATGTGTTGAAGCTCCTTCGATCAGCAAACCTTCCCTTCCAAATATATTTTCCTCACTCAACTCAATGAATATTTTTGCGAGGGTTGCAGTTGTTGACCCTAAACAGTGCGTCACTTTCTAGAAGAGAACCGCTCTTTAGGATAAGCAAGTATGAAAAGGTGCATTCCATGTCAAAGTATACATAGTTTCCAAATGCGTTCTTTGACATCAACAAATTTTAGTCGAACAGCCCAATACTATATTTCATCAAAATACGTCCAGCGGTTCCCGAGTTGAAACAAAGGAACATTGTCAACTACATGTAGGTCTTCATGTAAAGTGGTCATCATTGTTGTCAGATTTTAACCAAAATTAAAATCGGTCATCCAACTTTAGCAAATACCAACACCAATTTTCATCAAAATACATCAAGCGGTTCCAGAGTTGAAACAAAGGAATATTGTCAACTACTTGTAGATCTTTATGTGAAGTGATCGTAATTGTTGTCCGATTTTAGCCAAATTTGGAATCGGTCGACCAGTTTTAGTAAAATTTCATCAAAATTCGTCTAGCGGTTCCCAAGTTTTAACGTGCGGACGGAAGGGCGGGCGGACGGAAACGACCTCCCATATATGCCTTCACTTCTTGCACTTCGTGTAAAAAACGGATAAAAAGAATGCGATCAAGTGCGTTATTATGCGTTCTTTGCACGAAGTGAACACATAGGGGACGTCGTATCCGTCCGCACCTATGCGCGGTCCTCAGTACGCTGTACGTCAGTGGCAGGGAGGCCCTATCTGCGGTTGAACGTGCACTGTACATTCCGGCGCGCTTCGTCTTATTTTAATTTTTTCGGCCAAGCTAGCGGCTTTATCGGAGAATCAAAGAACAGCATTGTCTCCTAGAGGGATTCAGCTTCGTAAGCATATCCTTCGGTACCTGAAAAGGCACTCAGAAAGCTAAAAAAAAACACTCATAAATATTTTTTATCTCTCGTCTGGATGGTCCGAGCAGGCCTGCTTCGTAAGCATTTCGAGGGTCTGTTTCACTCTCCTTTTGTGTATATCAGCATGGTATCTGGTTAGTCTTACTCCTGAGTCAGGCATCTCATCTTATTTTACTTCCTAGTTCTCAGTCGAGAGACTTTTGTGAGAGGAAGTCGAGACACCCGTGTTCGAAGATGGAGAGCAGTAATAGTGGTTCGTTTTCGAGAGATGAAATTGAAAGATTACTTGAGGATGAAATAGAAGACAGTGAATTACATGTGGATTCCGGCAGTGATAATTCTAGTGAAGAAGAGGTTGATTTCGCTGAATTAAGTGTACCTCAAGAGTCTGAAAACGAAGACGAAAATGATGGTGGTTCATCAGGTAGGGCTGACGATTTTCACAGCGCATGGGTTTGGGTTGATTTTGACGGACGAAATGTTCCAAGAAAAATTCCATTTATTTGTGAGTTTGGTTCAACTACTTCTATTACTAATGTTCTTGAGTCTTTTACAATTTTTTTTTATACCACCCTAGTTGAGACAATTGTTTTGGAAATTAACAGGTATGCCGAGAATTATTTAAAAAATGTTGTTCTTTCCTCCCGATCTCGATTTAACAAATGGAAACCTGTTGATCTAGCGGAAATATACTTGTATATTTGGGAATCGTCATGTTAATGGGCATTGTACAAAAGCCTACACTACGTTCTTATTTTTCAAGAAATCCACTTTGGGAAACTCCAATATTCCCCAAAACAATGTCTCTAGATAGGTTTGAAAGTATTTCAAAATTTTTTCATTTTGCTGATAATTCAAAAATTAATAGTTATACTGGAAACAAAAAATTGTTCAAAATTGTGTTTAGAGGAATGCTTTAAAAATTACCACACCAAAGTAAATTTTTAAGCACAGAATCAAATGTCCGAGACTGTACGCTGAATACAACTCCCAGTATATCGTAAGTAAGTTTTTATATTCATTAATCATTTTTAAATAACCTACAAAAGTTTTACGTAATTTAATAAGTAATTAAAAAAGATATAAAACATCATATAACAAGCTATACGCTCAACGATTTTCGCGAAATTTACTACCGCAAACATGACCTCCGCGTGCGGAAATCTCGACCGGCTTGAAGGGTTAAATCTCGAGAACAGCTACCCGTGTTTTGATGAAATTTGGTACTTGGGAGTTTTGCTAAAATTGGTCGATCGATTCCAATTTTGGTTAAAATCTGATAAAAATTACGAACACTTTACACAAAGACCTATGTGCATTTTACAGCGTATCTCACTAGCTTCTCGTTAAATACTCATCTGAGCGAAAATATTGGGAACATTGTGAAATCTCAAAGAACACAATTGGAAACTCTGTGTACTCCGACATGGAGCAGGTACACCTTTCCAATCTTGTATGCTCAATTAAAAATTGTGGGAGACACATTGTTTAATTTTATTTCTATTATGAGCAAATTCCACAAAGTGAAGCCTGAACTTGTTAATGAAAAGAATTAAATTTGTAAAACAAGTTAAATTTTCCACACTGACGCTGTTTTCACCCTTTAAAATTTCGTTTTTTCTTTTATGCAGGCCGAAAATATTGGTCCAAGATGGTCATTTGGAATTTGTGGGTGCGGAAGGTCGGAATATCAGCCTTCGCACATCCGTTGGCGGATTCGTCAACCTCAACGGAGACAACCTGGTCCATCTCGTTGCTGCGGTAAGGATTAATTCGTGACCCGTTGCATGTGCGTAAACATTCCACATGTTTATTCGATTGGATGAATGAGCATCCTCATCAGATGGAGCGGAGTGGTGTTGGGGAGAGAGGAACGAATGCAGGGCAATCGCGTAATGTGCCTCAGGCGGCGGCCCTTTTCTAGGCAGAGCACAAACATTTCAGCTCTTCACTTAATTGCGGTCCGCATAGCCCACTTTCGCCTACTTCCCTCACGAAAATAACAGTTGAAGAATGATTTAAGCTAGGGTCAGTATTACCCCATTTGTTTTATAATTTTATTTATCTGTTATAAAAACAGAAGAAAAGACGAAATATAGTGGTTTTATTCCCTATTTTCATTCTATGTTACGTTGTATCCCTCAAATGTTAAAATTATGGCGGGCCAGATGTGGCCCGAGAGCCCTATTATGGGCACCACTTTCCAAAAGGGAAGCTCGAATTACATGGAGCCTTAAGCGCAAGGGTCCTTAGGCTGAATATGTGGACTGATGTGACGCGAAATTATAATCCGTCAATCATACGCAATAATCCGAAGCCAACAACAATGCAAATCACCTTGACGACGAATGATTTTCACGGAAAAATGTCAAATTTTCGCGCAAAAAACTACTTCGTGTATTCGAAAATCGACGGAAAGAAAATGTAATTGTTCTTTTAGGCATTCGTTGTTTCGAGTCTCGAACTCCTACGATGGTTCTAATTATTAATGTGCTACATCCTCGTGTTGACCAAATGAAGGAAATAAACGCTCCTGGGACCGAATCCATGACTTCAATGTTGGAGTCAAGCAGCTTAAAATAAAAAAGCTGCGCTGCCAAGTAATTCCTGGAAGATTGATCATAAAAGAATGAAAATTTATTAAGCTATAAGCGCTTTTCACATTCTTCCATTTAACTTTGATTTATTTTGTACACGGACAAATAGACTGATGACCTGAATACATAAAGACGATCCTTATAAGGATATTTAACGTGCCCCGTGGGCGGTGGGACTTTACGCGCCGCATATGATGCGTAGAAGCATCTATGCTATTGGAATTGGACCAGAGAGCATTCATCTCAACAATCAATGTTGTTACATGCAACCTTTGGCTGACAAAGGGGTCTCGGCAAAAATTTCCCAGGTGGCCATAAAATTTTTTGCAACAAATCGCTCCATTTTGTCCTAATATAATATTTGCCTCCTGAAGTTTTGGTTTATAAGGCTCTATCGTTCAATAAAATATCTCACATCACTCTGTCTTCAATCCCTTCTCCTTCAGTCTCGCATTTTAGTATTTCACGAAACAGGAGAGCACTCCACCTCCATCAGTTTTACTTGAAATATCAACAAATAAACGTCGATCATGTGAAGTGTGTATTCTCAGGGTTAATGAGGGGAAATCTGCTGCCTGAAGCAAAAAGAAAATACTGCCCCAGTTTACAACACATAGGTTTAGAAAAGTGTCGCCTGAGGCGGTTGCCTCTCAAATTCGCCTCATGCGACAGCCCTGTGTCATCTTCTAGTGTTTTGTGAATTTAGCATCAAGTTAGCCAACGTATAACTGGTTAGAGCTTTCATTTGTAATTATATATATAACTATATAGCTAATTATCTGGGCTTTCCCCGGGTTCTGTCTCGAGTTTTTTATGCTCATTTCTCTTGCTAATATTTTAATTCAAACTCAAGGTACACTCGAGATAAGTGACCAATATTTCCACTTGAACAAATTAAATATAGATTCAAATTTTGATATTTGTCTATGAATATTCAAAGTAAGTTATGTTATTTTTCAAAAAATTAGCACAGACCTCTAGTCAGAGTATGTTTAGTATGGCATCCCCCTCCCCTTCCCCCACCAAAACAAAAATCAAAATCCTGGCACCGAGGTGCACATTCTCAAGGTTTCTTGAGTAAATGTACCAAGTTTTAAGTCTCTAACAAGGGAAGGTTCCCAACTCGCACAAACAGATAATTTAAGTCTTTAGGTTTCTTGGTTTTTGAGTAATGCTGTAGGGTATCATATGCATGGCATCCCCCTTCACTTCTCCCTCCCCCCAAAAATCAAAATTCAGGGCCTGAGGTGCAAATCCTCATGGTCCCCTTAGAAAGTGTACCAAGTTTTCAGTCTCTAGTTTCTTGGTTTTCGAGATATGTTGTCCACACACACACTGCCTTTTACTAACCCTTCAGAGGCCCACAGCTTGATTTAAAAATTTTTTAAAATGCATATTCATAATGATAAGCAATGAAAAAAATAATTATTGTCAAATGCATTAACAAAAGTGGAATACTCCTTTAGCCAAAACAACAAGTTGTTTTGGCTAAAGGAGTATTCCACTTTTGTTAGTTTTGGCCAAAGTTATTGAGCTACTATCAATTGTCAAATGCATTATTTAGAACCAACTGACAGTAACACTATCTCAAAATAATCATAAGTATCTTTTTAATTTTCACATAATTAGTAGTGGGCCTCCAAGGGTGGTAATCCTAAAGGGTTGAACTTTTTGTCGCTTGATGGTATTGATATGCACTTCTTATCTTTAGTAGTACCAAATTTTAACAACAGAGTACACTGTTAATTGCTTGTCTTATTAGTTTATTTTGTTGGCTTTGTTTCTTCTCACTTCTGAGTCATTTTATATTCGTGATCACCATGATAAGATGTTCGTTACATGATAACTATTGAGCAGGAATTGAATGAAATTTGCAATGAATCAGACTTGGAAGCCAGTGAAGAAAACAGTGTTGAGCAACTGGAAATAACAGGCTCTGAACTTGAAAGTGAGCTTATGTCTGTTTTCTACAGCATGTTTTAGACGATGGTAGCAATGCGAGTGACTCAAATGATATCAATGCCAAATATGTCACAAAAACTGGGAGAGTTTATCTCACACAGCCTCCAAGATTTTCATGAAGAACAGTGCGAAATATTGTGCGGGAGAAATCGGGGTTGTGTATGTGTGGTGTGGTGCAAGATAAACCAAAGAGACTTCTTTAGATGTTGTCAACTCAGTATATAGAGGCAAATATCAATGATGATCCTAAGAAAATCAACAAAATAGATCTCTACTACAATGCAATGAAAGGATGAGTAGATACAGTTGATCAAATGGCAATAAATTACTCTACAAAAAGACGAACAAAAAGTTGGCCCTTGTCTGTATTCTACACACTCATTGACATCGTGGGCATAAATGCATATACAATTATTTTACTGAACTTTCCTTACTGGAAGGACAAATTTTCAAACCACTGCCGAGTGTTTCTCTTGAATCTAGACCGTGAACTAATCAATCCATACGTTGAAAGGTGAGTGTGTGCAGGCTGAAGAAGCCAATACATCACCTTTTTGAACTTCGCAAATAATTGGTTCCAGAAAACTGACACGAAATGCAAATTTGCGAAGTGCAAGTCTTATTTTCCCATAAGACGCCATGTTATTACGAGCGAGTGGTTCTCAGCCAACATAAAAAAATCACTTTTTTATCATAAATAACGCAATTTAACAGAAAATAAAAGAAAACGTAACCGCAAATAAAAACCTAGCATAATAAAGTGAAAAAAGTACTTTTAATTACCTTCAAAACGCGTAATAGCAAATGAAAAACAAGCATAACAAAGCGATTACACTTCTTTCTGCACTCCACAAAATTTCGCATATGATTTTCGATCTTCTTTTGTTCATTCTAAGGAAATGGTTTGATTTAAATTGAACTACTGAAATGGAATGTTGAGTACACCATGGACAAATGTTTTCCTGGATTCTGCAAATAACATTTTCAATACGCAAAAAAACACTAGCATTAAAAAGTTGTTTCATTTCTTTTACAAATTACGTTAGAAATGCATTACAGAAAATCAAAACCTAGCGTAATAAAGTTGTAACATTTCTATTAGTAATAGCGTTCAAAATACGCGGCAGAATATCTCACGTTACAAGATGATAGCAATTCTTAGATTTACATTAAAAATTCGTAATAAACAATGAAAAATTAACAAAACAACAGTTCCTTAAATTTCATTCAAAAAACAAATATAATGGCATTAAATCATAAAATATTTCGGTCAAAAACCAGCAACCTCATACGCGAAGAACGAATATTTTCAATGTCATACTCGTAAAAGTTGTAAAAAACTAAACGCGCAGGACCCTTTTCCAATAACTAAACATTTCTAATTTGGCCGCTAGATGCCAACAACTCCGACTGTTATCGAAAATATCGCCGTTGGCAGTGAGGTTTAAACTGAGCTACAAAAGAATTAATTCGATGGTTATCATGTTTGTTTACTTTGAAAACTCTTAATAACGAGCATTATAAATATAATATACTAATAATTATGGCCTTTTCTATGGTGCTAAATTTTAAAATGAACTTAGAAACAAAAAAGTAGAGGGAGTTCACGCTTGTTGGCATCGTAAACGCATGACGTGAAATGCAAGTAATATGCGCGAAACACAAGTAGTGGTCATAAAAAATGTTGTCGCTAAGTCCAAATTCGCAAACCGCAAGCACGCGAAGTTTAAAAAGGTGGTGTAATTTTGGCTATGGAAGGTGTTCTGGAACGTAAACTAGAATGTACTATAGAAGTTCCTACACCAGCTCAGCCAGAATGCTGTGGTTGGTGCAGAGAGGCTAAAACTAAAAAAAATGAAGCACAACAAGTTAGGAAAGTCAACTGTTATGTGATCATAGTGCAACAAACGTGTGTAAGAAACAGCTCCAAAAATATAGTGTATGTCAAGTGTAAGTGTTTCGATGATTCAGAATGAAAATGAGACGTCAAAATGAGAAACCTTGAGACATTATTTTCATTATCCAGTGTTATTGTTGTGTAATTAGTGAATTTGTTTAAGAAAATAAAACATTTTGAAGGTTAATGAAAGGTACAACTTAATTTTGTAATTGGAATATGTTTTCAGAAACTCTTGCTGTTTGTTTTGTTGTATATTTGCACACTATTAAAAAACATGTTAATTGATTAGTTAATCTTTGGAAATAAATAAGATATGTATGGCACCACCCCTTCCCTTCCCTCACCCATCCACAAAATCAAAATTATGGCCATAGGGTGCATATCCTCAAGGTATCTTTAGTAATCATACTAACAAGGAGTGGTTATGAACTTCGGTTCATGGATTTTGATGAAACACAATCAGGTGAATCTACATAACAAATAAGGAGACACGTGTCTCGGGTTTTTGTGAATTGGCCCTTGAGTTCAAGAAATCAGCGTCAAAAATATGCAAAAACATTGTATGCGACTTAATAGGCTTCATTGTCGAATTGTTGATAAGAAAGGGAATGACTGAGCAGATTGCATGCCTAACTCCTAGAGTTTAGAACTGGGTTCAATCCCAAACGTTTCTTTTTTTATCAATTATCCAAGCGTTATTTGGAAAGTAATACTCGCTAGTAAAAATACACTATAATTTTTATCTGGAGGTAATGAATGCAGAAACATATAATAATGTGCATTTTAAATTCTTTATTAATGTCTCCACAGTTAACTTTCGTGTTTTTTTACGTTAATGTATCGAAAATATTCAAGAGAATTCACAATTTTAATTTTTTTCTCTTCTGATCGCTGCCTGTCAAGGCAAGGCTAATATTATTAATAATATATAATTAATATAGCAATAAAGTTAATACTATTATATAATCATAGATGACCATTCTTGCATGCCAGCATTTTTCATGCTATGAGCCATAGTTTCATTGACTGCAATATTTAAAATGCCCATTATTATATCGAGGACAAAGAGTCATTAACATGCAGCAGGTAATTGAGTTGTGGCGGAAAGGACACTGCAAGGACATGGCGGAACTGCAGAGATAAGGCAGAATGAACTTATTGTATGGAAAAGTGAAGGTGTTAACGGGAAACAAGAAGGGAAAAACATTGATCACAATTAAAGACAAAAAGGACTAATGTTTATTAGAGCCAGAGGATGCATGAAAAATATGGAGAGTATATTGAATAATTATTCTTTTCAGCTGGAGGCTAGAAGAACAAGATTGGAAATGTGTACTCTATGTCAGATTACACAGTTTCCAAAGGTGTTCTTTACGATTTATGTTATCATGTCAAAAAAATATAGCGACTTAGTCTAATGTCTAAGCATTGCAAAGCTGTCAAGGAAATATTGAATTTGTGATTTAGCGATTTATTTTATAATCATTATAGTAATTAATAAAACAATAGAAAATTATTTAACATACCTCACTTGAAATGAACAGTAGTAGCTAGTATGTTCACGTTCATTCCTTCATCGTAAATTATCCATTAATTTTTACTTACAAAAGCTGTGTATACGTAAAGAAAATAAACATATTTAAGTTCATTTCTTCATTCTTGGTAATCCATATTCTTTCATTTACTATATTGTAAGTGCAGGGAATTAAATGTACTTATAGTAGATCCTGCTTATTTCAGTTGCTATGAAGGTTGTTTTTGGTAACAACAATTAAAGAAAGTTGAGTGAATTATGACTCTCATTTGATTATCTTGAAAATGGCTACTCATTTGACAAAAATGTATTGAATAAAACATATTATATTCATTAGTTCGACAAATATTATTTGAAGACTTTTTTATATAAGTAATATTTTAGAAGGTATTACTGAAAGTTCATTTTTGTCAGCAGTAAAGTGGCATTTCTGATTAAGCTGGGTGAACCATTTTCTTTGCCCTAAAGTCCTAAATACCAAATTTCATGAACATCCGCCCAGTAGTTTCAGAAATTAAATGTGTGGATGGAGAAGATGTGCCCATAAGGCAGGCATGTCAAACTCATAAGAGGCATTAGGGCTGAATTAAAGTGATGGATGTTATGGGAGGGCCGCATTAGGATTACAGTTGTTTGATGAGGGCCAGAGTTGGGAAACACACTTCTTCTAGAATATTGGACATCTTATTTGCCATTAAAAACAATAATTTAGAAAGTGTATTCCATTGTACCTCAATAACAATGACACAATCTTGTATTTTTTCACATAAGTAATGTATTTCTATAAAATCTAGTGATTTGGTTAAAACAAAAATAATCAATCGAGCCACAGTAGGCACAGAAAAGGCTGCATTCAGCCTGCCATAAGGCATTCCACTACTGTCACTTTACTGGTAAAGAATGCCTAAAAAGTGGATAGCTACAAAAATACAGACAAGTTTGGATTTCAGAAAGGTTGCGGCACTAGAGAGGCCATAGGAGTGGTGAGGGCTTTAATAGAATGAAACATTGAATATATATATATATATATATATATATATATATATATATATATATATATATATATATATATATATATATATTACAATTAGATAAAGGAAAATAGAAATGTATATCAAGTATTCGAATTCTTCTCCACTTTCTTCTTTATGGTTTAGGTTTTCTTTGATTTTACTTTATTTAAGAGCAACTTTGCTTTATGATAATACAGTAGGTTGTATTGTGTTATTGGAAATCCAAGTTACTGATATGTAATAAGAATCTTCATGTAATAGAACATGAGAGGAAAGATACACACTTCATGCATTCATACATGCAAGGCAAAGTTATTTGGGGGTGCCGGTGGTGTAGTTAGGATGCTGTCTGCTACTCACCTGCTGCTCGAAAGGGCAGTGGGCACAAATCCTGTGAAAGTAGGATTTTTTCCAAGGTAACCCAGCCACCTTTTTGTGTGGTTTGAGGAGAAAGTGCAAAGTCAGCCTTCAATCCTCCGGAAGGGACATTGAACAATTGGCCCCCTCGGTGCCTTTCATAAAGAGCAGACTAATGCTGGCACTAGGTTTCCCTACTCCCTTGTGTGTTCAGTGTGGAAGGAGCTATGACTATAATAATCCAAGAGGTTGATTAGCCAAAATATACACACACACATATGCAAAGGTATCCTTTACAAGCTATGTAATCGTGTTAAACAACTAATCCTATAATTTTTCATAGAAGCCTTTTTTGATATGACTATTACTTTTCTATGAGATTGATGGAACATTCAGGTTTTGTTCATAGAAAAGTGGTGTCTCTTCTTGGGTTTTGTGAACTATTTGTATCATTTTCTTATTGCCCATTTCTCCAAAAGATCCAAAGTGCCAAACTTCATGAAAATCCACTCAATAGTTTCAGAGATGAATTGTGCAGACAGATGGATGGACAGACAGATGGACATGATCTGACCATCAGGCGTTCAATTTTTTTTCTTTATGTAAAGAATACCTAATGATTCAATTTTCCATTTCTGTTCTAGGCAAAAGAAGCTTCTAAAGTTGTAGAAAGTATTAAAGCAAGTGGATTGACATTATTGCAAGAAGGTATGAGTTCCCTTCAAAGAACTGTAGAAGGTCCAGAAGGTCTGAGTCGAAGGATAGCTCTTTTGGAGGGTCAGTTAGCCAACCTAACAACAGGAGGGGGTAATTCAAATCAGCAAGTAAGTATTCAAATAGTAAACTTATCGATGATTTACTGCATATTTTATTTGATTTATCCTTATTAAATATGTTAAAATTGTGAATATTTTATGGTATTAAAATCCTCATTTTCAGCTTAAATAGTCTTCTAATAACTGTTCAACATGCTCACAACAAAAGGTGTCTCTATGATCATTTATTTATGCTAATGGAAGTTAGTCTGATGGAACAGAACAAGTTGACAGATTACTTATTTATGCTTTTCACATACTACTTCTGCATCTCCAAGTTCTTATATTATAACAATCCATCCCTAGTCCTTGTGGGTCACTATGTAATCATTTAGGACAGAAGCACAAAGTGTGAAAGGAATCAGACAAATACCAATTTGAACTAAAATTTTGATGACACTAAAAACAGTCAGTGACACATGTTTTCAGCTGAGGATTATTCTTGCAAAACATCCTGTATCTTATGCAGTGAATCACATGCTCTCATCCTTCTTCTAAATAATCTAATCTTGAAGAGCTATTGTTCTCATCATTCTTTTGGACATATGAAATAAATATAATTCTTTTAGCATATATTGCCATAATACTCATGTGTCTGAGAGAAATATTTGTTTCGGTTTATTTGAGTTCAAATGAAAACTCATAATGAATTTCTGACAGTTAATATACAACCTTTTTCCCTACTAACATCAATCAATATATAGTTTTGTTGCAAACATATTAAGAACAATTATGGTAAAGAATCCATTGCAATCACAGTCATTTTTTGCCAAAGCAATTAATCTCATATCTTTTTGGTTATAAAATTTAAGAATGACATTTATGACAATGAAATTGATTATTTTGATTAGTAAATTTACCTCATTTAATTTTTTTCAGGTTCAAACATTTGGTATTGGCAGAAGATTGCAGAGATTTGGTCGTAGGGTGAGAATAACCATATTATTACCCTCGGTCAAGAATTACTGAGCTCATCTTACAGCTAAAAACAAATTCAAGAAATAGCACTTCAATATCAGTTGAAAAAAGTACATTTCTCATTTATCTCAAATAGCCATAACAAGGTTATAAAATCTGTCATACCTGCAATAATTACTTTTTTCAATTTTTGTATTGAAGTGCTTACTCTTGAATATATTATTACATGCATGAAAAGCAAAAACTTACCAATATTTGTAATGCTAATATAATGTATGAGAGCAACCTTACATTTCAGACACATATTGTCCCGAATATAACGTGGTTTTTTACCAAAAAATGAAATTTTAAAAGTAGCCCCCGAGTTATATTCAAATAATAGTGATTTTTAGAGATTGTAAAATCGTGTTTCAAAAAATCACCGTACATTCCTCATATCTGTTTATGAGAAACAAGATACTTGTTACATTGTAGACACATTAGGCATATGTTACATTGTACTCGAAAAGCATTCGAGGCAAGAATAGATCAGTTCAATCGGTGGCTGAACCCCTCAATAGTCATTGAATTGAAGCTGTAAGTGCGTCGGCGTATTCTTTGTAACTACCTTAGCGAGTTTTTAGCCATCCATTATTTATCAATGGTGACATAAAGGGTATTGATCATGTTGAGGTAAAAGGTTCTTCCAAATCCCAAGTTAACAGAGGAATCCGACGAAGTTATCACAAGGTTTTTAAAATAGTTGTAGCTAAATCGGTGTTGTGAAAATCCACCGGAAATGAGAAATCAAGGATAACTGTTATGCTTGCAGTCACGGCCGATGGGCGAAAACTGACTCCCTACGCAATTTTAAATCGTAAAAGGAAGCCAAAGGAAAAGTTACCATCAGGTGTAATCTTTCACACGCAAGAGAAGGGGTGGATGAACAAGGAACTTGTATCAGATTGGCTGAAGGTTGTTTGGGTTCACATTATATACAAGGTTTATTTTTTCTTGAAAAACTTTCCAAAAATCTTAGGGTCGCGTTATATTCGAGGCCGCCTTATATTCAGGAAAATACGGTACATTTACATAAACTTTTAAAACTTAAAAATGTTTGTAATTAGCTGATATGATGCTTTAAAAATAAAACAAGCACAAAATAACATTTTTTGTGAAATAACAATTGCTAAAAATCAGGAGAATAAAGTGGATTTTCAAGTAGGTGATGCTGTAATAAAACTAATATACCATAAATACACACATATAATGCACACTTTTTTTTCGAAATATTTGAGTTAAAAATTAGGATGCGTGTTATATGAGGGTACATAATCTTCCTATTTTCATTTGACCCCATATTTCCACAATTTCAGCACAGTAATTACTGCCCGGGTATCCTCATAATTTTATTGATGATTTTTACGAAAAGTAAGATAGAAAATAGTTAAAATTTATAAATTAATTCTACAAACATTCATTAATTAGATATGAAAATAATGAATTCAGTATTTATTCATTTTAAAAGCCAAGAAATACTTCGTCACTGGACCATTCTTCTTTGATGTTGTTATCGGAATCAGCATCTTACGCATGACGTCACCCTACACTGGCGATCGGCCTGGTGGTGAAGTACTGGTGCTACTTACAATTAGAAACAATGGCAGCTGATGCCTTTGAGTACGCTGGGAGTTGATGGTTCTTGTAGAACTAAATAAAGTTATCGTTCCCTACCTTTCTCTCAACATTCATAAGTGATTTATTCTTGATTCTTAGAGTCTGTAGTTAATTATGGTTATTTACTATTGTTTTTTCGTGCTCTCGAGTGTTTTAATAAGGGTAAAACTGAAGGTTGGGCGAACCCGTCCACCTCAGGCATAACAAAAACGTATGTAATAAACAAAGGATTATCATCATTCCTTCATTTTATTAGCTCAAAGAATGTCATATGCCATACTATGAAATTAATATAATTCGATTTATTGTGTATATCCTAATATCACCTTGTAAGTAAACATAGAGTAAGTAATGATTGAGTTAGCTGACGTTCTTTTGGAACGTTATTCGAAAATTTCATTTCGCGCTTTCATTAGGTTACCAATACATAATACCAATAATTCGATCATTGCTTTAGAACATGTTACGCCATCTACTTAATTCTGGAATGGTAACGCTAAAAATAATCTGTGCGCACTATACGCGGGTATATAGAAAAATAATAGATTACGAGGCTGAAAAGCCCCCTGCGCGTTATACGAGGTTGTGCACTATATGCGGGTATTTACGGTAATGTTCCTCCTGAATAAAAACATGTAGAAAAAATCTGCCTAGTGGGTGAAATCCAATAGATTTTTCTTTACGAATTCTCCAGTAATTGCACCATAAAAATACTCAAACCTTTATCTAGTGAAGCAACTTTTCAATTGATACAATGGCCTGCCCTAACTAACATGTTTGCAGTTTTGAATTTCTACCGTAATATTATTGCATAATTTTATTTTGGAAATAGAATTAGAACAATTTATGAAATTTAATTTTTTTATGGAATAAGAAAAAGGATGATATTGAGGAAGAATTATTTCATATTAATTAATAACTAAGGCAAATGAGCCTATGTAGAATGGAATTCTTTTTGCCATAAAATGGCTGTAATAACATTCTATGTAGGTTCTTTTTATAATCTACTAACAGTGAGTCACCACTGATGACAGCTGCCTCAGGGCTAAAATTTGCATCTTGTTTTTCCCACCTTTTAATGTCTCTTTGAGCTACCAAATTTATTAGCGGAATTTAAACTGTAAGGCAAGCTAATTTTTTAAATATATATTTGTAATGTTTTGTTTGGACTATCAGACACATTGCTACTTTAAAAATTAAATTTGAATTCATCAAGTCAGGGATAGGCAACCTTTTCTGCATGATAGGCCACATTCGTAGTTGTGAATGCTTCAGAGGTCCAGATTGGATTCAGCATGCTGGATGAGTATTTACATCACAAGTAACCAAGATATTCTTCTGTCTCACTATAGTGGAAATCAAGTCGAAATAATTTTCTCAAGTTAAATTTTCATTAGAGAAAGTTTTGAGACCACAATTTTGTCTAAAAAAATATGAAATTGTATATGATAAATTATATAAACATGAACTGATCTCGGGGGCCGCATGTGCCCCACAAGCCATAGGTTGCCGACCCGTGTATTAAGTCCTCTTAAAACAACATACAAAAGCTTCTTTTGATTCATTATTTCACTGTCTTATCATCATACCTCCTGATGTTCATATGTTTTCCCTCAGTTGACTCTACTAGAATCCTCAGTGAGAGAACTTCGTGCACTCCTTGTTAACAATGAGTGCTCTAGCTCTCCATGCATGAACGGCGGTTCATGTCAAGATATGTATAATGATGTGCTGTGCCTTTGTCCTCCTAATTGGGAAGGAAAATTTTGTGAATCAGACGTCAATGAATGTACCAGATTTGCTGGAACAGATCTTGGGTGCCAAAATGGAGCAACATGTGTAAACAAACCAGGATCCTATGAGTAAGCCTCTTCGCTCTTTTAACTATCTGCAATCCTAATTATTTGGTTTTCAAAAAAACTTAAATACATTTTGTGGTTTAAAAATAATTTTACCATCTCTAGGCTTTAAAAAGGTATCATGAATTTTCTTTAATGAACTGGCATTGAGGGTATGCTATATCAAAGCATAAATATTCAGTAAATGTACATTTGCTATAGTAAAAGAAATGTGTAGCATATAATTTCTACTATTTAAGTTAAAATCGGGCAGTAATGTGTTAATATATATATTTACCAGAGATGAAATAATTAATGACTATTATTTTATAAAACATCATAAGATGTGCCAATCGTTCAAGACAAGTAAAAAACTTATCATTATAATTTTGTCTCTCAAGGGTATTTATTTAGTTGCAATTTTAAAAATTGCACATTTCTAAATAAATCTAACAATATTATTTTTACAAATGAAAATAAATTATTGCTATGGACTTGTATTATTAAATTGTGTACACCACCTTTTTGAACTTCGCGAATAATTGGTTCTGGAAAACTGATGCGAAATACAAATTCGCAAAGTGCAAGTTCTACTTTCACATAAGATGCAATGTTATTATGGGAGTCGGTTCCCCAGTCAACCTATAATATTCACTTTTTTATCATAAAAGTGCAGTTTAACAGATAATAAAATAAAACACAACAGCAATGTAAGAGCAAATGAATAATAATAATAATAATGCGAAAAAAATTCTTTTAAATATCTTCAAAATGTGTAATAGCAAATAAAAACCTAGCATTACAAAGCAATTACACCTCCTTCACCACTTGAGAATTTACTTCCAGTGCATTTTCACATGCAATTTTCGAACTTTTGTCCATTCCAAGGAAGTCCTTTAACTTAAATTGATTAACTACCGAAATGAAATGTTGAGTACGTAATGCACAGATGTATTCTTGGGTTCTGCAACAAACAATTCCAAGCCACAAAAAACACTAGTATTAAATAGTGGTTACATTTATTTTATTAATTACATTCGAAGTGCGTAACAGAAAATCAAAATCTAGCGTAAGAAAGTGATAACGTTTCTTTTAATTGTTCAAAATACATCACAAAAAATGAAGCATTAAAGTGGTAACATTTTTTTAGTAATAATGTTCAAAATATGTGGCAGAAAATCTTACATTACAAGGTGATAGCAATTCTAAGATTTACATTAAAAATTCGTGATAAAAAATGAAAACCTAACTAAACAAAATAATATTTCTCTAAATCATGTTTGAAATACAAAGATAATTGTAAATGAAAACCCTACATTCCAAATGATGGCATTTCTTTAAATTTTAAACTAGTTTCACATCTAAAGTGAAGTTCAAATTGCTACAAAATAAATAAGTTGAGAGTTATCACATTTGTTTACTTTGAAAACTGTTAATAATGTTCATTCTAAGGCACCAAAGTTTAAACTGAACTTCAAAACAAAAATGTAGAGGAAGATCCGGTTGTTGGCATCACAAATGGATGATGTGAAATGCAAATAATCAACACGAAACAAATAATGGTCATAAAAATTTTTGTCGCGAAGTGCAAATTCACAAACTGCAAGCACGCAAAGTTCAAAAAGGTGGTGTAATATAGTAAAATTAGAAAATGCCCCCTATTACTGAGGAATTGTTGAATGGTGTGACTTAAATTTTGATATAGAAGTAACAGAAATCTATTCTAAAAAGTGGTAAAACTAGATTTAAAAAAAACATTACTCAGGCAATGTAACCTCCAAATTAAGTTGTGGTTTATGCACTTGTGTGAAAAAGAAATTTTCTTGTATATTTTTAAATTTTCTTTTGACAGATGTAATTGTCCATCTGGATTCCATGGTATCCATTGTACACAAAAGAGTGATAACTGTAGTTCTGCTCTGACTCAGGAGATTTGTGGCCACGGAATTTGTATTCCTCAGCCAGCAGGAAGATGGGGTTATACTTGTATCTGTGAACAGGTATGAATGTGACATTTTTGAAGAATATTTTAGAATATTTTACATAAGACAACTACAACCTTAAGATCCTCTTCATCTCAGACAATGGAAATAAATATGAGTTACAAATATTAATTAGAAATTTACCTTAAGATAGCCAATGGATTCTAAACATAGTACTTCAAAGTTTTCTGTAACCATATTAAGAGAGAGCTATCAGTGTATACTACCATATTTTTGGGGCTATAAATGCACCCCAATTTTCTTTAGATTTTTCAGGAAAAAAAGTATTTTGGTTTACCAAAGCATTTAGGATGGGCCATGATGTATATCATTTATAGCTGTGATTAACTCTGTATTTGGCAACATTTACAGGAAATATTATGCCGTGATAAAAGTTAAATATAAGGTTATAAGATTATTGTTATACATGGGCAGCTAGTCCAATTATAAACAATATGTGTTTGAACAAATGCATATACCGTAAAGACCTGCACCCGTGCATAGTACGCAGGGAGGTTCTCGGCTCAAATTCTGAGAATTTTCTGTTCCCATGTATAGGATGCAAGAAGGTTTATAGAATATAAAATTATAAAAATTTATAAAATTATAGGAATAAACAATAATATGCAATAAAAGATTCATACCTATTCTATTAGATGATTTCCGTCGAATACACTTTCTGCAAAGTATGATCTGAAAAGTGAATTTACTGAAGTATTTGTATTAAGAGATTTACATATGTTGAAATTACTTATTACAGGATATAGTAAAACACTTTGGAAAGCAATGTAGAAGATAAAATGTAGCAGATTTTCATGACTCCTACCCAATTGAAATAAAAAACTCGGTAAAAACTTCTGCGATTGTCTGTGAAACTTGCAGTAAAAATAAAATATCTTGAATTTAAAAAGGTGGACTCATTTGTAAAGTAGATGTAAAAACAATCTGTCAGTGGAACATGGAATAACCTCCCCTCAGAAACGATAATTAAGGGATTCAAAAAATGTTGCATAAGTAATGCTTTAGATCAGGGGTCCCAAACTTTTTGAGAGGAGGGCCACATAGGAATATTGAAAGTGATAGGCAGGTCAGATCGAAAAAAAAAACCGTTTCAAAATTTAAAATATTTTATTCTATAATTACCTAAGCATACATGCATATATAACTGTAAGTAAATGTGAATAAATGTAAGAAAAAATTCTAGTGCGAACAATGCACCTGTTTTTAAATTGGAAACACTGATTTTATGACAATTATGATGTTTAATAAAATATATGCAGGCCAGATAAAACCCTTTTGCTGGCCGTATCTGGCCCACGGTCCGTAGTTTGGGGACACTTGCTTCAGATGGAAGTGAAGATGACATATTATGGGAAGATGATGACAACAACGACACAATGACCACAAAATTAGAACCAGACCAGGATCCATGATAACACCCAAATCATCAAGTTTCCACTCTTTAAGAATATTATTACCAATTTTATAACTATATTTTATCGGATTTTTTGTTTATAAAAAGTAATAATACTAAACTTCTTAAAATTAAGCATTATTGAATTATTTACACATCACAAGTCCAATTCGTATAGACAGCTTTGAAGTATGTTGCAGTCATTTAGGGAATGGATCCTTAAAAATAATTTGAGATCATCTGCGTACAGTAAACAAGTAAACATATAAAAATGAATTTTTATAACCAACTTTTATATGGCTAATACTTTAATATAAATAAATTTTATAATATAATTATGATAACCATTCAGCTTGCATGGGCATAAAAATTTGCAAAAGTGTCTACCTACCAGCTGTTGAGTGATGTGGGGGTCTCTCTATTTAATCTTTTTACAGTTGAGAGAATGGCAGACAGAAGTAGAGAACTCAGTGGCAAATGTAAGAATGTTTGGTATATAAGTAGTAAGAAGTTTGATAGTATCTTTTGTTTCATCAATGGAAATACTAACTTATAATTTCATATTGCTTAAAATCAACGAAAATACACTGCTAGTTCAGAGTAATCCAGCTTAGATACTAGTAGGAGTGAAATTGTTGAATATTTCATATTTTAGTCACCTAACTTACATGACAAAAATAATAAATTGTTCTTTTCCTAACATCACATCAACCATCCATACAAAACACTGCATAAATATAGTTATCTGAAGAATTGCTAAGATACAACACAACACTTTAAAATGTTTCAATTAAATTTGTTCAAATTAACATCCTTTACAACAGCATTACCTATCTTAAATAGTGAATAAAGACAAAAGTATTTAAGATAAATAAAAACTTACTATCAATAACATATACGATAAATAAAAACTTACAATTATTAGCAGAAATATCCTTTCAAAAAATGTAGTAATACTCGTATCAATATTAATTAAAAGAAAGAGACTTTATTAAATATTACAGCATTAACAATTAAAAGTTTGTTTAATCTCATTGCTATGATGAATGCTAGTCTATCTTCCCACGTGAATTCAAACAAACATATATTGCAATGCAAAGGTAAGGATCTGGTGGCCGAGGTGACTAAAGCACATGTCTTACGTGATGGTGAGGTGAGGTGGTTTGAACCAAGCAAGCAGCTTTGGATTTTTTTCAGATTAGACAGGTTCCAAAACATATCATTTTATATAGACATTCCTTACATAGGAGGAGATAACATATATATATATATATATATATATATATATATATATATACAGTGGTACCTCGATATACGAGTGCCCTAATATACGAGTGTTTTGAGATACGAGCCGCCGAGCGAGCGATATTTTGCTTTGAGATGAGAGCAAGATTTGAGATACGAGGAATCGCACATTACACCGCTGCACACGACCCCAACATGCGGGGCGCATGTTGGTGTCATGTGCAGCGTCTAACAGTTTCTCCCACCTCAGACTAGACCTCAGTCTGTGTGCTTGTTTCCCTCGTTTTCGAAGCATTTTTGATAAATTGGGTTCGCGTTTTTTGCTTTTTGTACATTTACAAAACATTATCACATTTATTTTTATAACCATGGGTCCGAAGAAGAAGATGATGTCTATTGAATTAAAGCGTGAAATCATAGAAAAACATGAGCAAGGTGTGCGAGTAATTGACTTGGCGAGGATGTACGGGCGTAGCACATCAATGATATGTTCTGTGCTTAAACAGAAGGAGTTGATAAAGGGAATAACGCTAGCTAAGGGCGTTACAATAATTTCTAAGCTCCGGACCTCTCTCCATGAAAAGATGGAGAAACTACTGATGGTGTGGGTGACAGAGAAGCAGCTTCAAGGAGGAACCTTAACACAAAGCATCATATGTGAGAAGGCACGAGCGATTTACGGTGATTTGCTGAAGCAGATCCCACACACTTCCACAAACGAGGAATTGGAAGACTCGTTTAAAGCCAGTCGGGGCTGGTTTGACAACTTTAGGAAAAGGACCGGCATTCACTCCGTCGTCAGGCATGGTGAGGCAGCAAGTTCGGATGTGAAGGCAGCTGAGGTTTACATCAAAACGTTTTCCGAACTGATAGAAGCCAAAGGATACATCCCCCAGCAAGTCTTCAACTGTGACGAGACAGGGCTTTTCTGGAAAAGGATGCCGAATAGGACTTACATAACGGCAGAGGAGAAGACGATGACAGGTCATAAACCCATGAAGGATAGATTAACTCTAGCACTTTGCGCCAATGCGAGTGGCGACTGCAAAATCAAGCCTCTGCTAGTATACCATTCGGAAAATCCCAGAGCCTTTAAGTCACATAAGATTTTAAAAGAAAAACTGCAAGTTATGTGGAGGGCAAATCCGAAGGCGTGGGTCACCAGGAAATTCTTTGTGGAGTGGATAAACCTGGTGTTTGGCCCTTCTGTTAAAAAATATCTACAGGAAAACAACCTACCCATGCAAGCCCTTCTCGTCCTCGACAATGCCCCTGCTCACCCACCAAATCTCGAAGATGATTTACTCGAAGAGTTCAAGTTTATAAAGGTTCTCTACCTACCACCCAACACCACTCCTATCCTGCAGCCCATGGATCAGCAGGTGATTTCTAATTTTAAGAAGTTGTACACCAAGCACATTTTTCGGCGCTGCTCTCAGGTGACGGAGAACACAAACCTTACCCTTCGAGAGTTCTGGAAGGACCACTTTAACATCGTGATATGTCTAAGAATTATTGATCAGGCCTGGCTGGGTGTTACAACGAGGACCTTAACCTCTGCATGGAAGAAGCTGTGGCCTGAGGCTGTAGCTGAAAGGGCCTTCGAAGGATTGGAACCCGAAGTGTCAGTGGTAGAGGAGATTGTTTCTCTGGAAAAATCCATGGGTCTGGAGGTGGATGAGAGAGATGTGAACGAACTCGTCGAGGAACAGTCTCAGGAGCTGACAACCGAGGAGTTACACGATCTACATTCGCAGCAGCATACGGTGGTTCAATGAAAAATTAGTTTTGAAGAGGAGCCAGAGATGGAGGAGGTTATCTCTACAAGAGATATAAAGGAGATCTTGGGAATGTGGGAGAAAGTTGTAGAGTTTGTGGATAAAAATCACCCCGAAAAAGTTGCAACTGGTCGTGCATCGGAGTTGTTCAACGAAACTTGCCTAACACATTTCCGCAATATCCTGAAAGGGAGGAAGAAACAAACCTCCTTGGACAGTTTTTTTAAACGATCTGCAGGTGAAAATGAGCAAAGCGTGACGAAAAAAGCGAAGACCAGTGACAAAAATTAAGCGCTTCCGTAAGCACTTCACTTTTTCTTTTATTATGTTTTTATAGAATATGTATTTGTTATTTATAAATAAATGTTTCTTCTTGTAAATACATTTTTCTTATTCAAAAACACTTAACAAAAACGACTGAGGTGGTTTTTTGGGAGCTGGAACGGATTAATGGCATTTCAATGGGGAAAATTGCTTTGAGATACGAGCAATTTGACATACGAGCAAGGTTACGGAACGAATTAAACTCGTATGTCGAGGTACCACTGTATATATATATATACAGTGGCGGCTCGTGTATAGGCACTGTGGAACTGCAGCACCCCCTATTTCCACTTGATATTATCGATAACATTTAATATAATGAGTCCTTTTTTCTTTAATTCTTTCTTTATTTTTGTAGTACAATATATATTCCTTAAGCTTAATGTCAGTACTTCAGTAGCCATCCCCCAGTTTATGAAAAAGATACAAAAATCTTTGTATGGAACTGTGCGCTTCACAGCAGCACCCCCACTAATTTTAGCTACGAGCCGCCACTGTGTGTGTATATATATATATATATATATATATATATATATATATATATATATATATATATATATATATATATCATTCTATATAGACGTTCCTTACAGAGGAGGAGGATATAACATATACTAGTAGTTGGTGCTTGCATACTGCAAGCATTTATCTCAACATCAAAAAACATTGATTATTCATCTTTCATCATTACACATATATTTTTAATTCTAAATATTTCACCTCCGCAGCGATTTTCATTTTTCCCACATGTAAAAATAATAGTTAAAAAAAACAAATAAACATTTCAATTTTACCATATATGTATTTCGGCGGCCGTTAAAAATTATTTAAATTTAAACAATTAGAAAAATGTTATTTTATTTCTAGAAGTGCTACAACTTTAAAATTTGGCTAAAATGTGTACCATTAGAACCTTATAATAAAGAAAGTGTAAATTTTTAAAATTGCGACATTTGGAGATTGTTTTAAACTATTATTCTTACATGTGGGAAAAACGAAAATCACTGCAGAAATGAAATCTTTAGAATTAAAAGACCATTTGTAATGTTGAAATATCTGTCTGAAAAATGAATGTTCTTTTAATGTGAGATGAAATGCTTGCAGTATGCAAGCACCAACTACTAGTATATATATATATATATATATATACCATCATCTTCTTTCTCGAGTCCCTCCACCAACATCACCTACCCCATCACCTCCAGAAGCAACTGCACCACCCGTAACGTCATTTACCTCCTTACCTGCACCCTTTGTCCCGCGTTTTACGTAGGCCTCACCAGCAATCCGTTAAACATCCGAATGAATGGTCACCGGAATAGCGTTTCTCTCAGACGCCCCCCCTCCCAGTTGCATTACACGCTAATACCCACAATGTCCCCTTCAATAGTTGCTACAATGTTAGGATTATTCGCGCTTTACCCTATGACACTCCTGCCCCCCTTCTCCGACACTGGGAACTAGCACATATCCATCTTCTCGACTCTTTCTCTCCGCCTGGCCTCAACCTCCGCTAACCCTATTAGCCCCCTTACAATGTCTCCTTGTTACTTTGTAACTATTCGCACTCTACCTCATCACACTCCCTCTTTATTGGCTATCCACCCCTCCTACTCCCCACCTCCTCCAATCATCAACCTTCCCACATCACCCTGTCATTCCCCACCCAGTGTGTCACTTTACGTTACTCTTTCGCTGAAGAAGGGCATAGGCCCGATAAGCTTGGGTGTGTTTTTGTGTTCGTGTGTTTTACGTGTCTCTATGTCTGTATATATTATATATATGTTACTAGTAGTTGGCGCTTGCATCCTGCAAGCATTTCATCTCACCTTGAAAAAACATTAATTTTTCAGACAGATATTTCATCATTACAAATATTCTATTAATTCTAAAGATTTCACCTCCTGAGGGATTTTCGTTTTTCCCACATGTAAAAACAACAGTTTAAAAAAATCCCCAAATGTTGCAATTTTAAATATTTTATACTTTCTCCATTATAGTGTACTAATGCTACACATTTTAGCCAAATTTTAAAATTGTAGCACTTCTAGAAGTAAAATAATATTTTTCTAATTGTTTAGTTTTATATAATTTTTAACGGCCGCCGCAATATATATATGGTAAAATTGAAATGTTTATTTGTGCAAATTTACTATACTGTAAATAATTTGAAAATTTCAGCTTCCTAGCTCATCCCATAGTAGCTAAACAGCTATCTATTTGTTTAAACGTTAAGAATTTTTAACTGCCAAACAAATTAAAATATCAAAATTTGTATAATCCCTATTTTGTTTTTTTAAGAATTCTACATATAAAAAAATTTCAACTCCGTGGCACATTCGGAAATATATAAACCTTGAAAATTTGTTTAAACAATTGCGAATTTTTAGCGGCCGCATTGTTGCACTTTTTAAAGATTTTCGTTTTTTCTAGTCGGTTTTGCACAAAATCCTACCTATGAAAAAAATTTCGAATCTCCAGCTTATCTGGAAGTGCCTAAACATTAGTATCCTCCTGTTATCATTCTATATCGACGACTTTTTAATGTTTTTGCAACAAATGATGGCCAATTATTCATTACATTTTGGATATCAGTGGGTTTATGAGTGTCAGTACTGAATATAGTAATTATCTTCCCTTCACTCTATAAGATGCAGGCTAATTTTGGGAATCATTTTTCTGGAAAAAAGTGTCTTATCGCCTGAAAAATGCTGTAATTTCTTTTTATAGCATTGAGTGTTTGAGGGTTAAGAATGGTTGAATGCTGTAAATATTAAATGTCAGAAGCCAATGGAATGTTTATCTGTGGATCTATGGAATTTGATGCACCATTTTAAGGCTCATTTCACCAGCAATTTCATTTTTAAGAGCTAATAAGGAACAAGCTGGGATTAAATATCTATTCCCATCACAACAGATGTACTTTGGTCATGTAGTTCATATCATTTGAATTTAATACTAAAATAACTCGAATTTAAATACTACCATTCCAACCATTACTTTTAACTTTTCTTTCATTGTCTAGCACAGTGGTTCTTAACCTTTTCAACTCACACCCTCCTTTTGATCTTCTGAAACTACCGTGCCTCCCTTCTGATATTATAAAATCCCCATTTCCCCTTCTGATCATCTAGAACTCCCATGCTCCTCTCCTTCCTCCAGGTTAAGAACCACTAATCTAGCAGCAGTTAGTTACAAAATGAATTGCCATTTTTGAAATTAATGATCTTTAGTTGAAGTTTTTCATTATGTTCCCACAAATAAGACTTTTTGAGGCATTTTTCAGCATTTGCAGTTTCTAATCTACTGAACTGACTGATAACCTGAAGGACTTGGCTAATATCCCCTCAAAATACGAAAACTTGACCATAAAATGATTTACCCATTTGAATTACATCTCTGAATGCCCAATCAAAATAAAACTTGCTGATTTAAAAAAATATATTTTTACTGACACTCAAAATCTGCTAATTAAATAAAATAGTAGAAATAAATGGCAAATAATGCATCTATAAATCCATTAAGTAGAATTATTTAATTTAATTTGAAATACTTTTTCTATAAATTTCACTTGATTACATCAAGAGCTATTAACATTTTAAAATGTTAACAAATCAAAATATTTTATATAATAATGTATTATTTTAAAATAAGTTCAAATGGCAACAAAACCTAAAAAATAGTAATAGATGAATTACTAACTTAATAGACTTATTATGATTATCAGTTATACTGAACTACAGCTAAGCTACAATTTTATTAGGTTAAAAAATATTTTCAACCAATTTGATTGGATTTTTGGCTTAAATATGTATTGGTTGGAGTTTTAACCACTACATAGTTATGTCACAACAGTCATATTATCATAATGTTTATTCCTGTTGATGATTTAACCCCTCAAGCACAGAGGGCATTTAAATCAAAGTCATCCCGGAGATTGGAAAAGATTTAAATGAATTAGCTAATCTGGAGTTAACTTATAAAAAAATGCATAACTTTTTACCTATTGATTGGATTCATCTGAAATTTTTTGAGAATTTGCATAAAACTATGAGTATTTATACTATATTTTTTACATTTTTTATGTATTTCTTTTGGGTGAAATGGTCTGATGAAGTATTTTAAGCATTCACAGAAGCGCTATATTGCATGTCTTTATTCCAGGTTTACGGATTACTTCATATATACTGCTTTATCATAGATTTCTACATCTTCCTTGTAAGTTTATTGGATAAAAACATTCAAATAAGGATAAACAAAGATGCTAGAAGCACACAGGGACAGGAGAGAGAGAAGGTTTCGTATTTACTCACTCAACAAAAAATGCCAAAAATATAGGTATTGGTAATTTGAGCACGATCTTCAACATGATTCCCACTATCACTGTCTGAACCGACACTTTCTTCTGAACCACTATCAAGTAAGTATTCTGTCTCGGTTTTATCACCAGGTATTGCTTGCATTTTTTACTGGTTGATGCCATGATAACTTCGACTCTTTTAACCTCTTACAAATTAAACAAAAGTAATCACAGAAAACAACGAACAATCACTGCCTCCATACAGCATAAATGCTTTCCTCAGACACACTTCTTCAGAGTAGCAAGAGAATATTTGTTGTGCGATCCAAGCTGAGATCACGCTTTTGGTCTCGACAGCTGGTTTGTGCAGTGATGTCAGATAAGTGTTTCTCTCTCTCAATCTCATGATATTGTCCTCAAGAGATGCTGAACCAAGCACTAGCCCAGACCTGAAGACCCTTCTTCCTCCCTTTCTATATAGCTCTCAAGGGTTGATGCATAAGAAAAAATATTCATCTCAAGAGTGAGAGACGTCACAAATCAGATAAACATGCATAATACACAACTAAAACACACATAATACACAATTAAAAATGCACAAATGTAATACACAATTGCAAACAAATCACAGAAAAAATAAAAAACCACAAGAAGCACCGTTCAGGGCAAAGACTTCTTTCGGTCTGTCTGTAGAGAAGTGAGAAACATTCTGCATAAAAATGCTCATGGGATCAGTTGGCATATTTCTACCTAGACTTTTAGCTTTCTTCCTCATCCTTTTCTATAATGGCTTATGCTGGTCCCTATCCTTCGGAGATAAGTGAGGCTGTTTGAAACATCCCCATTGTCTCACTGCCTTGCTCTAAAAAATGTTCGTGGATAGAGAATGCATGGACAAGAGATTCTGCTGAGGTAAACAAAAGTGACATGAAATCCTCAAAAATCCTGCCCGCACTTCCAAATCACTTATAGATGATCCTTTTGAGTCCAAATGAAGTTCGTCTCATCGTTAAAAATTAAATGCAGCAGCAAGAAAAATGCACCAAAATAACAAGGCAATATCTTTGCAAATAAGGCAATAAAAATTCAAAATTTAACATAAAAATAAACGCGAAACCTTACTCTATTAGAATATATAAACAAACATCAGATACTGTAATATTTGATCAGGCAAAAGCAAAATTAAGCCAAATGTACAGGATCAGTGCAGTGCATGTATGACAATGGCATGTGCCGTGCAGGGCACCGACCCTGGACGTATGACAATGTTGAGGGATTAATAAGGGGAAATATGTATGTTGTATGAAAATTTGGAGCATAAAATCAGTGCTTTGCATTTAGGGATGGACAACAGAGGAAGGTAGAGGACCTGCATGCATCCGTGATGTAAATGAATGCTCAGGAAACATTCCAGCTTGCTCGCATGATCCTCCAGTTCCTTGTATTAATGTTCCTGGTTCTTTCCATTGTGGTGCCTGTCCACAAGGTATGTTTTTTGACCAAATTTTAATCTGCTCAAGAATTAATCAATTCCAACTGTGAATACTTCCTGGAAATAGAAAGTATATGCCAATACCTGAACGTAACTTGTATCGGTCAGATGATTATTTTTTATTTTGTACATTAATCTAAAAAACTTTTATATTAAATAGTTCCCCATTTTATTAATCTAAATTTTTGATTAACTAGGGCAAAGTTGTTACCTTAGTAGTAATATTACACTGTTTTTTTCATTGCATTTGATCTTGCCATATATTTTTCATATAGCCAATTGCTCACTTTAGTAATATCTAACTTGAGCTCTGATTGTGAGAGTTAGCAGGGGGGGGGGGGTGACATAATCAAATCATGCCCACAAAAGAAATGAGGAAAAAGGCAGGGATATCGGTTGTGCATGATGTTACAATGCTGCTATACAGTGATAGATTGGAGCCTTTTGTTTAGCTCTCCCTCTCTAACTCTTTCTTGGCTCTTTACAACTAAAGTTAGACTGAGTGATGCTGTATTGAAAATAAAATTAGAGTATCTATCAATATGATAGTCACAACTGGAAGCATACACAATGGAAATCAATAATAATATTGACAGTTCCATTTCATTTTGTAGAGGCATGATTGAAATTCATGCAGGGATTGGAAGTCCATTTCATTGAATGTGGGAAAAATACTAAATGCGAAACTTAAAATCAAAGAAAACAAAACATAAGCCAATTTGGACTGACAAAAATTCTTTGTTAATATAATGACTGTCAACTACACATAGTTTTAAAAGCAATATATTAGCACTAAAAGCTGTTTGTATAGGGGATTTGTCTAAATTTTGTTTGCCAAGAATTTTAATAAATAATTTTGATGTGTATTTCAGGGTTTTCTGGAAATGGATTCTATTGCACAGATATTGATGAATGCCTAGTGAACAATGGAGGATGTAGTTTAAATCCATATGTACCCTGTATGAACACCAAGGTTGGTTACTATACTTTATAATATTATATATATATTTATTTATTTATATATTTATATATACATATATACATAATTATTTGGAACAAATACATAGCAATAATTTTGTAAAACAAGTTTGGTATTGACTTACTTGTTCTCTTCATTCTTATCCTATTGTGAATGGAGTTTGATGAGCATTGGTATATCATATTATTTCTGTAATGCTCGGCACAGAATTCAGTTGAATCATTTGAATTGATAAAGTGATTGTACATTGTGCAACTTATCAAAAGCAACTGGTAGCAATACACATCACATCTAAACTGTTCATTTGCAGACTTTACAAAGGGATTATACAGGTGCCTTCAGCTAATGATTCAATCTTTGGAGATTATTTTAAAAAATGAAATTGCTTTCAAGTATTTTTATTTGATTTTTCCTCCAAATCAATTAATGTCTGCTTTTTTTTCATGGCTATTTTTGCAACATTGGAATGTTAAATATAAGTAGGAAAAAGTATTTTCGAAGTCAGTGTTCTGTTTATACCTGCAAACAATCACACAAAATTAAAGAACTATAAGTGAAATTATATTAAACATTGATTTTATTGTATTAATTGACAAGATTAAATAACAATACAAATCTTTAAGCTTTACGAGAAAGTTTATTCTCTCTTTTAAAGTGTGAGCATAACTTGATCACTTTCTGCAATGTTCATATTAATTATAACTAATAAGGTCACGTTTACAGACAGTATAAAATGTTGTGGTGAACAATTCACTAATGTAAGATAATAATTTGAATGTTAACTTACATAATTAATTTAACGTATTTTGCAGAATTACTATTTGCTCAAAAAGTGACTTGTTTTTATATGTGGTATTGGTGTTTCCAACATATAAATATGAAATATGGTCCACAGTTTAATGTCACCTCGATTAATGTTGGTTTGTGTTATCATTTAAAAAAAATTACTATCTACCTATATATCTATCTATTATCCATATTCAAGTTAATGTCATTCTTATTCAGGTTTAAAATTACATGTGAAAAAATACTGCATAGATCAGCATTTCTCAACCTTTTCAATAATATGCCCCTAGCTGACCTAAACTACCAGAAAGTATTCACAGCTCATCTATATATCAATAGGTGAATATATAGGCAGGAGAAAATTCTATATTACTGGATAAAAGTAGTAGGTTATTTAAGAAACATAAAACAATTTATTAAAATTTTCATTAGTTATTTATTACATTTGATATTTATCAAATAATATGTTTCCTCTATACTTTTGCAACAGATTTTATGCATTGTTAACCGATCTTAAATTTTTCTTTTTGTGGCTCACTAGAGAGTTGTGGCCCTCTGATTGAGAAAAGCAAGTAGATGACTGTCACATGCATCTGGTGTGCAGCGCTTCTCTAGTTGTGGCTACTCATTTGAGCGGGGAAAAAGTTTTAAACTGATTTATTTTTATTAAATTTTCATTATTTGCATGGTGATATTTTGTATCAGTGGGTCCAAAGACAGATAATTTTGGCCTCCTTCTCAAAGTCCCCACAGCAGCCATTAAAATTCTCTTAACCCCCTTAATCGAAATAGCTTTGTGAGTTGTGCAGATTGGAAGATCTGCTGAGTGTAAATTAGTTTTTATTTTTGTTTTGTATCAGATGTGGCTTAATGGAATGGCAATCCTCCTTTGGTCCTAACATAACTCACAGTTCAATGAAAACAATGAAATTAATGTTTTATTTACCTCTATTATGGTAGATTTTTTATTAATTATACGGTACCTGCCGCAAGAAATAATTTATTCAATTTATTTATTCAATTTTATGGCTGAAACAAGATGATCCAAACAGAACTTATGATTGATGGAATAAAGCAATCTCAACCTATGCAGACAGGCATAAGCTGTAATGTTGGGGCAGTTTGATACTAGCTCGGCTAGTTCCATCCTAACCAAGAAAACATCCAAGTTAAGAAATGAGAAAATTGATCTGCTACGATAGTTCAGTGATAGAATATCCACCCAGCAAGTGGAAGACTCGGTTTCGATTCCTGGTCATAGCAGACTTTTTTCTCATTTCAAAATTATTTCCAATATTACAGCTTATGCCTGTCTGCATAGGATATTTAGATCGCTTTATTCCATCAATTTCTTGCTTGGCAATCTCACTATTTGAGAGGGAGGAGTTTTCTTGGGTGTATCTCTTTGAGGACATCCGTTGGGGCAGTTTGATACTAGCTTGGCTAGTTCCATCCCAACCAAGAAAACATCCGCGTTAAGAAACGAGAAAATTGATCTGCTACGACAGTTCAGTGGTAGAATATCCACCTGGCAAGTGGAAGACTCGGGTTCGATTCCCGGTCATAGCAGAGTTTTTTCTCATTTAAAAATTATTCCCAACAGAACTTATGATACCCACTTTCCATTTGACCATTTATTAAATACTTATATTGCCTTTAATAGCTTTAAAATCACCGCAGATATGTTGCTGTTTGTTTCCAAATTTCATAATTTAGCATTATAAAATATTACAAATACATTCGAATGGAATATTAAATTGATCATGTGCATTTGTGCGGCAAAAATAACGCGTGTATGTATTAGAATATACCGAATCCGAGTACAACAATAGTTGTTGCTATGGCAACACTCGTAATGAGTGATAAAAACTGCAAAATTGCCAGTATTTATCCAAAATTCGAAGAAATACAATCGATAAGCAAAATTCTACGATAAAAATTAGAATCTTAATTCCTTTCCTTGGAGAATAGCACAAGTCCTGCACCGATATTACAATTCTAAGATATTTTAATGTGCAAGAGAAAAATACCTTGCACCATGGATTTCAGATTTCCCATGTAAATCAAAATGAATGGATAGTTCCTGGAATCGAACCTGGGACTTCAATCATCACAACAAAAACTATCCTTGGGAGCTAGGCCCAATTAGCAAGAGATTTTTACCAAGGTTCATGAAAATCAGTCTATTGGTTCAAAAGTTAATAGGGGGGATGGACAGACAGACAGACACAAAGACAAAACTATAAGCCTATTTCCATTCTGGAATGTAGGCTGAAAAATTCAAGATCAAGCGCATGAAAAATACTTCTCAGGTACCTCCAATAACCACAATTAGGTTATAAAAACCCAGATGCGCATTTTGGCTACAAAGGAGCCATCTTCAGTGGCAATTCACCGAAAATAGATTCTTTTAGAATGTTGTTGTGGCTATTGGAGATATTTGAGACAAGTATTTTTTTAAGTGCTTGTTCTTGATGAAATAATTTATTTGTTGCATTTCTTTTCTAGAAATGTCAACTCATGAACTCGCATTTACAGAAATGTCTGTGACTCTGTAAATTTACATGTAAAACTCACCATTCTCTATCATTCATACAATTACATTTCATGGATTGGTATTACTTAGTTACTTTTTCTTGTCACTAGAGGTATTTCTGTGAAATGTAGCTTTTTCCGATTTTATGCGCCATAAAATAAAGTTATGTTGTATTATTGGTTTATTTTATGCCATTTCTGTTAATGTATGGTTTTACTGATTTATATATTCTGATACCATTCATATTATACACTGGATCATAAGACTCCATAAAATACAGTATATAACATCTTTTTCTGTTTTGAGAGGTTTTGAAATATGAATTCTTAAGGGAAATATTGATTCATTTAATGTTGTTTTGTTCAACCTCGTGATTTTCTGGAATCAATTAACTATGTTAATAGAGGACACACTATTAAAATAAAGAATAAAATTATTATAAACCACAAAATAAAAAATCTGATGTGGCCACCGCATGACTTTTTCCATAACTGTAATATTTCTAAAAATTCCAAATTGGTTAAATGATAATAAATATTTTAAGGAACTGCAAGAAAAATTTATAGACCTTAAAAAGACAGATTAAAACTCATACTGTAGCCTTCTGATATTGGACATAGCCATGAAGCTCCAACAATCAAGCAAAACAAGATGGAAAAGTATATTCCATAAATGGAGTACAGATTTTTCTAAGGCGTTCTTAATGGGAAATATGTATGAAACAGTATCGAAAGATTGGGTGATTCTCGAATTTTCATCCCTGAAACTTTAAGTCATAATTATATGGTCTTGGGGACTATCTTGTAGTAAATGTTGTTCCCCCTCCAAATAAATTTTTTAATCTATACCTCAGAGATCATATAAGAGCATGGGTGATAAATATAATTGTTGTTTACTGAGAGAAACATCTTTGGGATCAATGTAAACAAAATATGTGATGTTTTGCATGGGATTTTCTTGAATTTTTATCTCTGAAGCTGTTAGTCATAATTATATGGTCTCGGGGACTATCTTGTAGTAAATGTTGTCCTCTATCTGAATAACTATTTGAAACTATACCTCACAGACCATATAAGGGCATGGGATAGAAAAACGTGGATTTTAATTGTTGTTTGCCAAGAGAACCGTCTTCGAGATTGATGTAAACAAAATATGCCATGTTTTATGCGGGATTTTCTAGAATTTTTAAGTATATGGCCTCGCAGGATTTGTTGTGGTAAATGTTGTTCCCTATCCGAATTAATTTTTTAATCTGTACCTTATAGATCATGTAAGAGCTAGGGGGAGAAATGTTTGGTATTTCGTTGTTGCTTGACGGATGCCATTTGATGAGATACAAGTATAGGTTTATTCAAGTAATTATGTAAAGTGGAAGTTCTAATTGACAGATTCAGTTGAAAATCACAATTGGATGATGAATTTTAATAACTATCACTCATAAAATACTTTTCCATAATACATATGGAGAAAGTAAAAAATGGATTATCTATTTACATTTCCTTCTAATTTCTTCAATCATGATTTTCACTTTCCTAAATGCTCTGACTATACATATATCCCATGTCAATTTGTGATCAAATCTGTGATTATCTTGACATAATTGTCAAAAATCTTAGAAAATGTATAACCATTCTTCTAAGGCATTTGATCAATTTAAAAATTGATTATGAACACCTGAAAGAACTTCAAAACAATTTTAAGGTCTTGCTAAAAGAGCTTAAAAGATTAAATTTGAAATCACACTATATTCTAAATTGGAATTTAAATCAATATGTTTGGTAAAATACAAACTTTAAAGTTTATACATAGATAATTATTTATAAGCAACAAAACTCACCTGAAGTTTTCTGAAGCACTCTTCAGGTAAAGAAATATGAACTTTGCTTTTTGTGAATGCAATCAAAAATTGATTATCACAAATGCTTTTCTACTCCCAATAAAATTAAATCAAAATGAAACTTGAACCATAATACTGTGCATGAGTTTCTGCATCTGATAGATGTACAGTTGTCTAACACAAGGGCATAAGTTCGATATTAGGATAGTTTCCATTCTCCATTTGAATAACAAGTAAAAGAGTGTAAGATATCGTTTGTTTGCTTTTTAAAATTATCTTTAACTGTTGAAGAAATAAGAGACATAAACCAAAGTGCATGCAGAAGAATGCAGATTCATTTTCCTACCGCCGATTTTGAAATATTATTTGAATTGCTCAGAAAACTGTTTTGAAAATTTTAAGTTTTTCACAAACATCAAGCATTGTTGCCATGCTCATGAAAATATATAGGACTGTATTGGGAAAATGGAGGAAGATGGGAGTGTGGGGAAAGTGAAGAGAGAAGGGAGGAGAGAGAGAGAGAGAGAGAAGAGAAAGAGAGTGAAAGAGAGAAGAAGAGAATGACGGAAAGTGGAAGCTTGCAAAAGCAGGTTTGGTAGGAGGAATAGAGGGAGGGAGAGAGGGATAGAGGGAGGGATAGAGGGAGGGATAGAGGGAGGGGGAGAGAGAGAGAGGGAGGTCGGAGAGGGGGTGAGAGAGGAGGTGAGAGGTAGGGGTGAGAGGGAGATGAGAGAGAGAGGGTGAGAGAGGAGGTGTGAGAGAGAGAGGAGGTGAGAGAGAGAGAGAGGTGAGACAGAGAGAGTAGGTGAGAGAGAGAGGACGTGAGAGAGAGGAGGTGAGAGAGAGGAGGCGAGAGAGAGAGGAGGCGAGAGAGAGAGAGGTGAGACAAAGAGAGGAGGTGAGAGAGAGAGAGGACGTGAGAGAGAGGAGGTGAGAGAGAGAGAGAGGAGGTGAGAGAGAGAGAGGAGGTGAGAGAGAGAGGAGGCGAGAGAGAGAGAGGGGGTGAGAGAGAGAGAGAGGGGGTGAGAGAGAGAGAGGGGGGGTGAGAGAGAGAGAGAGGGTGAGAGAGAGGGGATGAGAGAGATAGATAGATAGGTAGATAATCGTCTTTATTCGGGCAAAATTTAGACCATAAGGTCCATTCTTACATTTAACCCTTCGTCAATATAATAAATATAAGAAATGGTAAAGTAAGATATTACAATACACATTACATAAACAGTATATACCTAAATCATACAGAGTAAAAAAAATATACAATTGAAGACATTAGAGATTGTGGGAAAAACCTAGGTAAAACAGGTAAAACCCACACAGGAAAACACCCACTGAGAAGGGGGGTGTGAAAAACCTGCGAAAACCCTAGATAGTGTACATATGATAATATAATAATACAACATTAAATAGAAAGGAGTATGTACAGTAAGTGTTCATATATACAGCATCGTTGTATACTGTCATAAAAAATACATACATATATAGGCAGGGGCGGATCCAGAAACTTCCCAAGGGGAGGGCGATCACCCCAATTGACCCTCCCCCCTCTTGATTCTGCCTCTGCCAACGACCATAAATTTTGAAAATCCCTACCTCCATCAGAACCTTTCTTTTCCTTGTCATACAGACTTAATCTTCGGTGTAGAAACAAGGAATGTTGTGCGGAATGAATTTAAGAATGTACCCAGTGGAGAGCAATGGGGTCGTCCAAGGGGAGGGCGATCGCCCCCATTGCCCCTCCCTTGGATCCGCCACTGTATATAGGTAATAATATAATGCAAACCAAGAAATATAATACAATAATTAGGCAGAATAAGATGAAATATACTTGAAATATATACAATGAATATGGAGGTTGTTGTTGGATCATGCATAACATAAGAAAGAAGAGAGAGAGGAGATGAGAGAGAGAGGAGATGAGAGAGAGAGAGAGGAGATGAGAGAGAGAGAGAGGAGATGAGAGAGAGAGAGGTGAGAGAGAGGAGGTGAGAGAGGAGGAGAGAGAGAGGAGGTAAGAGAGATAGGAGGTAAGAGACAGGATGAGAGAGATGGGGTGAGAGAGAAGGTGAGAGAGGGTGAGAGAGGGAGAGAGTGGAAGGAAGGGAGAGAGAAGCCCGAAAATAAGGCTACATATCATTTTCTACCTTAAATATGCCAAAAGGAGGTGATTCAGGGTTGCACATGGGCACTGGATGAATTTGCCTCACAGAGTGCATAGGGGCAGAGCAGAGAGTGTATATATATATATATATATATATATATATATATATATATATATATATATATATATATATATGAAAACAGCAAAAGTGAAAAGAAAAATTTTTTATTAAAACCTTTGACATAATACTCATTTACTTTTCAACATAGTCACCTCTTGCAATGCACATTTACCATCGCAAAACCAACACATGGATTCTGTTGGAGAAGCACTTTTTTGGTAGCTTGCTCAGCCAATCATGCACCCCATTTTTATGATCACAGTCGGAACGAAAGTGTTTCCCTCATAATGCCTCTTTGAGTAGGCCAAAAAGATGAAAATCACTCAGAGTAAAGTCTGGGGAAGAAGGGGGATGGGGTATCACTTTAAAATGCAGATCCTGAATGGTTTCATAAGTCGCACAGGCACTATGAGGATGGGCATTGTCTTGTTGCAAACAAACTCCTTTTTGGATGAGTCCCTGACGTTTGGACAGGATTGCAGGCTTCAGTACATTCTTAAGAAGATCACGGTAGGAATTGACAATCGTCCCTTTTTCCATATAATTCTCCAAAATTACTCAATTTTTGTCCCAAAATGCAGTCAACATCACTTTTCCTGCAGATGGTATCACTTTGAATTTTTTTGGCTTTGGTGAGCTTGGATGCCGCCATTCTTTACTTGCTCACTTACTCTCAGGCTGAAAGTCATTGACCCATGTCTCATCCCAGGTCACTATGTGGTTCAAGAAATCTTCCCCTTCAGCTTTATACCGAGAGAGTAGCAAAGAGCAGGCATCAACACGTTGTTGCTTCAGGTCTTCAGTGAGTTACCGGGGCACCCACCTCAAACAAACTGTATTGAATCCAAGCTCTTTGTGGACAATATTGTGAACAGAGCCAATGCTGATGCTCAATTTCTTGCTGATTTCTTTCACTTTAATGTGATGGTTTTCGCGAATGAGCCTATCAACGGCAAAAATGTTCTCCGGTGTGACTACGCGATCAGCCTGGCCTGGCCGAGCAGCGTCTTTCACATCTTGTACTCCATTTTTAAACTTTTCAACCTATTTATACACTCTCCTCTGTGATAAACAGTTATCTTCATACACATTAACTATCCTACTGTATATTTCAAATGGTTTCACTCCTGCATTAAAAAATCATATCACTGACCTCAACTCCAACTTTGTGAAATGTTCTATATGAGATGCCATACTTCTATGACAAGGGGTACCAAAAACCACAAAATATCCCACCAAAATAATAATAACAATAACAACAAAAATAATTAACAAAAATAGCAATTACAATAATAATGGGATTTCATACTTTTTTCCACTTTCTTTTCACTTTTGCTGTTTTTATTTGAACCACCCTTTTGTATATATATATATTAACTAAAGGAAAAGAAAAGGTAGTGATGAGGGTGGCAACAAGGTGTTGAGGGAAGCCCAGCGGACACTTACCAAGTTGAGGACCAAGCTGGTAGGCTGCTGGGGGCGTCGAAGAGACACGTAAAACACACGAACACAAAAACACACGCAAGCTTATCGGGCCTATGCCCTTCTTCAGCGAAAGAGTAACGTAAAGTGACACACTGGGCGGGGAATGACAGGGTGATGTGGGAAGGTTGATGATTGGAGGAGGTGGGGAGTAGGAGGGGTGGATAGCCAATAAAGAGGAAGTGTGGTAAGGGAAAGTGCGAATAACTACAAAGTAACAAGGAGACATTGTAAGGGGGCTAATAGGGTTAGCGGAGGTTGAGGCCAGGCGGAGAGAAAGAGTCGAGAAGATGGATATGTGCTAGTTCCCAGTGTCGGAGAAGGGGGGCAAGAGTGTCATAGGGTAAAGCGCGAATAATCCTAACATTGTAGCAACTATTAAAGGGGACATTGTGGGTATTAGCATGTAATGCAACTGGGAGGGGGCGTCTGAGAGAAACGCTATTCCGGTGACCGTTCATTCGGATGTTTAACCGATTGCTGGTGAGGCCTACGTAAAACACGGGACAAACGGTGCAGGTAAGGAGGTAAATGACGTTACAGGTGGTGCAGTTGCTTCTGGAGGTGATGGGGTAGGTGATGTTGGTGGAGGGACTCGAGAAAGAAGATGATGGTAGGTGGATAGGGCAAGTGAGGCAGCGAGGTTTTCCACAAGGGTGGGAGCCTATTGCAAGAAGCGTGGTAGAAGTGGGAAGTTCCTTCCTCCACAAGATATTTCCCAAATTTGGGGGCCGGCGGAAGGAGAGGAGCGGAGGATTGGCAAAAAGGTTGATAAAGAGGGACTGATGGGAGGAAGAGGTAAGAATTGGGTGGGCAGCATGAAGGATTGTTTTGAGAGCTTCGTGGATACCAGGATGGAAAAGTGTCGTAAGAGTGAGTGGAGGGGTAGATGCAGGAATAGTGGGTGTGTGAGGATGAGATCCAATGTGGGTAGGCGTCATCGCCCTATGGATCTGTTCGCGGACCAAGACTGGAGGGTAGCCACGTTTGAGAAGAGCATCCTCGAGGACAGAGTAATACTCTAGAAGGGATGCTCTATCGGAACAAAGCCTCCATCCTCGACGAGCAAGGGCATAGGGGATAGAGGTTTTGGTATGAAGGGGATGGCAGCTATCAAAGTGGAGGTATTGGAGGGTGTTGGTGGGTTTGATGTGAACACAGGTGCGGATTTTGCTGTGTATATATATATATATATATATATATATATATATATATATATATATATATATATATATATATATATATATAATAACAATAATTCTATGTGATATCATTATAAAAATTATAAAAGCTATGTGCTATCTTATGATAAATATGTCGTTTTCTATCAATATTTCATTCATAGCTAAAGAAAGGGACCCTTTATTGATTCTTGCAGTAAAGGCCATACAGCTTTAGCTATGCCACTTCTGAATACAAATTTTACTACAATTTTTATGAAGTATGCTATATGATACTTATACGCATATTATATGTTCTAAATTACAGGGTTCACGCATGTGTGGACCATGCCCACCAGGCTACCAAGGTGATGGAACCTTTTGCATATACACTGGAGTCTGCCAGATAAACAATGGAGGATGTCATCCCATGGCCAGATGCATTGATAATCCAAGTATTTCACTTATTTTTATGTAATTAGCATCATAGTATAGAGTCATCAGCTGCAGGGGAGATGAGCATTTTAGTGGGCTAAGAATTTTTTACCTATTCACTAAAAGAAAAAAAACTAAATGAAACAATTAAATACTCTTGAGTTGATAATAATTAAAGTCCTGGATCTTAACTCAAGCTTCAATTAGGTTATATCAGTATTATTAATTATCAGTACCATTAGCAATGAGAGAAGATCATTTTCAAAATTAAAAATCATCAAAAATTATATGCGAACTAGCATTACGCAACACTGACTCATTGCATCAACACTTCTAGAAATAGAAGCCAAATGAGCAACTTGCATGAATACATATAAAATCCTATATCTCTCTGTTTATTAAAGTTGTAATCGTATGCCTAATCATGAAGCTTCCCTAATACTTGGCATTAAAATTTGCAAAGAAAAATATTTTACTTTTTCAGAACTCAAACTCTCGAATTTCCTAACAGGAGCTTTTGACTATACCAACTCGGCCAATAGTCAACTGAAATTATTAGATGAAACTTAGATATTTATATTACTCAAACAGAAATTTACTTGCTCAGGTTATATTATTGTTTATTTGTTTATTAAATAATAACACCAATTCATGAGGTTTTTTAAAATTATAATACCATTTTCATTATTCTTTAAATAATAATTGTTACAAACAACCCAATCACCTGTGCCACCAGTTCACCGACAGAGACAGAAGGCATTTAGCTACATCATATAGTTTTATAAACAAGATGGAAAAGTATACTCCATAAATGGAATATACAGAGATTTCTAAGGCGTTCTTAATGGGAAATACATATGAAATGGTATCGAAAGATTGGATGATTCTCAAATTTTTATCTCCGAAACTATATCATAATTATATGGTTTTGGGGACTATCTTGTAGAAAATGTTGTTCTCCCTCCAAATAAATATTTTAATCTATACCTCACAGATCATATAAGAGCATGGGAGAGAAATATATGGATTTTTAATTGTTGTTTGCTGAGAGAACCGTCTTCGCAATCGATCTAAACAAAATATGTGATGTTTTGCTCAGGATTTTCTCGAATTATCTCTGAAGCCATAACTCGTAATTATGTGGTCTCTGGAACTATCTTGTGGTAAATCTTGTCTTCTATCAAAAAAAAATTTCTAAACTATACCTCACAGATCATATAAGGGCGTGGGATAGAAAAACATGGATTTTAATTGTTGTTTGCCAATAAAACCACCTTAGAAATCTATGTAAACAAAATATGCGATATTTTGCTCTGAATTTTCTCAAATATTTATCTCTGAAACCATAACTCATAATTATGTGGCCTAACAGATTTTCTTATAGTAAATGCTGTTCTCTATCGGAAGAAATTTTTAAATCTATATCTTGCATATAAGACCTAGGGAGAGAAAGGTTTGGTATTTCATTGTTGCTTGATGGGTGCTATTTAACGTGATAAGAGTATAAGTTTCTTAAAGTAATTATGTAAAGTGGAAGTTCTAATTGATGGATTCAGTTGAAAATCACAATTGGATGATAAAATTTAATAACGATTACTCATACTCAATTAACTTAAAATCCATCCAGCGGTTTAGGAGATGAAAGTATGACGGATGGAAGGACTAGACGTGCCCATAAGGCATTCCGCTATTACCACTTCGCTGGTAAAGAATGCCTAAAAATCCCATCTAGGCCTGAAGGGCTTTGAGGTACGAGTGAAGTGAGGAGCAAGGTTGGCAGGAGCAGAGCCTCTAGTATATATATATATATAATTTCCCAAGTGCCTGTCCGTCCACCCATCCAAATGTGGTAAAAGAAATTTTGTTTCTACCAGTGAGGAAACACCAGAAACCTATTTTCATTTTCACCTGCCATCTAGAAACAAAACGGGGCCATTTAAAATACATATTTGAAAATTTGGTTTGGAAACGCTGTCGGAGAAAATAACTATTTGAACAAAAAAATGTCATGATAAGAACAGTTTTTAAATGGCCATACATCAATTTGTCACTCGCTATTATTTGTGATTCCAAGGGTCAAAGCTTGATTTGTCACTTGTTTACCCCAAGCAGTACAACTCGATTTGTCATGTCTCTTTCAGTCAGTACAGCTCGATCGGTCACTTGTCACTATCGTCATGTCAATTGAGGTCGTTTTGTCAAAACACGGTTTAGATGTCATAGTAGGGAAGTACAAGTATGTAAAACATTCTATGAGGAAAAACTGTGAAATAGTTTGATATATTAAGATATTAAGACAGTTAAAAAATTTCCTTCTGGGAAAAAATTATTATAGTGTTATTGAATATGTACTTTGATGATAATGTGAGAATTTTTATATCAACATGACAAAACCATGAATGTACTTGCCTACCGTGAAAATAAAATATTATTATTATTAAGATGAATGCTACCCCATCTGAGGGGGGGAAACAGTGCATGTGAGAAGGAACCAAATACACTTCATCTAACTTACTCAAACCAGTGGGGCCAAGTAGAATGTTCCTTCATGCTCAAATTTCCCTTCCCTGGCCCAACTAAGTTCCAATGCCTCTCTACATCCAAGCGTGACAAATCAAGCTGGGTCAGAAAAAATTTGGATGTGACGAATCGAGTTACATCTACTCAGGTAAAAATGGTCAATGTGATAAACCAAAACTCGCCCTTTATAATACATTTTCCACTTAGCGAGAATAAATGCGAGACATGTAGCTCATAGGGGTAGTATACTTCGTTTGATTTTAATTCTTTAAAATGCTAAATGAAAATGATTTCATTTTATTATTATTTACATGCATCAGAAAATTTTGCATTAAATGCTTTTATATACAGTGAAACTTCCATAAGTTGAACTTCATGGGAAACAAAAAAATATTCGAGTTATAGAAAATTCGACTTATGGAAATACGTTTTTCCCATACAGATTTAGCCCGGTAAAATTAATTCACTTCAAGTTATAGAAAATTCTAGTTATAGACGTTCAAGTTATGGAAGTTTCACTGTATCTTTGATAAAACAGTTCCATTATGTCATATTGTGTCATTAAAAAATTTATATTATTATGTGTTGCAAAGCTAAGTAAAAAATTTAATAAAACTAGTGGTATCTGCAAAAACTTTTGCAAAGTCAGTCAGAAGTCTGCATGTTTAAAAGTAATAATAGCACATTTCTCCTTATAAAATTAGACAACTGACATTTTGAATATCATGCTTGTTTTTATAATTTATATGTGCAATTTTAATTGCATCTCACATTCCAGTATTGAAATAAAGATTATTTTTCTTTTAGTCAATCATTAAAAATGCCCACACTCCACATGTAGTTTACTGAATAATAATTGTCTGCAATTATTAATGTTGCAATCTATTAAGTTTGACATTGCTACAACTATAATTTCATTGCTTCATGAAAAGCACAAAGTGAATAACGCAATTCTTTCATCTATTTAAATGCTTAATAGATGCTAATTCAATCGGAGGCAACAATACCTTGGCAACACCCGGAAAGAGTACGAAAAAGTGATAAAATTTTGAAAATAAACACGTGTTTCTGACAAATTCTTCCATGTAACATCACAAGAATAAGATATTTTATAGTTTTAGCTATCGAATAAAGCAATAATGGAGAAATTCATTTTATATTTACATACAGTAAAACCCTGTATTTACGTTATCGGAATGTGTTTTTCCACAATTTACAACATTTTATTTGGGTCCCGTCAATTTTCCTATGATTCCAATGTAAGTAAAACCCTGTACCTACACTATTTCATTCTAAGTTTTGCCGCTATTTGCGCCATTTTATGTTAGAATTTCCGATTTTTTTTAAAGAATTTAGCATGCGATTCCTAACATTTAAAAAAATATTTTTCGGCTTAGCTTTGCAAAGAAATCAGATCTCTTTTGGAAGAAGATTTCGAAAATGGCAGCAGAGTAGGAAGAGCACCCCTAGAGGCAGAAATATGAACTCTTTCTTTTCAAAATAGCACTCGCTTTAGCCCTTTAGCAGATGCTATGATGCTACTCAGGAACAGCATACTTAGAGATGAAGTCTTTTGCTTCCGTCATCATGTGACTCGTGCCATTTCCAGGAGTCAGATTCTAGTCAGTTCTTTGTTTTTTTCACCTCTATACTTCTTCGGTTATCTTCACGTCATAGCCATTTCTCTTCTTCTTTGCACAACAGGGCAACAATTATTATTTCTTCATTAAGCAGTGTCACAAGCAAGGGTACATCTTTCACAATGTCACAAAACTCACTGCTTAGATAGTGTCGTGAACCCTCCTGTAGCAGAAAACGTGCAAGTATGTACACGAGTGTGAATGAGTTGAAAAATCGTGCTGAGGCGCACCATGCTGCTAGTGATGCTTGTAAATGAAACAGTTACATGCATGCCCAGTTTTGGCATTATTTTCTGTTCATTTTGTGTTCTCTATGTGTCTAGTAAGTTTTGTCAACTATATTTCTTTATTCTGTTATTTCACTTGTGTTTATTGTTATCCCTTCATTATGGCTACTTAAAAAAAGAAGCTGACAATAATGAAACAAGTGGAAATTATTCATGAAGTAGAAAATAATCCAGCGATAGAGATTGCACGAAAATTTAATCTTGCACCATCATCTTTATCCTGCATTATGAAAAATAAACAAACCATTCTAGATGAAGAAGTGAAATGCAGAGGTGAGGTAATTAAAAGATAAAACAAAATCTTCTCCATGGGACAAAATTATATGGAATTATATTGTTTGATCAATGGCACATTGGTGAAGGAGATAGCTATCTGAGTGGCCACTGGGTTAAAACTTGAAAACTTCACGGCTTCAAATGGATAGTTGGACAGGTTCAAAAAGCATCATGGGATCGCAAATAAAAATCTTTGTGAGGAAAGTGCTAGTGTTGATAAAGATACAGTTGATTACTGGAAGACTGTATCATTGTTGAGGCATTTAGAAGACTACAAATCAAATGACATTTTAAATGTGGATGAGACTGGCATCTTCTTCAACCTTCTTCCTTCAAAAATACTTGCTAATAGAGGAGACCCATGCCACAGAGGGAAGAAAAGCAAAGAAAGAATTATTGTTCTATTATGTGCTAACTCAGACAGCAGTGAAAAGTTACCACCTCTAGTGGCGGGGAAATCGTTATTTCCCGAGACTCATCAGGGAGGCAATCGAAATTACAAAACAGCTGAACAATTTTAACCGAGAGGACAGCTACACGCTGTCCAGCACATGGAAGAGAGTCTTTTGTAAGACCAACCCAACAACAGCCAAGCTGAACGCACCAGATTCGGCGGCCAATCAGAGCGCACCAAATTCATCAACCAACCAGAATGCACCAGATTAGACGGAACCTTCCTATATAAAGACGACCAGAAATCTGCACTGACACTTTGAACCTAAAGAAGCCGACTGGAATGCCGGTGAAATATCGTCCAGGAAATGGATCAACATGGCAGAATCCCGGAAATCACCACCATGTCAACAGCATGCCGTGGAAGCCTTCGTACTAATTCCCCCAGAGATTGGTTAAATAGGGGTTTTACTGTAGTTCCTTAAAAAGGTCATTAATTGTATATCTAGTGAATCAATTTAGCAATATTGCTGATTCTAGTGACTGCCTGTACGTGCAGTGTATATATGCATTAATACGAATACTAAAAAGAGAGTTAAGGAAAAAATATAAATATTCCTTCAATTGTCGGTGTAGTTCCACAGCTTAGTGTCACACAATAAGTAGCGAGTTTGTGCACTTTCAAATTATATTCGTACATATTCACGAAACAATTTCACCGAACCATATATTGTTAACACAATTCGTATTATTTATATATAAATATTATCTCAGAATTTCATAGTAGTTAATGTATTAATTATGAAAACAGCTTAGGTGAGAACCAAAATTTACCTTATAAATAAATATTCGTGAATCACGGAAATGTCTTACAAGGAGAGGACATGGTAGTGGGGTCATGGATTTTTATGAAACTTGGTAGGTGTATGGCTCAGGATTCCAGGATCACTGCAAACCTCCCTTTTGGGTGTATACAGCCGATAGTTTTTCCGAAAATCGTGATTAAATATTGCAATTTTACGTCCACTGGTATAAATTTAATAATGCATGCCTAATTGATTAAGTAATTGTTGGTGGTGAGCATATAGTGGTTGCATCCAAAACATAAGGGCGGGAGTTTGATTCCCTCATGGGTTGGTTTTTTTTCGTTTTGCCTCCTTTTACAAATCCTTTTTCGCATTAAAATTTAACTGGACAGCCATGTTGATATTTTTATTTTTTTTCTGTTGTTTGGTAGTGATCCGGATTTTTTTCTCAAGTAATTCAATGTACGATTGTCTTCACAAAGTTTACATTATTAAATCGCATATTCTTCAATGATCTCGGCACACGCTACATCCTATATTGATGCTTATGACATGGAAAGGATCCCTGAAATTATTTTTGCAAAGACTTCATCCGAATAGGCAAAGGGTCGTTGAAAGTATAAAAAAACATGAACTGGTGAGAAGTCCGTTAAAAGTACAGTAGTATAAATAAATAAAAATATTTCTTTTATGAATCCCTCAGAAATTCGGTTGATTGATTAAAAGCATTAATAATGTACAATCGTCAATCATCACTGGGACTAATGATGGGGAGAGTTAGAAGGGAAACTTTAATTTTCTTATGAATCGACAGGTAATGGAACTTTGGTTTTATGTTAGCAAATTTCTTCCCAGTTTCCTGGATGATAACATAAGTATCCCCATTAGGTGGGTATTATAATTGATCTGCTATGATATTTCAGTTGTAGAATATTCAGCGTGATGCAGCTTCGGAAAATTATTACAAGGAAAATATACACCATTGAGTAATAAAAAAATGATAGCTTTACTATCTTAAATGATTGTATTGAAAATTCTTAATATAATTTCCAAAGTTCTTTTTTTCTATATTAGAAGTGTCATCATTTTTTATGTGTTGTGACTTCTTGTCTTCAGCAGAAAGATCTCTTCTTATACAGACAATGTCACTTCCGAGGCAGCAAAGAAATTTCTTACAGGTGATGCGTACCCATTCAGCAAAACAAGACAGGGTTGGCACACAAGTATATACCTACACTTCCCACTTCTACCACTTCACATCAAGGAATTACCTAAAAGCACGGAGTTTGCCATCACTCTAATGAAGTTGTTGCAACAAACTGGCAGAGAGGTAGAGAAAAATCTTACGTGAAACAGTAGAAAACCAGATGGTGTGATAGGACATATACTTTGTATCTTTATGTGGCCATTTTCACAGAAGACATTTCTGCCTAATGACAGTATGTTGTGAATAATTTGTTTCACACACTTCTCTCAATGTCACGCCCCTTTTGTGTCTTTCCCTCCCTCCACTACTCTCGGATCTTTTTTTGGAATGAGACCTTGCTCCTTAGACCACCCTATGACTTCAACCCATCTCTCTCAGCATTCGGTTTTATGGAAAATGATGTGCATTTTCTTTAATTGATAATATCCTGGGATTTTGTGATATTCAAATATTTAATACATATTAAGAGGGAATCGAATGGGAACAACTGAAAAACAATACTTTTGTCTTGAGTAGAAGCAAAGTTGAACCAAAAATATATTAGGAACCTGAACTGTTATGTATTTTGTCTGAGTAGCATAAAGGAAAGGAAGATTTTACCTGTACTCAAAATTCACTCGCTGTTTTTAGAACCGATTTTAAAATCTCCAACCTCAACTTGGGTTTTCCCAGCTCTACCCACTGCTTTTCTGTCATCCCGTGCTTTTCTCCCAAATACTCTCATTTTCCTCCCCTTGGGATCTTTAACCTGTAATTGTAATAGAACGCAACGGATAGGACCTGTTTCATGTTTCTTGCTGTAGCCCTCTGCGAGTTAATGCCTCATGGGTTGCAGCCTGGGTAGGATGCATATTTTGCTGCTCGGGTCAGGACAGCCTCGTAGGGAGTCATGAGTGAGGCTCTAAATTCGACATTGGCGGACAGCAGTGGCGTACCAGATACCCCTATAACCCCGTGTGGCAGGGGGTGAAGGGAGGGGAGAGGGGTTCATGGCCAAAAGGAGGTCAATTTTGTTTTGTGAGGACTTTAAATTTTTTCCGAGACTTCAAATTTGTTTTGGCATGGGCCTACACCTTTTCCGGTATGCCACTGACATACAGGATTGGTGAAAGGAAAATGAAAGATTAAGGGCCAACCCATATTTTTGGCTGTTAAGTTTATGTAACCATGACTATGCTTGCATTTCCCCATATTTTTTATGTCAGTGGGTATGCAAGTTGGATCATTATATGCATATGGTCACCACTGTAACGAGCCAGGGCGCACCCCGGTTGCTTAAAAAAGTACCGGGGCGATGCCCTGGCTTGGCTACACCCCTGTCGGTTATACCGTGGATTCGGATATACTACTTCCATTTTCCGCGTTTCTTGGAAAGAAAGTCTGGTCATAAATAAGATTGGGTCCTCGGTTCTATCGTGGTTATCTTATAATGCGCGTCGCAGCTCCTGCCCCGAAACCCGCATTACAATCGGGGAGCAATGTATCATATTTTTGGCAAAAAATGAAATATAAATAATAATGAAGTTTATTGTATTTTTTCCTATTTCGTGATCTATTGATTGACAAATCAGAAAAAAACATGAATTTACAAATATAAACAACCATTCTAATAAAGAATTGTTTCATATTAAAATAAAAGTTGCTGTAAAGTAAAAAATAATAGCATAAAACGAGGGGACTGCTGAGCTAGGTAAGACTGGTAGTGACAGTGTGCAACCATGGTAATTGCCGGCCTTGGTAGAGGGGTGGTTAGCATGTCTGGCTCCGGATGCTAGGGTCACGAGTTCGAATCCTGCCGAGGGCATGGCTGTGTGTGTTCGTCTTTGTTAACGTTAATACTCTCATTGTAAAAGGCTATTAATGGCTGTTTATGAGCTAATAAAATTTTTAAAAAATTACTGGTGGCAGCGGACGTCAATTGATGTCCACACTTATTATTACAAATAAATATATTTATATTATTACCAACTTGAAAAATACAATAAAAAATCTTTCTAGAGACTCATTAAAATAGAAAAAATGAAAAGTGAAATCAATCACCAGTAAAAGATTTAAATTTTACGGCCACCTTGAATGTGTTAAAAACTGTCCCAAAAATATAGCGAGAACTTAAAATTTGGAAAAAGCAAATATAATAAATAATTAATGAAAATTTTAATTAACTGCTTCATGTTTTTTAAAATAACTTGCTACTTTCAGCTAATAATATAGAATTTTCTTCTGCCTATATATGCATGTATTGATATATAGGTAGGCGACAGAAAATTTCCTGTAGTTTAAGTGGGCCACGGATAATTTCCTTTAGCTTAGGTGAGCTGTATCATCAAAAGAAAAGCTGCTGTATCACATATGATCCATAAGAAACATTTTATTTTAAAAAACAACTCATTATATTTTAGCAAATAAAATGTACGAATTTAAGTAAAGTAGACTGATTTCACGATCAAATTTTTTAATTGATTGATTAATTAATTAATAATTTATGTTGACAGAAATATTGTTTGTATAAACAAGCCCCTATAATATGAGTCATAGAAGGTTGACTATAGTAAACTATATTAGTTATCAGTTAAAGAGTAAAGTGACGTAAAGATGAATGATAATATTGAGGAGACACCTGAAGAACGTCAAACACGATCGGCCAGGGAACGAACTTGAAGATCTAGATTAACTCAACAGTAGTTGGATGAAAGAAGAGTCTATGATAAAAAATATCACCAAACTAGGATCAAACCTATTTTCTTTTTGTTTACCCATCAACTTTAACGGGATATTGGCTAGTATTGAATTGATTGCAAATACAACTGAAGTCCTCTGAATAAACAACACAAATGCATTCATTTTGCAGGACTAAAACAGAGAGCTCCCTAAATTACCTTGACTTATATTTAAGTAGTTTTCAAAATTTCAAAATGATTTCTTCTGGTAAAGAATTTTCTTTGGAATGTACTTGAAGAGGGATTCTTTCATTCTTCAGGAATCAGCCAGTCCTATGTAGAGTGTCATTGCCCAAGTGGCTTCACAGGGAATGGCATTGGCCCAGCCGGATGTCTACCCTCATCAGGCGGAGGCAATAGCGGTGGGGGAGCAGTAGTGGTAGGAGACCCGTGTGCAACACAACCCTGCCTCAATGGTGGATCTTGTTTTGCTGTCACTCCAACTTCAGTATCATGCCACTGCACTAATGGGTTTACTGGTAAATTAGAAGGAAAGAAACAGCTTAAATCTGCATTTCCCCAATAATTGAAATAACTTCTATCATTTTTCCCCTTATTTTTTCAAATGGAGTTAGTTATTTTCCAACTTTTTAAGTTTGTCATTACATTATCTCCATTTATGTCAGTTTATTTCTACTAAATTGTGATTAATGAGACTTGTATTTTGATATATTATGACATTTTAAAACTATTTGTTATGGAAAAAAGATACTTATTATAATATTGTATTTCTGCAATACAAAATGAGCATAACAATGATGATTAATCTTTATCCCTAGCTGAGAGTTTATTTAATCACATTTTATAAATTTTGTAAACTATTTCATTTATTTGACTTTCTGTATAAGGACCACGCTGTGCAAACATCATTAATCCATGCCTCAGTAACCCTTGCCAGAATGGAGGAACCTGTTTGCATTACATCAATGGCACTGGATTCAGTTGTCAATGCTCAAGGGACTATACAGGAGATTTTTGTCAAACACAACAGCAAGGTTGGCTTAAAATCACATTTCATAATTCCAACTTACAAAATGGAAAGAGTAGATCTTAAGTTTTTATGCATAAAGACATTCTAGACATTAAGACCCGAGTTCTAAGTTTGGTCAAGGCAGATTATTCTCCTGCTATTCATCAAATCTTACAACTTATATTATTTAACAGTCCGCGTTCTTGCTTTAAAATCAATATTTCATACTTAGCCATATCTGATAATTTTCTATAGCTATTTTTAATTCATTTAAGTCACTAATGCAGTACTCGACTATTGTTATACATGCAACTGTGTCCCTTTGTATATTTGCAGCTTGTGGTGGAACACTTTCTGGATTGTCAGGTACACTGCAGTTCCCTCCGGCTGGCAACTCCAAGTACATGCATAGCACAAATTGTGCATGGTTACTAGTTACTAATCATACCAAAGTTTTAAATGTTACATTTAGCAAATTTAACTTGGAGGCATCTTCATCATGCCAGTTTGACTGGCTTCAGGTAAGTTTTTATTTATTAATCGTAAGCTAAATATTTACCATAACTCAAGGAAACATGTGACCTTAAAAATGTGCTGGACTGCTGTATGCTACAACTTCAAAGTTAAATGCAGAATAGTTCACATAATTTGATTTATTGGCCATCGAACTGCCTCTTGATCAAGATCCTTATATTTTCCTACTTTTAGTGGCTGGCTTTGAATCAGTCTGTTACCTAATGAAACAGAACCTCATAGTGGGGGCCACCAGTGGTCCACATCTCTATTATAGTAAATTTGCATAATAGATACAAAGAACATTATATATGGGAGCACAGACATTTGAGAGCATTTTTCAGGAGATGATTGTGAGTGATTTAGCAAAATATTTCCCTAAAATTTGACAGTCCACTTCAAATTTGTTTAAGAGTTATTTAAAAAAAAAACTAATGCGTGATCCATATATACTGTTTGCAAAAGTGGTTCAGCGGAGCCGGTCATGGTGCAGCTGGTTAGTGCATGCTCCCTGAACCTTGACACTGGGGTCGCATATTCAAATCCTGTTGCTGGTAATTTTTTTTATGTAAATTTTTTTACCCAACTAATGTTGTACATTAATTTGTATTAATGCAAATTAAAATACAATGTTAGTTTGGATAGTTTAAAATGCTGAAAAGGCTGTTTTCAGCATTCGGATTACTTAAAACCTTCAAACGTCCAAATGCTGAAAATTGTATTTCCAGCATTTTTAACTATCCAAACTAACATTGTATTTTAATTTGTATGAACACAAAGTAATGTACAGCAATAGTTGGGTAAAAAAATTTACATAAAAAAATTATCATCAACAGGGTTTGAACATATGACCCGTGTCAAGGTTCAGGAAGCACACACTAGCCGGCTGCACCATGACCAGCTCTGCTGAACCACTGCTTCGCACGCATTATATATGGCTCACTCATTAGTTTTTTTTTTTCAAAATAACTCGTAAACAAATTCGAAGTGTACCATCAAATTTTAGGGAAATATTTCCTAAATCACTCCCAATCATCTCCCAACAAATGCTCTTGAATGGCCATGCTCCCATATACAATGCTCCCTGTTAGTTAATTTTTATAAGATTATTGTGCTGTACAAAAAATATTAATGTTGGTTTTCTTTAAAAATATCCAAAAAAGAGAAATTTATACTTCCACTGCATTCATTCTTCAATTGACTTCTGTTACAATCTATTTATTTGGCATCAATTCTGCAGAAGACAAAATGATGACTATATAATTTATAGATCCATGATGGTCGAGGAGCAGGAGATCATATCATTGGCCGTTTTTGTGGATCTGATCTTCCAAAAGGAGGAAACATAATTTCTACTCATAATACTCTATACTTTTGGTTCAGATCAGATCACAGCATTTCCCAGGATGGGTTTGAATTTTCATGGAATAGCACTGACCCAGGTAATTTAAAATTTATTTATTAGGGTTAGAAGTATCAATTAGATTGTGATTTTTCAACTTAGAACCACATTTTACCTTAAGCAGGCACCTGAGGGCAACAATACTAAAAATTTAATATTGTAACTCCTTTATCAGTTACAGTAACAAAATAAACTGATGTGGGCAACACATGACTTTCTCCATATTTATAGGACAAATTACATGTTGTTAGCTCTGGGATCGTTGTCAATATTTACTTCCGGTTGACAATTAAGAAAAGAAAAAGGAGCGTTACTAAGACGTAACTAAGTGTCAATTGTTAACAATAGTCATCGGTAGGTGGCGTGATGAAATATAAGATATCTCTTAAGCAATGCATTATATGGGAAAATGTTTCAAACAAAGGTTGTAGAAAATTAAATTACCTACAACTTTTATTCCAATATATTTTTACATTTATCAAATATTAAAGCAAATATTTCAAAATAACGGATAAGTGACAAGAGTAAACACCCACTTCTGGTTGACCGATTTTTACCAAAACCTAATCAGATCTTATAACTTTTATAAAAATGTTAAATATAAAATTTTGCGTTGACCTGATTAATAGTTTTTGAGTTAGAGCGCCCACAAAAATCTGTCACATACAGACAGACACACAGACATCATCGAGAAAATAGTCAAAACATGTTCAGGGGACCTTAAAACATATATTTCCATTGAAATCTCGAATTCAATTTTTTTCACTTTCTCTATACTTCGTGTATGGAGAAAGTAATAAAAAATAGTCAAAGCCTGCAAATAAGAATTGAAGTAGTGTATTAACAAATCATCTAATAAAGAGAAGAATCAAAATATATTAATAATCCTAATGACTACATACATGTGCATAAATTATAAGATAAAGAAGAGAATATCAATATAAAATATTTGTGTTATCTATTTAAGGCCAGGTTACTTATTTCAGCATAACATTAAAAATTTGGCAGAAAATTTTCAAAAGCTGAATTAAAATATAACTAAATGCTAAAAACAAATACTCTAATACAGTGGTGTGCAAATTGTGGCCCGCAACACAATTTCACATGACCCATGGAGTCATCAAACAATTTTCACTTCTTAATTTTATTAACCCATAGGCTTACCTAATCGTCAAATCATTAGGGAGGAAGATAACTATCAAAAGGTGAAAAATATGGTTTTAGAATGGAAATTCAACCTACCATAAGTACTTAAATTGTCTATACATTGATAGCATGCTTTTAATAAATTATGTGGCACTTAGCAAATTTATCTGTGTCTGTGTGGCCCACGACTAAATCAGCTTGCGCACCACTGCTCTAATAGGAACATTCATGAGCTGCTAATTGGACAACCTTGAACTAAAACATTTATTTTATACATAGTTTATGATACATACCCAGATATTTTAGTTATCTATAAGTATACTTCATTTTATTTTTAACATGATAACAGTATTAACTTCTTGCAATGAATAAGCTTTATATTCTTGAAGTTGATCTTTGGAAACAGATATTTTCCTTCAATAAGAAATTACTATTACTAATGTTATTATTCAATTACATTTAAATGCACATATTATTAGCCATTTTAAAACTTTATCAATCCATTTTGAATGAAAATAGTTCATTGAAGATGGGACAAGGAGAGGCATTTCTGCTAGTCAAATAATTAATTTATAATGTTGTAATGAATTGATTCAAATTAAATAGGACTTGAAAAATAAAATGCACATTTTTATGGCATAATATACTTTAATATCCTTTGTGAATTTTTTAATTTTTTGCTACTAGTATGTGGAGGAGTAGTTCAAAGAGATTCTCATGGAACCTTGCAATCACCTGGATCTCCTGGAAAATATCCTCCAAATCGGGACTGCTATTGGCTTCTTGTTATGCCTTTAGGAAAGAGAATCCAAATAAACTTCTTCACCTTACAAATAGAAGCTCACCCGAACTGCAGTTATGATTACCTTGAGGTAGGCAACTTTTTTAATTCAATCTTTATTTATTTGATCACTTACAGAATAATAGCTACAACTTAAGCAGAATAAAAAAAGAAATTGTGATATTTCATTCTAATGGCACACTTTTAGTACTTATTTAGTTTTTAAAATTTTCTTCATTGTGTAATTTAATATGGCAACTTTTGACAAGAGGATTAATATACATGTAACTAGCATAAATGCCCTTCAAATATGAAGGGCATGTATGAATTAAGTATTAAGTTATAATTGAAATAGAAATTGATGAAACCAACTTTTATATGCACTAAAAAGTAAGCAATAAATATAAAATTCACATAATTGAGTGTTCCAGAGAGTAAAAATAGTTTTGGGTAAATATAAATTATTTGACAAAGAAATACATTATGCTATACAATTCTAAAATGCCCGAAATTATGTTTAATCAATGTAAAATTTAATTTTGTCTCTCTCTCTCTCTCATATTAAAGCATTCAAAGCATGCATTCCTTATGCATATAGTATAAAGATTAAGGCAACAATAAAATCTCAATGACATGGTCGGCAAGGCTACATATCATTAAAAAGCTTAAATTTTTCAAATAAATATGATTTAATTGTAGAACTGGAGCGATTTTGTATTGTAGGCAAAATGCGACAGAATACGAAATGTTGTTTATTTTTCTTTAGAACTGTCTAGGTCCAAAGATCATAGATCAATTATTTCTAATTTTAATTTGCAAAAGAGTAAAAGTCTGTAAGTCTAAAAATCGATTTTTGTGTTATCTTATGGGAAATAGAATTTATATACTGGAGTTGATCCTGGGTCTTTTTTTGAGATTTTGTTTTGTAAATGCTTTTTGCTGTAAGAGACAAACATTCCTACCAAATTTCCAATCTTCTACCTACTCAGAATGTTTGTTAAAAATAGCATTTCATTCAGTCTGTGGAGCACAGTGGAAGTTGTTGCAGATGGAGTAAGAGAAATATATATGTATAAGATTATTTTTTGGTGGTTAGACTTGAGGATTGTGGGCCTCGGATGCAGTTTTTCATGTAGCTCTGTTGATTTCAATCATCTATTATTCAACAGAGAATTATAAAGCACACCTTATGGTTAGAATCATATTGACAAAATATGTCTCTTTGATTGCCACATAAAGGTCATCTTTTTTATACCTACTGAAGGGAAATATTGTGTCAGCATATAATGCAATTATAGCGTAAAATAAAAATAATATTTCCAGTACAAGGTTTGGGTATTTTATAATTTCATTGATTTTAATCCCAAGTTGTTTCAACAATAATTTAGAACAATCATGTAAGACTTTAAAATGAGTACAGGCATCCCTTGCTATAGCACTCTTCACAGAGCACTGTTTTGTTATACATTCTCACTAACTCTTGTATCATTCACACATTGTGTTAGTCAAATATTTCCAGTATACAGACACATCCTGGGTTATGTAAGTAATGCGTTCCTGCACCCATTGCATAACTCGAAATTTGCCAAAGTCGAAAAGTACTACAGAAAGTACAGCAGAGGTGGGGAAACCATGGCCCATGGGCCAGATCTAGTCCCTGAAAGTGTTTATTTGGCACGCGAAGCTGTTTCAAAAAAGCGATCTCTGAAAATTAAAGTACATGAAGAATGAATATTTTCAATGTTATACTCGTAAAAGTTGTGAAAAACTAAACACGCAGGACACTTCTCCATTAGCCAATAATATAATTGGGAATGAGCTTCACGGCACACATACAATGATCAAAAGTAAAAAATCTCCAAATGCCGTAATAAAATTGAGGTACTCCACTAAAGTAAGGTAAGGGGAGAAAAAGATTTAAAAAATCTTTTAAAAAATTAAAAGATTAAAAATTGAAAACATAAAAACCTCAACCATTCATCTAGACACTCCAGCTACTGCTTAGGGGCTTTTTAAGGCCAGCGCCAGGGACAGCAGGTCAGTCAACCAAGGTTTATAGGAGACTCCTCAGCACCAGGGACCTCCAAACACACACAACATTCACACATCAGGTATGCGAAAAAACCTGGTGCCCCTTGTCATAAATTAAAATACAAAACAAACCGAGGTCAAAAAATTAAAAATAGTAAAACCTCGGTGAGGCTGATTAAGAAGAATAATTTTTAAAAAATTATAATAAAAAAAAATAAATCTTTTTCTCCCCTTACCTTACTTTAGTAGAGTACCTCAATTTTATTACTGCATTTGGAGATTTTTTACTTTTTATCATTAGCCAATAATTTCTAATTTGGCCGTTCGCGAACTGCAAGCACTCGAAGTTCAAAAAGGTGGTGTATAAAATATAGTTAACAGAAAACGGAGCTTACAAAGAAAATTAAGACTAATGGTGTGTGAATTGAAAGATGAATAAATGAATTCTTGATGTAAATCAATAAAGTATTACGCAACATGAATCATCAGTTTTTACTAAGTGCAGTTTGCTTTCACAGCATCCAAAAGACATTTTCTTGGCAAACAAAATGTAGAATGTCAATTTTGTCAAGCTGCTAATTTCCATGCTAAAATGAAGGCAATTCAAGCCATTTATGTATTATGCACTTATGGGAAAGTCACTTTAATCGTTCAAGGAGAATTTCCAAAAGAGTTGTTCACTAAAATGCTATATACTAAATGCTTATCAACCATGATTACAAGGGCCACATTTCTGTTAATTTGTGCAAAAGCAAACACACGGTAAGAGATCAAGCACCCGTGTCAACAACTGGAAAAAGACTGAAGGGATTGGGAGTGAAACCACACTACCACACAGACATGTAACACCAATGTAGGCTATTATTGTATTCATACACTGCAATTGCAGCCAGTCACTAGAATTAGGTAAAATCTTACATCGATTCACTAGATTAATAGATAGTTGCTGTGGCTTTTTTTCATGCGTAATTCAAAACCAAAGTCGCTACATATTGCTAAAAATTTGCTAGGATGACAACATTGGTTGAGTAGCAAAGCAGGGATATTATTACAACCCACGCCTTGCATTCTTTCTCCGCGCACATACATATAGATTTAGTTCAAGCTCCCTTACAAAAACCGCTAACGTAGGCATAACAAAATTTTTTCTTACATAATACATACATAAATGCGGGTTTACGTTCGAGGCTTATGTAACCTGGGGTGTGCTTGTACTAGTATCATAAGCATATATTTTCAATTGAAAGTGGATATTTTTTTTAAACATCTGATATGGAAAGCACATAACTTTCTTTATATGTAGTAGGTCTAATTAGTATTCATAGGTAAATTATGACTAAATTAAATATCTCTAAACAATCCTTGTACAAGAAATGTTGTCTTTTCTATACCTTTTTAGATGTAATTTCCATTGCAACTAATCCAAAAATGCAGGATTTTGTTGATATCAAAATATTAGGTCTTACTTATCCAATGTTGCTGTGACAAGTCACCTTTGTTTGTTTTTCTTCCCTTATATGCTACTCGTAAAGCTAGCCAGCTTCTCCATTAACTTTTCCTTGCTAATTTGCTTTGATATGACTTAACTGACAAAGATGTCCTTGCAGGCTTAGATTGCAAACTGGCAGAATTGGGATTTTCTGCATTAAAGTCATAGTGAGGCATGTTAAGAATATATTATTTATACATACATGCAAGTGTGCTGGAGTGGTGGCTTGTAGAGTGGAGAGGTTGGCCACAACTTATCTATAAGATGAGGTGAGAAAAAAATTTCTCCACAAGAAACAACATATTGCATGAAACTGCCCTCCACCCTCATTTAATTTTCAAATTCATGTAGTCATAGTTACGTGCTTAATGTGTCAGTGCAGATTTAGGAACTGTGGCGAAGGCTTTGGCGGTGTTTGATGACTGGATGCATGGTTTTCGGTGAACCACCACATGTGCTGATTTTAATGGACGACAGTTTCGTTCCCATTCCAGATGTTCCCTGGAATGGGAACGAAACTGTCGTCCATTAAAATCAGCACATGCAGTGGTTCACCGAAAACCATGCATCCAGATTTAGGAACGTTTTTCTTATGTTCTTACAGTGTCACTTTGGCGTATGTTTATGTGCCTGTGCACTTGCTTAAATTGAAATTGTGATGAAACTGTAAACAATAGAGAACTGAAACTTGGAGTGTAGATTTCTGCACTTCTACCATTTGTTTTTCTTTAAATTTGAGCTTTGAAAAATATACAGGATCAGATAGAGAAATATTTAATTTTTTTCATATCTCCAAAGGTATAAAAGGTGAAAAGCTGACATTTTAACCATACATTTTCAAATTGGTGTCACTTAAAAATGAGGCTATAGTGACCAAATATTTGATGGTATGTATAAACACATAAAAATAAATTAAGCTAAATTTACTCATACAGCAGATGATCAAATTCCAAATTCTCCTAGGTCATATATTAGGTTAATGGGAGAAATCTTCATAGCGAAATAAAACAAAATGCAGTAAAACCCCTTATTTACACTTTTCTAAGGAACTGGAAAAAAGTGTAAATTGTGGTAAAGTGTTAATTGTGGGAAAGGGAAAAATAGACTGATTTTACTTTTAAACTCACTCATTTGTTACAGTAAGACTAACAATAAAAGAGTTAAAAAAGATAAGTTTATAAAGAGTACATCTATTTATTCATTTACTTAAACAGCACACTTTTTAATAATAGTAATATTAAATAAAATATATGCCAAATGAAAATGCTAGTATAGTATGCTTGGGTTTCCATTACATTCTCCATATTACATTTGTCTGGAAAATTATACATAGACATACATAGGTATATTTACTTCAGGAACATCATAATTTTTCGAAGCTTGAATAGTGTTCGTTTTTTCCTTCTCTTGAGCTCGACTATTTTAAAATTCATGTTATAACTTCATCAGATTCCACTGTTAACCTGGGATTTGGAAGAACCTTTTTCCTCAACATGATCAACATTCTTTTTGTCACCCATTTAAAAAAATAATGGATTGGTAAAAACTCTCTAAGGTAGATAAAAAGAATACACCAATGCACTGATAGCTTCAATTCAATCACCAATGAGGAGTTCAGCCGCCAATTGAGCTCAATCTATTCTCGCCTCAAATGCTTTTCAAGTACAATGTAATATGTACCCCTGATGTGTTTACAATATAACAAGTATCTTGTATCACTTAACAGACGTGCGGAATGTGCAGTGATTTTTCGAAACAATTTTACGATCTTTTAAAATTACTATTACACGAATATAACGTGGGGGCTACTTTTAAAACTTCATTTTTTTGAAAAAAAACACAGTTATATTTGGGACAATACGGTAATTTAAATTACAACAAATTACAAATTAACTTAAATTTAATTACAAACTGTGGAAGCCAAGGGGCATTTTTGAGTGAAAAGGATAAAAACATGATAGCGTCAAACATGAACATCTTTTCAAAAGCATTCATATTTGGTTCAAAGAGTAAATATGTAAATAATATTTCCGTATCTAGGTGCACTGTTTATGCTCTGCTAGTGTGATTTACGTATGAGGTTTTGAAATTTTCAACCAAAAGAGTTCATATGTATTTCCGTCTCTAAGTATGCTGTTTCTGAGTAGCATCGTAGCATCTGCTAAAGGGTTAAAGGCTTAAAGTGAGTGCTGTTTTGAAAAGAAAGAGTTCATATTTCTGCCTCTAGCGGCGCTGTTCCTACTCTGTTGTCGTTTTTGAAATCTTCATCCAAAAGAGTTCTGATTTTTTTTGCAAAGCTATGCTGAAAAATGTTTAAAAACTGTTAGGAATCGCATGCTAAAATCTTGCAAAAAATCGGAAATTCTAATGTAAAATGGTGTGAAAGGCGGGAAAACTTAAAATAAAATAGTGTAAATACAGGGTTTAAGTTACATTGGAATCATAGAAAAATTGACGGGACCTAAAAAAATGTTGTAAATAGCGGGAAAATGTATATTCCGACAAGGTAAATACAGAGTTTTACTGAATTTAGCAACCGAAGGAAAACCAAGTTAATTTTATCCATGTTCATGGATAACAATCTACTTGTTTTTATTGTTTTGACCCCTCGTATTATTTGAGATGAGCCAAAAGCATGAAAATACATGTGCTAATTTTGGAAATTCATTATTATTGAGGGCAGGTTGGAAGCATGCCTTAAATCTATTTACATTAACTCTTATGGGAAAAATTTCCTCAGTGCAGTTTTAGTTAATGCTCTATTTTTTAGGAACCAATTAAGAGTGCTAAGCAAAGGATGTCTGTATATGGAAAACTTAATTATTCTGAATGAATATTAGGTCATCAAAACTGATAAGATATCCTCTTCTGCTAAAAATTATGACTCATGTTAACATCTCACCAGCATAAAACTTTTCTAGGTCATGAAAAGTAAAAACATGGTTTAAGAGTGTTGGACATTCATCATACAAATAGAGAAAAATCAACCTCTGTCATATATTTTAGAATTAGTATCAAAAACTTTTTTTGAAAGGAACTAAGGATTTGAAAAACAAATCAAAACAAAAACTTACGCATTACTTTTAGTTTTCCATTACTCAATATTCCCAGGTAATGTAAGGATTGACCCTTGAAATCCATGATCATCTTCTCTTAAGTTGCCATTCTAATATTTGATAAAATAAACAAAAACTGAATAATAAATGATGGACAACTTCACAAGAACAAGAATAACTACATACAAAATATTAAGAAACATTAATTAAGTAAAATTTATGTTCTTGAATACATGTCTATTGATGCAAGGGGCACCCTAGTGGCCAGCATCCAGAGTGCTAGAGGGTTTTAGCTAGTGCGCAAAGTATGGCAGGATGGAATCCCACTAATTTTCAGAAAGGCTTAAACCAGAGGTTCCCAACCTGGGTCCTGTGGCACACTGGGGAGCCGCAGCTGATTTTTAGGGGTGTGCGATAAAATGTTTTGTAAATAATTAGGGCATTAATTTTATCTCTAATAAATTATGGTGTGGTACCAATAAATGGATATGTCCAAAGGTTTTAATACTTGTTTATGAAAATATAAAAATGTTGCTTGAAGGCTGGGGTGCTGCGAAATACTGTTTATCATTGAAAGGGTGCCACGCCTACAAAAGGTTGGGAACCACTGGCTTAAACAATTTTACTTTCTTTTTGCATACTTTAAACCATCTCAGTACTTGACTAGTCTATTGCCCAAATTATGTAATCTGTATAATATTACTTTCATATTCTATAAAATATATACTTTATTCCAAACAACTGGAATGTGCCAGTTACTAACACTAATGCATGACATACCAGTTTCTTAGTGCAGTAGTGGGAGAGAAGTAACAAAGAAGCATGACATCTATTATTCTCAAATCATTTAACATTTTGCAGATTCCACTAATTCCTGTACTTCTTTGGAACATATTTTAGTTTGGTGTCACTATGTATGATCTATTGTCAGTTGATTTGAGCTGTTTTTGTGTACTAAGTCTATGTGAAGAAGTTAACAGTAATATAAAATATAGCTGGCTGGCTGTACTTCACTTACTATTGTTTGCTGTAACTAAAAGTAAAAAGAAAGGATCAGAAACGTGAGACAGCTGAAACCTATGTGTTGAATAAAAATTTACCAGTATTTAGTTAATTACCATAGATATAACTGGATGAGTGATTTTTGATTAAAGAAATAAAACTTAATAAGACCTGGTATTGATGAATGAGATAAAATTGATCAAAAACAAATGTTTGCAAAATAGTTTTCCATTCACAATAATTTTAAATAAATTAAAAAGCTAAAAATAACACTTTTTCCAGATAAGAATTTTTACGGCACTAAAAATTGTTTAGCCTTTTTCTTTGAGTGCAGAAAATTTTTGTTTGGAAAGGAGATGATGTGTGGTACTAAACAAAAATTTTAAGTTAACACATAGGCTATACAACCTTTGGTGCCCTAAAGTATTTCTAGCGAAAATTTTACTTATGGCTTTTTATTTCGTATAAAATTATGGTAAATGGAAAGTTGATTTGTAAAAATGTTTTTACCCAATTGTACTTTTCCTTATAAACGAAACCACTCATTTTTCATTAACGATAATTGAAATGTTTATTAAAAGAATATAAATATTGTTAAACTTGATAAAATTGTAAAAATTACAAATGGTATTCTAATTTAAAGGAATGTCTTTTTTATTAAACAAAATCTATTAAAATGTGCTATGTTGTTCTTTTATTGAATATTTTTTCATTACCGTAGTGTTATGTATCGATACCAAGGTATTGTTTCACTTAAAAATACCATCAAAATCTAGCGAATTGGTGCACCAAGGAGAAGGGAATTTCAATCCCAATCAATAGGTCGAGTGAATAAAAAATAAGCAAACGATTATGCTTATGATTTCTCTCACTTTTTAAGCAAATGCTTATTTTGGGGTGAATAAAAACAATAGCATCTGCTTTTGCTAGAAAGAATAAGCATTTGCTTATTTTTAGGACTTTTCTTAAGCATTTGCTTAAAATTGTGTGAATAAAACTGAGCTTTTGCTTAATGCTTTAAGCATACGCTTAAACTTTTTTAAGTGTGGTAAAGGGCTTGCTAAAATATTTCTAAGTACTCTATTTTCATGTTAATTGATCCTAAATATGGTAATTTATGGTGACACAAAAGGTTAAAAAAATACGAGAAAAGTTTCAACAACCAATGGTTATAAAAATTTATATTGTTTCTCTGAAGAAAATGTTAAGTACCTATATTTCAAATCTGTTACTCGGAGAATATCAAGAGAGACGTGGCGGGGTACTGTCTTCCAAACAGGAGATAGAAATATTTTTAAGGTACTTAAGTGATCCCGGATTTCAAATAGGAGTCGGGGAAGATCACCACGTACAATGCACAACTGTATGTAAGACAGAAAAATTTGTGGCGTCCAAAATCACTATAAAGGCAAATGACTGGATAAAATTACTATAACTAATTGAATAAAAATACACCCATGATTTGTGATATTATCGAATTCAGTTATAAAAGAATTAGTTAAAAAATTATTAATTAATTTTTTAAAATTATTACCCAATATATTTGTTTTTAGTTTGAAATTCAACTAGGTAAAACTTTAAACGTAAACAAAAACAAGTGAAGGAAGAGTTGCAAAGAGTTTTCTTCCGTAAAATTTAAGGATTTGCTTAAAATTGATTGTAAGTAGCAAATGCTTATAAGCAAAAGCAAACTTTTATTAACTCAATATGAAGCAAATGCTTTTAGCATTTGCTTGCTTTTACTGTTTGCTTTAAGCAGTTGCTTAATTTTTATTCTCATCTGAAAATAAATCGAGTTTCCGCGTTAAAAACGATTTTTCATTCTTTTATGCATTTCGTTTCAAGTTCCAAACTCGTGCGTTTATTTATTTAAAATGCAAATAAAAAATAATCTTCTTCCATTTCCGTGGTGTTATTCAAATTGAGAAAGAAAAGACCCTCGAATCGAACTCAAGGCGTAATATTAACCGTTTACATGCAAAAGTCATGTAGAAGATCACGAGATACTTTCATGTCAAATTTGTGAATCCTAACCAATCCTAACTACTACGGAACTCGAGAAAGAACGGATTTACGAGAAGAAAACAAAAGGACGTGAAGATCAATTTGTACCACATAAATATATTAAAATAAATTATGCATAGCCTATCCAAAAGCAGTAATCGAAAACATTAAGGAAGATATCATGTACAAGGACCGGCAGCACTTGAACAAGTTGGTAATTTTGTATTTATCAATTTAAGAAATTCATGTTCATTAATAAATAAATTTATATTTACCACTAGAAAATGGAACATCTTCCTTATGCAGCACCTCTACCGGTAAGAAAATGTACTACTTACACAATACCAACATCAAAATAAGTGTTGTCATTTAAGTAACAACCAAATTCCTGGAAATAGGCTAAGCCAGTTCAATTCACTGAAAATATCAATGAATGCTTATTAATACTCTTAAGCCTGACTTCCCAAAGCAACATTTCAGTTACCTTCCTATATACGCTGCTACTTATTCTTCAAACAGATCGGTCACATTGCGACTTCATATTTATTAACCCATTACAGCGTCTTTTCCATCCTAACGATCCTAACTATACGCAACATTTCCGTTATGTTTTTGCCTACTACAGCGCCTTTTCCATTCTAACTATATGTGTATAAACAAATACTAATGATAAATTACACAAAGTTCTATCCATTTTCCCCCTTTATTTCCGAAACGGAAAATAATTCCGTTCCTATTTTATCTCGATATCGCAAGTGGTTCGACCTTACTGTGTACAACTTTTGGAACATATTGGAGGCGTGATAAACTTAAAATATATAAGTGGTTGAGAATACGGTAAATCCTTGATATTCGCGGTTTTGATTATTCCTGGATTGTTTTTTGCACACCTATTTAACATCACCAATTTCTTCTTTGTATGCTCGTGTTACATTCGCAGCATATTAACTTATCTATCCGCAGGTTTACGTAATATTTTTTGCTCTTTATATCCCCGTAGATGTGTTGTGACGATGTGAAAATTTTGCAAACCACTGTTTTAGAGTCTTACTGCCCTAGGTTGTCAGGTCAAAAAATGTAAAATGCTATTTTCACTGTTGATCGTATGCGGACCCCTGAGAGGGTTTTTCTCCTCTAGAAGTATTTTCCCCTTATTTTGTTTTCTGTTGGTATGATGTAGTTGAGATCATATGTATCCATCTGTTTAACATTCTCCTGGCTAAATTTAAATGGTTCAATTTTCCATTAATGACCCCATTAATTAGCGAATTTTCTGCTTCTATGTCATCTCATAATGTAGGTTTTTATTACTTGATTTATTCTAATTTTTTTTACATTTAAAACATATAATTGCATAAATTGCTAATACTTTTTACTTTATAAGGTATTTAGTTTTTCATATGATCTCCCCTTTCTTGGTGAAATTCTTAAAAACTTATAGCTTTGCAATCTCAATTGTCACACTTCCACATTGTACGTATGTATTCCTTTCATAGAAATGGTTTTTTCTTTATTTATTACCACAATTGGCACCTTTTTTCTATCTTCACCTTTCACTATTTTTTGGAAATTTTTCTTTGAAGCTACAGTAGGTGTTAGGTTGCTTTTATGTCCTGACGACTTTACTGATCTGATATTTTCTATCATTTCTTGATGTAGTGCTTGATGGAACTGTTTCTTAGTTTTCCCATGCTTGGATGTGGATGCTAAATTAGTCTTTGCATAAAATATAACTATCTATGCTCAACTTACCCTGCTCAGAATTCAGGAAATTTATGGGGTAGAAGGGGTATAGGATGCAGCAGGTCCTCAATGCTGACGAGATGGGACATTTTTGGGGAGAATAGTCTCTTGCACCTTATTGCCCATGGAGGAAAAAGCTGCTTCAGTATTCAAGGCAGCTAAGGATCTGTTTACTCTTCTCATCTGTGGAAATGCAGCAGGCAAATTTATTGTCAAATCAATGGTGATATACAGATCCATGAATCTTTGGGCATTCAAAGGAAAAAATTAGGATCATCTCCTGGTGTTCTGGCATGCCAATAGAAGAGTCTGAATGATGGCTGAATTATTTTTGGACTGGCTTATTAAGTGCATTGTACATGAAGTGGAAATGTGCCTGCAGCCAAGATCCTGGCTTTCAAGATCTTTCTCATCTTAGACAGCATGCCAGGACATCCTGAAAATCAGCAGTTCACTTTCTCAAATGTGTAGGTAGCCTTCCTACCACCTAACACCACTTCCCCTCTACAACTGATAGATCAGGGTATCGTCATGCCAGTCAAGTTGTATTACACATGTCATACATTCAAGAAAATTCCCGACCTGATTCCTCTACGTCGTTCAATGATTGCTGAAAAAAGTATAACATTGCTGACCATACAGCAGATATAAAGGAATCTCTGGATGGAACCAAGACATGGGATTTTTGCTGGAGGAAGATGTTGGAAGATGCAGTGAAAGCCTTGATAGTCACCTTATTGGTGGAAGAAGAGGTGCGGTGGATTGTGAGGTTGGCACATGTTGTAGGGGGAGAAGGCTTTAATGACCTCCAAGAAAGCAAGGTGGAGGAATTCCTCCACTCACATTAAGGAGATTTTACGGAGGAGGGCTTTTTGGATATTCATATGCTCAAGTTATAGCAGTGAAGAGGAAGAGGGGCAGGGTGATTTTAAAGACTCATCTATCACTCGAGGCACTAGTGGAGATTCTGGAAATATCTAAGGTTCTGGATGACAAAGTATTTAAAATTGACCCTTTATTGTAGCAAAGCATAAAATTTAAAAGAGGATTGGAGGCTCTTGTGGCCACTTACAAGTTAACATACAGGGATTTGCAATGAAAGACAAAGCAAACATCATTAATTAGTTATTTTAAGAACATTGCTACTACACCCTCCTTCTCTGCAGATTCTTGCAAGCCACCATCCTGGAAACATCTTCAGGTGTACTTCACATTGTTCTAACTCATACTCCCAAATCACCACCATCTTCATCATCATTTCAATATTGCCATCATCCATAAGTTAAATGACTTTTTTCACATTTTCTTTTTATTTATTCTTCATAAATGAGATGTGCACAGTGTTTTAATTTATCTTTGTTATAGTTAGAATGGTTATTGAACTTATTATTAGCTTATATTGATCATGAATGTTCGCCTTGGTTTCTGTATGAATTATACATCTAACACCCTTTTTCTCATAAAATTTGGTCTTAAGATTCATGGTTTTGATATTCGCGGTGATTTACCGGAACATATCCCCAATGAATATTGAGGGTTTACTGTACTAGAAATATTCTAGGATGATTTTAGCCAATGACTATCCAAGACCTAAAATAAGTAAGTGAGTGGGTAGAAGAATCATTTTAAGAGTATGGTGCCTCAAAAGAAAAAAAAGAAAAGAACTGTGTAGTCATAAACTATCTGCTACTGTACACATAATAGCTTATGTCAGGTTTATCAGCATTCATTGCCCTTCGAGTAGCAAATATTATAGATATGGGCCATATCCTAAAGTACCCTCGTGTGTGTATAGATATTTTTCATCATATTGCAAATAAAATGAGAGGAAAGTCTGGTCAAGTTTATTTCACAATATGATCTGAAACTAGGCAAGTAATGTTTTTATATACAATATTTAATGTATAATGGAACTGAACAATACAAGCTTATACTTTTGTGGAATCATTTTTGAATGTTCTGTGTAGTCATGGAATCAAAGATAACTATTTACTAAGATACTGGGTTTCTTTAGGTTGTGGTGGTGCTTCTAATTTGCTTGAAAAATATGTTGGTATATCTCGGAAATGTGGACAAGTTCCCTAGATTAATATTTTGGCACTGTAGCAATCATTGCTTGGAGTTAGCTGTGAATGACATGTGTAATGTTTCAGTAGTGTGCCATATGAAAATATTTTTTACATGCTATATGCTGTTACAGTGCATCCCCTAAAAACAAGGCTGGTACACAAGGGTTGAATATTAAGTTAAATTCAATGGGACAATCTTGTGTACCCACTGGGTGTCATCAAGTGTATGTTCTGTGAGGGCTGTCTGGAAGAATCATCAAGCTCTGCAATATCATTTTCATAAAGCATCAGTTGATCAAAACTGCTGGAAGAAAATGAGCACAGTGCACAGATCTTAAAAAGAAACTTAGTGACAAATTTCATGCTTAATATGATACTCATTTTGGATACCTTTACTGAGCTTCAACATCTTTTATGGAAATTGTAAGATAGACTAACTACCAGAAGCTCATTGTCTCATTTACCAGAAGTATCGCATGTGCCATTCAATGACATGTAATCCAGTATAATATTATGAAGTAGCTTAAAGTGCAGTTAAGAAATTCTAAGGAATTAAATAGGAGCATGGTAAGGACTTGAAATCAGTTGGGAAGATCTTCTCAGAAATTAAGTTATAATACTAATAATTGAATGTTTACAATGTGAGCTCATCATATTTCTTCGAGAAAGGATAGCCAGTCATACATAGAAAAAAATGAATTAATCTGCAATTTGTATATTTGATACATAAAAATGGCTGAAAGAAACTGATCCTTGCTTTGGAGAATTGGGTAATACATTCAACATGTGTGCAAATAAATCAGTTGAGGGATCTCAAGAATTTGTAATCAGTGGCAACTGAAACAGAATTCCAAAAGATCTTCAGTCACTTAAAGCTCTTGTAAACACTTGGATCATATCAGCAGCAGAATGTGAGCTGTTTTTTAGCACCAACATTCGAAACTTGCTGCTACTATAAACAGCATCAAGTTTGTTGATTGTCTCTCCAATATATGTTTTTAGTTCAAAAAATTATGTAAAATGGTGGTTGGGAAGAGGTTATCATGATACAGACTAAATGTCTTGTTCCTCTCACACAGCAAGGGCCCTGTAAAGCATTACAGAACGAGAATGTCTGGAAACTTTTCTGAAGGTATATTACAAAGATTGAGCAAGCTTATTCAGATTAGTTATGGTTGGGTTAGAGTTTTTCTTCGAAACCATCCCAGTTGCTTTTTCTTCCCACTTCAAGACCTGATTGTAAGACATCTGTAGGGTCTGAGACTCAGAAGAAAAAGAGTTCAAATATAGAATCAAAAGGGTTCAAAGTATCAACAGGAAGGGGCTGGGTGCATAATAAGGCAGAGGGACATGCTTTGTGCATGATAATCCATGACAACTTACATTTTTTTTTGGCATTCTGCTTCATCTTGGACACTAATCTTTTAGTCATAGGTGTAGCATATTAATACAAAAATGTAGTAAATATTAAAATTGTGGTAATTCTTAGTGATGTTTAAGTAACAACAGCAGCATGGCAGAAAATAATGGAGTCATCATTGCCCTAAATATATATGGAGCCACCACTATGAAATTATGGCTAATGTGATTCAGAGAGATGTTAGAACCCCCTATCTGCCAGGGTCTCCCCATTGCATAAGCTGCAGGGACCAAAACTATGCCCCTGAGTAACACATTTAAAAGAAACTCCCATCTATAATTGTTTGTATAAAATCTTAAAAAACAACTTTCTTGATCAAAATTATTGGATCTAGAGATAACTTTTAAGATTTTACTCATGCCCAGTTTTTTCAAAATGACTGACTGCTTTCTTTACACATTCATATTTGTAATTGTCCACCTACTTCTGTGTTAAAAGATCTCCAATGCTTGAACTTTCAGGTGAGAGATGGTTCACATGATTCAAGCCCATTATTAGATAAATATTGCAACTCGACAGTTCCAGCTCCTCTCATAACTTCAGGACATGTTGCTATGCTGTACTTTCATTCAGATGAACATGGTACAGACTATGGATTCCAGCTTTCATTTTCATCTGTCCCAGGTAATTTAACCTTTGATTTTGATATTTTCCCAGCATAAATATTAAAGTGACATTTATAATTTGAATAAGTAATGAATGTGGATCTATTGCAAAATACCTTTCAGATTTTTTCTGTCTTCGATTTACTAATAACATATTTTTTTAGTATCCAATTATTGTAAATTTTCAGACACTTTCAAAAGTTACATGGAATCCCATGTTTAACCAAACTGTGTTATTTTGGACTGTAACCTGCATTTTATGAATTTTTCATATTAAAATACAAACCATGTTGTAGCGATTCCACGATATAAGAACCCATGTTATAGGAGGGCCAGGTTTGATGACTATATATTTTATATTTGAAATATTTATTTATTCATGTTAAATTAGCTTGAAAATAATAGGCAAGCAAAGTGAGCCGTCAGACAGGATTAGGCCATGTAAGGGGCCAGGGGCAGATCTCCTATTATAATTAATTAATGTTAAACATAGTTTATGCCATATTTTTCAGCCTATAAAATGCTCGTTTTAAAAGTTGACAAAAATTGAGGTTCATCTTAAAGACACAATGTACCAAGTACATTTCATTTGCTCACATGTGACTAGGTTTAGTCTGATGAGTGTCACATCTTTCCAGAGAAATGGTGTACTTTGCTCTTGGTAGGCTGCACTATGGATAAACACTTTCCTGATTCAAACTATTCTACTGGATTTTGCACAAAGAATATATAAATATTACACCATGCCAATATTAGCAGTATTCTATGAACAGTAGAAAGGAAAATAAATATCTCTGAATCATATATAAAAATTTGTTTTGCCTAACTAACAATGTGTAATTCAGTCACAGAATAACCATAATTGTGGTAAAGGAAGAAGATGGTCACTTTGAAACCAATGTAGTTATCTATAATTCTCTAAAACGATTTTGGATATGTCTATTAGGAGTACTAAACAGAACAAAAATGTTCACATTTGAAACTGAAATATAAACATTGCACCTTGTGTTTACAGCATGCATTGCATGTGTTGCACTGATGATGCAATATCACATTAGTGATGTAGGTTTCATAGTCAATTCAATTAATTTTTGTTTGATGTACATTTATGAATTATGTGGCGTACTTTTACTATTGTATTTTTCTTAATTTGATTATTTCAGTGGGCTGTACTGCTGCTTATTTTCTCAAAAAAATACAAGTAGGAATACATACATGGAAATATTTTACTTAATATTTTGTTTTGAGATCTTAGATAAGTGGATTTTATACATTGGTCCATCTAACAGGTCAACAAATGCAGTTGTTATTCCAATGATCTTCAATGGGCCTTTTCATATCTATAGTGTGTTTCCATGTGCCTCCCTCTTTTCACAGCTCACAAAATTTTCTGATTTTCTTTAACCTTTGCAAACTAATTGAAATTATGTTAGTCAATAGGCAACTAAGTAAAACATTTTTCCTTATAATTACATTAAAATTTTGGAATAAAAATTCACTAATTTGATATCAGGTTATACTAAGTATAGTATGGTTCAAAGCTACAATCACTCTCAAGGGCATTGCAGATATGAATAATAATCTACTGTGAAATAACTATACACATTCTTATATTTCTCAAATCCATTGGTTTCTGAATGATTCTGTTAATCTTGTTTCAACTTTGGTTACTGGTGATCATTGTAATTTAACATAATAATTATATTATTAACCATGCTGAAATTCATAATAGTCTCTTTTTTACTTTTTGTTTTTATAAAAATTATAATTTGAAACAAAATGTCTATGTTGCTAGTAATTTTGTTGCAGGTAATCTTTCTGCTTCTAAGGTTTTAGACACCTTCCTATTACCAATTGAGTTACAGCATTGCCTCACATTAGGTGTGGATTAATTTTTGTCATGTTATTACATTTTTACAGAAATTTTTATAAACATAATTAATTATTATTTCATATTGTCTGTTGATCTGTCAATCTGTAAGTTTTTGCATTTACTTCAGTTGGGATTATAAACTAAAGGACAAAAGAGGCAAAGTAGAGATATTCAGGACAAATTTTCATATTAGTGCCAATTGTGGGATAGCTTTGGAAATTAACATTTTTATTTTCTCCATACATTGTATATATATATATATATATATATATATATATATATATATATATATATATATATATATATATATATTAATTAAAGGAAAAGAAAAGGTAGTGATGAGGGTGGCAACAAGGTGTTGAGGGAAGCCCAGCAGACACTCACCAAGTTGAGGACCAAGCTGGCAGGCTGCTGGGGGCGTCGAAGAGACACGTAAAACACACGAACACAAAAACACACGCAAGCTTATCGGGCCTATGCCCTTCTTCAGCGAAAGAGTAACGTAAAGTGACACACTGGGCGGGGAATGACAGGGTGATGTGGGAAGGTTGATGATTGGAGGAGGTGTGGAGTAGGAGGGGTGGATAGCCAATAAAGAGGGAGTGTGATGAGGTAGAGTGCGAATAGTTACAAAGTAACAAGGAGACATTGTAAGGGGGCTAATAGGGTTAGCGGAGGTTGAGGCCAGGCGGAGAGAAAGAGTCGAGAAGATGGATATGTGCTAGTTCCCAGTGTCGGAGAAGGGGGGCAGGAGTGTCATAGGGTAAAGTGCGAATAATCCTAACATTGTAGCAACTATTGAAGGGGACATTGTGGGTATTAGCATGTAATGCAACTGGGAGGGGGCGTCTGAGAGAAACGCTATTCCGGTGACCGTTCATTCGGATGTTTAACGGATTGCTGGTGAGGCCTACGTAAAACGCGGGACAAAGGGTGCAGGTAAGGAGGTAAATGACGTTACGGGTGGTGCAGTTGCTTCTGGAGGTGATGGGGTAGGTGATGTTGGTGGAGGGACTCGAGAAAGAAGATGATGGTAGGTGGATAGGGCAAGTGAGGCAGCGAGGTTTTCCGCAGGGGTGGGAACCTATGGCAAGAAGCGTGGTAGAAGTGGGAAGTTCCTTCCTCCACAAGATATTTCCCAAATTTGGGGGCCGGTGGAAGGAGAGGAGCGGAGGATTGGCAAAAAGGTTGATAAAGAGGGACTGATGGGAGGAAGAGGTAAGAATTGGGTGGGCAGCATGAAGGATTGTTTTGAGAGCTTCGTGGATACCAGGATGGAAAAGTGTCGTAAGAGTGAGTGGAGGGGTAGATGCAGGAATAGTGGGTGTGTGAGGATGAGATCCAATGTGGGTAGGCGTCATCGCCCTATGGATCTGTTCGCGGACCAAGACTGGAGGGTAGCCACGTTTGAGAAGAGCATCCTCGAGGACAGAGTAATACTCTAGAAGGGATGCTCTATCGGAACAAAGCCTCCATCCTCGACGAGCAAGGGCATAGGGGATAGAGGTTTTGGTATGAAGGGGATGGCAGCTATCAAAGTGGAGGTATTGGAGGCTGTTGGTGGGTTTGATGTGAACACAGGTGCGGATTTGGCTGTCTTGAAGGTAAAGATCGACATCCAGGAATGTGATGTGGGAGGTAGAGGATTGGTGGGTGAAGGACAGTAAAGGATGGGAGGAGAGACGCAAGAGAAAGGAAAGGAGAGAGTCAGGTCCATGCGTCCAAATGAGGAAGACATCGTCGATGTATCTCAGCCACAAAAGTGGTCTGAGTGGAACGTTGAGGAAGAGTCTTTCCCATTCTCCAAGGTAGCAATTGGCGTATGAAGGCGCCATTCGGGTGCCCATCGCAGTGCCTCTAATTTGAAGGTAGTGACGAACATCGAAAGAGAAGTTGTTCAATTTGAGCACCATTGCTGCCAAGTCTAATAAGAAATGGGAGGAAGGTCTTGCGTCGGGTTGTCTTGAGTCCAGGAGTTTACTAAGGGCAGAGAGTCCATCATCGTGGGGGATGTTTGTGTAGAGGGAACAGACATCGATAGTGGCCAAAATGATATTGGGTGGGAGAGGAAAGGGGAGGTGTTTGAGACGTTTGAGAAAGTGGTTAGTGTCTTGGATGAAGGAAGGGAATTGACGAATGAGAGGTTGTAGGTGGGAGTCAACGAAGGCGGAGATGCGTTCTGTAGGGGAATTAAAGCTGGCAACAATGGGGCGGCCGGGGATGTTGGGTTTATGGATTTTAGGGAGAAGGTAGAATGTGGGTGTGCAGGGTTTGTTGGGGATCATTAGAGCAATGGCGGAATCGTAAAGGCCTTCCTGTTTGCCTGAGGAATGAAGATAGGACGAAATTTGGTAGGAGTGGTGGTCTGTGGGGTTGGAAGTAAGGTGATGATAAGAGGTTTCGTCAGAAAGTTGGCGCTCGGCTTCCTCGTTATATTTGGCGCGATCCATCACAACCGTGGTGGTGCCCTTGTCGGCAGGGAGGATGATGATATGGTCAAGATGTTTGAGTGTGGAAATGGCATGCCTTTCACGTCTGGTAAGATTATCTGTATGGTCGATAAGATCGGAAAAGTTAGGTTGGGAGATTCTGGAAAGGATATAATTGAGGTATTGTTCGACCGGGTGTAGGGAAGGAAGGGTGGGTGGAATGTATTGGGAAGGAGGTTTGAAGATGGAAAAGGTAGGTGGGAGGCCGGGAGGGAGTTTTGGGTTGGCAGAGGTGAGAGAGTCTTCTTTGGGAGGGTTAGTTTTTAGACGTAGTGTGCGGGCAAAGGACTGGACGTCGGCAAGGAGGCGAAAATGATCAAATTTGGTGGTGGGACAAAAGGAAAGGCCGCGTGAGAGGAGTTCATTCTCGGCAGGGGTAAGTACGTGGGAGGAAAGGTTCAAGACTTCATCTGGTTGGCAAGATGAAGAGGTGGTGGCAGGAGTGTGCGAAAAATATGAGCGCTTCAAAGGTTTGCGGGTTAGGAAAGTGTGGGTCTTTTTCAGGATATGAAGTGATGGTGGCGTTGGAATCCCAGGAGGTTCGCAAGACAGGGAGTTTGACCGATGAGTGGCGGGGAAGGAGGTGGTTTGTTGGCCTCGCCAGCTGTTATGAACGGAAGGGGAAGACCAAGTTTGAGGTGCCGGACGCAAAGCAGAGAGAGTTTACGGAGAAGTCTGTTGCGATGTGCGATGATATCATTAGCCGCTTGAAGGAAAGCGGCATGAAGGTCGGATATGGATTGCGAAGAATGACGAAGATAAAGAACGAGAGATTTACAATTAGCGAAGTGGGAGTTAGAGAGGGCGGTATAATGGTGTATGGTGGAACGGATAATGTGGATAGAGGCGAGGTGATACGTGAGGGCTGGGGAAGCGCGGATAGGGGGAGGAAGACCTGAAAGAGGAATTCTGATGGTGAGGCATTTGGGTGGTGAGTCCAAGTGCAAGGCAGGAGTTGAGGAATTCAATCTGGCAGTTGAGGGTAATGTGTCTACGGAGATGATAACGGAGACGGGTCAGTTCCATGGTGGAAGAGAAAGATAAGAGGAAAAGACGACAGGAAAGAAACGTAAAGATATAGACAAAAATGGAGAAAAAAGGACGGTATATATATTAACTAAAGGAAAAGAAAAGGTAGTGATGAGGGTGGCAACAAGGTGTTGAGGGAAGCCCAGCGGACACTCACCAAGTTGAGGACCAAGCTGGCAGGCTGCTGGGGGCGTCGAAGAGACACGTAAAACACACGAACACAAAAACACACGCAAGCTTATCGGGCCTATGCCCTTCTTCAGCGAAAGAGTAACGTAAAGTGACACACTGGGCGGGGAATGACAGGGTGATGTGGGAAGGTTGATGATTGGAGGAGGTGGGGAGTAGGAGGGGTGGATAGCCAATAAAGAGGGAGTGTGATGAGGTAGAGTGCGAATAGTTACAAATATATATATATATATATATATATATATATATATATATATATATATATATATATATATATATATATATATATATATATGTATATTGTATTGTTTTCATGAAAAAAATCGATTTCGAGATTTTAATGGAAATGCACGTTTTGAGGTCTCCTGAACACGTTTTGACCATTTTCTCGATGATGTCTATGTGTGTGTGTATGTATGTGAGTTTTTTTGTGAGTGCTGTAACTCAAAAACTATTAATCAGGTCAATGCGAAATTTTATATTTAACATTTTTATGACAGTCACAAGAAATGATTAGTTTTTGGTAAAAATGGGTCAATTGGAAGTGGGTCTTTACTCTTATGACTTATCCGTTATTTTGAAGTATTTGTTTTAATATTTGGTATGTGTAAATATGTACTGGAATAAAAGTTGTAGGAAATTTAATTTTCTACAACCAGTGCTTGAAACATTTTCTCATATTATGCATTCTTTAAGAGATATCTTATATTTTTAGCTGCCACCACCACCTACCTATGACTATTGTTAACAGTTGACGCTTAGTTACGTCTTAGTAACGCTCCCTTTTCTTTTCTTAATTGTTGAAGCTTTGTGGCTATATCCAATATCAGAAGGCTATGGTTTGAGTTTATTTCTATTCTTTGTAAAGTCTAAAATTTTCTCAGTTTCTTAAACTATTTATTATTATGTAACCTATTTGGAATTTTTAGAAATATTACATGTATGGAGAAAGTCATGTGGTGGCCACATCAGATTTTTTGAGTTATAAGAAGCATCTTGATTTTATTGAAAAATTTTCAGGAAAAATGTATTTTTGTTCACCAAATCATTTAGAATGGGCTATGTCATGCATCATTTCTAGCGGTGATTATGTCTGTATCTGGCAACATTTAAGGAAAATGTTATGGCATGATAACAGTTAAATATAAGTCCTATTAATTAGGCTGTTGAAGTGTGCCGCACACGTCACACATATGGACACACCTTACTTATAGTACTTACTTAAACTTATGTGCATGATGGGCAGTGGCGTACTGGAAAATCTGGGGCCCCTCCCCCCCTCAGCAAATAATACAGGGCTTCCTATGGATATCTTAAATATTTTCCAAGCTGAATTACTTATTATTGCCTGTATATTAATGAAGAATTCCCCCTCCCTCATGCAAATGCTAATGATATTTTTAAAAATATGAAATTATAAGAATTATAGTAAGAAGTCGGTTTCTTTTAACAACTTGAACCCATTTGGAGAAATAGGTTCAAAATGCTATATTATGCATAACAATCCTTATAATGCCATAGATACACAAGAATAATAAGATGTACCTATTCATTTATGACATTGAGTATACTTATTAACACATTTGCTGCCTATCCAAATATTGGTGATACTTCCCCAGGAGCCAAATTTGTGATTTTAGTTTTATTTAAAATCACCTTAAAATAGCTAAAACTGTTTCAGTCGCTATTATGAATTAATATAAAAATAACATACCTACTAAACAAAATAACATGTAAACTACTTCCTAACTAATCCAACTTCAAAATAAAATTTTTCTAATTTTTTCAAAACTGTGAAAAATTCTAAAAAGTGAGAAAAAAGAATAGAAAGTTGTAACTAATGTTTAAAAAAGTAAGACACAAAATTTCTCAAAAAATAATAGAAATAGCATAAAAATATATATTAACATTTAAAATCTCGCTTGAAGACTACTTGTGAAATCGGGATAAAAAATGCAATAAAAAGCAAAAATGTTGCTCATTTGAAGTCTAAATTTTACCAAGTGCCTTTCTTAGGGACATATCCCTCACCATAAAGCCAATACATCCAACAGTATAGGGAACTGCATACATTTGTGATGCACGTGTGTCTCTGGTCCACTGCGGTCACTTGGCTTGACACACATGTGCGTCAATGGCAGTGAATGTGTTAACTTACAGTTATCGGTCGAAGCCGGTGGAGCAATGGCTGAAATATTATATATATTATGAGGCCGTATTGTAAAAGTCACAATTCCATTTTTCGGGTTCTTAAAGTGGGTGTCAAGTGCCCTCATCAGTAAGGTTTGAATGATTGGGTGCCCCTTAAATCTCGGGGCCCCCTGCATTGCGGGGGTTTCAGGACCTATCAGTGCAATAATAAAAATGTGTAATTGGAATTCAGCTTGCATAAGGTTTTACTGTATATTTTAATGATTCTGCAATGAATGACTGTCAATTATTCCGTTGTGGGAATTAGTGGGTTTGTGAGTGTCACTACTAAAAACAGTAATAATCTTACCTTCAGTCTATACGTTGTGGACTGATTTTTTGAGTAATTTTTCTGTAAAATAAGTATGTCTTATAGCCCAAAAAATATAGTAGTTATGCACTACAAATTTTATAAATATATTTTTCCAAAACTACATTAATAAATTAGTTAATTAACACTTATTGTCTGTGCATACATTTAAATGTACACCAAATGTAGGAACTCATGGCCGCACATTTTATTAAGTGCATGCTGGGCACTGAGTTTACTTATACAAATTCAAAGTCCCATGATATTGTCCTGACTGTAAAATGTTGTGATGTCATGAGGTATGATACTTGATACAAATGTGAACATATAATATTTAAATATCCCAACTAAATCGGCTGTGAGACAGCTGTGAGAATTTAAATTTCATACGATAAGGATTTAATTTGTTTGGAAGACACAAGGAAACCTATATAGTGTATAGGAGGAAAAAGGAGAACCATTCATAAACACATTCGCCATGGCGTGCGCCACTGGTGGTACATGCATGCTATTCCTGGTAGACGTCATGTACCACCAGTTGCACACATAACCTTTATGCGCCATATCCTTCTCTAACAGAAATGGAAAGCTGAATGCTTTGCGTTCTATGCTTACAGCCACAGGAAATACACTTTTCAATGTGTGTACCACCGGTGGAGCACGGAGGCACTTTTTTAAATTATGTATTTTTTAAATCAGCAGATGTAATGCATACATTTTTAAACAGTTTATTCTTCGACCAAATAAAAGAAAAATAAAAAACATATTTTCAAAATAGAATAAAAAATTAAAATAAGAAAAATATCATAATAGTTCAAATAAATAAATATGCCTTATTATGTTTTTATGTACTAGGAGAATACAGTCCATCAAAAAATGTACTAAATAGATGAGATAAAAATGAAACAAAATGTAATTAGATTATAAAAAATTGTAATCATAATAGTAAAAATTAGAAGCTGAAAATTTCCTTTGCATACTGCCACAGGAAATACACTTTTCAGTGTGTGCTACCTGTAGAACGAGACACTTTTAACAGTTTTTTGTTTCCCCACATAGTAACAAAAGAAATCAACTTACATTTTAAAATTAAGTATAAAAAATCTGATGTGGCCACCCCATGACTTTCTCCATGTCTGTAATATTTCTGAAAATTCCAAATTGGTTAGATAATAATAAATATTTTAAGAAACTGAGAAAAATCTAGACTTTACAAAGAGGAGAAATAAACTCAAATAGCCTTCTGATATTGGGCATAGCCCCGGAGATCCAAAAATTAAGAAAATAAAAAGGAGCTTAATGTGTTTACAATAGTCGCTGGTAGGTGGTGTAATGGCAGTTAAAAAATTTAGTTTTTAAAATATCTCTTCAGCAATGTTTTATATGGAAAATTGTTTGTAGAAATTGTTGTAGAAAATTAAATTACCTACAATTTTTATTGCAGCAAATTTTTACATTTATCAAATATTTTTAAAAAATCTGATGTGACCACCACATGACTTTCTCCATATCTGTAATATTTCTAAAAATTCCAAATTGGTTACATAATAATAAATATTTTAAGAAACTTCGAGGAAATTTTAGACTTTACAAAGAACAGAAATAATCTCAAACCATAGCCTTCTGATATTGGATATAGCCACAAAGCTCCAACAATTAAGAAAAGAAAAATGAGCATTACTAAGATGTAACTAACCGACAAAGCAATAGTCGTCGGTAGGTGGCATGGTGGTGGCAGCTAAGAATATCAGATATCTCTTAAACAATGCATTATATGGAAAAATGTTTCAAACAAAGGGTGTAGCAAATTAAATGTCCTATACCTTATGCTCCAGTACATTTTTACATTTACCAAATATTAAAGCAAATATTTTAAAATAACGGATGAGTGATAAGAGTAAAGACCCACTTCCAATTGACCCATTTTTACCAAAAACTAATCATTTCTTGTGACTGTCATAAAAATGTTAAATATAAAATTTCGCATTGACCTGATTAATAGTTTTTGAGTTACAAGCACCCAGAAAAAAACTCACATACACACACACATAGACATCATCGAGAATAGGGTCAAAACGTGTTCAGGAGACCTCAAAATGTGTATTTCCATTGAAATCTCAAAATCGATTTTTTTCATGAATACAATACTTTCCCCTATACTACGTATATGGAGAAAGTAAAAAACGGATTAGTGACAAGAGTAAACATCCACTTCTGGTAGACCGATTTTTACCAAAAACTAATCAGCACATCTTCCTTTAACAAAAAAATCAAATATAAACTTTCACACTCATCTGATTAATAGTTTTTGAGTTCGAGCACCCACAATATCCCGGTCAGAGACACAGACAGACATACACACTTACAGACACCATCGAGAAAATAGTCAGAACATGTTCAGGGGACCTTAAAAAATGCATTTACATTGAAATCTAGAATTCGATTTTTTTCATGAAAACAATACTTCATGCTTTGTATATGGAGAAAGTAAAAAATAAAATAAGAAAAATATCATTATAAGAGTTCAAATAAATATATATGACTTACAATGTTTTTATTATTAGGTGAATACAGTTAAAAAATTGATAATGAGGCACAAAATGAAACAAAATATTAATAGATTATAAAAATTATAGTTATAAATAGTAAAAATTTGAAGTTAAAAAAATTCCTTTCAATGTTTTTATCTGTGCTTTTCATTAAAACATTCCAAACACATAGTTGGTTGTCTATCGAAATCTTTACAAAATATGCAAACTTGTTTTGCTTTTAATTTAGCTACATTAGAACCTTTTTCTTTATTAATTTTTCATAACATGACAAGCACCTTTTATGAATGTCTCTTGCTTTACCCTTATATTTACCAATTTGATGAATAGGTGGGCTATGTATTCTTTGCCTGGAATGCTCTGGAACAGTAAGATCACCATCCCTGTGTGTTCCTCTAACAAGCCTTCTATGATTTTTTCTCGGAAGAGCAGGACATCCATATATTTTCTTTCTTGTTGGTTACTACTATATATCACCCATGCATTCACAATACATGTTCCAAGAATTATTTCAAAGGCAACTTTCTTGTTCCATTTGAGGGTGTGCCAAATACATGTATAATAGGCAGGCATCTGATCAGATACATCTACCCCTTTTTTTGACTTGTTATATGCAATCACTGAAGGTTTCATTATAAAATCACCACTTCTATTCTTTTTCCCAGATGGAATTACCTGGTCCATGTGCTCAGGTCAAGTGGTGATCATCAAAACCAGTCACTTATCAAACCATTTTATTATTCTTCGTGTGCCAAATACATGTATAATAGGCAGGCATCTGATCAGATACATCTGCCCCTTTTTTGACTTGTTATATGCAATCACTGAAGGTTTCATTATAAAATCACCACTTCTATTCTTTTTCCCAGATGGAATTACCTGGTCCATGTGCTCAGGTCGAGTGGTGATCATCAAAACCAGTCGCTTATCAAACCATTTTATTATTCTTTGTCCATTTTTATTTTCTTGTCCGTAGACTTCTCCCTTCTTCATTTTTCTCTTGCATATATCTGCTGGATTCCCATGACAATTTTGTCTTAGTGTTCCTCAGGAATACATTCCTCTCTTTAGAAGAGCCTCACATAGTGGTATGCTCATATAATAATTATCCATGAACACTGTTCTGCTCTCATCCAACAATCCATCTGCCAATTCCATCACAATTTCGTGAGCATGTCCAGGTCCACTGCTACTCACATTTGTATTCTTTCCTGAGTGTACCTTCAGGTCATATGTGTATCCCTCTGGTGTACACAGTTTTTATAGCCTATCTCCATATTTATGCATTTTACCTGGTATATACTACTGGAACATGAGTCTGCCCCTCCAAGGCACCATGGATTCATCAATCACTACATCTTCTCCTGGTATGACTGTGGTCCGAAACTTGCAACAAATAAGGTCTAGCAAAGGTTTTATTTTTGATAATCTATTTTTTTGCTGAAGAATCCCATTATCTTGAAAATGAAAGCATTTCAACAGAATATCAAATTGTTCAATCAGCATTATGCTCGGAATTAGTTAATTGCGATACAATGGCTTACTAGACCAATACAGATGCATTTTTGGCAGATGATTAACATCCATGCTAAGGAGAACAGCAATAAACTTTTCTATTTCCCTCTTATTAGTGTCTCTCCACTTATGCATCATAGAACGTAGCTGATGGGAACTGGTCAACTGATGAGCAAATCTATCTGTTTCTTGCACTATGAGGTCCAACACTTCATCAGTTATAAACAGTTTGTACATAGAAAGAGGATCTGAAATATCCAAAATGCACTGCACACCATCACAACCATATAGAAAAAGCGACACTCAATATCAGAAAATCGTCCCCATACTTCTGATCCTCTGCTAACAACTTCACAAGCATTATTCTCTCCACCAGAAGACAGTTTTTTCACCGTCATTTTTCACTGAAGACACAGAATCACTATCTTATTCTGATTTGGAGGGTTCATATGAATTCTCTGAATTGGAGAAATCAGAAAATGAAATTTCACTGTCGGAATCCATGGGTTTACCAATCAAAACTAAAGAAAATTATTTACTCCCAAATAATACAGTGGCTTTTCTATGTGTTGCGCATTCAAAACTCCAAAATAAACTGGAATGATATACATATAGAAGGAGAAGGTGGAAGGACGTAAAAGGCAGCTGGCTGATGACAAACAATGGAAGAAAAGCATGGATAAACAAGGATTTTTTGAGGAAGCCGGGGAATTTTAATTTTGCAGAAGCATCGAAAGAAGGGTCAGGGAGGTGGCAAATGGAAATAAACATTAGACATGAGCCATTTTGGTGCAATAACTGTATTGGCCTAGTGCATGTCCACTCGCAGAGCAGGGTGAAAAGGAGCCGGTAAAACATGTTTATTGCCATTCGGCACCTCCCAAACCCTTCCTTTGGCGCAATCGCAGATTGGGAGTCCCTGGCTTCACCAAAAATATTCCTGCATACACTGAGGTTGTATTCTAGGGAGTTGTTACACTTTTCCCATGCTATTATCGGCACCTTTGAAAGTGGGTTGAAGGTTACAGAACAATGTTTTGCCGGCTTGTGCCCTAGGCCAACACAGTTATTGCACCAAGGCAGCTTTTGTCTCATATTTATTTCCATTTGCCACCTCCCTGACCATTTTTTTGGCACATTCGCAAAGTTGGAGTCCCCGACTCATGCCATTTACTATCAACCTACTTAGAAAGGTGTATCCTTTGCTGATAATAGCTGGTATACCAGTACGTAAATTCAAAACAAATCTGTGTGTGTGTATTTTTGGCTAATCAACCTTTTGGATTATTATAGCCACACTGAACACAATCACAAGGGAGAAGGGAAATCTGGTGCCGTCATTAGCCTACTCTTAACAAAGAACACCAAGGCGGCCAACTGCTTAACATCCCTTCCGAAGGACAGAACGCTAAATTTGCGCTGTTTCCTCAAACCACACAAACGGGGCCAGGTTACCTTGGAAAATATCCTACTTGCGCAGGATTCATGCCCACTGCCTTTTCAAGCAGCAGGCAAGTAGCAGCCAGCATCCTAATCACTACACCACTGGCACCCCAAAATAAATCTGTGTTACAGAATTCTCTACTTCATGGGTCTCAAACTACTATTGGTGTGTAGGTGGAATAGTAGCTCCGCAACACATCTGCATTCTAGGTTGTCTTTCCATCACCTATTTCCTATTCAATCTCTCCTTTCACCGATCCTCACCGTCATTACAACCAGCTGTCCACTTCAAGATATTTTGGAAGTATTACTCTGTTATTTTGTAAGAATTAGGTTGACTTTTGGCCATACTGGTCCCTGTAGCTGAGAGTTAGATTAATATTCTTGACTAACATCTAAAATATGTACTAGAACAATTATTTTATTTCAATTTTTATCTTTAGCGTTTTACCTTACTCTCGTACCTATGCTATTTGGCATGTACCATCCATGGTACATGACGTCCAGAATGAAAAATATTTTAAAACAGGAAGTTTTGCAATTTCTATAATACATCCCAAATTCACAGCAGGAATATAATTATATATTTTGTGTCATGAAAACATCATAAGACATAAAATATTGCAAATATTTTGCAAAAAGTGTTAACAAAATTTTCTAGATCTGGTGGGGGACAATGAAAATGCCTTCCATCGCGAAAGTGTTAACCCTTTGCCCGATTTGCCCGTACCACATACGGGCAAAAAAAAATGGGCCTTTGCGGATTTGCCCGTACCTGGTATGGGCAAATCCGGCGAAGAAATAGCTCAAACTGATTTTACCGTATTATTTTATGAGGTAGTTGAATGTATTCTCGCAGGGTGGCTCTATGTGTATGGACTGTAGTGGACTCTGTCGCCCAATATCGGTATTATTTCGTATGTTTAGAACATATCTTCACTACTTCTTGTCAACAGTGTTTTTGCGAGTGAGCAGTGATTTCTCAGCTGATTTCTTTCCCATTACAGTATATTTTCTCCACGGATGTGTTACTGCTTATCCAAATTATTATAATTTCAAGTAAGTGTTTTTAATGCCGCTAATTCCACATGGTTTTATTTGTGATTCATTGCGAAACATTTCTCGAGGAGTACAGTCATCTTCCTGTGTCAACCCAAATTGTTCTGCCACTTATAAAGCCATTACTAGGAAAGGGTTACTGTATAGCTATGGATAATTATTACAATTCCCCAGAACTAGCAGATATACTCGTTAAGAATCAGACTGATGTATTTGGAACCTTGAGGACGTCAAGGAAAAACATTCCACAGGAATTGAAAAATAAGAAGCTTAAAACGGGTGATATTGTAGGGTACCAACGAGGAAAGATTTGTGTCATGAAATGGAGAGATAAAAAAGATGTAGCTCTGCTCTCTTCAATTCATACAACCACCAAAGTTAGTGTTAGTGGGAGGAAAGGTGAAAACACGAAACCGGCGGTAGTAGTAGATTATAATGGAGTTATGGGTGGAGTGGATAGGATGGATCAAAATCTAACTTATTATCCAGTAATCAAGAAGCGGGGGCCGCAAATACTACAAAAAAAATTTTTATCATCTACTTGATCAGGCAATTTGGAATTCATTTGTGCTCTATAGGAAGAGTAAGGGTTCAAAAACACATCTAGAATACAGAATGGAGTTGGTGCAGCAGCTGATAGAGAAATACCACAGTGAAACATTCGGTGCCAAAGGGGGTCGTCCTTCGACGGAACCCAGTCCTCTAAGGCTAACAGGTCGGCACTTCCCTGAATATATCCCGCCTTCAGAAAAGAAACAGAATCCAGCGAGACAATGTGCCGTGTGTTGCTCATGGCGAGACAATAAGAATAAAAAAATTCGGAAGGAAACAAGATTTTTCTGCCGAGATTGTGATGTTGGTCTGTGTGCAGCCCCATGTTGTAGGGATTACCACACAAAGAAGGACTATTAGAGATTATATTTGCTGTTCAAAAATATGAACAAATAATTTGTTATGACCCATAAAACCATTATAAATAAAATATTTGATATTGAAAACGAAATACTAGATGGAAAACCTTTGTGTATCTAAGATCAGTTTTAAAAGTAGTTAAAAATTCTCTTGGTTAAAACATTCAATAAAAACATAAAAAATCTAAAAAACTGGAAAATATTGTTATTTAATGCCTTGCAATAATGCATTATTTCATTATCAGAAATAAAAAAAACCTGCCCTTTTTCCAAATAAAATCTTCATTAAAACTCATCAGTCAAAGGGTTAAGAGAAATGTTTACAAAAAAACCATGGTATAACTTAATTATTCTCCTTCATTGAAAAAGATGTGCAAGTGGCAGAAACATCACCATGAAATCATGTTTACTCATGTTACTTATGTTCAACTTGTGTTGTATACAATATCTAGTATACTGTATTCTTTCCACAATACAATTTGTTTGTTTTAGGCACACCTGGCTGTGGTGGAGTTTGGACTTCTCCAACTGGTGAGTTGTACTCACCTAACCATCCAGATACATATAGGCACAATGTTAACTGTGAATGGCTTATCAGGTTGCCTGTCGGAGATCGAATTAAGGTCACATTCTCCTCATTCTCCCTGGAGGGTTCCCGATCATGTAATTTTGACTATCTAGAGGTAAGTTTACTTGGTTTTACATTCATCATATCTAAATCCCTAAAGCAAATATCAATATTTTAATTCTTTAACATAATTCTTAGCATCATCCTCACCATAGGTAGTTTGTCTGTATATAGGTCTGTGGTTATTCTTGGTTAAATCTGGTTCTCCACATATTCCTCTTCTACACAGCCTTCTTCATATTTTAATATCACTCTTTCCCTTTCAAGTAGTCTATCAGCTGAAATCTTTTCCTACCTCTTTCTCTTTTTCCTTCCAGTTTTCCTTCTAGCATGTCTTCAATCATGCTCTCTCCCCTAAGGTAATGTCCGATCCAGTTTGCCCCTTCCTCTTTCTTATAGTCTGTATAATGAATCACTTCTCATCTATTCCTCTTACTACTTCTCGTTTTTTGTCCTATCAGTCCATTTTATCTACAACATTCTTCTCCATACCCACATTTCGAAGCTTTCCAAGTAGGTATTTTATATAATTTTTCCTTAGTGCTCATCTTTCTGCACCATACAAAACTATACTCCATGCATAGGATTTTATTAACTTCTTGCAGACATCTTATATGTTTCCCATTTGTAGGAATCTCTTTCTTTTGAAAGCGACTTTTGTTTTCACTATTTTAGTCCTTATTTCATCTGTACATTTTGCTTCTCTCGTTATAATGCTTCCAAGGTATTACCTGATATTCACATGGCTTTGAATTTTTTTGTATTTATTTCCATTCCACATCTTGAAATCTCCTGTGCCTTTTAGCACTTCTTGCATTTGTTTTTCTGCATGCATATCGAATAATAACAATAATAATAATAATAATAATAATGATCTTTACAACTTGTTTCACATATAGATTCCTGATCAATCTTTTGTCTTTCCAATCTGCAGCTATATTGTTTAATATCGTCATCAGCATTGCCCAGTTTATTTTATCAAATGCATTCTGCCAGTCAATGAAACATATGCAGAAATTTTGGCTGTACTCTCTTGCCCTTTCTGATATGATTCTCACTACCCTGATAGCATCTCTGGTTCCTCGTCCATTTCTGAAACCAAATTGATCTTCCCCTAGTATTTCTTCCACCTTTTTCTCTATTCTTTTATTAAGAATCCTTGTGATGATCTTCGAAGTGTGTTATAGTTGGCTTATCATTCTGTAATCTTTACACTCCATTGCCTTTTGTTTCTTCTTTACAGGGACCATTTTTACTTCTAGAAAATTCTGAAGCCACTCTCCTGTGTCTTAAATCTTATTAATTAATTTTGTAATCACTTTTAATCCTTCTGCTCCCATGACTTTAAGTACCTCTGCCATTATCTCATTGCTGCCTGTTGCTTTTCCTTTCTTTAGCTGCTGTATCACTTCTACTTCACTTACCATGATACTTTGTCCCGAGTTTTCTTCTTCATCATCTTTCTCTTCTTCAAGTTCTACTGAACTTGCCTGCTCAGAAAGAGTGGTTCAAATCTGACTATACAATATCATTTATGAAATTTTGAGTGAAAGGAAATTGCCAGAAGGGTACAAGTCGAGGCAGATGAAAACGAGGAATATGTTGACAGAGAAACAACTTATACCAAGAAACACATCAGCCTTGTATCTGACCTTTAATGGGCTTGTTTAGCAAGTTATTTAAAAGCAAGATGACAAGATACTTTCTGATGAATTGGTGTTATGTAGACTTGAAGCCCCAACAAGGAAAAGAGAGCAAACCCATTGAAGCAAAAATCAGTTTTAATTGTACAATGTTTATGTATTTGTTTATGTTATCGCTACTTCTATTTGAATGTTTTCATTATTTTACATGAAAAACTACAATTTTTTTTAAACAATTGAGAAAATACAGTTCAGAGCTTCTCAACGTTTTTGGAGGTGTGGAACCCTTCAGAAATTGGACACCACTTCACGGAACCACACATTGCTCTTCACACAAAAATATCTAAGGAATATAATACAATAACAAAGTAAATAAACCATACAGGAAAATGGCAAAACTTTACTCAGATGCTTTCTAAAATACTAGCATAAATGACATAAAAATTGACAAATAACAAAAATAAACAAGAAAAGGCAAATGACAGATGACAAAATAAGATTGATAAAGAGGCTCTTCCAAGATGTTATTTTAATGTTTGGCTATCTGTTAAACAAAAATATAATACACTACCATCTAACTGCCCCAAATTTTAACTGGTAAAATGAAATTACAAAAAGATTTAAAAAATAAAAATGTACTACGAAAATTGTAGAAAAATAACAATCTATTATATTAATTGTAAAAATTTCTCCGTCACATAATGCTGACATCATCAATGTCACATTTAAACATGTTTAAAAAAAAATTTCCGATTAGGTGGAAGGTTGAAATTTTGCAGGAATGTTTGATTCAGATATAAAAATTAAATGAAAAAAAAATACAAAAAAAGACCCAGGTTTGACTCCAGTGGGGCAATTTCCATTTCCCGTAAGATAACAAAGAGTGACTTTTTAAAGTGCAGGCTTTTATTCTTTTGGAAATTAAAATTAGAAAGAATTAATGTATGATCTTCGAATATAAGCAATGTTTTAGGAATATTGATGAAGTTTCTTATTCTATTCACCTTTTTCCGCCTACCATTCGAAATCTCTCATATTAAACATTTAAATAGGGATGAGACATTCGATTCCTCGAATCCCGCAAATCTTGAAAAAGATTCGAGATTCGAAAACTCGAATCTTCGTGCTTTTTTAGTCACTCGAATCTTTCGAATCCTAACCTAAAAAACCGTTAAACATTTTAACTCAAAACTTTGGAAAGATTAGTTTTATTGACGTCCAATTGAAGCGTTCATTAAAAAAGAATGTGACTGTTGCAATTTCAGTGGTACCCGGATCACCAATATCACCTCGTGGCGACCCAGAGCAAGTTCGAATGCTAGTTTTCTTAAATAAAAATCTCCATTGAAGATTTCTGCTCTTTTAGATTGTCCTAAAAGTGTTCAGTGTTCAGTACTTTTATGAACTCTTAAAATAAACAAGTTTTTGATTTTTCTGGAGAGAATTTAGTGTTCCATGTTTAGTGTTTATCTATGTTAACTCTTGAAATAATCCCCCCCTCTACACTTGCTTTGATTTAAAAAAGTTTTGGAAAAATGTAAAAAATTTGTACTGATACTCAAATATTTTTGTCAAATTATGTTGAGAAAATGAACCTCAAGATTCAAGAGTTTTAATTATGTACTTCATTAACAAAATTTCATTTGTATCTTCTTAATAAATATAAGTGTATTTTTAAAAACTGTATTCTTAAATTTATTTTTCATTAAACGCAGATTTCAAATTTTGCTTTAATTAAAAACTGTTAATTTTAAGTAAAAGTTTTTTCTTTTTTCCTCTTATCATTATTCTTATATGAAGGATTCGAGAGATTCGAGATTCGTGAGATTCGAGGGATTCGAGAACCATTTAGGATTCGGATTCGAGAAAATTTTGGATTCGTCCCACCTCTACATTTAAATCACATATTTTGGGAATATATTGGCTTTTAAACGGGGTGTTGTCTTGCCGACCACGTCATTGTTAAACTTTGAGAGCCAATTGTTGTCTTGATCCACATACTTGTAATATATACAAGTGCATAGAATGACTAAAATTATCGTAGGATTTTTCGCGAAATTACATAATCGTAATGGGACTGGTTTGGATGGAATTAAGTTTAGATTCTTTTACTTATCTAAACGACTATATAGATGTAGAGTAAGAGAGAGGGGGATGTGGGGAGGGAGATAGGAAGGAAGGGATATAGAATGGAAGGTACATGGAGAGCATGGGAGGTATAGAATTAGAACAGGAGGGATGGGAGGATAGAGATAACAAGGGAGATGGAGAAAAAAGGGAGGGCTATGGATTGGGACAGGAGAGAATGAGAGAGGGGTGCAGCATTTTAGCCTCCTACAGTTTATTGAGTTCTTCATCAGTTTTTCGGCAACAGACATTAGCCCTGATGAGACCGCTACAATCGTGCTAATTAACCAATAGACTTCTGTGAGAGGTACGCCCTCTTTTCGAGAAAAGATCGAACGAGGGGAGTTCCAAGCTGGCATCATTGGGAGCAAAACTGGGTAGGGGAGCGAGCAGTCATGAAAGTTGAAGGAGGGAGACTAGAGAGCAGGGCTGCCACTATTTTCTCAAAAAGTACGAAATCGAATAAGCAAAAGGTACCAAATATCCAGAAAAGGTACCAAAGTTAAAAAATTTAGTAAAAATGAACAATTATGTTTAAGCCGATAATTATATCTGTTAGATCTACTGATATAGTTGACAAAAATAGGTTGGGACTAATCTTTTATGGTTTAGAGTTTTATCCACTGATTTTAGTTATTCACACAACTTTCCCCAAACATTGCTGTAAATCAAGGATCCTCAACCTGGTACTCATGAGTACCATGGTGCTCTTTAGCAGTCTTGCCATGCACTTCTACTATGTTAAAAATTGTCTTTCCTAGTACCATTAATTTGATTTTTTTGGCTATTTTTTCTTAATGTACGAAAGGACATTTTCAATCACTTTGATTTTGATTTGATTTTATTTATGATCATTTCTACTATTATAAATGTATAATGGTGCTCACAGTGTGCTCTAGAATGTAACTTGGTTCTCGTCGCATTGAAAATGTTGTGGACAATTGCTCTAGATAATCAAGAATATACTGTTTGCCATAATGCATATGCCCTCTGAATATTGTAATAACAGTTAATGTGGGAAATTTTCATGTAACCATAAAGGTCACAAAATTGAATTTCACAAACATAATTTATCCGATTTTTTATAGCCTTGTTGTAGCTATATGAGATTCCCAAGACAAGCATTTTTAGGTGCTTGTTCGTAAATGTTTTCAGTTATAAGATGAGCTCAATGATTCCCTGTTGTATTGATTTTAGATTGCGATAAGGATGAGTGTATGCATTCATAAAAAAGTCAAACGTCATAATGGTTTTTAAAGTTTTAAATGAAGGCCAACAATTTGGAAATATGATGAAGGAACAGAAAGATAATCTTTATATACACTGAAAATTTTGGACCACTTTAGATTATCTCATGATAGAAAAAATAAAAACTTAAATAGCAAACTAACTTACTGTAGTTAATACATTTTAATTTATAATTTATATTGTAATGGATGAAAAAAATCAACATATTGTTGCAGCTCCTCATGTTTTGTGCTTAACCTCATTATAGATCATTTTAATCACTTATTAGTCTTTCGTTCTTATAAAGGATTTTGTTATTTCAGCTTAGAGATGGTGCAGATCAAGACAGTCCACTCATTGCTCGTCTTTGTGGAGATAATGTGCCTCGTCCTTATCAGTCCACTGGCAACGTTATGTTTCTACTATTTAATAGTGATGAATCTATCACTTCTGGAGGATTTCATCTGACATATGAAACTTGTAATTTTTAATTTTTCTCATTCCTTTTGAAATACTAAAATAGTTGCTCAAATGTTTTACTAAATATCTAACTTTTAAATTTTCTGCAGTGTGTGGAGGCGAGTATACAGAACCCAGTGGAATTATGCATTCTCCTTTTTACCCTGAACCTTATCCAGGATCTAAAGAATGCATATATCATATTTCCCTTTCTCCTGGAAATTCAATACAACTGGTATTTCAAGATTTTGATTTGGAGCCATCAACACAATGCTACTTTGACTATGTACAGGTAAACCAAAAACAAACTAATAGAGTTTATTTTTTGATCCCTCTATATAAATCTATTGCATGTAATGATAAATATCTATTAAGAAATCAGGAGTTCTCCTAAAATTTTGCTCAAAATTTAAGTTTAAATAACCTAAAACAATACATTGATCATAAATGTATTATCAAAATATAATGGCATACTGAAGTTTCTAGTCTATGGTATTCATATAAAAATTCCACAAAATTCAAGGTAAAAATTTCCAAAAGCAAAACCAAAGTAATTATTAAAAAGCATCAACAAGGTTTATAATTAAACCACTTGACTGGGCATGACGAGCATACTCGTCATGAGCACAGTGCAAACCATTTGAATGTGATGGTTATATTTGTTATCAAGCTTTTTTTTATCTTTCTCTATCAGCATGACCACCTTTTTTGTCATGAGCTTCCGCTCATATTCTTTCGTCATTTAGGTTCACATTTATGCAAACAGATGCCAGTTAGGCTAAATTTGCTGAGATGTAGACCCTTCGTCATGAAACCCTGCATGTGTTGTGTGAGATTGCATATATGCACCGCCCTGTCTGCAATTCTTAGATGTGCAATAAAATCTGTTTCGCACAAACATGCAAACTCAGACATCTGGAATTTTTACCCATTTTTCTTCTTTGACACATCTGCTGTTTTTACCAATTTTGCTTCTTTGACACGTCTGGTTTATGAGGGCTAATAAATATTTTCCACTACCTCTTGCAGAAACATTAATTTTGAGATGCGCTTTTTTCATAGGAAGGTTAGTTTTCCCATGGACTTAGTAGTACAAGCATTGAGAGTTTCCACATTATTCAGTCTAATTTTTCTATTTGTTTTTATGAAAAATCTTCAGTGAATATTGTGACATGGCTTCCACAAGTAAATGGTCAAAGATTTCAGGTGAAGATATTCACAATATTTTAGAAGAAAGTGATGGAGAATTCAGTGATGATAGAGATGTGTACATAAATACTGACATTAACGATAATGAATTCAATGCAGAAACTTTGGTTGATAAGGTATTAAAATTTAGATTTCTTTAGCAAATTATTGTTAATAAAAAATTGTTATTTTACACGTTTCAATATGTTACTGTAAGTTGATTGAATTATTTGTAGGATACCTAGACTGTCTGTGTAAACAAATGCATCATATTTAGGACTTTTATTTTTAATCAATTCCACAGTTTTATTTTTACTTAAAATCTTTTGTTATAAAGAATTGTTTTTCTATTTTTCCTCAATATCAAATAACATATAGACTATTTCTTTGTAATTGATTTGTCTGAAAACATATAGAAAAACTTTTGTTCTAAAATTAAAAATTTAATTGTTATAAAATTAATTGTTAATAACAAATGTGAATTGATGAATTTTTAATACATTATTGTAGATTAAATTCTTTGGGCTAAACCTAGACTGTCTTCATTTAGGTAAGCAGATACTACCATATCTACCAGCGTATAGTGCGCACCCTTGTATAATGCGCAGGGAGGTTTTCAGCCTCTTAATCTATTATTTTTCTATATACCCGCGTATAATGCGCACAGATTTTTTTTAGCGTTACTGTTCCAGACTAAAGTAGATGGTGTAACGTGTTCTAAGGCAATGATCGAATTATTGGTATTATGTATTGGTAACATAATGAAAGTGCGAAATGAAATTTTCAAATAACGTTCCAAAAGAACGTCAGCTAACTCAATCATTACATACATTGTTTACTTACAAGGTGATATTAGGATATACACAATAAATAGAATTATATTAATTTCATAGTATGGCATATGACATTGTTTGAGCTAATAAAATGAAGGAATGACGATAATCCTATTTTTTACATAAATTTTTGTCATGCCTGAGGTGGACGGGTTCGCCCAACCTTCAATTTTACCCTTATTAGAACACTCTGGAGCACGTAAACACGATAGCAAATAACCATAATTAACTACAGATTCTAAGAATCAAGAATAAATCACGTATGAATGCTGAGAGAAAAGTAGGGAACGATAACTTTATTTAGTTCTACAAGAAGCATCAACTCCCAGTGTACTTAAAGGCATCAGCTGTCATTGTTTCTAATTATAAGTAGTACCAGTACCTCACCACCAGGCCAGGCGCTGGTGTAGGGTGACGTCATGCGTAAGATGCCGATTCCGATAACAACATCGAAGGAGAATGGTCCAGTGATGAATAACTTCTTGGCTTTTAAAATGAATAAATACTGAATTCATTCTTTTCATATCTAAATAATGAATGTTTGTAGAATTAATTAATAAATTTTAACTATTATCTATCTTACTTTTCGTAAAAATCACCAATAAAATTATGAGGATACCCGGGCAGTAATTACTGCGCCAAAATTGTGGAAATAGGGGGTCAAATGAAAATAGGGAGATTATGTACCCTCATATAACACACATCCTAATTTTTAACTCAAATATTTCGAGAAAAAAAAGTGTGCATTTACGGTGCTTATATTTAGTAGAAGTACAAGTTTTATGCTAAATCCAACTTTTACCACTGCTTCGCTTCTTTGATTGTTAAATATTGCCTCCTCTTGCAGTCCTTTTTTCCTTTAAATTTACACTGAGTTGGTTTCATCAAGCAAACACAGCATTCAGGCCTGTGTGATTTGTCCAAATATTGCTGAATGAAGTGGCGTTCAGTTAGTCGAGCTTCAGGCAATGGGTCGTCTGATTTTCTTCCCCTCTTAGCAGACACCGGTCTTCTGTAGTTGAGTAAGAGTCCTTCAATCACTGCATGGCGATAAGTAGGGGCAGATATTTTTTTCCTAGTAGCTATGATATAGGTGATTCACCCATTGACAAGGGCTGTCTCAATCATAAAATACCACAAAAGACGATAGCACTTTATTCTTGTGTGTGTTTTCCTTGTAGCTATGATATAGGTGATTCACCCATTGGCAAATCTATGCATCTTTCTACTCTGCTTCATGTAGTGGACTTTACTTCAGATGAAGTATCATTTTCCTCCATTTCAGAATCACTATCACCAAATGAGCTCTCACTTGAAGTGTCACGAAGTCATTATATTCACCTTCCGACTCTGAATCAGCAAATAAAATGTTAACTACGTCATCTTTTAAAAGATTTTTACGACTTGAGGAAGCCATTCTGTATACAATCTAACAAGGGATGGAAAATTTTCAAAAAGTTTCAACTATTGACAAAAGATGTCGCACACATACAGCTAATAATTTCATGCATAAATGTAAGCACCATAGTGATGAGAAAAGTGAACTCACATTAATGCGAATTATGCAGTACATGGAACCTATCCCTCTGTGCATAAATGCGAGCACCGCAGCGAAAGTAAAATTGCTTGCATTCATCTAAAAAGTAAACCTACTTAATTCAACTGTCTTAGCTGTGTATAAGGCATGCATGTTGTGATTTTGTATTTATTTTTTTATAAAATTTCTATTTAAAAATGCTTCTGAACAATAATTGTAGAATACATATTCCACTTTAATATTTGTCCACATTTTAAAATTATTTTTCTCTTTAATATAGATCCGTGATGGAGACTATGAAAATTCCACTTTGATAGGAAACTATTGTGGCAGCATAGAAAGAATTCCACAACCTATTATTTCTACCTTTAATCATCTCTGGCTAAAATTCAAGACAGATAACTCAGTTCATCAACGTGGTTTCATGGCTAATTATTCTTCAATTGACCATAGTGAGTATAGACTAAATTTTTTCTCAAGAGAGTTCTTAATTACAATTTGGAATGGAAGAATTACAACATTTTTTCATTAGATTTTAGCTAAAACCAGTCAATCGGAAGTGGGTGTTTACTCTTTTCATATCTGTTTTTACTTTCTCCATATACTAAGTATAGAGAAAGTATTATTTTCATATATAAATCGAATTCGAGATTTCAATGGAAATACATGTTTTAAGGTCGCCTGAACATGTTTCAACTATTTTCTTGATGTCTGTGGGTGTGTCTGTGTGTGTGTCTCTGTGTGCTTGTGACCGGAATTTTGTGTGCGCTCTTAACTCAAAACCCATTAATCAGATCAATGCGAAATTTTTTATTTGACATTTCTGTTAAAGGGAAAAGAACAAATTAGTTTTTGGTAAATATCGGTCAACTGGAAGTTGGTGTTTACTCTTGTCACATCCGTTTTTTGGAATATTTGTTTTAATATTTGATGAATGTAAAAACATACTGGAATAAGAGTTGTAGGAAATTTAATTTTCTACAACCTTTGTTTGAAACATTTTCCCATATAATGCATTGTTGAAAAGGTATTTTTAAAACTAAATTTTTTAACTGCCACCACCACACCACCTACTGGTGACTATTGTAAACAATTTACACTCCTTTTTATTTCCTTAATTGTTGGAGCTTTGGGGCTATAGTATCCAATAGCAGAAGCCTATGGTATCTGTTCTTTTTATAGTCTTTAAAATTTTGGCATAGTTCCTTAAAATATTTATTATCATTTAACCTATTTGTAATTTTTAGAAATATTACAGATATGGAGAAAGTCATGTGATGTTCACATAAGATTTTTTATTTAGGAAAACTATAACTTTACAGCTTTTTTCCAAAATATTAGCTCCGAATTATAATGCCAACTGCCACACTGAAATATATTTCTCGGGTATGCAAAACTCAATGAATTGTGCGCGCAGTCATTATGTGGTGATGGTTAGCAACATGTTAGCCTTCTAGACATTTGATTTTACAACAAATGAGATGACTGAAGTTAATTTCATATCTCTCTAAGTGAATATTTTTCCTCTACAAAGTAATAAAACTTGAGTTTATTAATCAAAATATAGCTTTATTTAATGTGAATCAATTTATCTTACTCATTGGAAAAGAAATTATTCTTTCCATTTCTTTGCTATGATAATAAAATTTGAATAGACCAAACTAATATTACTAGAGTAATTGTCCATCAAAATAATTATGGGATTCAATAATTGAAAATTAGGTGAACCAGTTTTATCTCACAATGGTTTTTGTCCCAGGCTCATATTTTATCTAAAAATATTAAGATTTTTATATTACAGGTAGTCCCTGCTTAACACAAATTTGTTTAACACGAACTTCATTTTTGCAAAATTTACCAACTGAAGAACCTGTTCACCTTACATGAAGAATTCTTAGTTTTACACGAGTTGCAACACAATCCATTGCATAAAAAATGAAATAAAAAACGTTGCCATTAAGGCAACATGTATATTAATTTATATTTATTTGTAAAATACAAGGATAATACATAATTTGCAGTCTAAAGTCAAAGTAGAATTTCAGTCTTTTTTGTGGTATTAAAAAAAATTAATTTAACAGTTATCCAAAAAAAACAAACAGCCTATTACAGTGGATGAAATAACAAGGATAACAACAACATAATGAAAAAAGAAATACACACACACACGCATATATATATATATATATATATATATATATATATATATATATATATATATATATATATATATATATATATATATACATGGATGGCAACAAGATGTTGGGATGAGGAAGCCCAGTGAACACTCACCAATCAGACGACTTCAGGTTGGCGAGGCCCTGGGGCAGCATGAAGGATTGTTTTGAGAGCTTCGTGGATACCAGGAAGGAAAAGTGTCGTAAGAGTGAGTGGAGGGGTAGATGCAGGAATAGTGGGTGTGTGAGGATGAGATCCATTGTGGGTAGGCGTCATCGCCCTATGGATCTGTTCGCGGACCAAGACTGGAGGGTAACCACGTTTGAGAAGAGCATCCTCGAGGACAGAGTAATACTCTAGAAGGGATGCTCTATCGGAACAAAGCCTCCATCCTCGACGAGCAAGGGCATAGGGGATAGAGGTTTTGGTATGAAGGGGATGGCAGCTATCAAAGTGGAGGTATTGGAGGCTGTTGGTGGGTTTGATGTGAACACAGGTGCGGATTTGGCTGTCTTGAAGGTAAAGATCGACATCCAGGAATGTGATGTGGGAGGTAGAGGATTGGTGGGTGAAGGACAGTGAAGGATGGGAGGAGAGACACGAGAGAAAGGAAAGGAGAGAGTCAGGTCCATGCGTCCAAATGAGGAAGACATCGTCGATGTATCTCAGCCACAAAAGTGGTCTGAGTGGAACGTTGAGGAAGAGTCTTTCCCATTCTCCAAGGTAGCAATTGGCGTATGAAGGCGCCATTCGGGTGCCCATTGCAGTGCCTCTAATTTGAAGGTAGTGACGACCATCGAAAGAGAAGTTGTTCAATTTGAGCACCATTGCTGCCAAGTCTAACAAGAAATGGGAGGAAGGTCTTGCGTCGGGTGGTCTTGAGTCCAGGAGTTTACTAAGGGCAGAGAGTCCATCATCGTGGGGGATGTTTGTGTAGAGGGAACAGACATCGATAGTGGCCAAAATGGTATTGGGTGGGAGAGGAAAGGGGAGGTGTTTGAGACGTTTGAGAAAGTGGTTAGTGTCTTGGATGAAGGAAGGGAATTGAAGGGAATTATATATACATTTTAATCTCTCCATAAACATACTGCGGCGGCCGTTAAAAATGTTTAAATTTTAAACAATTGGAAAAATATTATTTCACTTCTACAACTACAACTTTAAAATTTGGCAGAAATGTGTAGCATTAGTACCACAGAATGGAGAAAGTATAAAATTTGTAAAATTGCAAAGTTTTGGGATTGTTTTAATCTATCATTTTTTCTTAAGGGAAAAACGAAAATCGCTCTGGAGGTGAAGTATTTTGAATTAAAAAAATATTTGTAATGATGAAATATGAAAAATGAATGTTTTTTATGTTGATATGATTTGCTTGCAGAACGCAAGCACCAACTACTAGTATGTTATATCCTCCTCTGTAAGAGTCGTCGATATATAATGATAACAGGAAAATACTAATGTTTAGGCACTTCCAGATGAGCTGGAGATTCGAAATTTTTTTCTTATGTAGGATTTTGTGCAAAACCGACTAGAGAAAACGAAAATCTTGAAAAAGTGCAACAATGCGGCCGCTAAAAATTCGCAATTGTTTAAACAAATTTTCAAGGTTTATGTATTTCCGAATGTGCCACGGAGTTGAAATTTTTTTTATTAGTAGAACTCTTAAAAAAACGAAATAGGGATTATACAAATTTTGATATTTTAATTTGTTTGGCAGTTAAAAATTCTTAAAGTTTAAACAAATAGATAACTGTTTAGGTACTACGGGATGAGCTAGGAAGCTGAAATTTTTAAATTATTTACGGAGCAGTAAATTTGCACAAATAAATATTTCAATTTTACCATATATGAATTGCGGCGGCCGTTAAAAATTGTTTAAATTTAAACAATTAGAAAAATATTATTTTACTTCTAGAAGTGCTACAACTTTAAAATTTGGCTGAAATGTGTAGCATTAGTTCCCCCATAATGGAGAAAGTGTAAAATGTTTACAATTGCAAGATTTGGGGATTGTTTTAAACTATTATTTTTACATGTGGGAAAAACGGAAATCGCTGCGGAGGTGAAATCTTAAGAATTAATAGAATATATGTAATGATGAAATATCTGTCTGAAAAATTATTGTTTTTTCAAGGTGAGATGAAATGCTTGCAGTATGCAAGCACCTTCTACTAGTATCATTATATATCGACGTTTATTACAGAGGAGGAGATAACATATAGGAGGATACTAATGTTTAGGCACTTCCATATGAGCTGGAAATTTGAAATTTTTTTCTGTGGTAGCATTTTGTGCAAAACCGACTAGAAAAAACGAAAATCTTGAAAAAGTGACACAATGCGGCCGATAAAAATTCGCATTTGTTTAAACAAGGTTTATGTATTTCCAAATGTGCCACGGAGTTGAATTTTTTTTATAAGTAAAATTCTTTAAAAAAAAACAAAATGATGATCATACAAATTTTGATATTTTAATTTGTTTGGCAGTAAAAAATTCTTAAATTTTAAACAAATAGATAACTGTTTAGACATTATCGGATGAGCTACGAAGCTGAAAATTTCAAGTTATAAACAGAGTTGTGCATTTGCACAAATAAACATTTGAATCTCTCCATAAACATATTGTGACGGCTGTTTAAAAAGTTTAAAATTTAAACAATTGGAAAAATATTATTTCATGTCTAGAAGTACTACAACTTTAAAATTTGGCAGAAATGTGTAGCATTAGTACCCCATAATGGAGAAAGTATAAAATTCTTAAAATTGCAAAGTTTTGGGATTGTTTTTATCAATTATTTTAACATAATGGAAAAACAAAAATCGCTCTGGAGGTGAAATATTTAGAATTAAAAATTTTTTTCATCATATATATATACATACGTATATATGCCAAATTACAATCCAAGTATAGTATGCTTGGGTTTCCATTACATTCTCCATTTTACATTTGTCTGGAAAATTGTACATAGACATAGGTATATTTACGTCAGGAACATACTTTTTCGAAGTTTGAATAGTGTTCGTTTTTCCACCTCTTGAGCTACAACTATTTTAAAATTCATGTTATAACTTCATCGTATTCCTCTGTTAACTTGGGATTTGGAAGAACCATTTTTCTCAACGAGATCAACATCCTTTTTGTCACTCATTTATAAAATAATGGATTGGTAAAAACTTGCTAAGGTAGGTACAAAGAATACGCCGACACACTGATAGCTTCAATTCAATGACTAATGAGGAGTTCCACCGCCGATCTATTTTCGACTCATGTGCTTTTCAAGTACGTGGTAATACGTATGCCTAATGTGTTTAGAATGTAACAAGTATTTTGTATCTCTTAACATACGTGCAGAAAGTATGGTGATTTTTTGAAACACGATTTTACAATCTTTTAAAATTATATTACTCAAATATACTTTTAAAATTACTATTTTACCAAGAGAGCATGCACGCACCACCAATTCAAAACAATTTTTGAGAGCGGATATAGGGCTGCCAGGGGGACAGCAAAAACAACCAATGAATAGTTTGTCTTTGCACAATGAAGGGTTGGATTTGAATTTGATCAACATATCTGTCCACACAGTTTCACAATTAGATTACAGGTCAACATGGCACCTTTAAACAAATGTTTTAAAACAAGCATAATGCCAAAATGATCACGGTGATCATTCTCAGATCCCAACAGATTAAAATATAAGAAAATAGCCACAGCAAGAGCAGCAAAGTCTTCTGAACAAAGACAAACTCGACTTCAATCTCAACGACTTAGACAATGGCAGTCTTTTAAAGTTGCAGGTGTTGAATTGTCAAATGGCTTTTTCTCATGGACAATTGTATATAGCTACATCTAGAGAAGGATGCAAGAAAAATGTATTTATTTGGGAAAAAGATGGGAAGACAAGAAATATTATATACCAACAAGCATTACAATAAAAATTAACTTGGTTTAATTACTTAATTTATTCTCAAATCTTCTTAAAATTATTTTGTCTTGATTTAAAAATCCAAGCAACACTGGGTATATTTGCTAGTGTATAAATGAAAATGTATATACCTACTGTAATAGGACTATCTCTCTCTCTTGCTCAAACGCATATCCCTTGTATTTTATTTGATTTCTTATGGTATTTATTAATTTGCTTAGCATGAATTGGCCTAACTTGATGCTTTTTAGGAACATCTCTCTGTTACATAGTTACTTATAGTGCAATGCTCTCTCTTTCTCTCTCTCCCTTTCTCTTTCTTCCTTTCTCTCCCTCCCTCTCTCTTTTCCCTCTCCTCGCTCCATCTCTTCCTCCCTCCTCCCTCATTACCTATCTCTCTCTCTCCTCCTTATCTCTTTCCCTCCCTCCCTGTCTCTTTCCCTCCCTCCCTGTCTCTTTCCCTCCCTCCCTACCTCTTTCCCTCCTTCTCTATCTCTTTACCTCCCTCCCTGTCTATTTACCTCTCTATCTATTTCCCTCCCTCTCTCTTTCCCTCCCTCTCTCTTTCCCTCCCTCTCTCTTTTCCCCCTCTTTCTTTCCCCCCTCTCTCTTTTCCCCCCCCTCTCTCTTTTCCCCCCTCTCTCTTTCCCTCCCCCTCCGCCTGCCACCCCCGTTCCTGTGACGCCTGCCATCCCCTTTCCATAGTGTCCCCATAGTGCACTCTCCCTAGTGCTCATTCCCAAGTGGTTCCGGTGCATCAAATTTCCCCTTATTCGGTTTCTCTCTTAGTTTTCTGTGCTGTGTTTATTTTAGTGTTTTCCACTGTTTTAGTGCTCCTTTTCCCGTGCCGAAGTGCCCTTCGTGTTGGCGTAAATCCTATTTAGTGGTGTTCATTGTCTCTCGGTGTGCTTCTCATTTCCTCCAACCAGTGTTAAGTGCAATCCTCTCGCATCCCCCTTAATCAACCGTAGCGTCCACTTCCATTTCAGTGCTCTTTATCCGATTAAGTTTAGTAGTGTTTAATTCCTACCAAGTGTTTTCCTCTAATGCTTTAATTCATCTCTGCCTCTATTTTTTTTTCTACCAGTGCTACTTTAGTGTTGTGTCTCATTCATTATTTCTTAATAATTAATTTGTATTCTTATTATTGTTACTTAGTCATTGGCATATACTGTAGCATTACTTCTCCGCTATGTGTGCTCTTTCCCGTGTGCATTAATCAATTTATTATAGCCCTTCTCAACCACTTCTTTACCTGAATCATCCTCTACATAGAGATATATATATATATATATATATATATATATATATATATATATATATATATTTTTTTTGGCCGCTTACTCAACTACCCGCCAAAATGTCTGTCATTGAGCCTTCCACCAAAGCTTCTCTTCAGCCTAATTCTACTCTTAACCCAAATGCACCTGCTTTCGTCCCGTCACACTGCAGGGTGCCATACCTAAACCCTAACGCCCCTGAATTTTTCCCACTGGTCAGACCAAGCATCCACAGACGAACTCATTATCACACTCCTCATCTTACCACCAACCGTCCGCCTCCTTCCCATAATGGCTTTCCCCGACCCATCCCAGTTCCAACACATTGTCTTCTTACAGAAGAACTTAAACCTTTTCCCCGATCCTTCCAACTTATCTATCTTAACGCCCAAAGCCTTGTCCCTCATTTCGACGAACTGCGCTCATTACTCCCGCCCAACGACCTACATGCTATTACCATGTCCGAAACGTGGCTGAAACCCGCTATCTCGAGCTCTTCTGTTGAAATACCTGGGTATAACTTGTTTCGCAATGATAGGATAGGGAAAGGAGGAGGGGGAGTAGGAATCTACGTCCGTAAAGACCTTGCTTGTAAAGTAATCGCCACCAGCGACGCACAATACTCCCGCAGACCTGAATATCTCTTCCTTGAAGTAGTCGTCAATTCAAAAAAATATTGTTAGGAATCGTTTATCGTCCTCCAAAAATTGGTTATCTATCTGACATTGACGAGATCATTGCCAACTTAAGACACGATTATGAGCACTTAATTATATCTGGTGACTTTAATGCAAATTTTGCCTCAAGCTCCTCCGATGCTGTCTTTTTTAAAAACTCTTTTACATCGTACAACCTCAGCATACTACCTTTAAAACCCACAAATAACACTAAAAACTCTTCCACTTGGATTGACATATTAGTTACTGCTAACCCAGATAAAGTTTGCACACATGGTCAATTACCTGTCCCGGGCATTTCCTCCCATGACTTAATTTTTCTAGCCTACTCACTAAACTCTCCAAAATTTAAGCAGAAATTTATCTCCCAACGAAATTTTAAAAACCTTGACTATGATAGTTTAATATCCGAAGCTGCGTGTCTTCCGTGGCACACTATTGAATATGCAGACGACATAGACGCAAAAATTGAAGCACTTAACACTTTTCTCTTACATCTACTCGATAAATACGCACCCATCAAAACCACACGCGTCTCTAAACCTCGCGCCCCGTGGATAACGGCCGATTTAAAACTATTGATGGCTCGACGCGATTCAATTTTTCGTCTCTTCAAATCAAATAAATGCCCAAATACGTTCAATACCTACAAAAATATTAGAAACAAAACCAAGCAACAGATTAGAAATGCCAAAATAAAATTCGCTTATTCTATATCCGCCTCCAATATTACAACATCCGCCTTATGGAACAATCTGCGACACCTTGGAATTGGCAAGTCCAAGGATTCTTCCTTACCTCCAAACATATCACTAGATTCTCTTAACGAGAGCTTCTCGACGAATCCAACAACAATCGACATAGAACGAAAACGCAAAGTAATTAGTAGTCTTACTGCAAAAGCGAACGAGTCATCCGGTTCTCCACAATTCCACTTTAAAGCTGTTTCGCAATTTAACGTACTTTCAGCAATACGCAGAATCAAAACTACAGCCCAGGGTGCTGATGGTATTCCTATAATTATTATAAACAAATTAATACATCTATTACTCCCCGTACTCACTAACATTTTCAACCACTCTTTATTACAGGGAAAATTCCCATCGCAATGGAAACACGCGTTAGTCCGCCCAATTCCTAAGAAATCTCTCACCGCAAACAATGACTATCGACCGATTAGCTTTCTTCCCACTTTATCAAAAGCCCTGGAGCGACTTGCACACGAACAGGTAGCAGATTTTCTCGACATTAATCATCTACTTGACCCCCATCAATCTGGCTTTCGGAAGTCTCATAGCACCACCACCGCGCTAATTAAAATAACTGATGATATTCGCAGACACATGGATGACAGAAAACTCACGGTACTAATATTGCTTGATTTTAGTAAAGCGTTTGACTCAGTAGATAAAGACATACTCCTAGCAAAACTCCGCTGCATGAGATTCTCTTCATCCTCAATAGAGTGGTTCTCTTCGTACCTTAGCAACCGTTCCCAGCAAGTCATCTACAACGATTCCTTGTCCTCTCGGCTTAATGTTAACCAAGGCGTATCGCAGGGCTCAATTTTAGGTCCTCTATTGTTCTCTTTATTCATAAATGATTGTTCTCAATACTTAACTTACTCCAAGCATCATTTGTACGCCGATGATCTCCAAATCTACTTAGACACAAAACCCAATAACTTATCTTTTTCCATAGCTAACATAAATCATGACTTGGCCCAACTTCAAGAATGGAGCTACGATAATTTTCTCACCATAAACCCCTTGAAATCTCAAGCCATTTTAATCGGTTATCCGAAACTACTGGCATCTATAAACCTTGCAGAATCAGTTCCTCTGTCTTTGAACGGCTCAGTTATACCCTATTGCAAAATCGTAAAAAATCTCGGGATTCTAATTAATGAAACGCTCACCTGGAATAATCATATAATAAAAATCTGCAAGACGGTAAACTCCTCCTTACACTCTCTAAGGCCTCTCGTTAACATTCTTCCCTCGTCACTAAAAATACAGCTAGTGACCTCCCTAATTTTTCCTCACTTCGATTATTGTGATGTTGTATACCAGGACTTATCAAAGGAACTCGCCATTAAGCTACAACGTTCTCATAACGCCTGCATCAGATTCATATTTAATCTTAAAAAATCTGACCATGTCTCAGAATACTTCCGTCGACTCTCCTGGCTAAAACTTGATTCCCGAAGAAACCTTCACCTTCTCTCTCTATTGTATCAAATTCTAAATAACAACATCCCTTGTTATCTTTCATCAAATTTTGTCACCATTAATACAGTTCACCATTGCAATACCAGAGGATGTGATAAACTACTAACTCCACTTCATAGAACAGAAATTTACAACAAATCCTTTACTGTCACTGCTTGTAAACTCTGGAATGGCCTTCCAACGTTAATAAAAAACTCTCTATCTCTAAGCACTTTTAAAAGCTTGTATTACAAGCATCTTCTCTCACTTCCCATGCATTGAACCACTTTCTATCTTTTCTTTCAGGTTGTCACAAGATTGCGCTTATTAGGCATAAATTTATAATTTTATTTTATTTATTTTTCCTGTATCATAATGACGATGTAATCTCCCAGGCATACCTTACCCTACAATCCCTGTTCCCCTCTCATCCCCCTCCCTCATATGGATATAAATGTATGTACATATGTTTTTATTTATGAATGTTTTTTTTCTCTGTTTCTCATATTATTGATTTTTTTTTCTTTTCCTTCCCCTGAACTATTTAGGAATTTTCGCGGTTTTTTACACCTCTCTTCTCTTCGTAGGTGTTTTCCGCAGTGGGAATTTTTCTGTGTTAAAACATGACCGATACACAGTTTTTTATGACCCACAAAACTAACATTCTTTGGTAATGCTCTGTTATCTACTAACAAATATATTAACTTGTAATTAATTTGTATTTTGTTAAAATCTGTATGTATTTAATTCCTCTTATTTTGTAAATATTGTAATTACTTATATGACGAAAGGGTTAAATGTAAGATGGGACTACATAGTCTCAATTTCGCCCTAATAAAGTCGTTTGTCTGTCTGTCTGTCCCCCTCTCTCTTTCTCTCCCTCTCTCTTTCCCCCCCCCCTCTCTCTTTTTCCCCCTCTCTCTTTCCCTCCCTCTCTCTTTCCCTCCCTCTCTCTTTCCCTCCCTCTCTCTTTCCCTCCCTCTCTCTTTCCCTCCCTCTCTCTTTCCCTCCCTCTCTCTTTCCCTCCCTCTCTCTTTCCCTCCCTCTCTCTTTCCCTCCCTCTCTTTTTCTCTCCCTCTCTCTTTCCCCCCCCTTCTCTCTTTCCCTCTCTCTCTCTTTCCCTCCCTCTCTTTCCCTCCCTATCTCTTTCCCTCCCTATCTCTTTCCCTCCCTCTCTCTTTCCCTCCCTCTCTCAACTCTATATCCCTCTCTTTCTCTCTCTCTCCCCTTCTTTCCCTCTCCTCTCTGTCTTGCCATTCATATCCCTGCCTCTCTTTCCTCTGATCACATTTTTCTCTCCCTCTCTCCTCTCCTAATCTATCGCTCTCCAACTTTTTTATATTTTTCCTGAATCCTGCAAAAGTAGGATTTTTTCCAAGCTCTCCTGGCCCCCTGTTTGTGTGGTTTGAGGAGACCCTGCAAAGTCAGAGTTCCGTCCTTCGGAAGGGACGTTAAGCCATTGGCCCCCTTGGTGCTCTTCATTAAAAGTAGGCTAATCTGGCACTGGATTTATCTCCTTCCTTGTGATTGTGTTTGGAGTGGAAGGGGTTATGGCTATAATAATCCAAGAGGTTGATTAGCAAAAAGTGTGCACATACTCCATCTTTTTTTCCATCTCCTTCTATCTCTTTTCTCCAATCATTTTCTAATTCTATCCCTCCCTGCCTCCCTATCTCCTCCCCACATCCCTTCCTTCTATCTCTACATCCATATTTAGATAAGCAAAAGAATCCATACTTGATGCCAGTCACATTAGGATTGTGTAATTTTGCAAATCCAACAATGAGGGTTGCCATGATGGCAAACAATTTTTCCTTAAAAAGTATGAATTTTGGCATTAAAAACAAATTTGAGCACCGATTTTATTTGCCCATTTGAAAATCGACAGTAGAAAAATAAATTGTCATTCTTTTAGGTATTCATTGGTTTAAGTTCTTAGTTTGTATGATGATTATATTATATTTTGAAATGGTAATGAAAAAAGGCTTTCATGCAATGTTGCAACTCTTCCTATGTTATTCATATGGAGAGAAGAAATGCTACTGTAGTCGAACCCATGATGTTACGGTAGACTTTGAAAAGTCTAAAATTTAAAAGGGGTAAGGCCAAGTAAATTCTGAAAGTATGATCCAAATTGGAAATATAGTTCTTGACTCATTAGCATTTATATGTACAGGTATACCCCGATTTATGTTTCCCTGATTTAAGTTGCTCTGATTTATGTCAATTCAAGGTTATGTCATCAATCAATTAATACCTGTGTATCAATTTCCATTGTTTTTATCAAAGTTACATTGTAAGAGGTCAAAGGTTCTTTAAAATTTTTATTGCCAACTTCCTGAAGCTATTATTTGATGAAATACTAAATAAAAATCAATATCTACTCTATAATAAAAAATCTAAATAAACAATGATCTTAAATCTATTCCATCACTCCAAACTCTGGCCAATGCTCTCTAGGTGTTTGTTTAATATATTGACTTTGAAGAGTTTTGTAATGAGGGAACCAACTGAGTGAAAAAATTGATGAATTTGGACATGAAATGTTCAGAATACCCAGGCTCAGCAGCAAATTTTTCATATCCAAGTTGATTGAGGAGTCACATGATATCTGACTATAGTGAAATCCCCATTTAACCTTTTTTGTATCTTAAATAGAGTAATACCTTAATGGGTAATCTAAAATTGAAAGAGTAAACGAGTAAACACAAATATTAAGAGTACAGATTAATTGAAAGGTAAGCTTCCTGTCAAGTTACAGGCTTTTTATATGGAATATACAAGTATGGAAGGTGTACTCCATGTCGGAGTACAGTTTCCAATACGTTCTTTGAGATCGACAAATTTAAAAAAAATTCCCAGTACCAAATTTCATCAAAATACATCCTATGGTTCTTGAGTTGAAGTATACATTGTAAGCTAAATGTATTTCTTTATGTAAAGTAGTTGTAATTATTGTCTGATTTTAACCAAAATCTGAATCCATTGACAAATTTTAGTAAAACTTCCCAATACTAAATTTCATCAAATTATGTCCAGCGGTTACAGAGTTGTAAAAGAGGCACGTAGAATACGTGTAGGTCTTCGTGTAAAGTGATCGTTATTGTAGTCCGATTTTAACCAAAATTGGAATCGGTTGACCAATTTTAGTAAAACTTCCCAACACCAAATTTCATCAAAATATGTCCAGTGGTTCCAGAGTTGAAACAGAAGTACATTGTAAGCTACATGAAGGTCTTCATATAAAGTGGTCATTATTGTAATCCGATTTAACCCAAATTGAAATCTGCCAACAAATTTTAGTAAAACTCCCCAATACCAAATTTCATTAAAATATCTCCTGAGGTTTCTTGTGTGGTAAAAATTTTTAATAATTTTATTATTTTTTAATGAAAAAAAAATCGAAAATTTTAAAATTATATAAACACACTAATTTCCTTTCTTTGAATTAATCGTTAACTTTATGTTTTACGGGAAAATTTATTTTTAAAAAATGTGTATTTAATTATTTCATTGAACTTATGTTCACTCAGATGAGTATTTAATGAAATGCTTGCAAATACATTGTAAAATACATGTAGGTCTTCATGTAAAGTGGTCATTACTATGGTCTGATTATAACCAAAATTGGAATTGGTCAACAAATTTTAGCAAAAAAAATCCATGTTCACGTAATGAAGTCGCCACAACTTTTGTGACGTACATAACAGATGTCTTAAGGACTAAAGGTGGATTAAGAAAACATGGCACAACAAAATATTGAGTTCATTTATCATAACAATGTCGGTATATTTTGCATCATTGATGAATAGTGTGAATTATTGCATTACACCTTCACTGAATAATATCTTTTTGTGTCGCATAATGTAAACGCACCTTAAATCGAGGCGATATCCGTCTAGAGACAAGAATATTGTTTCTTAAATGCAGGCAATTCACAAAATCAAGAAACACTAAATCGGGTAATATAATACATTATTTTTATGGAGCTTTGTTTGGGGCCACAAAAAAGCAACCTTAAATGCGGGAAAACCTTAAATGAAGAAACCTTAAATCGGGATTCCACTGTATTAGTTTCCACTTCTAAAATTTGTCGTGATTATGATGAATTTTTCATTGAAGTGAAATTATGATTCTTAGAGAAACTAAAAATATTGGCACTGTAACAGTGTTAATATTTCTAATTCACTTTAAAAATTGTCTCTGTAGTCCTTAACACTATTATCCCAAAGAATAGGCACTATTTGTACTTCGCTGATCGAAAATTCTCTTCAAATAAGATGTCCATGTTTCCTGATAATGAAACAATGCCTGGCTGAGGAGAATTGCCTCATGCAGCCAGGTGACTGCATCCAAAATTAAGATTAGAAATGCATCAGTGTTGCATTCCTATTCCCTGAGATGCAGCACTACTGTTTACTCAGAGAATTCTTGTTCACATGGCCACCTAATACTGTTTTCATAGGATCATTTACCTGCATTTTTTCTATATCCGAACTCAGACTCGGTTTGTTTACTAATTATTGCATGGGTCAGCAACCTACAGCCCATGGGCTACATGGGGCCTGTGAAGATAAAAGAAAAAGTGATTGGGAAAATTTAACATGGACAATTTCATATTTTTTCACTGAAATTATGGTCTCAAAACCTTTTCAGGTGAAGTTTTAATTCTACTAAAGTATGTAAACTTGATTTTTGCTTATTTCTTATTTATTCAATCATCCGACCTGCTGAGGGATTGTTTACTTCCAATGCAGCCCTCTGAAGCATTCAGAACTGCAAATATGGTCCACCATGCAGAAAAGGTTGCCAGTCCCTGATCTAATGCCAAAATTGAGGGGTTGCTGCAATCAGTTGTGCTGAACTGTCCCAAACTCTTGCATTCATCTTCCCATCATACCATTGATTCTTATGGGAAAAACTGCTATGATTTATGTCACACTTCTCAGGAACACATCCGCATTGTAAATCGAGGTATACCTGTACACCAGTGGCGTTGCGCGCCCATTTAGGTTGGGTGTGCTTTTATTGGGGGTTATGCCACCTGCGCTACAAACATCACGTGTTAATATGAACGTACGATTGCATTTTTATCGACGTGTGAAAGTTTTAAGAGAGCATAGGCAGCAACGCTCTTCTTAACTGGTCTAATGCAATTAATCGTAGAATAAATTTGAATACTTTAATTTACTAACTGATATAATTTTAACTATACAATCCATAATTATAGACAACACAAAGGTTCCCCGTCAAATAGACTACAGCTATGCATCACGCGCGCCATTTATGTGAGAAGCACAGAGGGTTAACACTTCGTTGTGAGAAGATTAGAATATCATTGGCAAATACTAGAGTGAGGCATGAATTATCTGTATTTTGTTATGATTTTTAAATACAACCATATAATACGCACAGAAATCTGAAAAAGTAATCACTGCACTGCTGCAGCTAAATGATTAAGATCGGAATACCCGTGCTTATTCCAAACACCTTTCTCTTTGGAGAATAATAAACAAGGCCAACAAAAAAGTCTTGACCGCACTTCGCATCTAGTTAACCATTCTACTGTATCGTATTGTGAAACAGAGAAATGTCTCATGTACTCAGTTTTTGCATCTTTGTGCTTGCACAGTAAATTTTGAAGAGGAGGATGAGGCTTACATTCTTCGACTATGTTCATACAATCTGCAAAAGCTCTGGCAGAAAACGGGACATTCAGTACATCGTCAACACTGTTTCCCATTGTAAATATGGCCAAAAAGATATAAATTATATCTAAAAAATTATAAATATATGTTAAAAACTTGTCTAAATCGGTGTCATAAACACGTCGGTTCACACGAAAAACAGACGAAACTCAGAAAACAAAAACAGCAGCTCATGACAAGTAACGTTGAATTGGATTGCTTCACACAATAGCCAATCACAACCACTAACTACTTCTGGGTGCTGTTGTCTCAGTGTACACCCTGCCACGCCTTCTGGATGGTTTTAAATCACAAGGAGGCTAAGAATTTGACCCGCTGCGCCATCTGTACGTATGTTTAACGGGCTCAAAGCTCTCTGTATTTCTTACCGCACACCCGGGCTATTAACGCGAATGTGATACAGTTTTTACGTGCCGAAACTTCTCCTCTTCATGAAACATTGTATATTGGATTTGATTTTAGGAATCAAGCGAAGCCAGAAAACGATTAGGGGAGTCTTGAACAGGAATAAATGCAAAAATATCGGTGACATTGTGATTCCTTGGGTGTGCACTGCACACCTAGCGCACCCTGAATATACGCCTCTGATGTACACCCACTTAACTCCATACAGTGTTCAAGATAAACAGAATTAGGTAATTACAGTAATAATGTTTATACAAAATGGTGATAGGTCACCTATGTTTAAATAAATATGGTCATAAAACAGGTAATACTATTTAAAAAATTACACTTAATTATGTAACTTTACCTTCAAAATAGCTATTTGTTAATTCTGAATTACAGCTTGTGGAGGCATACTTATGTCTCAGTCAGGAATAATAGAATCTCCTCATCATCCTGATCATTATGGACCCAACTTGGACTGTATTTGGATTATCAAAGGACAGCCAGGAACAGTGGTACAACTTACATGGCAAACATTTAATATAGAGAGCCACCATTCGTGTATGCATGACTACGTAAAGATTTTTGATGGCAGAGATACACAGTCTGAGGCTGTTATGGGAACGTAAGTAATGAGATTCATTATTATATATTTATAAAATATTTTGTTTAAGATATTTCATCTGTTACAGGTTTTCATTTATTCTGGGTAGCTATTTTCTTTATGTGTTATGGTTGAGAAGGAAGTTTTCTTGAGAACTCTTTATATAAACATTATTTTGGCTTCAAGAAGAAGCAATTAAAAATGTACTTGCCTTAGACATCTCCAGTAGCCACAACAAGGTTGATTGTTCCCTGTTGAATGACTTATTTTGGCAACAAAGCAGCTATATCATCAGTGTTGATCTACTGATTAGGGTAACAAATGCATATCTGGCTTTCCCTACATTCATATGGCTAACATAGCTAGTTTATCGATTAGAAATTCATAAGGTGAACTTGATAAATTTCGTTTGCCATAAGGTAGCATGCTAAAATATTTGAAAATGTACCGTATTTCTTGGCACCGGGGGATAAGATTTAAAAAATGATTTTTCAGAAAAAAAATTATTTTGGTTCACCAAGGCATATAGGAAGGGCCACGTTTTGTATCATTTCCAGGCATAACAACAGTTAAAAGTAACATATTAGATAAAATTAATTTGTAAAATAAATAGCAATGATCTAAAACATAAATAATTGCCTTGAGACTTGTATAGCTAAATGTGCCCTACATGAACTCGGCAGTCATATTAATTAAGCTGTCAAAGTGTGCCACACACATCACATGTATAGATGCCCTTTACTGATAGTATTTATTTAAACTTAAGTGCAAGATGATATTTTAATTCCCAATTAATTGAATGCATATCCAATACAGATAGGTATGCATTTCAAATCTACTGCTCACTTATGGATACATCTCCGTGATCTTTCGACAGATGGCAATAGAATTTGAATCAGATATTTCTGATTATCCACACAAGGTAGTAGAAAAAATAGCTTGTATGTGATTATTATTTCACTTTAATTGGCTTACCCGATTTTCGTGTGTTTTTGCATATTCAATCAACTGAAGCTTATAACTAATAATGTACCTAGGCATACAGTTTTACTTTTGTGGCCATTGAGATCTCAATACATATAATGGTATTTATCCTAGGTATTTACAAACTTTTTATCATATCAACTGCAGTAATAATGTTCCATGGCATTATTCAATGGGCCCATTTGGAATTAAAATATATGACTAATGTAAAAGTGCACTGAATTTGTAATTACTATGAGAGGACATGTAATAAAGTACAATAATGAAAATACGTAGTTAGAATTCACGTTGCATAAGGTATTACTGTATATGTATATTAACAAATTTTCATTATTAATTATTAATAATGTTTTTGCGACGAATTACTGCTAAGCATTCCATTTTTATGGATAAGTGCATTGGTTAGTGTTAGTATTGAGATCAGTAATAATCTTACCTTTGGAATATAAGACAGGCTAATTTTGGAGATAATTTTTTTAGAAAAAAGTGCATCTTATATGCCGAAAAATACAGTATTCTGATTTATAGGTAACTTACTGAAAGTAATATTAAAAGGAAAATCATGGCCAGCCCAAGGTGTCAGTAAGCTGGGTTTCTGAGTTACCAAAGTTTATGATGCGTAACCAATATATCTCTGAAAATCATTTTCAAGTAGATAAATTTTGGCAAGCATTAGTATCACTGAATGAGCAGTGATCTTTAATGGCATTTCTTTAGTTTTTTCATTGTTATCAATAGTTGCAAGCTGTAACAAATTAATCAAAATGTTACAATTTTCTGGAGTAGAAAATTCTGGGGTACTTTGTGGTTAACGCGGCACCTCCTAGGAGCCACCACCTAGCGCCCATCTTGGGGCAACATATGGAACTACAAGGCAGTAAATATGGTGAGATTTGGAATTATGTGTACTCCATTGGAACTGGATGGACCAGGGAAGGGAAATTTGAACATTAACGAAAATTTTACTTGGCCCCAATGGGTTAGGTAAGTTGGTAGAAGTGTTTTTTGTTCCTCCTTATGTTCGCTATGTTCTGGGAAAAAAGAAGGGATACCATTATAAATGAAATTTTTATAATGGTATCCCTTCTTTTTCTTTAAATGGAGATGCCTCTTAACACAGTGAACGTGAGGAGGAATGAAAAACACTTCCACCAACTTACCCAACTCATTGGAGCCAAGTTAACTTTTCGTTCATGTTCAAATTTCCCTTCCCTGGCTCATCCAGTTCCAATGGAGTACTGCTCCATGTAATTCCAAATCTTGTCACATTCAGCGCCTTATAGTTCCAAATCTTGCCCCTTGGGATCCTGCAGAGTTGGTACCACATTAACCACAAAGTACTGATTCTGGAATCATTGATGTGTCGAAAATGTTGGTTTTTAATTTTTTTTTGTATTATGTGTTAGGCCCATCACATAAAAGTTGCATTTTTGCACCCATCAGTGTCCTGCAAAATTTGGTTTCATTCAGACATCAATTGTCTGCCCAGGGGCGCTATATAAACTGTCTATTTTCACCGTTTTTCCCGGTTTTGGCACAATATTTCCATTGTAAGATGAGCTACACTAACTACAAATACACCAATCTATTCATTTCATCATGCACAAGAATCAATGTTATGTGGTCAATTTCAATCAAGACCAATTTTAGAGCCTATTTGGGCAAAAATCGTATTTTTTCAGAAGGAAATCTAGTTTAGGTGAAGGATACAATTAGGGATTTGTGACAAAAGGTGGTCACGCAGTCAATATTTGATTAGATAAGTGTAAGCTTTTGGTACACAGCTCTTTGCTTGTTTCAATCATCGCCGAAACAACCTAGGACTCACCACAGGGAGGTGGCTGCATGTCGAGTTCTGTCTGTGCCTGACCAAACTCCCTCCCTAATGGAATAGAAAAGTATAACATTTGCAAACAAAAAAAAAACAATTTCATAACATTCTTTCATGGTGTTTCATTGTTGAATCAAAGGTTTTCATTTTGTTTTTAATTAATAGAATTTATTTTTTGTTTGAGTATAATTTGTACATTTTTTGATGTTATCAATAAAATTAATATGAGAAACTTTAAGCTAAAGAGAAATGTCAAAATAAAACAGTTATTAATATTTAAATATTTTTTAGTCAAAAAATGAAAAATTGCAATTCTCAAGAAAATGACAAGTGATGACTCACTTGCTTATATGAATACATTTGCTTAATCATTTTAGGGGTATTACTGATTTATTTCTAGGATGTACAGTGTAAAGGTATTTAGTTAAAGATAAATAGAACTCTATAAATTTACAGTACTCACCTTAATATAAGGTTTTCTCTTCTTGTATTAACATTAAAACATCAAAAATTTTCTTGTCTGTTTAATATGGAATAATTTCACATAAATCAATGTTATGTTGCCCACGACTTCTTTTAATAAAGAGAAAATTATTATATAAAATATATAAAGAAAAAGTGAAGTGTTCCATTTATCTAATGGAAAGTATTTCATGGGTCCAAGAGTATTTGCTACTTCAACTAGTTTGAATATTGTTCTGGAAATAGAAAACATTATTAGTGGTCATCTTATATGTAAATGTCTTACCTTCAGGTAAATACTTTACTTTTTTGTGTAATGATCAGTATTTTACTCAAATGCAACATTTATAAGTACTAGTGGTACCTGCAAAAACTTTTGCCAAGTCAGTCAGAAATCTGCATATTTAAAAGTAATAAGAGCTCATTTCTCCTTATAAAATCAGACAACTGACATCTCCAAATTCATGTTTATTTTTATAATTTATATGTACAATTTTAATTGCTTCTTTCTTATGAAAAGGGATAATATTCCAGCATTGAAATAAAAGATTTTTTTCTTTTGGTCGATCATTTAAAATGCCTACAGTCCATGCACATTACTGAATAATAATTATCTGCAATTATTAACTTTGCAGTCTATTATGTTTGACATTACACTACAACTATAATTTCAATGTTTCATAAAACTGCAAAGCGAATACCATAATTCTTTCATCTATTTGAAGGTGTAATAGATGCTAATTCAATGGGGGACTGTCAAATATCGGGAATTACCAAAATTTTTATGAAGTTGTATTGTATGGCTATTGTTATAGGCAAATATAAAGTTTTTTCGATAAATTTTAATCAGATATTTATAAAAAACGCAATTTAAAACGGACGAGTTAATGCCGTACCCGATCAAATTTGATTGGTAGCCAAAGTTTGCCGAGTGTTTAGTGATGTCAGTGCATGCCACAAGTATGTTAGCCAATGCTAGCCGTGCTAGAAGCCATTGTGCCGATATAGAAGTAGAAACTTGAAAGACATAATTCTGTTGTTTTCCTCTATATGTCATCTTAGAAGAAATATTGGTACTGCACCTTCCTCCATTTATTTCGCTTTGTGTTTTGCAAAACGGCATCTGAAAGGTTTTGTGTAGCCAGATCTGATAATTTGCCCAACGTTGATTCGTACATTTATTTGGGGTACATTGGAAGTTGTAGGGAGCAATATTCAGTTGTTGAAATGCATGGAGTGAAGGCAGATAGGTTTGTATTACATTTAATTGATAAAACAAGTTCAATGTAGTGCTTTTATTTTCAGTTATTATAATAGTAATATTATTTCAACTGAAACGCAGAAGACATGTAAAAGATACATCGACGTCTTAAAACAGCTTTCCCATATTAAATGTATAAAACAACTCTAGTTTAAACTAATATTATAGAATATTGTATTGTTTCCCATGCTGTTCTGGTATCTAGTAAGTAAAATATAGTTAGATAAGTACTGTATATACTCTAGTATAAGTTGATCTTGTGTATAAGTCGACTCCAGATTTTCAGCTGTGGTAGAACGAATTTTTTATATTCAATAGTGTTGATCCGTTAATTTCCACATTTAAGTTCCCTTGAGTCTGATATAACTATGTTTTGTCAAAGTAGCAGCGAAGCAGTTTGATGTCTCCTCCAGCATCACTGCATAACATCAAAAGTTGTAAATTTGTATACGCCTTTTTAATAGATCAAATGACTGGATAGACTTCGTATTTTGTCCCAGCGTTTATTCAGAAGTTATCTTTGGAAAGGATAACAGGAAACAAAACTGATGTTGGACCGCGGATGATAGGTGATGCAGAAATTGATGATAAATCTGCGGAAAGATGCACTATGTGGTCCTAGGAAATCTGTGTTTTGCATGATTTTGGATGAGGAATGAAGAAACCTACATCTCGGAAAGTGCAAGTTTTGTACATGGAACAGTTTAGCAGCTTATGTTTAAGAAAGAGAAACGTAATGAAAATGCTAATTATTGTTTATGAAGGTAATTATAGTTGAGGGTAATGCTGACAAACATCTCGATGATCTGTACGATGAAAATATTACTAAAATAGACTGGGACGAAGTATTTGGGTTGGATAGCTTTGAGTGATGAAAATTTTCTTGAATTTTAAGATTGATATTAATGAGAATAAATGTTTTCTTTTAAACAATTAAAATAATTTTGGTTCTGGTTACAATAAATAATATTACAAGTCTCCCCTTGCCTATGTTGTTTCATTATCCATTAGGGGACTAGTCTTTGATTACAAAACATCGAAATTTACATTTGTCTTCCGTTTTTCTTCCTGGTAGTTCCATTTCTTGTTGGTTTCTCGGCATCGCCAGTGCTAGCATCACCTTGTTTACCCATGCTGTAGTTATGTGCACAGTACCGAAATTTTTATACCACAAATACTTTGGCGATACTAATTTAGTCTGCGATGCTTAGTGGTAGGCGTTGCATTTCCACGAATCACCGTATAGGTGTTTCATTGTTTACATGTTACAGAGTTACCATATTGTGCATTTGTCTTGCTGCCAGTTTTCTGTTGTGCTGCCGTCACGTTACCGAACATTAGGTTTACCAAAACTGCTTAATTATTTGCAAAGCGTCAAAGATCAACTTAGAATCACCAAATTATATAGTAAGTTATTCTTTCATATACATCAGTATTTAAATATCCGATAGTTAAAGTACAACAAGAGTATAAATTCCATCATATTTCAATAACTGCAGGGCAAATAAAGTCATTGGTTTAAACTTATCAAAAATATTTCTTGTGTATAAATCGACCCCAGAGTTTTTCGTAAAAATGTGGTCTAAAAACCTCGACCTATAAACGAGTATAAACGGTATATAAAAGATAATGGACGAGACCGAGACAGTGAAATTCCACAATAAATTAACATGAACAATGCTAGATAGTATTTTTTATTTATATTAAAGTTTTGCTAATTTCCGCAAAATTTATCAAGTAAAACACGGCCGGTTTCGCTGAATAATCACCATCATCTGCCTTTACAGAATCGTCAGGTCAAATATTGACAAATATTATACAAAATTAATGTGAATAAACTTAGTTTCCGTGTGTCTTGTCTCCTCATTGTGTTGTTCCCTTAGCATGGATTCTATTTCCTCTATTTTAATATCTGGTGTAAATTCCGTCGCTGCATTGGGCGTGAAAATCTGTTCTAAATGAGTCGCTAGATATTCAGCTTTGTCTGCAGGCGTGGTGAGTTATCCTCCTGGACTTTCCACTGGGGGGTCTCTCCTGGCAGAATTGGTTAGGGAATGCGTACATTTCCATATGGAGTTGTCTTTTGTGCTGAGATCCGCCAGTCGGATCGCCCATCTATATTTCCTTAGGCGCCTCAGCTGATCTCTAATTTTTCTGTTAAGTTCCCGGAGATCCCTTTTCTGTTCGGCAGTGCCAAGGCGGTAATATCCCCTCCTGACACTGTTCCTTTCTTTGATTTGATCAGGGATCTTCAGGCTTTCTCTGGCTTTAGTTGCCCTTCGCGGAATTGATTCTTCCGCTGCATTCTTGATTGCATTCCCTAACAATTCTGCTGCCTCCTCTATTCCCTCCTCGGTGGTTAGCATGGGCACCTCACTTGGTAGTGACTCCATGATTTTCTTTCTAAAATTAGCCCAGTCCGCAAGTCCGTAGCACATGCGGCGGTTGTCCTGTTGATAAAACATTACCTGTGTCCCGATTCTCAGGATCACAGGGTAGTGATCACTAGTGAGTTCCGGAACTGTTTTGGACACTGTCCATCGATTAAAATTCTTGACCAGGGCAAAGTCAAGGATGCTTCCTGTATTCTTTGGTCCTGGTCGCATCGTCGTTGCTGGAGCCACTACCCTAATCTGATTATCCCGCGCCCATGTTTTTATTAGGTTTCCACTCCTGCTGTCTCTACTGCAGTTCCACGCCCAATGCATCACGTTAAAGTTATAATTTCATCATCCTTGCTAAGGAGTCTGTGTAGGTCTTGCATGCACAATACTTTATTCGGTGGTATATATATACTTATTATTGTAATTTTTCCCATATTTGTGTCAGCTCGGATTCTCACTGCCTCTATTGGGCCAGAGCTCCTGTCGTCTATTGGTGTGCATGCAATTCCCTCATGGGCGAGGATTGCCACTCCACCCTCTCGGGTGTTACTTTCTCGGTCCCTCCTGAATACCTTGTAACCAGGAACAGCCCATACCTCATTTTGTAACAGGTGCGTCTCTTGTATTAAAATAATATTTACTGAATGTTTACTAAGGAACTCAATGAGTTCCGGCGTTTTGCTTCTTACGGCCCCATTTGCATTCCAATGAGCCATGATGATCGTAGTGGTTTTTAGGACCCTAGCGTCCATTTCCATTTTGCGCAGTTATGGCGGCCACTAGGGTCTGTATAATGGTCATCATGGCCGTCATCTGCTGTTGGATAGTTGGAGGTGCTAATCTGTGGCTCATACCCTCCCGTGGTATATGCAATTTCTGAGATGCCTTCCAGTGTGGCTCTACTTAATGTCGTGTTATAAAATATTTGACAGTGCAGGCACCTCACCCATATTTTCGATAATCGTCAGTAATAGTTAAAATTAAGTTATGTTCGCCGCTTTTTTGGAGGGACCCAATCCTCTTCACCTGTGGATGCCAGTGCTCGTTTGTGCTTGTCCCAGACCGATACTCTGTTTTTAGCGAGATTGCGGAGAACGTCATTTGTTTTATTTTCGAGCGCAAATCTATATTTAGTGGCCAAGTCTTTGGCGACTTCTCTAATTGCTTTTGTGTTTAGCATTTCATGGAGGTCTACATTCTGACCCCGTGTCCTGCTTATTCTCTTTAAAATTTTTCTCTCCGCGGTCTCGAGTATTTTCCAGGACTTCTGCATAATAAGTCCTGTCCATACTGGTACAGCGTACATGAGAGTCAGTCTGATGATTGCTTTATAGAGCTGTGTTTTTAATAACCTGGACACGTCAATTGAATTAAAAACTGGGAAGAGTCTAGCTCTTTTCCCAGCTGCCACTAAGTTAATCCTTTTTACATGTTCGTCAAACCGTAGTTTCTCGTCCATGGTTACACCTAAGTATTTAATATGTTTCGCCCAGGGAATTTCCACACCTTCAATTAAAAGTTGTCTCGGCATCTTGGCATCCTTTTTTTTTGAAGAGGATTGCTTGTGTCTTTTGGGGGTTTATCTCAATTCTCCATTTTTTGTAATATTGAGTCAGTTTCTCAGTTAGCCTCAGGGCATACCGGACAGCCATATCCGGCTGGAAGCTTCTCGTTATTATGGTGCAGTCGTCCGCGTAGAGAGCAATGGTGGAGTTCCAATCTCCCTCGCCTGTCGGAATGTCGCCTGTATAGATGGAGAATAGCAATGGCCCAAGGACACTCCCTTGTGGTACACCAGCTGCTATCTTCCTCGTTGAACTTACGGCACCATTCCATTTCACTGTGAATGGCCTGTCATAAATGTAAGATTTAATGAATTTCGCCTGCCAAGAGGGAAATTTTGCTATCAGTAATTTTTGCAGTAGGCCTAAATGCCATACTTTGTCGAATGCCTTACTTATATCAAATGCTACTCCAACTGAAACATTGTTCCTGTTGAAGGCGTCCGTAATAAAATCGACTACTCTTTGCAGCTGGTGTGTTGTGGAGTGTCCTGCCTTAAATCCAAACTGATTTTGGGGGATTACACCATGCCCTTCCGCGTGAGTCAGTATGTGGGGATAAATCATCTTTTCACATACCTTTCCAAGGCAGGAAAGGAGAGATATTGGTCTGAAGTCGGAGGCTTTTAACACCCTCCTTCCTACCTTGGGTATGCATATAATGTCTGCATGCTTCCAGCCGGTTGGATAGTGCCCTATCTTTACCACTGTGTTGAGAATTGAGATAAGGTATTCTCCCGCAGAGATTGGCAGTCGTTTTATTAATTCGTAGGGAATTTTGTCTTTTCCTGTAGCTTCCCTTTAGGTAGCCATGCTATTACTTCTGCCAATTCTTTAGTGGAGAACACCGGAGTGGCTTGGGCCTCATTCTGGTGTTGTTCACTTAGCATGGACTCGACCTCTTCTATTGTTATTTCCAGAGTAAATTCCGTCGCTTCATTGGGCATGAAAATCTGCTCTAGGTGAGCCGCAAGATATTCTGCTTTGTCAGCAGGCATGGTGAGTTTACCTCCTGGACTTTCCACCGGGGGGTCGCTCCTGGCAGAATTAGTTAGGGAATGCGTATACTTCCATATGCTGTTATCTTTCGTGTTGAGGTCCGCCAATCGTATCGACCATCTATATCTCCTCAGGCACCTCAACTGGTCTCTAATTTCCCTATTCAACTCCCGGAGATCCCTTTTCTGCTCGGTGGTGCCAAGGTGATAATACTCCCTCCTCACCCAGTTCCTTTTTTTATGAGATCTTTGATTTCATCCGGGATCTCCAGGTTTTCTTTTGCTTTTGTTGCTCTGTGCGGAATTGCTTCTTACGCTGCGTTCGTAATAGCATTCCCCAACAATTCTGCTGCCTCGTCTATTCCCTCCCTGGTGGATATTGTGGGCACATCACTTGGTAGTGTCTCCGTAATTTTCTTTCTAAATTTAGCCCAATCCGCAATTCCGTAGCACATGCGGAGGTTGTCCTGTTGATGAAATATTACTTGTGTCCCGATCCTCAGAGCCACCGGTTAATGATCGTTTGTTAGCTCTGGGATCGTTTTTGACACTGTCCGTCAATCAAAGTTCTTGACCAGTGCAAAATCAAGGACATTTCCTGTGTTCCTTGGTCCTGGTCGTGTCGTTGTTATCGGAACCACTACCCTAAATTGGTTATCTCGTGCCCATGTCTTTAAAAGATTACCACGCCTGCTGTCTTTACTGCAGTTCCACGCCCAATGCGTCGCGTTAAAATCACCCGCGATTATCACTCCATCGTCCATGCTAAGGAGCCCGTTTAGGTCTTGCATACCCAATTCTTTATTTGGTGGGATATAAATGCTTACGATGGTGATTGTTCCCATAGTTGTGTCAGCTCTGACTCCCACTGCTTCTATCGGGCCAGAGCTTCTGTCGTCTATTGTTGCGCATGCAATTCCTTCACGGGCAAGGATCGCCACTCCACCCCCTCGAGTGTTGCTTTCTCGGTCCCTCCTAAATACCTTGTAACCAGGAACAGCCCAATCCTCATTCGGTTGAAGGTGCATCTCCTGTATTAAAATAGTGTTAAATGAGTGTTTTCTTAGGAACTCGATGAGCTCTGGCGTCTTGTTTCGTACGGCCCCATTGGCATTCCAGTGGGCCATGATGATCGCATTCACTTGGTTGACCCTTGCATCCATTGCCGTTTTGAGCGGTTATGGCGGCTACTAGGGTTTGTATTAGCGTCATCATGGACGTCATCTGTTGTTGTATTGTAGCTGTAAACTGGGCCATAGTCGCGACTAAGGTTTTAATATCCGAGTCATTATTACAAGGGTTTTCTTCCCTTTTGGGTTGTTCCTTGGTAAACCGCAAACGACACCACGCCATTGGACCAACCCGTCGACCAATGAGAAAGAGGGCCAACGTGGCGACATGTCGGAATACGATAGTATCATGACCCGGCTGGAAGCCCGAGAAAATTTCTTCACATTTGTAAAAGTATTTGCTTAAAAACTTGGTACTTAAATATATGCACTGCAACTAATTATTTGCTTAATAAACCCATAGCCCAACGATTTCTGTAAGTTTGATCTTATGTATTTAGAATAGGTATTACATTATGGAGGTTTTGTTAAAATATATATGCTAATCTTTGAAACATAAAAATATAATTTACTCTTTCAACGTTCACCACAAATATATGCATAATGTCAATGTAATTCCGACAAGTCATAAACTAAAATACAAAGCAATAAAATTACGTTCATACATATAACTAGCACTTATTGTTAGATTAAAATGATCGCCGCAGACAAATGCAGTTGTACATTCCGATATATCAGATGCATATCTCCTTATGGCTTTCAACCACAATATTCTCCACTTCTTATTTCTTCCCAAGGAGCTCGGTAGCATGAAAAATAGTTTTCTCAGAGTTTTAATCATTGTATTTAAGCACTGAGGTACCAGACAATACTTATAACCCTTCTTAAGTTCCATATTCTCCATTTTACCTACGATATCAGGAAAAGCAACAGGACGAAGTATCAAAATCACGTGCTTTCAGTACGGTCGTATGTTTAAATGAGTGGCATGTGATGACGTCATGTACCCCTTACTACTCGCTCTCCAACCAGGATGCCGTTTTCGTAGGATATTTAAAAGAGTTATTTTAAATATTTTTTTTGCATAATGAAGACGATTTGACAAAAAATGTTCAAATTACAATACAATTACAAAGAATTAAAAAAAACATAATTAAATATTTTGACAGTCCCCCATTGGAGACAACAATGAGGGTCACCTTGACAACACCTGGAAAGATTACGAAAAAGTAATAAAATTTTGAAAAGATATGCTTATTTCTGTTAAATTCTTCTGTGTAATGTCTAAACAAGAATAAGATATTTTATAGTTTTAGCTGTAGAATAAAGCAAAAATGGAGAAATTCGGTCCATATTTATGCATTTTAGTGAATGAAGGAAATAAACCTTGCAGCTTGAAAAATCGAAACTCCTGTGTAAACTTATGGGAAAATATAATCATTTCCTGGAGTCGAATCTGGGACACTTATGTAAATGAAAATAGTTTTCCTGGGATCTCCTAGTTGGCAGAAACAAAATGGGATTTACAGCATTTCTCTATAATAAACTGTTCAAGAGATAAAAGGGGGGATGGACAGATGGATGGACAGACAGACAGATGGACAGACAGACAGACATTGAGTAATTATATATAAAGATTAAATTCTACCAATTAAGTTAAAAAACTTAATTATATTTTTGTTATTTTAACCAGGTTTTGTGGTGCAACTTTGCCTCCAGTTTTGAGAACCACAGACAACTCTATGACAGTTATATTTCACACAGACTTCAGTGTTTCTGAGGCTGGATTTTCAGCACAATATTCATTATTTGATGCCTCATCTGGTAAGTTTGACATAATATGTTGGTTAAATTTAATTTAAAAATCAGGAGTAGAAAAAATTCAGTAGAGGTTTTGTTGAGTTTTGCATAGACAATAAATATTCAATAATTTACTAGATATACAAGGTTTACCAGTGTAGGAGGAGCTAAGCTTGTATCATACTAATCAACTGATTTCAAAGTGAAACCTTATAAATGATCAGTGCTCTGTACAACATAAAGTGCTGTAACCAGAGAATCGTGTCGCCTAGATTTATTTCCTCTGAATGATGAGAAAGTTTATACCAATCCAGGATCTTCCCATGGGCAAGTAATGGGGGTATCCAAGGAGGGAGGAGGGAGAGGATTGCCAAAATTGCCCCTTGGATCTGCAACAGCAGATAAACAACAGCCCTTAATTCTGTTTGCCCCACCTGTTGTATTGATATTTCTTTCAGTTGTCTGAAGCATCTATTATGCTGCGGCAAATTGAGGATTGTTTTTAAAGAATGAGTTTAAGAGCAAAGCAAGAGGAAGCAATAAGAGAAAGCAAGTGTGGGGGAAATCTTTCCTTTTTCTACCACTCAGAAGAAGCATGATAGAAGAACCTTTATATTGATTTAATCAAGTTATTTTGATGTGGTGGATTTAATATGTATGGTTGGTTGCAGAGGCCTATTGTAGAGGTTATTAAAGATAAAAAATTGCAGGAAATCTCAGGCATGAGTGAACTTTGAAATAATATAAGAATTTCTCTGTAAAAATAATTAAAAGCAATCATATGTCAAGCCAATGTAAGGTTTATATATTTTTTTAGTTGTAGCTAATGTACTCTTTTATTCTAATTCTGTTTGTTTAAAAAAATTCATTTAACCTTTCCAAATTGCTCTCATAGTTTGTGGAGGATCATATTTTACAACAATTGGAGTAATAACATCTCCAAATCATCCCAATCCGTACACTTCTAGTCGAGACTGCACTTGGATCATTCATGTTCCAAATGGGCAGCAAATCATGCTCAATGTGACTGAATTTCAGCTGGAAGAAAGCTCCCAATGTTCATTTGACTATTTAGAAATACGGTGAGTATGATTTAAAAATTCCTGTATTGTTTAAATATTTTTCAGCTATTATTTCACCTTAATTACCTATATTTTATTTGTTTAAGATCTTAGATTACATCATTTGCAAATTACCTAAGTTTCAAACAGTCCAAGGAAATCGTAATTAATGGGATAGGGTCTATTGAAGATAGTGGCAGAAAATCAAGTAAAAGATAAGAATATTCGTTCTTACTTGGAAATTGATTGTTAGTATCAAGATACAGTGGGATCCTGATTTAAGGTTTCTGCATTTAACACTTTTTGTGTGGGTGCAAATTTGTTTACCATTCCCAGTGACGGGGTATTTTTTTCTAATTTTTGCTAGTATAGACGTTAAGGGGCTATAATTATCATAGTTATATATGATATCCAAAAAATCGACTGACAATTAAATGGCTGCTTCCTCTGCGATGGCTAGGGAACAACTAAGAGTGTCACAGTGAAAAAAGGTCACTCCAAGCATGCTACCACCAAAACTAAAGGTAAATAGCATCCCTAGACCGATGACTTCATATGAAACCACCCACCAGTGGCGGAGGGTACGCATGACTTCATATGAAGTCACCCACACAATGTGTTAAGGCTGTTTTTTTGTGGCCCTGACCAAAGCTCTATATAAATAATGTATTATATTACCTGATTTAGTGTTTCTCAATTTTGTGAATTGACTGCATTTAAGGGACAAAATTCTCATCTCTAGATGGACATCACCTTGATTTAAGGTGTGTTTACATTATGTGATGCAAAAATATATTATTTAGTGGAGTTATAATACAATAATTCACATTATCCATCAATGATGCAACATATACCGAGATTGTTATATTAAATAAACTCAAATAATTAATATTTTTGTCATGCCATATTTTTCTTATCTTAATCTGTTACATCATTGGTAGCTCAATAACTTTGACTTAGATTATTAAAAGTGAAGTTGAAACAGGTTTTGCCCCTGACGATGCCCACCTTGTGGGCGAAATGCATTGGGTGTTGTAACCCTCTAATTGTTTGGCTATAGGAGTATTTCACTTTTAATTAATCTGTTACGTATGTTATGAAAGTTGCTGTGATGCCATTACGTGAACATGGATTTTTTGCTAAAATTTGTTGACTGATTTCAATTTTGGTTATAATCAGACCATAACAATGACCACTTTACATGAAGACTGACATGAATTTTACAATGTATTTCGTAAGAATCTTGTTAAATACTCATCTGAGTGAACAAAAGTTAAATAAAATAAGTAAATGCACATTTTTTGTGAACTAACTTTTCCCATAAAACGTAAAGTTTACGATCAATTTAAAGAAATGGAAATTAGCGTGTTTACATAATTTTATGATTTTCGATTTTCTTTTGTTCATTAAAAAAAATAAAATCATTAAAAATTTTACAACTCAGGAACCTCGGGAGATATTTTAATGAAATTTGGTATTGGGGAACTTGACTAAAATTTGTCGGTCGATTCCAATTTTGGTTAAATCAGATTACAATAATGACCACTTTACATGAAGACTTTCATGTAGTTTACAAAGTACTTCTGTTTCAACTTGGGAACCGATGGACGTATTTTGATGAAATTTTCTATTGGGAAGTTCTACTAAAATTGGTCAACCAATTTCAATTTTGGTTAAAATCGGACTACAATAACGACCACTTTACATGAAGACCTACATGTATTTTACAACATCTCTTTTTCTACTCTGAAACTGCTGGATGTATTTTGATGAAATTTGTTATTGGGAATTTTACAAAAGTTTTTCGATCTCAAAGAATGCATTTGGAAACTGTGTACTCCGACATGGAGTACACCTTTCCATACTTGTTTATTCCATATAAAAAGACTGCAACTTGACTGGAAGCTTCCTTTTCAATTAATCTGTACTCTTAATATCTGTTTCAATTAATAATTTGATATTAATAAACTGCCATTTAATCTTTCAATTTTTGATTATCCCCATTTAAGGTATTACTCGATTATGGTACAAAAAGCTTGTCTCTCAGGCAAATGTTAAATGGGGATTCCACTGTAATGTTATATTTTAACCTATTATAATTTCAGTTACATTATTTAATTATATTATCTCTAAAAAGTCTGGCTGTATTTGATACCATTTAATGAAAATTTCACTACAATGAAAATTATTCCAAAACTTTGCCTACTATTAGTTTGTGAATCTCCAATGTGTAGGTACATATTTTCATGATTCATTAATAAAGTATTATTCCATTTTAAATTGATATTGAAATATAATAATACAAGAATTATTATTTTTATAAAAATATAACACAAGTTATTTAAATGAATAGTGACCCTATTGAGATTATTTTGAGCAATCATTAATATTGTTAGAAAGAATTTTTAGTACAGTGAAATGATTTCACACCATCCCAAAATTTCATTTTAATGAGATTTTACTGTATTTCAAAGAAAATAAATATCTTGTAAGCAAATAATACTCAATAGACTCTCAATGCTTGTATTAAGTACTGGTGATAGGTGTTAGGTATTTATAATTATGAGCTAGAGCAGGGGTGCGCAAACTAGGGGGCGCAACCAATGATGCGAGGGGCGCGATTATAGCCATGATTTAATTTTAACTGTAAGAAAATTTAGTTCTTTTTTCATATTTCATATATCTTTTTGTTTACAATGTTATATTTCTGTGATCTTTCGTATTTATGAGAGTAACATGCTGGGAATCCCCTCACTCTATTCAGCGTGACCATGACTTTGTTTACAGTGTGCGTTATTGCACTATACTGCAGTACGTTGTCGAACGAAGGCCGTCATGTGAATACATCTATTGAAATGTGCAATGTTTAGTTCTGAACCGGTGGATTTATTCTTTATTGTTTTACAAATAAATTTAATAAAATAATTGTCAGTAAGAACACCATGAATCAGAATTAAGAGTGGTGATTTCATCAATTAAGCCGAGACTGGACGAAATTGCCAGTAAGAGACAAGTCCACAGATCCCATTGAATTAAATCTATTCATACAAAAGTCGTGTTATTTTTCTTTTTTGTGCTTTTCTTATTGTTATTTTAAAATGTGATATTTATTTTTGTATTCATATTGCTGTATAATTTCATTAATTTTGTGATATTTGATTTTATTCCTATTAGAATGTACATTTTGTGTATTTATCTTGAATTATTTTCAGTTTTAATAAAACACCATTTTTTGTAACATACTATTTCTCAAAATTATCTTCGACATAAAACCCCTCCCAAATACCAAATCTTGATAAAAATCTTGCCAGCCATGGTAGGGGGCCCAAGTTAGTAATTTGAACAAAAATTGGGGCACGGCATGAAAAGTTTGCACACCACTGAGCTAGAGTGTATTAGACATGCAGTACATTCCAAATTAAGGATTAATACAGAGCAAATAGGTAGTGTACCTGACGAAATCTGAGAGATCTTCTTTATGGCTTGCTGTGATATGTACCGTATGTACCTGAATCTAAGACAACCCTGAATCTAAGATGACCTCCCCTTTTAGTAGTTTGTAAAACAGAAAAACGATTTTATCACTTTATTTCTCAATGACTATTTGGTGTACATTTCGAACACACATATTCTGTATAGGTATACTAGTTCATTGATTAATTGAAATGGTTTGTTATAAATTTTTTCTGAAATAAAAAATAATTTAAAAAATGTATTTTTAAAATTAGGACTTTACTAATTGAATTCCGGATCGTAAGTTTGCAATGAAAAATACAATTATTTTATCTGGTTTCATTTGTTTAAAAAACATTGGCAGGCTGCTGGGGGCGTCGAAGAGACACGTTGAACACACGAACACAAAAAAAACATGCAAGCTTATCGGGCCTATAACCTTCTTCAGCAGTAGAGTAAATGAGAGTGACACACTGAGCGGGGAATGACAGGGTGATGTTGGGAGGCTGATGATCGGAGGAGGCGGGGAGTAGGAAGGGTGGATAGCCAATAAGGAGGAAGTGTGATGAGGTAGAGTGCGAATAGTTACAAAGTAACAAGGAGACATTGTAAGGGGGCTAATAGGGTTAGCGGAGGTTGAGGCCAGGTGGAGAGAAAGAGTCAAGAAGATGTATGTGTGCAAGTTCCCAGTTTCGGAGAAGGGGGGCAGGAGTGTCATTGGGTAAGGCGCGAATAACCCTTACAATGTAGCAACTATTGAAGGGGACATTGTGGGCATTGGCATGTAATGCAACTGGGAGAGGGCATCTGAGAGAGACGCTATTCCGGTGACCGTTCATTCGGATGTTTAACGGATTGCTGGTGAGGCCTATGTAAAACGCGGGACAAAGGGTGCAGGTAAGGAGGTAAATGACGTTACGGGTGGTGCAGTTGCTTCTGGAGGTGATGGGGTAGGTGATGTTGGTGGAGGGACTCGAGAAAGAAGATGATGGTAGGTGGATAGGGCAAGTGAGGCAGCAAGGTTTTCCGCAGGGGTGGGAACCTATTGCAAGAAGCGTGGTAGAAATGGGAAGATCCTTCCTCCACAAGATATTTCCCAAATTTGGGGGCCGGTGGAAGGAGAGGAGCGGAGGATTGGCAAAAAGGTTGATAAAGAGGGACTGATGGGAGGAAGAGGTAAGAATTGGGTGGGCAGCATGAAGGATTGTTTTGAGAGCTTCGTGGATACCAGGATGGAAAAGTGTCGTAAGAGTGAGTGGAGGGGTAGATGCAGGAATAGTGGGTGTGTGAGGATGAGATCCAATGTGGGTAGGCGTCATCGCCCTATGGATCTGTTCGCGGACCAAGACTGGAGGGTAGCCACGTTTGAGAAGAGCATCCTCGAGGACAGAGTAATACTCTAGAAGGGATGCTCTATCGGAACAAAGCCTCCATCCTCGACGAGCAAGGGCATAGGGGATAGAGGTTTTGGTATGAAGGGGATGGCAGCTATCAAAGTGGAGGTATTGGAGGCTGTTGGTGGGTTTGATGTGAACACAGGTGCGGATTTGGCTGTCTTGAAGGTAAAGATCGACATCCAGGAATGTGATGTGGGAGGTAGAGGATTGGTGGGTGAAGGACAGTAAAGGATGGGAGGAGAGACGCAAGAGAAAGGAAAGGAGAGAGTCAGGTCCATGCGTCCAAATGAGGAAGACATCGTCGATGTATCTCAGCCACAAAAGTGGTCTGAGTGGAACGTTGAGGAAGAGTCTTTCCCATTCTCCAAGGTAGCAATTGGCGTATGAAGGCGCCATTCGGGTGCCCATCGCAGTGCCTCTAATTTGAAGGTAGTGACGACCATCGAAAGAGAAGTTGTTCAATTTGAGCACCATTGCTGCCAAGTCTAATAAGAAATGGGAGGAAGGTCTTGCGTCGGGTGGTCTTGAGTCCAGGAGTTTACTAAGGGCAGAGAGTCCATCATCGTGGGGGATGTTTGTGTAGAGGGAACAGACATCGATAGTGGCCAAAATGGTATTGGGTGGGAGAGGAAAGGGGAGGTGTTTGAGAAAGTGGTTAGTGTCTTGGATGAAGGAAGGGAATTGACGAATGAGAGGTTGTAGGTGGGAGTCAACGAAGGCGGAGATGCGTTCTGTAGGGGAATTAAAGCTGGCAACAATGCGGCGGCCGGGGATGTTGGGTTTATGGATTTTAGGGAGAAGGTAGAATGTGGGTGTGCGGGGTTTGTTGGGGATCATTAGAGCAATGGCGGAATCGGAAAGGCCTCCCTGTTTGCCTGAGGAATGAAGATAGGACGAAATTTGGTAGGAGTGGTGGTCTGTGGGGTTGGAAGTAAGGTGATGGTAAGAGGTTTCGTCAGAAAGTTGGCCATATATACATATCATCATCATCATCATAGGTAGTCTGTCCGTAGACAGGTCCGTGATTATTCATGGTTAAACCTGGTTCTCCATATACTCCTATTTTCCGCTGTCCTCTTTATATCTTGATAACTCTCTTTCCCTTTCAGATCGTCTATCAGCTGAAACCTTTTCCTACCTCTTTCCCTTTTCCCATCTAGTTTTCCTTCTAACACGTCTTTAATCATACTCTCTCTCCTCAGGTAATGTCCAACCCAGTTAGCCTTCCTCTTTCTGATAGTCTGTATAATCATTTGCTTCTCTCCTATTCTTTGTAGCACTTCATCGTTTTTCATCCTATCTGTCCATTTTATCTTCAGCATTCTCCTCCAAGTCCACATTTCAAAGCTTTCCAAGTATTTGATGTCATTTTTCCTTAGCGTCCATGTTTCTGCCCCATACAATGCTATACTCCATACGTAGCATTTTATCAACTTCTTGCGGATATCTTCCCTTATATTCCCTGTAAGTAGTTGTTTCTTTCTCCTGAAAGCCGCTTTTGCTTTTCCTATTCTAGTTTTGATCTCATCCGTACATTTTGCCTCTCGTGTTATGATACTTCCAAGGTATTTATATTCTGAAACTTGTTCTAATGGCTTTCCCCCAATAGTTATGTTCAGATTCTCTTCTTTACCCGATATTCGAATGACCTTGGATTTTTCTGTATTTATTTCCATACCATATTTTCTACCTGTTATCACTAGTCTATTTATCATTTTTTGTAGCTCCTCTTCCTTTCTTGCTAGAAGTACTTGATCATCTGCGTATTTTACTGTTCTTATAATCCTTCCTCCAATTTTGAAATCCCCTGTGCCTTCTAAAGCTTCTTTCTCTACATATATATATATATATATATATATATATATATATATATATATATATATATATATATATATATATATATATGTAGGCCCGATAAGCTTGCGTGTGTTTTTTTGTGTTTGTGTGTTTTACGTGTCTCTTCGACGCCTCCAGCAGCCTGTCAGCCTGGTCCTCAACTTGGTAAGTGTCTGCTGGGCTTCCCAGTGATGAGGGTGGCAATAAGGTGTTGAAGGAAGCCCAGTGGACACTTACCATGTCGGGGACCAAGTTGGCAGGCTGCTGGAGGTGTCGAAGAGACACGTTAAACACACGAACACAAAAAACACGCAAGCTTATCGGGCCTATGCCCTTCTTCAGTGATAGAGTAATATATATATATATATATATATATATATATATATATATATATGCAATAATATTGACAGAGGGAAGTCTTTCACAAAATAACTGATGTCAATGCGTCCGAGTTGCCGCCATTGCAAGGAGCTTTAACTTGCTGTTCATGAACTTAAATTCAGTATCAGAGAGGCAAGTGCACTTTTGATGAAAAACAAAATTGCAGTTACCGCCACATTGCAAATAATCTTGTGCGAAAATCAATTCATCACAGAACTGACAGTGTGAGAAACTAGTCACGTCAGCCATCTTGAATATTTATTAGAAGAAGAAGATTTTTTTATATTTAACATGGGTAAAAGGAAGCGTGTTTTCAGCGACAATTTACAAAAATAATGTCCTTTTATAAAGAAAAGGAAGCATGATGAGAAAGCTGAGTCCTCTGTGTGTTGCTGAATTTTCAATTGGGCATGAAGTACGATCAGATATTAATGATCATTTAAGGTGGAATAAATGCAGAAATTCAGTGCAGTTTCAAAACTATAAACAAAAAATCACAAGGATAACTGTTACTGAGAAGCCTGAGACTGAAGAATTACAGAATGATCTGATGCTTAAAGAATTACAACTTGCCTAAACTGCATGAAGAAATTATTACAGTTTGCAGGATGTGGGATTCTCAGCTGATGTTTTGTATAACACAGTGCATTCTGAAGTTGAGAGATTGCCTTATGATTTGGAAGTAATAGTTGTGAAAATATTACATCAATTTATGTAATATGAACTGTATGATTGAATGAATTTTATTATTTTGGTGATATAAAATATGCAATATTATTGTTCCATTAGATAACTCGTTGGTTAAGTTTATACCTAGCAATTGAACAAATGCTGAAAACATTTTAAGGGTAAAGGTTTTTTATTTCAGAAGTAAAGATGCCATAATTCATTGTCATTTTTCCAGACAAGCGCACTTAACTGTTATGCATAGTACACTCAGTCCATGACTAATACGTTACATGCATTCTTAAAATATTTCATGTAAGGTGAAATTGTGTTAGTCGGACATGAATTTCTCATAAGAAATAATTTATAATAAATAGGAGTAGATTGCATTCCAGCATCCTAACCTGATTGACATATTTTAAATTTTATTCCTTTATTATGACTACAGATGACCCTCGCACTTACGACCTAATTGGTTCCTGGATGACAGTTGCAAAGCGAGCTGTCATAAGTCGAACCCTTATTTCCTATAGGCACAGTGTTATAAATTGGGATTTTGTTCTTGGAAACTCATTTCATGCCATGAAAATAAATTAAAAGTAAATAAAACTCAAATGTGTATATACTTTTACAAACTTTTATTAAGTGAAAACAAAAAAAATCCTGTTTCATCGGCATTAAACACCTGTTGCAAACTGCCTTCCTCTTCAATGATTTCAGGTAACTTTTCTGGAAAGTTTTTCACTGCTCCATTGTCGGTGCTTGCTGCTCAGGCAAGCTCATTCACTTTCATTCTCAACTTATGTTGACTCAAAATTTCATGCTATGTTTCCAAAGTGATGGCTTTTCTTGACTTTTTTGTTGATTTAACATTATGTGCATCACATTTCCTCTTCTCAGACAGCGAAAGGGTAAAATTTTTCAAAATTTGAAGGAGTTTGACAAAAAAGTGAAAAGTGTTGTGAAAGACATGCTTGGCTCAAGGCACAGTTGCAGACTGAGTCAGCTGGTACGCTGCTGGCTGATGTGTGTGCTCAGTGTTGCCAATCAACTCGATGCCAGTCGCAGTCGTTAGGCAGTCGTAAGTATGAGTTTTGGCCATTACTGTGAGGTCTTATTTACTATTCGAATAGTCACAAAATCGGTGGGTCGTATGTTGAACTGTCATAAGTCGGGGTCTACTGTATACAAGTCAACCTCAATTTACTTTGCTCTGTTTTGCGAACTTTCGAAGTTACAAAAAAATATTTTGTCCAGTGCTTCGTTATATGAACAAAATCTCAGTTATGTAAAAAATCTGTTATTTTTTCATAACAAATCTGGCATAGAAAATGAGCAACAGAAGATGAAATAATGATAATATTATTAATAATAACAATAATAATACAGTAAGAATAATTCCTCTTAATTGTTTTGAATCAAAGAAATCTGAGAACATTCACGACATTAAAAATCTGTTTCGTGCAAGGAATCAAAACTTTTGACGCTCCATAAACCAATTAAAAATTATTAATATTAACTCATGCCAAAATTATGTTATTTCACTTTCCACACAATTTTTTAAACAATGCATTGAATATTATTGTTATTTATTTTTACAACCTATGATCAAATAGTGAATCACGTAACTATGACATCAAGTTGCGTGAAGATAAAATTAATGCATGGGTGTTTAGAATAATTACTTGCCAGCAGTGCTAAAATTAGACCAAATTCTCTGGAACACCGTTCTTGCTTTTAATCTAGAAGTGTTCCAGCTGTTAAAATGTTATAAAAATAAATAGAAAAGAAAATCATTTTTGAACTAATTAGAATCACTAATTACTCAATGTGTGTTGGTACCAGCATTAAAGTGGATGTGACAGCGATCCAATCTTTCTCACTCTTATGCCTCGCGTATGAGCGAATATATTTGTCAACATAGTGGAACAAGTCAAAACTTGCTATAGTGCTAAACGGTGCTTGAATTGGGTGGGAACATGTGGAAACTCTGCTCCACTTGATACAAAATGAAGCCCATAGTGTTCCCATTGTTAAAAAATCCGATCAGAATATTTCAGTTGCTAGCATTCCAGTTTTTAAAATTTTCCAATTCGAGCACTGCTTCCCATGATGACTGTTCTAAAGAACATGTACAGTATATTTGAGGGAAGATTTTATGCAGTAGGAATGTATCTCACATTATATAATAGAAGTCAATAGGAAAGTGTGATTCCGTTTACTGCATCTAGCTCTTGCTTCCTGATTGCTCTCTCTCTCTCAACTAAACATCCTGCAAGAATGGGCTAAACATGTCTAAACTAGTTTCAGTTTCTACTTACTAAACCTTACTGCAATCATAGAGAAGTCATGGAGAAATTGTGTTAAACTAAATGACCAGTCATGTTAGTCAAAAACCAGTCCTACTTTAAAAACTGTTAAACCAAAATTATGTTGATAAAATTCATGTTAGTCGGGGATTGGGTGTATAGTTATTTTTTGAATAAAGAAACACTCAAAGTAAAAAAAACATAAAACTATATAATAGAAGCAATGATATATGCAAAAGAGACAACTAATATGTTTAAAGTATGAAATGAAGAAAATTTTGCTATAATCTATATTAAAAATTTTTAATTGAAGAATATATTCTGGAGAAAAAATTGAATCATTTTAAAATGAAGTACAGTATAACCCCATATTTACGTTATCGGAATGTACGTTTTCCCACTCCTTACAACATTTTATATGGGTCCCATCAATTTTCCTATGCTTCCAATGTAAGTAAAACCCTGTATTTACGTTATTTCATTTTATGTTTTCCCTTTATTCACATAATTTTACGTTAGAATTTCCAATTTTTAAAAATAATTCAGCATGCGATTCCCAACAGTTTTTTGACTTAGCTTTGAAAAAAATTCAAACTCATTTGGACAAACATTTCGAAAATGGTTGTAAAGTAGGAACAACACCCCTAGAGGAATAAATATGAACTCTTTCTTTTCAAAACAGATGCTATTCAGGAACAGCATGCTTATAGAGGGAAATATGTATGAACTCTTTCGGGTGAAAACTTCAATACCTCATACATTAATCACACTAACTGAGCATAAACAGTGCACCTAAATATGGAAATATTATTTACACTATTAACTCTTTGAACCATGTATGAATGCTATTGAAAAGATGTTGAAGTTTGGCACTATCATGTTTTAAACCTTTCCACTCAAATTCTGCCCCTTGGCTCCCACAGTTTGTTATTAAATTTAAGTTAATTTGTTGTAATTTAAATTACCATATTCTCCCAAATATAATGTGATGTTTTTTTCCAAAAAATTACATTTTAAAAGTAGCAACCGCATTATATTTGAGTACTAGTGATTTTAAAAGATAATAAATTGTGTTTCAAAAAATCACTGTACAATCTGCACATCTGTTAAGTGATACAAGATACTTGTTACATTGTAGACACATTAGGCATACATGTTACAATGTACATACTTGAAAAGCATCTGAGGCGAGAATAGATTGAGTTCATTTGGCAGCTGAATTCCTCATTAGTCATTGAATTGAAGCTATCAGTGCATTGGTGTATTCTTTGTGTCTACCTTAGTGAGTTTTTACCCATCCACTATTTTAACAATGGGTGAATAAAAGGATGCTGATCATGTTGAGAAAAAACCTTCCAAATCCCAGGTTAACAGAGGAATCTGATGAAGTTATGATATGAATTTTAAAATAATCATAGGACAAGAGGTGGAAAAAAAGAACAATATTCAAACTTCAAAAAAGTATTATGTTCATGAAGTAAATATACTTATGTCTATGTACACTTTTCCAGGCAAATGTAATGTGGTGAATGTACTGGAAATGCAAGCATACTCTACATAATAGTATTTTAATTCGGCACATATTTTAAAATTATTATTATTAACAAAGTGTGCTGGTTAAGTACATGAATAAATAGATATACTCTTTATAAACTTATCTCTTTTAACACTGATTTTATTGTTAGTCTTACTGTAACAAATGAGCGAGTTTAAAGGGAAAATCAGTAGCTAGTTTTCCTTTTCCCTCAATTTGCACTTTCCTGCAATTTACACTTTTTTCCCAGGTCCCTAGAAAAGTGTAAATAAGGGGTTTTACTGTATTTCAAAAATGTTTAGTATGACAACATTTCAATGGGAACCCTGAACTTGATGTTACTCAGCCAGCTTACAAATGTCAGGTTCTATGTTTGATAAATACAATCTTGAATTACCTCATTTATATTTAATTGATTTATTTGCTTAGTCAGCAGGTGCACTACAACAACAAAACCCTTTACTACTAAATGAGATGGAAATGCTAGAATAAATAATTTTACTTCTTGCCAAACATGAGGGTATATTAATCATTATTTCATCCAAAATTCTTTATAACCAGTTTGGCTGAACTGCACCCTAACCTCAAAGTCATTTTGAAGATCTGTTAATTCTTCATGCAAATTTGGAAGTACTCTGTCTGCATTGGCCATAAATGGGTTAATAACCCAATCATGTACTACAAGCTCTTATAGATCCTTAAACCTTATCAACATATCTTTCTCAAGTAAATCAGAATGAGCACAATAAATTTCTAACTCACTTTTCAAAAGTTTGTCTCTACTTGATTGCTACAATGATGGAAATTGGCAAAGTTCTCAATGGCCAAGATTAATTTTAAGCAAAGCCAATTTGCTGATAAAAACCATAATAATTCCCTTTGCCTTGATGAGATTCATTTTATTTCCTTGAAGCTTCATGTTAACTTAATTACTCTTTTCAACAATAACTGTTATTTAGACCACGTCAAATCACATCATCTTGATTTCTACCTATAATTTCTCATCAATTGATTTAAGAAATTCAATTAACGTGTCATATAGTTTATAAAACCACTTCAAACAACTCTTTGAAAGCCATCTACCTTCCATATGAATGAGAAGGCACTCATATTCTTCTTCATTTGTATGGCATATTTCACAAAACAAATGTTCATTCAATGGATGAATCTTTATTTTATTAACTGCAGTGATTACTGCATGCAATGACTTGTGCAGTCATTCACTCAAATGTTTTGCAACCAAATGTTGATGATGGATAATACAATGAATGGCTAAGACACCAGGTACTGCATTTTTCAAATGAGATATAAAAACATGCTGGCAACCAATCATAGTTGGTGCACCATCAGTTTCACATGCAATAATTCTTGTGAGAGGAATATTTTTCTCTGAAAAAAACACTCAGTGTAAATATTGACAAACCTTTGGAATCTGTTGTTAATGATTTAGCAAACAAAAATTCTTCTATGACTTCCTGTTCCTTTTCATAGTGCACATAAGCAAGAATTAAGGCCTCATTATCTCACAATGTAGACTCATCAAGCTGTAATGCAAATACATATTGTTTTCTGTAGTTGATTGTACATCTGACTTTCAATGTCACCAGCCATCTCATCAATTCTTGATACAGAATTGTTGCCTAGTGGAATTAATGAGGTGACATCATCTAACTCATCTATCATCTTTCTCTGGATTATTTCAAAATATTAACCACTTAACTTAACCACTTTTCTGGAAAATCATATCCCCACAACATGGTTTTAGAAAAAAAATGTCTACCATAACAGCCATATTCCATTTTTTACCACAAGTATACTATATTATTGACCAAAAATAAAGCTCTAGGCATATTCTATGATTTTCATAAAGCTTTTGATGCAGTTGATCATGAACTATTATTTTAAAAGTAGTACACACTGGGAATAAGGGGAGTGCCCTAGACTGGGTAACTTTCTTTATGACTAACAGAACCCAAAAGGTAACAATGCCCTATATAAATGGGAAATGGATAAACCATATTTCCTCAGACTGTAAAAATACAAATTATGGAGTTTAGCAGGGATCAGTTATTGGCCCACTATTGTTCATCATGCACATAAATGATATCAACAACATCCAATCCAAAGGAGTTGAAACAATCTTTGCAGATGACATTTCTTAATTAGTATCATCCCAAACACCCACAGATATAATCATAGATACTGAACAATAAATAAGAAAATTAGAAACATGGTAAAAAAAATCTTCTTAATATAAATATCTCAAAAACTACCTATTTACATTTTCATCCATAACAAGCAAGTCAAATTGCCCTTGAAATTAACCTCAATAATAACTTCATCAAAAAGCATCCCAGACTAAATTCTTAGGTCTAAACATATCAGACACCCTAGATTGGATAACACACATTCATACAGTTACCAATAAGGTCAACCAGACAATATTCATAATAAGATCACTGCGTGACAAGATTACTATGAGTTCTCTACTCATGCTTTACTATAGTCACGTTCACTCAATTCTGAGATATGGCATAATTTTTTGGGGATCATCATCCCATATGGCCAGACTATTTATAACCCTAAAACGAGTCATACGAGCAATTTATAAGTTAAATATATGTCATGCAAACCAAAATTCAAAGGAAATAAAATTATAACTCTTCCTTGTATATTCATTTATGAATCCATAGAATATTTAAAGAGAATTCTTATCTTTATACCCGAAATTCTGCCATACATGATTACTTGACAGAAAAAAAGTGATATACATGTAAAAAGGTACTGCTTAACCCTAACAAAACACAATCCTAGTACTATGTGTTGTATACTTTTTAACTCATTATCTAATGAAATAAAAGACATAAACAACATAAATATATTTAAAAAACAAGTTAAAATGTATTGTGTAAAAAATGGATTTTATAGTGTTGAGTATTTACAAAAATAGTAACAGGGCTTTGATATATGTTATAATGTATATTACTACTAATTTCTAATACCATCCTATGTATATTTTTGTTGACTTATTCCAGGTTTATTTGTAAACCAACGGAATCAATAAAGAAAAAATCACTCATTATGTCCCATCATTTTGCTAATAATATCCTTCACAGCTGAAAATATCAATTTCTCTCTAATATTTATGCCCCTTACCACGTTTTGCAATGTGTAGTGAAATTTTGTATTAAGAAAAAAGTGCTTTATTTGTCTGAAGCATGGATTTCTTAAACAATTCAGGGACATTGTTTCATTTTTCGACTTTTTCCTTCAAAGCAAGGAAGCATGTTAAGTCCTTATGGGTTTTATCAGAAAGCTTCTTCATTAAATGCTCACTTAATCTTGATTGCATCATTGCCTCATTAGAAAAAACGTGATTACAATACCCTTTATACCCTCTTGCAGTGTGCATTGGTGAAAAAATGACAAAGGATATAAATACATTAATAAATGTCTAGCGTCCCCCAAAAAAAATCCTTAACGCCCCCTGTGGGGTGATACCATCCATGTTGGTAACTACTGCCCTAGTGTAACCTGCCTGTTTGATGTTAGTTTTAATTTCTCTCTCTCTGTATAATTTAACTTAATGGCCACAAATGTGTCACTTCTTGTGAAGGCTAATTTTTTTATTGTAGGTCTTTTAGCTACTCATTTTTACCCTTTGCTACAAAATGAAACAAGTTTTTGTACTAGTTTCAACTATTGTACAAAAAAACACTAATTAGTTATTAGTTATTGACATAACCTCTTACCATGACTGTTTTACTTTGTTTTATATAATTTTTGTCTTACTATATTTTTCAGCAATGGTGGTTATGTGACATCACCTCTAATTGGAAAATATTGTGGGAGTAATATTCCTCGAGAAATTCCTTCTCTAAGCAATGAACTTTATTTGCGTTTTGTTACTGATTCATCTTACTCAGATCGTGGATTTAAAATATTATGGGATGGAACTACAACAGGTGAGAACATAGATACATAAACTCATATTTTTCCCAAGATGTACATGCACTTTTTTAATTGCTCCTTTAATTTAGGATGTGGAGGAAAATTAACCAGTGCATCTGGTTCTATTATTTCACCAAACTATCCACAAAATTATGGAAGAAATGCTGAGTGCTTTTGGAAGATATCTGTCAGTAGTGGCAGTAGAATACAATTGGTCATAGTTGATTTGGATATTGAAGACCACTCTTCATGTGATTTTGATTATATTGAGGTAAAGGGTGACTGTTTTTCTTCTTCATTTATTTGAAAATATATCTTAAACATTTTTTTCTTTTTAGATACGAGATGGCATTGATTCAACTGGAAAGATCCTTGGAAAATACTGCAATCAAAACCATCCATTAATTTTTACATCAACGAACAATCATATGTGGTTGAAATTTAGATCAGACAGTAGCAATGAAGGAAGAGGTTTTCATTTGAGATATACATCAGGTATGAAAGCTTTTAGTTATCAATAAGTAACAAAGCATTGTATAGATTGATGTACATAATATGATATTGTAGTTTTTGTAGTTTATATTTATTTCTACTTTTGACATTAACATATATCACCTTTTCTGTAAACAAATTCACAATAAGGGATTTTTTAAATTTACGTTTTAATATTTATAAAGCTATAATTTTATTTTATTAACATATTTAGTTTTTAGTAATGTAAGGAAATACATCAATTCAAGATAGGACAATTTAAGGAGTTGAACCAAAAACTTAAAACAAAAAGAAATTTTATTTTTTGCTGCAGTTGAACTGAACCTGAACTGAAACAAGTAGGGGTGTACACGGGTTTCTTGTAGTACAAAAGTGCTTTTCCTCAAATTTCCTGTAGTATAATTGTATACTAATGTATTTGCTTTGAAATCAGAAAATTATTTTTACTTATATAGTGTTAAATTGATGGAATGATATGATCCGAAGATCCTATGCAGACAGGCATAAGCTGTGAAAGTTGGGACAATTTTTGAAACGAGAAAAAAGTCTGCTATGACCGGGAATTGAACCCGGGTCTTCCACTTGCCGGGCGGATATTCTACCCCTGAACTATCGTAGCAGAACATTTTCTCTCGTTTCAGAAACGAGAGAAAATGTTCTGCTACGATAGTTCAGGGGTAGAATATCCGCCCGGCAAGTGGAAGACCCGGGTTCAATTCCCGGTCATAGCAGACTTTTTTATATAGTGTTAGTCGTGCTATTTTGATTCGTTCTAAACATATTCATTTTCTCTTTCTATACTCACCTTACAAATGAAATTTCTTTGGAATCCGTTCAGCCAATACCTTCCAAATTTATAGCTACAGATAAATTCTAACCTTTATATTGTGTTAACCTTGTTTATTCGACCTGGTTGAAAATTTCTATTTTGGCTTTTTATTTATATCGAGATTATATATACAGTAGAACCTCAATATTTTGAAGTACAAGTGACCACAAAAATATGACTTCGAATTATCTGGGTTCAAAATAAACTAACTTTAAAAAAATTGAAATTTCTTACGATATACTATATATATGATAGATAGGAACCATCGCATAGTAGTTTTCTCCAATTTCATTCAGACGTTCCATGCCATCGGTATGGTCAAAATTAATTAATTAATCCTTTATTAGCTCTAAGCAGTATCCAACATTGCATTGTAATTTTATTTCCATCCATATTACACAGCTGCAATTAAATATATGTGCTCTCAAAATAACGAGGTTGTACTTATTATGACAAGTGATGATTTTACAATTATGTAATTACGGATTCTTTTCCGCAATATGTATTCAATGGATTCTCCCTTGGGGACTGCTGACGAGGGGATTTAAATGCATGAATTACATCATGCAGGCAGGAGGAAGGGGTAGGGGTCAAGCTTAGCATAGCATGCCAAATTTAAGGGGAGGGAAAAATAAAAAGGCAAACAAAAGCATGACGCATTTGATGGATGATCTCTTAGAATAGTAAGAAATGCTCTTAACCCCTCAGCGTCATCCTGTGTACCCAGTAGTATGCACAATGAAAACTGGGTACTCTGCGGAGATCACTAATTTCTCTATTTTTTGAAGCAATAAATTTTCATAAATCTGAAAAACCTTGATGTATTTCAAAATTAGACCTTCCTATTGTGCTTAATTCCGCTATTTTCACTGTTTTCCTTTTACATATATTAAACATCAAATTTTGTGATTAAATTTTTGTAGTTATGTGAATTGTGAGTTCTAAAAACCCCTATTCAATGCTGAGACTAACCAAACCTCTCCACGAAATGTACTGTGTGGTAGAAGGGGATGCAGGCACTGCTTATCTGCTTTGTGATGTCTCTCACTCTTGAGATATTTTTTCTTATGCATCAACACCTGAGAGCTATATGGAAAGGGAGGAAGGATTGGTCTTCAGATCTGGGCTAGTGCTTGGTTCAACATTTCTTGAGAAAAATATGAGAGTGAAAGAGAGAAACACCTATCTTACATCAATGCACAAACAAGCCCATTCAAAGATAATTACGACCGACTGAAAGCATGATCAGAGCACATGGGAAGTGCTTGGATCGCACAAAAAATATTCTTTTGCCGCTCAGAGGGAAACATTTATGCTGTATGGAGGCAGCTATTGTTCATTATTTTCTGATGTAACTTTTGTTTAATTTCTAAGAGATTAAAAGAGTCGTCTTTATTATGGCGTTAACCAACTGAGAAAATCTGATGTGGCCACCACATGACTTTCTCCATATCTGTAATATTTCTAAAAATTCCAAATAGGTTACATAATAATAAATATTTTAAGAAACAGCGAGAAAATTTTAGACTTTACAAAGAACAGAAATAAACTCAAACCATAACCTTCTAATATTGGATATAGCCAAAAAGCTTCAACAATTAGAAAAGAAAAAAGAAGCATTACTAAGACGTAACTAAGTGTCAATTGTTAACAATAGTCATTGATTGATTGATTTTTTTCATGAAACAATACTTTCCCCTGTACTATGTTTGGAGAAAGTAAAAAATCATATTTATGTATATTTTCAGAAGAATTTTTCATTCCAAGGTAAGGGATGCAATAATATGAATCATTTAACTGTTTGTCTCATAGACATAAGAACATGCTTTCTGGTTTTTAAATATTCTAGTTTTTTTATTTGCAAGATATCTAGAATTAAAATGGAAAACATATAAATGTATTGACTGTAGAATATTTTTTATTGTTTTATATTTAGATTCAAAAGTCAATTAAGGTAATACCTTGCCATTTATGTGGATTGTGTTTCTTAGGAATCCTGGAAACCACAAAACTGGAATGACAATTAAATTGAGTGGAGGAAATGGGATTCAGTTTACACTTTTATAAGGAAAGTCCCTTTTACTATTTTTTTACCATACTGATGATCATAAGGCAATGAGAAAAATAGACAGATGAACATTGAAAAATATAGAAAAAAGCTATCCTAAGAGGGTGAAAAAGGGAATATTCTACATTTAAGGAGGAGCCCTTCTGCCATGTTAATTATTACCATAGACTCATAGACTCTACCATTATTCATTAGGAGGATAGAGATGTTGGGGAAGGGTGTTAAATGAAGGTGGTAGAAGAAGTGGTGGCTTCAGGAATGCTGTGATCTAGTGCTATCCTCCTTTTGTTTTAATTTTTGCTTTCTTACATATATAGTATATAGAGAAAGTATTGTAATCATGAAAAAAATTCAACTTCGAGGTTTTGATGGAAATAGACATTTTAGGCATCCCTGAGTCCATAAGTGGTTTTTGCCATGCTGTCTCTGTCAGTCAGTCAGTCTGTCTGTTCGTGGTTCTTGGGCCAAAATGAGTACATAAAATCGAATGATATCTCATATTTATGCAATATATCATCTTTTGCAGACCGTTTTTGTTAAAAATATTTCACGAAAACAAAGGGTAGTTTATTCTTGGCGATTTAAAAAAAAATTGATTTACTCAAAAATGGTTCTTGTAGAGCTTGATGTCACAAATAATACTACATATGCCATATGACTCAAAAAAAATCACTATATGGCATCCAGTGACATTAAAATGTACACTAACCTACCTTACTTAAGCCCTATGACATCACACATCCACCATGTTCCATTCAAAATCTTAGTACAGCCTAAACGGTTAAAGTAAATCAAATGATATCTCATATTTGTGGATAATTTCATTCATATAAGACACTCAAGAGATGATGGATATTGTGCAACAATTAAAGGGGCTTGATTCTTGAATATTTTGAAACAAAATTTGAATTACTCTAAAACGGCATTAAGAATTTTGATTAAAACCAATCAAATCATATAGCCTAATGTCACAAATAATACTAACAAAGCCATATGCCCCTACAAAATTACTATATATCATCCAATGGCATTATTTCTGTACAAGATGCTCAGCGCATGCATCAGAGGAGAGGAGGGGGAACCCAGCAATTCCCTAATCTATGATTTTGTACTTTTCTGTTAATACCATGTGCTTATTAGTGAGAAGTGATTGATGTGAGAGGTTGATGGTGTCAGTTGCTTTGGTTCTATTTCTATGCATTATTAACATCATTGGAGTTAATTTTGGGACAAAGAGTGTAGTGATATCAAATGTATATATGTATATGAGAAAGTTTATGCAATATTTATTTATAAAGTTCTATATAAAGAGCTACTTCAGAGTCAATGCTTCTCTTGAAGTTGATACTACTTACTTATTATTTATTAAGTTCATTAGCCATCTTAACAATCTCCAGTTATGTAATTGCTATTAATTTTGGTTTATTTGGCTCTATATACAGACAGTCCCCTGACTTACATAAGGGTTTAGTTCCACAAACCTTTGAGTCGAATTTTACATATCTCAAAAATTACCATAAGTATGTACGTTTGTCATGTTATATATATTAATGGTATTCTACAGGTCTACTCTACTCCTCAAGCATACTCGTACATCTCTTCTTCATAATACTAGCACCTTTAGAATCCCTTTTACAGTTATAATCAAAAGTTATGTATTTTGCAAAACAACACAAGCTACACACAACACAACAAGAAATGAAGATGCTGCAGAACATACTGAAATGATGCAAAGAAGGTGACCTCAATACGCAACAATATGCAATGAAATTTAAGGTTTCATATTAAATACGGCATTTAAATTTCTCTAGCCATTTAATATTCTGTAAAGTAAGAGTTACATATACTTTGATAAATTAAAAATAAATTGAAATGTTTAACTTCATTCAACATTTGACCTTTCAGCCTGAAATGTTTTTCCTCGTAAACAAATTTCTGCAACTCAGAATTTTCAGATAAGTTAAATTGATTTTTGGAGGTTTTTACCAGGGATGTGCAAACAGACAAAGAACCTTGGTAATGCTTTTATTCCTCATAAGCCATATATTTTAATTTCAACTTAAATATTGCAGATAACACAACAAATAAAAGCATTGATAAACTTGAATGATTAGTAAATAACAGAAATTATATAAACCTCGATGTTGAGGTGGGAAAAAAATCAATAACTTCATTAATAATCAGTTTTTCAAAATTTTCTGCTTGATGATAGAATAATTTTTAAGAAATATTTTGTGCAAAATCGACTAGAAAAAAACGAAAATCTTGGAAAAGTGCACCAATGCGGCCGCTAAAAAATCTCAATTGTTTAAACACATGTTCAAGGTTAATGACTTTCCGAATGTTCTACAGAGCTGAAATTGCTTTTAGACTTAGGATTTGTAAAAAAACGAAATAGGGATTATAGAAATTTTGATATTTTATTTAGTGTTGCCGTTAAAAATTATTAAAATTTAAACAAATTGATAAATGTTTAGGTACTACGGGATGAGCTAGGAATCTGAAATTTTCAAGTTAATTACAGAGTAGTGCATTTGCATAAATAAGCATTTGTACTTCACCATAAATATATTGCGGCGGGCGTTAAAAATTTAAACAATTAGAAAAATATTATTTCACTTCTATAAGTGCTACAACTTTAAAATTTGGCAGAAGTGTAGCATTAGTACCCCATAATGGAGAAAGTATAAAATTCTTCAAATTGCAAAGTTTTGGGATTGTTTTAGTCTATTATTTTTACATGAGGGAAAAACAAAAATCGCTCCGGAGGTGAAATATTTGGAATTAAAAAAATATTTGTAATGATGAAATATGAAAAATTGATGTGTTTTTATGTTGAGATGATATGCTTGCAGAATGCAAGCACCAACTACTAGTATCATTATATATAGACGTTTCTTACAGAGGAGGAGGAGAATATAGGAGGATACTAATGTTTAGGTGCTTCTAGATGAGCTGGAGATTCGAAATTTTTTTCTTAGGTTGAATTTTGTGCATAACCGACGAGAAAAAACGAAAATCTTAAACCAGTGCAACAATACGGCCGCTAAAAATTCGCAATTGTTTAAACAAATTTCAAGGTTTATGTATTTCCGAATGTGCTGCGGAGCTGAAATTTTTTTCAGAGGTACAATTCGTAAAAAAACGAAATAGGAATTATAGAAATTTTGATATTTTAATTTGTTTGTCAGTTAAAAAATCTTCAAATTTAAACAAATTGGTAGATGCTTAGACACTACGGCGCAAGTTTGGGAACTGAAATTTTTAAATTATTTAGAAGTTAGCCTATGTAAACGAATTAACATTTCAATTTATCCATAAAAATGTTATTTTGGCCGTTGAAAATTATTTAAATTTAAACAAGTAGATAAATGTTATTTCACTTTTAATTGTGCTATAAATTTAAAATTTGGCTGAAAGTTGTGGCATTATTAACTCAATGTGGGAAAAGTATAATATTCCTAAAATTGCAAGAATTAGCGATAGTTTTACTCCATTATTGTTCCATAATGAAAAATGAAAACCTGTCCAGAGGAGAAGTCTTATGAATTAAAGAATTATTTCCCATGAAGAAATATTTCTCTGAAAATTTAATATATTTTCAAGGTGAGATGATATGCTTGCAGTATGCAAGCACCTTCTACTAGTAATGATATATAACATATAGGAGGCTACTAATGTTTAGGCACTTCCAGATGAGCTGGAGATTCGAATTTTTTTTTCTTAGGTAGGATTTTGTGCAAAACCGACTAGAAAAAACAAACATCTTGAAAGAGTGCAACAATGGTCCCCATTGTTGCACACAAAAATTCGCAATTGTTTAAACAAATTTTCAAGGTATATGTATATCCGCATGTGCTACGGAGTTGAAATTTTTTTATAAGTAGAATTCTTGAAAAACGAAATAGGGATTATACGAATTTTAATATTTTAATTTGTTTGGCAGTTATAAATTCTTAAAGTTTAAACAAATTGATAACTGATTAGACAATACGGGATGAGCTAGGAAGCTGACATTTTCAAGTTATGTACGAAGTAGTGCATTTGTACAAATAAACTTTTGAATCTCTCCATAAACATATTGCGGCGGCCGTTAAAAATGTTTAAAATGTAAACAATTGGAAAAATATTATTTTACTTCTAGAAGTACTACAACTTTAATATTTGGCAGAAATGTGTAGCATTAGTACCCCGTAATGGAGAAAATATAAAATTCTTAAAATTGCAAAGGGATTGGGATTGTTTTAATCTATTATTTTTACATGTGGGAAAAACGGGAATCGCTGCGGTGGTTTAGAATTAAAAAAATATTTGTAATGATGAAATTTGAAAAATGGATGTGTTTTTATGTTGAGATGATATGCTTGGAGAATCATGTTATATCCTCCTCTGTAAGAGTCGTCTATATAGAATGATAACCTATAGGAGGATACTAATGTTTAGTTACTTACAGATAAGCTGGATATTCGAAATTTTTTCCTTAGGTAGGATTTTCTGCAAAACCGTCTAGAAAAAACGAAAATCTTAAAAAAGTGCAACAATTAGGCCGCTAAAAATTCGCAATTGTTTAAACAAATTTTAAGGTTTATGTATTTCCAAATGTGCTACGGAGCTGAAATATTTTTTAGAGGTAGGATAAGTAAAAAAACAAAATAGAGATTATAGAAATTTTGACATTTTAATTTATTTGGCAGTTAAAAATTCTTAAAGTTTAAAAAAATAGATAACTGTTCAGGTACTACGGAATGAGCTAGGAAGCGGAAATTTTCAAGTTATTTACTGATTAGTGCATTTTCTCAAATAAACATTTGAATCTCTCCATAAATATATTGCGGCGGCCGTTAAAAATGTTTAAAATTTAAACAAATAGAAAAATATTGTTTCAGTTCTAGAAGTTCTACAACTTTAAAATTTGGCAGACATGTTTAGCATTTGTACTTCATAATAGAGAAAGTATAAAATTATTATAATTGCAAAGTTTGGGGATTGTTTTAATCTATTATTTTTACATAAGGGAAAAACGAAAATTGCTCCGGAGTTGAAATATTTAAAAATATTAAAAAATATTTTTAAAAATATTGGTAATGATGAAATATGAAAAATGAATGTTTTTTTATGTTGAGATGATATGCTTGCAGAATGCAAGCACCAACTACTAGTTTGCTATAATATCAGGATTATTAAGAACAGTACCTCTCTCAGGATATATATATATGTTCATTTTTTACTTCACAAAAAACTTTCCCGTTGAATTTTAACTGGCATTTCCCTTGTTATTATAATACAAGAAGTCCAAACCAGGACTAATTCAGGCTGGTTTCCCATAGTTGACATCCTGAATTGATTACCTATATTCACATGTAATGTTTTATTATGTGTTAGTCATTCCAAGAAATTCTCATATCATAAATATCACTTGTAATAGTTCATAGTTTATCAATGTTAGAGAAAAATTGGAAAACAAATTAATAGAGCATTATCAGGTTTAAAATACTAAAAGCAATATCAAAATCTCTTTCTGAAATTATATTTTGGATGTATTTTTTTAATTAACGAATTTAATCACTGTTATTGTTTATACGCTAATCTGTCTGGATCAACTGTCCATTGCTGAATAATAGTCTAGCAGAAAAGAAAAAAACCCATTTATTCTCTCATCTGTGCTCAAGCTGAGTTCAGTAATAATCATCTCCATGGCAGCAATCCAATAAAATGTGATTTAAAATGCAAAAACGTTATGTTCAGTATAAATTCAAAAAATACGATCAATTATCAAAATTCGGTGATAAGAATTAGAATCTACATTCTTTTCCCCTTAGAAAATGTACAAGCCTTGATATCACTTTTAAAAGATATTTCAATGTATTAAAGAAAACATCTCTGCATGATGGATTTGAGACTTCCTATGTAAATCAAATAGGAAAAAGCATTCCTGGAATCAAACCTGGGACTTCAATCTTTGCCAAATAAAATATAGCCCCGAGGTGGGCTCTGGCAGCATGAGCCTCCTACCAAGTTTCATGAAAATCGGTCAATTGGTGCAAAAGTTGTTAGCGGGGGACATACACACAGACAGGGCCATTTCATAAGGCTGTTTCCTTTGGAAACCAGCCTAAAAACATAGAGGGTGGGGTTTGTGTATAATGCTGATGTCATCAGTGGCACTTTTTAGCGGATTTTTAACAAACAACCTTCCTGATTAGATGGAAGGTTGAAATTTCGCAGGATTGTTTGATTCATATATAAAAATGAAAAAAATACGAAAAAAGACCCGGGTTTAACTCAAGGGGTGCGATTTCCGTTTCCCCGTAAGATAAAACGTAATAATCAACTTTTTAAAATGCAGGCTTTCATTCTTTTAGAAATTAAAATTAGAAAAAATTGACATACGATCATAGAATTTAAACTATGTTTTAGGAAAATTAATGAAGTTTCATATTCTATTTATCTTTTTCTGTCTACCATTCGAAATCTCTCATATTAAACATTTAAATCACATATTTTGGGAAAATATCGGCTTTTAAACATGATGTTGCCTTGCCAACCATGCCATTGTTAAACTTTGAGAATCAATTGTTGTCTCAACCCGCATACGTGTAATATATATTAGTGCATAGATTGCCTTAAATTATCATAGAATTTTTCACAAATATACATAATCCTAATGGGACTGGGATTTAGTTTGGATTCTTTTGCTTATCTAAATGACTATATAGATGTAGAGTAAGAGAGAGGGGGATCTGGGGAGGGAGATATGAAGGAAGGCATATAAAATGGAGGTGCAGAGAGAGTAGGGGAAGTATAGGATTAGAAAAGGACTGGAGGAAAAATATAAAGAAGGAGACTGAGAAAAAGAGGAAGAGCTATGGATTGTGACAGGAGGGAATGAGAAAGGGGGGGTGGGAGAAAAGAGAGGGAGGTAGAGAGGGAGGTAGAGAGAGAGGGAGGTAAAGAGGTAGGGAGGGAGAGAGGTAAGGAGGGAGAGAGGAAGGGAGGGAGAGAAAAAGGGAGGGAGAGAAAAAGGGAGGGAGAGAGGGACGTCGAGAAGGAGGGAGGGAATATTATTATTCATCCATCATATGACAGGCAATACACTGGTTATAAAATATAAAATAAATCAGTGAGTTAAAGTTGTTGGACATCTGCACATTCTTCCTATCCTCAATCCGTAAAAAATAAGTAATTTCAAGTGGTGATGAAAGAAAACCAATTGCTTCACGTGCTCTGGCATGAAATTCCCTTTTTTTAGAGTAACTGTATTTCCTGCAGTTGAGAACAACCTCTCACTAACTACTTGTGTGGCATTTATTGACAGATAATATCGAGCAATATGTTGCAGGTATTTGCTCTGTTTATTATTAGGTTTCCACCATTCACAAGGATCTTCATGCCTGGGTATAACTGCCTCATCAAAGTAGGTAGAAATTTGATCTTGTACATATTGCTCAGTATTCATTACAGTATTATTTTTCACATTTTTATCAAAGACACTCAACAGGGAACAAGATGTTTGGTTTTGCAAAGATACAGTCTCAACTTGGTGGGAAGTAGTTTCTCTCACCAAATTCACTTCAGTTTACATATAATTTCTGTTTTATTAACGTCTTTTGCAAAGTTTCCCCCCCCCTTTTGATAACAGTATTGCTTTAAACCTTGGATAAATTATCATTGCTAGAATATTAGTTTGAGAGATTCTGCAATCAGGGAAGCAAACTCTGAAAGTTTGCTGTAAGTACCTAACAAACATCAAACCACCTCCTCTAAATCCCTTTACAATGTGGTTTTCTAAAATGGTTTGTATGCTACTGATAACAGGAATTACCATTGATAAAGTTGGATACGATTCACCACTCAGTTCTACACTTGCTTGATTGATAGGCTCAAAAATAGATCGCTCATCATAAACCATAATTCAGCTTGTATGAAGTTTTCTATCTTACCATTCTCAGCTAATTCTGCAGAAATAAATTTTCTGCTTTAAAAGTTTGACAAACATGTTATGTATATTCACTATTCCATCGAATATCATTGTCTTGAATAAGGTTATGTTCAGGTTGTCACATGTTCTTTTGCAAAACATTTAGTCTTTCCCTTGCTTGAACACTGTCTATAATGTCCAACACTTTCCCTTCCTTTATGACACAGTTTGCTGAAACCCCGAGTTGCATTTTTAGGCTGGTTTCCAAAGGAAACATAGCCTTATGAAATAGTTGTCTCCAACTAACAACTTTTGCATCAATGAACCGATTTTCATGAAACTTGGTATGAGGCTCATGCTGCCAGGGCCCACCTCTGGGTTATATTTTATTTGGCGAAGATTGTAGTCCTGTATTCGATTCCAGGAACTTTTTTTTCTATTTATTTTACATAGTAGTCTCAAATCCATTGTACAGAGGTATTTCTTTAATTGTTTAAAATATCTTAAAATTGTGATATTGGAGCAAGGTTTGTACTGTTCTAAGGGAAAAGAATGTAGATTCTAATTCTTATCACAGAATTCTGATAATTGATCATATTTTCTTGAATTTTTAGTAAATTTTAATCTCCATTCCTTGCCTTGGAGCAGCATTTCTCAAAGTGTGATCCTCAGAGCCCTGGGGCTCTGCGAGACTTATTCAGGGGCTCCGCGAGGTCAAAACTATTTTCATAATATATAGAATTATCATTGCCAGGTATAGTGAAGGTGCAATATCATAAGGCTGATATTTTTCAAAATTAATTCTTATAAAAAGTATACTTTAATGTTTTTTCAAGGTGAGCTGAAATGCTTGCAGTATGCAAGCTCCAACTACTAGTAACTAATAGTAGTCGTGTTCAGCTTATCTCTACATATTCGCTTCATTTAACAGTTTATACATTGAAGCTTCACTTACGTATCGTAAGAATTAAAATCAGAATTTCTTTAATGCATCGAAAAGTACAGAAAGCTTCAATGTATACAACACGCTATATTAATTTTAGTTAGTATTTAAATAGAAGTCTTACGTCATATTGTTAAATGAAATTAATATAGATGGTGTATAATTATAATTTTCTTTTGATTATCAGTATTTATATTTAATTTTGATTTTATTCCAATTAAAGTTACAACCCAATCCAGTTCATTGAATCTGAAAGAGATCAGTATGATTTAACTCGAGAATCAAATGTACCATTATTTAATGTAAGTAGGAGGCACATAGTGTGGGTTATGATTGGAAAATGTGAGAAAGAGAGTGATGAGTGATTGATTAATTAAATGTGATTAATAATTAAATTAATTATTGGAAGTCATTACTGTTTTTATGACTGGAATCATTCACTTTATCCCACATGTAAAAATTGACATGCCAAATGATCCTGCAATTCCTTTTAATATGCATTGCAGACAATTCACGATCAAACTGTCTTATGCCATGACAATAAATAAATCGCAAGGACAAACCTTAGCCAATGTTGTAATTTTTATGCCTGAACCCTTGTTTACACATGAAGATATATGGGGTGTTCAAGAATTCAAACACTAAATTGTCTATAATGAAAAATTGGAAATTAAATAATAACACAGAATTGAAATAGGCCCCTAGTTGATAATGAATATACTATGCTGGTAATTACTTTTTTATTCATTGTAGCTAGCATAAAGCCGGCTCCACACATTTATTATTCACAGAGTGCCAACCATTCGTGATAACTTTCGGAGTGATGAGTAAATATTTTCTTCCCTACTTGCAGCTGCCTCCACACTATTCCTCCTATGTTGAATCCCGAATATTTGTATCAAATTGTGGGAAAAGGTGTAAATGTTCATATTACTGAAATTTTACTCATGGATTTGGATGGTGAAGATACTGTTGTCACTGCAATTGCCGCTTTTATTGTCATCAGTTACTTGAAAATGAAGCTGAAAAAAAGGAAACGCGGAAAAGAAGATGGTGAAAGTGATTGTACGAAACACTTTATGACTGACTGTTGGCACTGAATACAGGTTCAGAAAGCACAATGCTGCCAGATCTGCATGAAATTTTCCACAAATAGGGAAAATTCCCACAATCTGGTAGCAATATGGAGAGAGTAAGTCAGCAAATAATGAATATATGGAGGGATTAAAAACACCGTGTCTTGCCGGATATTCGTCCCTTTGACTCATACTATTTTACCAATTCTTGACGGGAAATAATTGTGGTTTATCAAGTGATGAGCATTGGTACTTGTTGTTCCATCCACACTACTAGATATTAGGTGAGTGACAAATATTTATTGTTCAGCACTCAGCGAATAACGAATGTATGGGCCATCTTCTGTGTTATTATACACCAGCACCAAGTGATTTGTTTTTGAATTGTTCCGTTAACATCATATCTGAGATTCTCGCGAGTTTTACCCTGCAATATCTGTTTTTATCCTTGTCATCATGTTTTCTTTTCGTATTTATGTAATTTTAAGTTAATTTCATTTATATTAAGATTAGACAATGTTCAGTGTATATACTGTCCTGTATAAGTAACCTTTCCACAACTGGAATGCCCATAAATGGACTTGTTTTCTTAGTTTGGATCTCATAGGATACAGTGGCAACTACATAAAACCTAATCTCCCTTATTACATGAAATCTTCTGAGGGAAAATTCCCCTTTTTTCGTCACGAATGATTTTATTGGCGAATCAGAATGTAACTTCCCCCTTACATAATGTATTTTTATGGGCAAAATTCCCCGGTATTCACAGCCAGTTTCTGGTACATAACCCCTCGAATAACGGGGACCAACTCTGACCATAATGATCAATATCAATAACTTATCTGGTGATTTGTATAGATATAGTTAAATCAGTGTTTTTTGCTATTTCATTCTTCTAACATAACCTAGCCTAAAACCACTTTTTGGATTCAGAAACACCTAAAATGTGTATCAAAGTCATATATATATATATATATATATATATATATATATATATATATATATATATATATATATATATATATATAAAATCAAGACCCAATTAATGTCTCAATTCTCAAATGAGTAATATATACATACGATATAGTCAATGGTTTCAGGCATCACTTGGTGGAATTTCTTCATAATGCAAAATAAAGAGACTTGTTGTAATTCCACATAAATTTCTTTAAAACGACCTAGGATTCGTTGCAATGCATCATCGTCAGGTGAATAAATTCAAAGCCTGCAGCAATTTATAGTAATAGGTACAATGGGTAGGTGGGGGAGGGTGAGTTGTGGAGAATAAAGAAAGGAATTGTGGAGCGAACACCATTGGAGAAAAGGAGTTGAACGTATGGTCATGGGAAGGGAAGGGGGAGAATACGGTTGAGCTTAGTGATGTCCAGTGAGTTGTATAATAAGAAGACAATGGTGATAATTGGTAGGAATAATTAGATTAATGGGAGGTCGAGAAGTGGAGAATGAAAAGGATACAAAATATCATTTAAAACTTAACAGTTATAATGGGGGGAAAAACAAATGTTTTATTTTGAATAGGGGCACCAGCCTATCTTCTTCCAATATTAAAAAAAATAATATTTCCAAAATTTGGTAAATTTTAGATGAAATTTAGAGGTTGCTACCAAAGTTTGAAACATTAAGCTTTCTTTATTTTAAACAAAATGCAATACAGTACAAACCATATAAAATTTAGAGTTGCTAATTTCCATGCTACATTGTCACATGATGAACATAACAATACTGACATAGTGGTATAATAATTGTTTGTGGCAAGTGTTCCCTTCGCAAAGTCTGGATATCTCCTCCGATGATCACTGACAACCTGCAGAAGAAATTGCTTTTGCTGTTCACCCTGGGTGTGTAATCGATTGTATTCCTCGATCAGGGCAACTCCGCGTTCTGCCGTATCATTAATGCAATTGATGGACCTGATGCACTTTTCTGTGGAAATGTAGTTCCCATCAGAAACCCAGAGTTCGGGATCCAATTCTGTGAATTTTGAGTCAAGACCAATTATGTCGAAAAGCCTCAAAGTGTTGGCTGACACAAAATAGTCGAAAATTTTCTCCAAGATGCTATCCAGATCGACAGTCACTCTCTTTGAGTGGCCCTCATTACCATCATTTTGGTGAGCTTGAATCAATTTGGCTTTTGTATCTATTGATACTTTTTTATCAAAGAAAGCAAGGGCAACCAGCTCTTCATTGAGGTACCACAGATGACGAGCAAGCTTCTTCAGGGCAGCATTGGCAACTATTGAGTTTGTAGTCTTGTACTGTTACAGCTACAGTTGCACTTTCTTGAACAGTTTGCTTTCCAGTCAGATGCAAATGAAAAAAAAAGCCATTACCTCTCGATTTGAAGGTAGCTTATTTTCAGTTATTCCATGTGATTGTTGTCCAACTAGCCAAACATTCGTCATTTTATGGGTAGTAGGACTAACAGTAGCCATTTCTTCATAAAAGTAAACCTGAAAGTAAAGTGAAAAAATTAGCTAGCTTACTTCTGTTGTCATTAGTTTATTTTTTGGTGTTCAGCAGAATGCAGTACAAAACTTACAAACTGGGAGTGCACTGTATTGTAATCTCCTACGAGTCAGGTTCACTTGAGTCTCTACACAACAACTTTCTGGGAGAAAACCCTTGGCTGAACTGCACTCTTTGGATGCCTGATAACAACTGCTCACTGCATTAGGTGGGCTGCTTATATAGTTTAGGCCATAGATTGTTCCAGAAGGTTCTAGAATGTACTGGAAGGTTCTACATCATTACAGAAGGTTCTAGAACATTCCAGAAAGTTCCAAACTGTTCCGCAAGGTTCTAGAATGTTTCAGATTGTTTATGAAAGTATATATATATATATATATATATATATATATATATATATATATATATATATATATATATATATATATATATATATATATATATATAACAACTTACGGAAAAGGAAAGGTAAAATGAATATATGGATGTCAACAAGGTGTTGGGATGAGGAAACCCAGTGAGCACTCACCAATCAGACGACTTCAGGTTGGCGAGGCCCCGGGGATGTCGAAGCGACACACGTAAAATAACACAAAAACACAGAAACATCACAAACGTAAAGCTTTCGAAACTACTCCTTCTTGAGCTACAGAGAGAGAACTGATCCTCATCCCAACACCTTGTTGACATCCATATATATATATATATATATATATATATATATATATATATATATATATATATATGTGTGTGTGTGTGTGTGTGTGTGTGTGTGTGTGTGTGATTGTGCAAAATGAATGTATTTTAAAATTTCTCTTTCTTTATTTTCTTTGATGTAGTGTGCAATATTGAATTGAAAGGCCAGCGTGGAGTATTGGAAAGCCCTAACTTTCCTGAGCCATATCCTCTTGCTATTAGTTGCACCTGGATTATTGTTGCACCAATGGGAAACAGTCTCAATATTTCTTTTTCACACTTTGATTTGGAGAACCCTACTTCTTCTTCAAACTGTTCCTTTGATTATTTGGAGGTTAGTTGCTAATTTATTACTAATGATAATGCACTAAATATTAGATTCTTTATTTTCTCTGTCATTATCTCATATCATCTTATTTTTAGAAGTTTTACTAGAGTTTTTAGTAATCTTATCTTATACAAGTAGTTGGTGCATGCATTCTGCTAGCATTTCAGATGTATAAAATTCAGAGAAGAAAATTGCATAACTACGGCTACGGTATGGTACAAAATATCAATTATATATATATATATATATATATATATATATATATACATGTGAGAAAAGCACTGATGATGTAGTGGTTAGCGTGTCGGCTTTCTAATGCAAAGTTCGGGGGTTCAAACCCCTCGAATGGAGGTTTTATAAAAAAAACTATCATCAGTGCTTAGCAGTACTGTCAGTATGGTATAGAGCCAAAAACAAATGACGTTGGTTGGGTCTATATCCAATACAGCTGTAGGCGTGATCAGGACGATTTGAACGGCTACAGTACTGCGATGTGGAAAGCAAGAGGGAAACTACGACATTACAATCCCTAGTAATGATTATATGGTTGGACAATATGAGTTCTCTCGAGGTAAAACAATCCGGAGGTAAAATAGTCTCCCAATCGGATTTCCAGGTGGGGACTGCCTTGAGGAAAACTTTTGTTGAAAGTAATTTACGAATAGGGACTTGGAACGTAAGAACTATGAGAAAGGCAGGAAAGCTAGAGAACTTAAAAGAAGAAATAGAGTTGACATTATAGGACTAAGCGAAACTAGATGGGAGGGAGAAGGACAGTTTGACTCGGAAGAATTCATGGTAGTTTATTCTGGAGGAAATAGTGGGGAAAAGAGAGTAGCTCTGGTACTTAGGAAAGATATGATGAAAAGTGTGACAAAGATAATAGCAACAAACGATAGACTGATGGCAATAAAGCTTAAAGCAGTCCTAGTGGACATTATGATAATCCAGGTATATATGCCAACGTCAGCTCATGAAGATGAAGAAATCGATGAGATTTATGAACAAATTAACGAAATTTACGAAGAAGATGGAAGAGGAAAGGTAAACTGCATAATAATGGGAGATTGGAACAGCATAGTCGGAGAAGGACAGGAAGAAAATGTAGTCGGGCAATACGGACTTGGGAAGAGAAATCAAGGAGGGGAGAAACTCGTAGAATTCTGCATCAATAATGACCTTGTAGTGACTAATACATGGTTCAAAAACCATAAACGAAGGTTATACACATGGAAAAGCCCAGGAGATAGAATGAGATGCCAAATAGATTACATCCTTGTAAAACAAAGATTCAGAAACAGCATAAAGAATGCCAAGGCATTACAAGGAGTGGACATTGATTCAGATCACAGCCTTCTAATACTTGACGTGAGTACAAAGCTCAAACAAATAAGAAAAACGTGAAGAGAAAGACAGGCCTGGGACCTAGAAAAACTAAAAGAAAGGCAGAATGTAGTCAGCATGAAGTTGGAAGATAACTTAAGAAAGTTGGAAAACAAACTGAAGACCGTTAATATAGAATGGAATGAAATTAAAACCAGTATCAAGGATACCTTGTATAAAGAGATTGGAAAACAAGAGAAGAAAATCAGAAAACCATGGATCACAAAGGAAATGCCGGAGAAAATGAATGAGAGATGAAAATGGAAAAACGTTAACAGTGAAGAAGGTAGAGCCAACTATAGGCGTATAAACAATGTGTTGAGAAGGGTAACAGATAAAGCTACAGAAAATTGGATAAAAGGAAAATGTGATGAAATAGAACAAATGGAGAAGTTAGGACGGTACGATATGATGTACGCTAGAGCACTCGAGTTAGAAGATAAGAAATCTAATGGAATTAATGGCATGGGAATTATGAATACGGATGGGAAGATAGTCTCAGAAACAAAGGATGTAGCACAGGTATGGGAAGAATGCATTAAGGAATTATACAGCAAACAGGCAGGAGCAGCAAAAATTAAACTGGAAGATGAGGAAAACATTGAAGAAGACAACTTAGGACCAAGTATTATAGAGAGCGAAGTAGAAAAAGCGATAGTGGAACTAAAGAAGGGGAAAGCCACGGGCAGCGATGGAATACCGGCTGAGATACTTAAAGTCATAGGATCAGAAGGACTAAATGCGATCACGAAATTAATTAATAAGATTTACAACACAGGAGAGTGGCCTCAGGATTTCCTAGAAGTAACAATGATCCCTCTAAAGAAGAAGCCAAAGGCAAGGCAGTGTAAAGATTACAGAACGATAAGCCTTCTGCCACACACATCGAAGATCATCACGAGGATTCTTAATAAAAGGCTGGAGAAAAAGGCAGAAGAAATAATAGGGGAAGATCAATCCGGTTTCAGAAAAGGACGAGGAACTAGAGATGCTGTAGGAGTAGTTAGAATCATATCAGAAAAGGGAAATAGAGTACAGTCAAGATATTTGCGCATGTTTCGTAGACTGGCAGAAGGCCTTTGATAGAGTAAATTGGGTAAAGTTGATGAAGATATTAAAGGATATAGGTGTAGACTGGAAAGACAGGAGACTGATTAGGAATCTATATGAGAATCAAGTTGTAAAGGTCAGGTTTGAGAATGTGGACACCTGCGGAATAAATATCGGTAGAGGAGTAAGACAAGGCTGCCTATCGCCAACCGTATTCAATATATATGGAGAAAGTCTAATGCAAGAAGCTGTAGAAGGCACAGGAGATTTAAAAATTGGAGGAAGGATTATAAGAACAGTAAAATATGCAGATGATCAAGTACTTCTAGCAAGAAAGGAAGAGGAGCCACAAAAAATGATAAATAGACTAGTGATAACAGGAAGAAAATACGGTATGGAAATAAATACAGAAAAATCCAAGGTCATTCGAATATCAGGTAAAGAAAAGAATCTGAACATAAGTATTGGGGGAAAGCCTTTAGAACAAGTTTCAGAATATAAATACCTTGGAAGCATCATAACACGAGAAGCAAAATGTACGGATGAGATCAGATTTAGAATAGGAAAAGCAAAAGCGGCTTTCAGGAGAAAGAAACAACTATTTACAGGGAATATAAGGGAAGATATCCGCAAGAAGTTGATAAAATGCTACGTATGGAGTATAGCATTGTATGGGGCAGAAACATGGACGCTAAGGAAAAATGACATCAAATACTTGGAAAGCTTTGAAATGTGGACTTGGAGGAGAATGCTGAAGATAAAATGGACAGATAGGATGAAAAACGATGAAGTGCTACAAAGAATAGGAGAGAAGCAAATGATTATACAGACTATCAGAAAGAGGAAGGCTAACTGGGTTGGACATTACCTGAGGAGAGAGAGTATGATTAAAGATGTGTTAGAAGGAAAACTAGATGGGAAAAGGGAAAGAGGTAGGAAAAGGTTTCAGCTGATAGATGATTTGAAAGGGAAAGAGAGTTATCAAGATATAAAGAGGACAGCGGAAAATAGGAGTATATGGAGAACCAGGTTTACCAAGAATAATCACGGACCTGTCTAAGGACAGACTACCTATGATGATGATGATATGTGAGTGAGTGTGTGTGTGTGCGTGTATATATATATATATATATATATATATATATATATATATATATATATATATATATATATATATATATATATATTTCTGGATTGATACTAAAAAAGTTTTTATTAATCCAGACCTCTAGCATTCCTAAGTACTTATTGATATTTTTTAGGTTTTTTGCGAGATCGTTTGGAGTAGAACTTGTGTATATTTGCAAGTCATCTGCATAAAGGTGATGATTGCAGTATTTCAGTGACACGGAGCAGTCATTTATGTATATTGAAAATAGCAAGGGACCCAAAATTGAGCCCTGTGGGACACCTCTTCCATTTATAAGCCAATCAGATGAGGAATCAATGGAAATAACTTGTTGGGTACAATCGCTTAAATAAGAAGATATCCAATTTATGGCCGAATGCAGGAAGTTCATTGTTAGCAGTTTAGAAAGCAGAACATCTTTGTCTATTGAGTTGAAGGCTTTACTGAAGTACAGTAGTACTAGGATTGTAACTTTCCTTTTATGCAGAGCGCGAGGAATGTCATCGGTGATTTTTACAAGAGTAATGGTGGTGCTGAGAGATTTACAAAAGCCAGATTGAAAGGGATCTAACAATTGATTTTTATTGAGAAAGAGCGTGATTTGTTCATATGCTAATTTTTCTAAGGCTTTTGATAAGATAGGTAAAAAAGCTTATTGGGCGAAAATCGTTGATTTCCATCGATTTCTCTGGTAATGGCCTTATGAAAGTGCATTTCCACTGCAATGGAAATTTTTTGAGATAGGGAGCAATTAAATATATTAGTTACTAGAGGAATTACCCGTTGAACATCAGCAGGACTTTGTAGTGTGATTTAAATTTAACTTCTGAGGGGTGTGTGTGTTAAAAACTTATATATAGACACATACAGACTTTACTGTTGATATATGCACTGGATAATTCCAACAGTAAGAAGTAGTTAGTAAAATTCAAATAAAAACCGAAGTATTCGAAAAAGATTTTACAGATTCATATAACATGTTCCAAAAAATCCCATAGTATTTCTTTATAAGCAATATTTCTTGTGTAGAAACGACCATCTCTTATCTTTCCTTATCCATAACTTTCTAAGATCTTCGCTCTGATGTTTTCTAAACTTTTAACTCTGGAAAAGGCAACATATAGCTGCTTGATGGGTGAAGCTTAAAACACCCCGGATTCCAACAGTTTAGAAGAAGAAAATAAGAGGAGTTAAAATGTAAGAATTAACATGAAAAAAACCTGAGCTGGCTGGGAATCACCATATGAAAAATATGAGTGCAAAGAGTTAAAGGCTGCTACTTTAAATACAAATGAGCTTTATAGGTTATCTGAAATTACTTACATTGCTATCTATTACGTTTGACGTTGCTGCAACAATGATTTCGATGTTTCATAAAACTCGCGAAGCGAATAACATAATTATTTCATCTATTTGAGGGCTTAATAGATGCTAATTCAATCAGAGGCAGCAATGTGGGTTGCCTTGACAGCACTGATTTTGCCATGAAAGATTTTCAGTCAATGTAATTCCTAGGTTTCGGACAGTATTTGAGAAGGGAATAGCAGTGGTTCCAAGCAAAACCTTAGGGATAGTATTTAAATCAAAGGAATTTATTAGTTTTGAACTACCGATAATGATAGCTTTGGTTTTTGAGCAATTTAAAATAAATGAATTGTCATTGGCCCATTTCGAGATAGCAGTGACGTCTTCATTGATTTTTGAGATAGCATCCGGAAAATCCCAAGGGTGACAATGCCAATAGATTTGTAAGTCATCAGCATACAGCATATATTTACAATGTTTTATATTTTCTGGAAGGTCAAGTAGGTATATTGAAAATAGAAGGGGCCCAAGGACTGAACCTTGGGGAACCACACATGGAACTGAAATCCAATTTGACATGTTTCCATTAGGGTCTTTGATTGCTTGGCGATGGCCATCCAAGTATGAATGGAACCAGTTTAATACGGAACAGGAAAAATTTTGATTTTTCATCTTAGATAGCAAACGAGCGTGATTTACACAGTCAAAAGCCTTACTAAAGTCAAAGAGTACTAGTATGGTTACCATTCTATTATCAATATCATATCTTATGTCGTCGGTGACTTTTAAGAGAGCTGACTGAATACTGAAATCTTTACGAAACCCAGATTGAAAAGGATCATTTTTCCGCTCTTCGAAAGATAATCAGTAGTTTGCTGATAAACTATGCATTCCAAGACTTTGGAAATAGCACATAAAATGGAAATTGGACGGTAATCTGAAGGAGAGGAAGGGCTTTTCCCCTTTTTGATGGAATGAACTAGCGAGGATTTCTAGATAGAAGGGTAAACAGAGGAGGATAATGAGTAATTTAGAAGTTCCAGAATAGCCGGAGACATTACGGGAAAAGACTGTTTGAGGAAATTTAAAGGTATATTTTCTATGCCCGTAGAATTTGATTTACAGAGTGAGAGAAACTTGCGTAAGGTATCAAGAGTTATGTACTGAAAGTAATAATTTTTGTCATGGAAAGGAATAAGGGTGTCCGTAATAGGCGTGGGTGGCTGGGAAGGACTAGTTTCAGGGGAAAGGGAAGAAATGAAATGATTATTGAGCTGGTCTAATGAAAGGTTTAGGGAGATACTGTTGTCTCTTTGTCGAATTAGCCCTAAATGCCTTAATTGCTTCCATACTTGGTTGGATTTGGTTAATCGGGAAAAGCAGGAGGTGTAATAGAGATGGTTAGATTCAGTGACCAGCAGCTTGACACGATTTCTGAGTGCTCTATATTTTTCGTAGACGAGTTGATTTCGGGATTGTATAAATGCACGTCAAAGCCTATTTCATTCCTTAATGAGTTTCCTAATATCTATAGTGAGCAACGGGGCAGAGGGACGTTTGCGATAACAGGTACGTTTGGGGGCATGTAGATTAATACATCGCATTAGGTTAGTGTTGAAAGTTAATACTTTCAAATCAATGGAGTTTAAAGCGAATACTACTGACCAATCCATAGTGCATAAATCTTCTTGGAATTTTTCTACTTCAAAGTTGCTGAAATCACGGTAAGTGAATGGTAGAGGGGAAGATCGGGGAAATTTAAATTTGTAGGAAATATGCATAAGGTCGTGCGCGGAAAGAAAAGGAACAGGAGTTTGGGAATGGGAAATAACTTTTAATGGGTCTTCAACTATGCAGAGGTCTAGCAGAGTATGAGTGGTAGCTGTATGATGAGTCGGATCAAATGAAACAAGGTGGAGATTATTACTATAAAGAAACTTCTTTAAATAACGGCTATCAAAAGAATCACGACACATGTCAGTATTGAAATCACCCATTATAACAATGTTTTTGTAGGTAGGAAGTATTCTAAGAAGATCATTTTCAAAGTCGGAAAGAAATCCAATTTTAAGAAGCCGATAAATGACACATAACAGTATTTTGGAGGCATTTGTTCCAGAAATTTCAATAATAAGATATTCAGGCCTCGAAAAGTAAATAGAGGGAGAAGTGGCAAGAACAGATACATGTAGCTTCGAGTGGATGAATACACCAACACCACCACCGTTTCTGCCAAGTCTGTCATGCCTTATTAGATTAAAGTTTGCCAACCTTACCATTTCATCTGTAATAGCTGGTTTTAACCAGGTTTCAGAGATGCAAATAATGTCATATGGTCTAGTAGAGAAATATTCACAGAATTCATCATAATGGCCTAGTAAAGATTGACAATTTACATGACAAATATTTATGGAATCAGAAACTAATTGTTTAGGTATGGACAATCGAGGTACCAATTGCTATTTGATATCTTCTAGGTCACCTTCGCAGGATATACAAAGGCAGTCACTGCCTTCCCTTTTCCGAACAAAGATTCGGCCATTTCGAACCCACAGATATTTTATTTTATTGTCTTTTTTAAGTCCCCGAGCCTGGGGACACACACACGCGCGCACGCACACGCACACTCACATGCACACACGCACGCACACACGCACAAACGCACACACACACAAACACACACAAACAAACAAACAAAGAAACAAACAAACACACACACAGACAAACAAACACACACAAACACACACACACACACGCGCACGCACACGCACGCGCACACACGCGCACACACACGCGCACACACGCGCACACACGCGCACACACGCGCACACACGCGCACACACGCGCACACACGCGCGCACACGCGCGCACACGCGCACACACGCGCGCACGCACACACACACACACAAACAAACATACATACTAGCATAATTGCCTGTCAAATATGATGGGTATGCACGACTTAAATACTAAGTTCAAATTGAAATAAAAATTAATGAAACCAACTTTTATATGCACTAAAATGTAAGTAATAAATATAAAATTCACTTAATTGAGTGTTCTAGAGAGTAAAAATATTTTTTGGCGAATAAAAATTGTATGACAAAGACATTCATTACACTATTCAATTCTTATATGCCCAAAATTCTTTTTAATTTATATATATATATTTAATTTTGCCCCTCTATCCCTCTCTCCTTTCTTTCTTCCTCTCTCTCTCTCTCTCTCTCTCATATTCAAGCATTCAAGGCATGCATTTCTTACACATATAGTATAAGAATTTAAGCAACAATACAATTTCAAGTTTTAACAATGACAGTCAGAAAAGCAACATATAATTAAAAAACTATAATTTTTCCAATAAATATTATTTTAACTTAGAATATGAGCAATTGGAATAATTTAACATGCTCACTTTTATCTATGTGATACTAAATTCTTATTTGCAGCACTTGCTGTCAATGTATTTGCTGAAAATAGAAATATGATAATAGTGCAAATATTACAGCATGGAGGCAGTGCTATAGTATGCAGTATATATTAGTTATAGATCCTCTGATTCTGGTCATTAAAAGAAGCAGTGTTCAATTCTAATATATTAACAGGTGTTTGTAATCAAGTATACATTTAAGAAAAATGGTCAATGATACTAGAGAAGTGTTCTATATATTAAAAACAACAAAAAGAGTAATATTTGAAATAATAAGTTATCATTTAATTTTACAGATCAGTGAAGGAACAAACAAAGAATCACCCAGTCACAAGTTTGGAAGGTTTTGTGGAAATGAACTTCCAGCCCCTATCGCTTCTGAGTTGGGTCATGTGTTTGTGCATTTTGTCACAGATACATCTGTTTCTCTCAATGGTTTCAGGCTGGAATGGGTGGTCAATGGTATTCAGCTAATATTACTTTTAAGAACTTGGGCTATATATGCTTCATTGATTTTATATATGCTACAATTAAATTAATTGTATTCATGTAGTCTTTGAGTTTATGCTTAATAGTATGTAATCATTTTATATTCCAGGCTGCGGTGGACTCTTGGAACATCCTGTTGGTGTTTTCTCAACTCCTGGATATCCATCTGGCTATCCTTTGTCAACTTTATGTGAATGGCATATTAGACTTCGTTTTGGAGAAAGCATTGAGTTGACCATAAATTCTTATGATATAGAATCTAGACGCAATTGTTTTTATGATTATATTAAGGTAAGTTTTATTTTATATCTATGTGAAAGAGTATTAGATATGTGCAAGCCAGAAGAATAAAACAAATTACAATGCTAGACAATTCAACAAAAAATTATCAAGGCCACCTTATGGCTTAAATCAAATAAAAAACCTTTCCTTCCTGGTTCAGTATGGCACTTATTCTCTCATACACTTCCTCCACTTCCCCATTGTCATGGTCACCGGTTGGCATGTACACTTGGATGACTAGCATGTTCTTTGGTTTAGCATTTAATTTCATTCCAATAATTCTATCACTGTCATAAATGATCCTGGTAACACTCGCTTCAACCTTCTTATTAACTATCATTCCTACCCCGTTTCTCCCCCTGGTATTCCCCAAGTAGTATAACTTGGTATCGTCACTCCTCAACTCACCATTTCCCTCCCATCTCACCTCGCTTATCCCAATAATTTCCATCTTGTTGATCTGCATCTCTCTCTTGAGATTTTCCAATTTTCCAGCTCTTAATAACGTCCTTACATTCCAGATCCCTAACCTTAATCTTCCTCCTTCCTCTGATTTCGCTTTATTCTCTAGACTCTCCGTAAACTGTCTCCCCCGGAGATCCGATCGGGAGACTATTTTAACTCTGGAATATTTAATTTGCGAAGAATCCATGATATTTCTAACTCCTCCGCACCATAACATGGGATAATTCCAGTGGTGGTTTCCCGTTGCCTTCCACTGTCTAGAGAGGCCGCCCCTAACCTGGGGTACAGATGCTACTAGATGGGTTCCAGGAGCATTTCCTCCACCTAAGGGACCATCACCCTCCCTAAGAGGTTCATTCGCCCGAAGCCGTTGGCCCCCTAGGGTCGTCAAGTTATTTTCTGCCACCTGGCACTTGGCATTTGGTCCCTGGCTGCATGGTCTACCCAATGACCATGGCAGGATAACCTGGCCAGACATACTATATATATATATATATATATATATATATGCTTACGGAAGAGGAAAGGTAAATGGGGTAAATGGATGGCAACAAGTTGTTGGGATAAGAAAGCCCAGTGAGCACTCACCAATAGGATGACTTCAGGTTGGCGAGCTGCTGGGGGTGTCAAAGTGACACACATAAAACGAACACAAAAAAAACACGGAAGCTTTCAGGGATGATTCCTTATTCAGCACAGGAGAGAGACAACTGATGGCGGTGACACTGGGTGGAGGCATAGGGGTGTAAGGGTAATGCGGAAAAGTTGGGAATTGGAAAATACAGAGGGGGTTGGGGATTATCAGAAAGGGAGTGAAATGCTAGTGAAGGTTGAGGCCAGGGGGAGTGAAGGAGTTTAAAAGATGAATATGCGCAAGCTCCCACTGACAGAGTTGAGGAGCCGAAGCATTATCGGGGAGAGTGCGAATGGCCCTCACCATGAAGCAATCATTAAATATAAGGTTGTGATTGTTCGCATGAATGGCCACAGGCAGTGGTCGTTAAAAAATGAGGCTGTTGCGGTGGCCGTTCATGCGGATATTCAGGGGATTGCTGGTAAGGCCAACATAGTAAGTGGGACCTTGGGTACATCTCAGGAGGTAAATGATATTGCTGGTGGTGCAGTTGGTGGGACAAGTTATAGGGTAGGTGATGTTAGTTGTGGGGCTAGAGAAGGAATTGCAGGGGGGGTTTATTGGACATGTGAGACATCGGGGTCTACTGCAGGGGTGAGATCCGCAGAGTGCAGAGGAGTGGGTGTTGGGGGTTCTTTTTCCATAAAATGTTTCCCAGACTAGGGGGTTGGCAGAAGGAGAGGATCGGTGGTCTAGGACATGGAACCTTGAAGGGGGGAGGATGTGAGGATAGGTTGGGAGGCTTATAATAAGATATTTCCAGCCGCAATTTTTGGAACGCCGAGCAGTTGTTCTACTCCATCACCTGTGACTAAAATAGGAAGACGATCAACTACTTCTTTTCCAGTAAGATCTGGCAGCAGCTTGCCATTCCAATGCACAACTAGCGGAACTGTTGGATTAAATTGAGTGATTGTTTAGCTGTTGCTTCCCTTTGCTGAATGCGACTTACACAAATTGAGGAATGATTTATGATTATTTATGAAGGTTCTATAACGTTCTGGATAGTTCTAGATTGTTCCAAAAGACCTGATATGGACCATTACATAACACAAAGAGAGCTCCTGCAAGTGGACTTACGCAGGATTTCTGAGGGGTACATCTGAAAGGTTATATCTATTGCAGTATTGCGTAACATTGACCAATGGGTGCTGTGTCACAATTTTCAATACTAAGTATCTACAATTCACAATTCAAATAAGTTTAAAATTTAAACTAATTTAAAAATGAGTGCACCTATGTTTAGCATTATGATATATTGCGATTTTTCAGATCTTGGTAGCGACCTCTAAATATTATTCAAAACTAACCTAATTTTACCAAAATTATTTTTTTTTCATAATGGAACAGATTCAAAACTTGCCCCCTCCAGTTTTCCAAAACTTAAAAATAAGGACCACGCTAATATATATATAGACTCTCGATTATCCGGGATGGTAGGGAAAAAATCAATCCCTGATAATGAAAATCCCGGTTAATCCACCATCCATATGTAATGTTCATAAAAATTCAAAAATTTTAGAAAAAAATCGCACAAAAAAAATCGAATCGAAAAAAATGTACATACATACTTTATTTATTTGAAATAAGAAAGCAACAAATTTTGCTTTTTACCTTCATTCACCTTTCGGCAAATGGAGCTGCACAGATTTCTCAGATTTCTTAGCATTAGTTTTCCAACAAGGGTTCTTGCTTTTGCTCCAAATAATCAAGCAGTGCTTCAGCATGAGTTAAAGCAGTGCTGTGACTGATCCTTTGCTCTAGTATAAGGTTGTCTTCTTCCTGGTCCAAATCATCAATGGCTGTTGCTTCACATTTGGTAGTAATATGCTGCGCGATTTCATCATCATTTAATACAACATGACCAGCCAAATTTTGGTCTGCATTTAAACACTCGTGCACAGCTTCCTCATCAACATTTGCACATTCACATATGCTGTTTAAATTACGTAATACTTCGGGCACCGTTTCATTAAAACTGTCCTCAAAACCAAGAAATTCCTCGTTGTTTCCCGGTAAAAGTTTTCGCCATGATTTTTTAAAGTAGAGCTTTTTACAGATTTCCAAGCAGCACCAATTTCATAAACAGCGTCCAACACTTAGTTTTTTTAAAACAACAGTAAATCATAACCAAATCCTTTATGAACTTAAGCAGTAAATTTCTTCGATAAATTGTTTTCATATTTTGTATCACTCTTGATCCATAGGCTGGATCAAAGCTGTCACATTTGGAGGTAAATACTTAACAAATACATTTCCATCTTTGAATTTTAAAATGTCTTCATTCGGGTGACTAAGGGCATTTCCTAAGAGTAAAACAGCTTTTTGTGGCAGATCAAGAGATTCTAAGTGTTGACGTCCTGCTGGAATGAATTTTGTTTTAGGCCAGTCCATATAAATTTCTCTGTCCATCCATGTTATAGTAATCAACAGGTAAATTAGATAAAACTTTAACTTTTGAGAGAGCTCGAGGATTTTTTGCAGTCCCAATAACATGGTTTCAAAAAATGAGACCAAGCAGCATTAGCACAGCATAAAATGGTAAGGCATTGTTTTTGCCCTGCAGCACTTGTTTCTTTTTCATAAGCTCATGTTTTTTGTGGAAAACACTTCCAATATAAATCAGTTTCATCAGCATTATAGATTTGTTCTGATTTGAAACCTTCATTATCGACATTATCATTGAGACTTATTCCTCAGCTGCCAGCTCATCACAACTAAAATTTTCACCTTGGATAGCATTCTGACGAATCTTTGCTTAAATCTCATCATCCACCCAGAAGATGCTTTAAATTCCCCTGTTAATTTCAATTCATCGAAAAAGTACTCGATTTCATTGCAAAAACAGCACCCAAAACTGGGATTCCCTCAGCCATCTGTTGGTTGAACCAAAATACCATTTTTTCTTCAGATCATCGAAGGTAGATGTTTTCATCGTTTTCCGGCTTGACAACTCACTTGCACTATCAGAAACTCCAGCAAACTCAACTCATTTTTGTTTTTCGCCATATAATTTATATATATATATATATATATATATATATATATATATATATATATACACATATATACATATACATATATATATATATATATATATATATATATATATATATATATATATATGTGTATGTATATACATATACATACTAGTGTAATTGCCCAGGCTTTGCCCTGGGCTTAGAGTTTAGAATTTTTCATGCACACATCACTCGGTAATACTCTAAAGGTAAATGACCAATATTCTTCTTTAATTGGTATGAACACATTAAATATAGACTCAAATTTGATACCTCCCTCCCCCAAAGAAATCAAAGTTTTGACATCGAGGTGCATATCCTCAATGTCTCTTTAGTATGTATACCAAGTTTTAAGTCTCTACGTTTCTTGGTTCGACATTGAAATTGGTGAAGGATTAATCAAAGTCATTCAATTGGCTGCTGAGATATCTACAAACAGAGTGCTTTTTGTCAAATTTGCTGTGGTATAATCGAATATTAACGCATTTGCTTTGAAATCAGAAAATTATTTTTCCTTATATTGTGGTAGCTCTGCTTTTTAGATGTTTTAAACATGTTCATTTCATTTTCCATTCTATACCTGCCCTACAAATGAAATTTCTTTGAAATCTGATCATCCAATACATTTCAAATTCATAGTTACAGAAAAATTCTAACCTTGATATTGAGGTAGCTCTGTTTAGTCAACCCGGTTGAAATATTTTGGTTATTTATTTATATTAAGATTAAATATACTATACAGGGTGTCCGAGAAAGAACTCCAGAGTTTTAGTTATAAATATTTATTCGCTAATCACAGAGTTGGTATGTTTTGAAAATTGGCGCAAAATCTGTTGAAATTTTAGAGACACAAATTATAGAGAGATGCGCACAGCCCCGCACTGCACTGAGACAAGTTGGAACTGCATGAAATTGGGAGTCATTCAGTCATGATGTCACCATAGGAAAAGGTGCAGTGCATGTTGTGGTGTACGGAATGAAAATCTTTGGTGACTGTTCAGAGAAACTTTAGGCAGATGTATGCTCCAACAGATAAATGTATTTGTAAGTGGCATCAACAGTTCCAAGAAACCGGCAGTGTCTTGAAAGGACATTCACCTGGTAGGCCAAGCACATCAAAAGATGACATTGAGTGCATTCGGGTAGCATTTCATTGCAGCCCGAAACATTCTGTTCGGCATGTTAGCCATCATTTACAGATTCCTAAGAGTACGGTGCATGATGTTGTGCACAGGAGATTGAAACTACATGCATATAAACTGCAACTTGTGCAACATATCATGCCTTGTGATAAGCTCCAAAGGAAAAACTTTGCAATGTCCATGCTAAAACAGCTAACTGCAGATGATAATTATCTCCAGCAAATTCTTTTCTCCGACGAGGCCACTTTTCACACATGTGTTGTAAACCACTATAATTACAGGATTTGGGGCAGTGAGAACCCACATGTCCCAATTGAGCATGTTTGTGGCAGCCCCAAGGTCAACGTGTGGTGCGGCATCATGTCGGACCGAATTGTTAGACCCTTCTTCTTCCACGAGAGCACTATCATGAGTGCAGTTTGGATATGCTAGAGGACTTTGTGTTTCCACAGATAACTGAAGTTGACAGCCTTATTTTCCAACAAGATGGTGTGCCACCCCATTTTGGTGCCAATGTACGCACTACTCTGGACAAACAATTTCCTGGTCGATGGATTGGTAGGGGAGGGCTGATTAATTGGCCCCCACAAAGGCCTGACCTAACACCCATGGACTTCTTCTTCTGGGGGTACATCAAGACAGTGTGTACAGCGAAAGGGTGGAATCTCTTCCCGATTTGCGCTGATGGATTACAGCGGCTATCACTGCGGTGCCTGTGGATATGCTATCTCGGGTGTGGGGATGAAGTAGAATTTCATTTTGACGTTTGTAGGGCAGTCAATGGTGCACACATTGAATTATATTAAATTACAATAAAACTTAGTGATATTGTCTACTAGTTTTGTTAAAAGAAATTTTTTGTCAAAACAATGAATAAATATTTATAACTAAAACTCCGGAGTTCTTTCTCGGACACCCTGTATTTGGTTAAAATTCATTAGGTCAGTTCTCTAGAAATACATGTAAAAGAAATATTATTTAACACTTTATTGTGACAACCCTGCTAATATGATTTTGTATATAATAAGTGTATATTATATATATTAAATTTGGTTAAAATTGATGTCGACAGTTCAACACAAATACTTGTAAATAGAATATTTTCTATTCCTTGTATTGTGGCAGCCCTGCTTTCTATATCAATCCTAAAAATCTTGATTTTGTTTTTATATGTTGCACAACTCCTTCATACAAAATTTCGTTGAAATTGGTTTTATCAATTCCTTCCAAATTCATAATTACCGAAAAGTTTAACTTTGCAATTCTGGCACCCCTACTTAGTTAGTTGGGTCGAAATATGTTATTTTGGTCATGATTTTATGTGAAAACTCTATGTACCAAATTTGGTTGAATTCAGTTCAGCCAATTCCTTCCAAAAGCATAATTACTGAAAAGATTTATTTTGCAATTGTGGCATCCCTGCTAGGTTGATCCGGTCCAATTATGTCATTTGGTCATGAATTTATGTGAAGATTCTATGTACCAAATTTGGTTGAAATTGGTTAGGCCAATTCCTTCCAAAGATATAATTACCGAAAAGTTTATTTGGTAATTGTGGCACCCCTGCTTGGTTGATCCAGTCCAAATGTCATTTTGGTCATGTATTTATGTAAAGATTCTATGTATCTACCAAATTTGGTTGAATTCGGTCCAGCCAATTCTTCCCTGATATATGCGTACGGGTGGACGAACATCGCCAAAATTTGGACCGACTGTTCCATGGGGACCCCTTGAAATCTTGAAATTTGGATCGGCCCTTACATTATGATCCTTTACCCTGTGGACCGATTTGATCCATTTTAGGCTTGAAAATGTGTCTCATCAAAACATTGATATTGGTCAAGAATTCATCAAAATCGGTCATTTGGTTGCTGATATATCTCCAAAGAACTGACATTTGGACCAACAATGGGGACTCTCGGGCCCCCATGGTGCGATTTAAATTATTTTTAGTATGGAAACTCTCAAAGTCAATCTAAATCCGCTGCCAAATTTTGAAGGTCCTATGTTTATTTTCTGAAGAGTTATGACTGCCACAGACAGATTCTTTTATTATACATATATATACTAGTAGAAGGTGCTTGCATATTGCAAGCATTTCATCTCACCTTGAAAAAAGCATTAATTATTTATAGAGATATTTCATCATGGGAAATATTTCTGTAATTCAAATGATTTCTCCTAGGGAAAAAATTTCTTTTTTTCCTTATGGAAAAATAATGGAGTAAAATAATTGCTAATTTTTGCAATTTTATGAATATTATACGTTTTCCACTTTGGGTTAATAATGCCACACATTTATGCCAAATTTTAAATTTGTAGCACATTTAGAACAGAAATAACATTTATCTAATTGTTCAAATTTAAATAATCTTTAACGGCCGCAAAAAGAATTTCATAGATACTATGAAATGTTTATTCGTTTAAATAGATTAAACTCTAAATACCTTGAAAATTTAAACTCTCTAACTCGCCCCGTAGTATCTAAACATTTACCTATTTTTTTAAATTTTAAGAATTTTTAACTGCCAAACAAATTAAAATATCAAAATTTGTATAATCCCTATTTCGTTTTTTTAAGAATTCTACTTATAAAAAAAATTTCAACTCCGTGGCACATTCGGAAATACATAAACCTTGAAAATTTGTTTAAACAATAGCGAATTTTTATCGGCCGCATTGTTGCACTTTTTCAAGATTTTCGTTTTTTCTAGTTGGTTTTGCACAAAATCCTACCTAAGAAAAAAATTTCGAATCTACAGCTCATCTGGAAGTGCGTAAACATTAGTATCCTCCTCCTCCTCTGTAAGAAACGTCTATATATAATGATACTAGTAGTTGGTGCTTCCATTCTGCAAGCATATCATCTCAACATAAAAAAACATTCATTTTTCATATTTCTTCCATACAAATATTTTTTTAATTCTAAATATTTCACCTCCAGAGCGATTTTAGTTTTTCCCTTATGTAAAAATAATAGATAAAAACAATCCCAAAACTTTCTGCCAAATTTTAAAGTTGCAGTACTTTTAGAAGTGAAATAATATTTTTCCAATTGTTTAAAATTTAAACATTTTTAACGGCCGCCGCAATAGGTTTACGGAGAGATTCAAATGTTTATTTGTTCAACAGCACTACTTTGTAAATAACTTGAAAATTTCAGCTTTTTAGCTCATTCAGTAGTATCTAAACATTTACCTATTTGTTTTAATTTTAAGAATTTTTAACTGCCAAACAAATAAAAATATCAAAATTTGTATAATTCCTATTTCGTTTTTTTATAATTCTACTTGTAAAAAAAATTTCAGCTCCGTAGCACATTCGAAAATACATAAACCCTGAAAATTTGTTTAAACAATTGCGATTTTTTAGCGGACGCATTGTTGCATTTTTTTAAGATTTTCGTTTTTTCTAGTCGGTTTTGCACAAAATCCTACCTAAGAAAAAAATTTCGAATCTCCAGCTCATCTGGAAGTGCCTAAACATTAATATCCTCCTCCTCCTCCTCATCCTCCTCCTCCTCTGTAAGAAACGTCTATATAGAATGATATATATACTAGTAGTTGGTGCTTGCATTCTTCAAGCATATCATATCACCTTGAAAAAATATTCATTTTCAGAGTTATTTCATCATTATAATTAATTTTTTAATTTTAAATATTTCACCTCCACAGCGATTTTCGTTTTTCCCTTATGTAAAAATAATAGATTAAAACAATCTCCAAACTTTGCAATTTTAAGAATTTTATCTTTTCGCCATTATGTGGTACTAATTCTACACATTTCTGCCAAATTTTAAAGTTGTAGCACTTCTAGAAGTGAAATAATATTTTTCTAATTATTTAAATTTTAAATATTTGTAACGGCTGCCGCAATCTATTTATGGAGAGATTCAAATGTTTATTTGTCCAACAGCACTACTTTGTAAATAACTTGAAAATTTCAGCTTTTTAGCTCATCCCATAGTACCTAAACATTTACCTATTTGTTTAAATTATAAGAATTTTTAACTGCCAAACAAATAAAAATATCAAAATTTGTATAATCCCTATTTCGTTTTTTTACGAATTCTACTTATTAATAAAATTTCAACTCTGTAGCACATGCGGAAATACATAAACCTTGAAAATTTGTTCAAACATTTGCGAATTTTTAGCATCCGCATTGTTGCACTTTTTCAAGATTTTCGTTTTTTCTCGTCGGTTTTGCACAAAATCCTACCTATGAAAAAAATTTCGAATCTCCAGCTCATCTGGAAGTGCCTAAACATTAGTATCTACCTATATCCTCCTCCTCTGTAAGAAACATCGATATATAATGATATACAGGCATACCTCCCATAATGAAATAGATGTGTTCCTAGCATCCACTTCGTTCTCAGAAACTTCATTGCCAGAAGTAGATTTAACATGTAGTAAAAGGGGATAGGTTCCAGTACTTCGTTATACATATCGTAGAAGATGTATGTGGCTTAAAATAATAGAAACATGTATGTACAATAAATAAAAAGGCGAAAAACATTTAATATCTCTTGCCAGGGACTCTACATGTAATTTAAATCATTATAATTACCAACGTCTTAACTTGGCAATGGTGGATTGCAGACCTTATTGGGAGTTAGTAGTGCTGGGATCTCGGGTTGATGGACCTGGATCTTGGGGCTGTGGAGTAGATGATTTATTCTTAAGGAATGCATCAAGGGTAGATTGTCTTGATTTCTTCTTCCTTTCTTAAAGCATCTCATGATTGTCTGCCTGCCTCAACTCGTCATATCGCTTGCATTTTCTCAGCAAGTGAGATGGATTTTCTTTTCTTCTTAGTAGCAATAGGATCACTACCACTTGATGGTTGTTTGGCTGACATTATGGTTGCTATTAAATTCACTTAATTAAACCCTAAAATATGGATTTAAATTCCAAGTTTAGCTTTTGAGGAACGTAAAAAACACTTCGTAAAAGGCATCTGAGAAAGTACAAAAACAATACTCACTGCATGTCTGATGACTTAGAACTAAAAGCGAATGATATTTTCCTATGATATCAGGGTCTTCTTTGAAGGAAGAAATACGTAATATAATCACAAGACCCTTGAAACTGTTTATGGCAGTGGTTTTCAAACTTTTTAAAGAGATGCCCCCCTTATTTGTAAAAAAAATTCTTGCGCCCCCCTACACTTCTCATAAAACAATATTGACGTATAGTTTTCTCAGCATGTATTTTATTCTAGTAAAACTAAAATGTTCTTACAGTTTTTTGATAGTTCACAATTATATTTCAAACAAACTAAAAGTAAAATAGCACACAGATATTTATTTTAAAAATTACAACTTTTGAATTTCTAACTTCGTATATCAATGACAATAAAAATATTTAATGAGATGGGTGGGCTAGTTCTTCGGCATATATTTCTTCAAAACATGGAGTTGAAGATGATATTGCCACTCGTAATTCCTTTTTGACAACTAATAGAGATCGATATTTGGTCTTCATTGCCGCTACAGCAGAAAACCCCATTTCACACAGATAATATATAACAAATGGTAATAGAACTTGAATTGCCTTTTTGGATAAATTCGGATATTCCTTTTTCAACCTTAGCCAGAACGAAAGTAGTTTTTCAGGATCCAAGTCTTGTTTCAACACACTATCACAAAACAAGTCGATTAATTGTTCTTGTTCAGGCAACGTGAGATCAAACGTAATAAGTTTACCATATCCATTGACAGAGAATGGGCTCCTTATCCATTCATATTTGGAAACATCCAAGTCTTTAAAGTAATGTGTGAAGTGCTTTCATAGGCCGGTCAAATGATTAATAAGAAGATTTTTACTTTCTTGGAGTTCATTTGCAATGCAGGTAATTTTTAAACTGGGAATCATATCAAACATATTACAGTCAAACTCGGCTATAACGAGCGCCACGGGACCGTTTATTTTTGCTCGTTATAGCCGTTAAACTTAATATCCGTGAAGGCAAAAGCATGCATGCGTATGGTGAAATAAGACAAGAAGTAAAAGTGAATATATAAACAGAAAGGTTATTTAGTAAATTTATGAAAAAACGTAAAAATGAGAATAAACTAGAAAATTTAAAGTAAACATACGTACATATATAATTTACTCACAGCTGCATCCTTAATCACTCCCCTTTTTACAAAAATAACTTTGAATAGAAGCCTGTTTCATAGATTTCACTTTGAAGTCTCTTAAGTTTCCTCTTATTACACTTAGTGCACTAAAACCACCATCGGAAATGTCAATGTTTTCAAAAAAATAATTTAATGTTTCCACGGCATCCTGAGTAAGGATTGTGTCTTCGACACATTCAACATTGTCTTCATCACTGTCTGCTGTGCTTTATACTGTCTCTATTATTTCACTCTCCGTAGGAATTCCACTGGTAATCAAATCATCATCAACATGAACAAAATTGTCAATGTCATTTACATGGTCAAAATACCCAATTCCATTTTCTTTAAACCATTCTGATCTTCATCAAAGTTATGGTTATCAATCGAAAATTCTCCCGATATTAAACCAGACTTTCGAAAACAGTTTATGATCATTGTAGGGGAAACATGCATCTGTCATAAAATGAATTGCATCCAATACAGAGTCGTTGCCATCTAAACCTTTTTCCCTACTTTCAATCAACTGTAGAAAAAAAACCCTGGAAATGGCATTTAAAACTTTTAATTATCCCCATGTCCATTGGCTGCAAAAAAGAAGTCGCATTTGGAGGCAAAAACACTAGTTTTACATTGGATAACTCCTGCATGTGTGGGTGCGCAGGACAGTTATCGACAAGGAGTAATATGTTTCTATTTTTCCTCCGTAACTCGTTGTTCCACTGACTTACATATTTCTGAAAAATATTAGAAGTCATCCATGCCTTTTTATTAGCTGCATATTCAATGGGAAGCTTCTTTACATTTTTGAAACAAAGTGGTTTTTGTGACTTACCAATAACAAAAAGTTTTTTTTTCAGTCCCATTTATGTTTGCGCACATTAAAACTGTTAAACGAATCTTAGGTCTTTTGCCACCAACACATTTGTCGCCTTTGAATTTAAACGTTGCATCAGGCATCATGTTGTAATACAGTCCAGTTTCGTCGGCATTTTAGATGTCTTCTTCTCTGTAACCTTTTCGACACTCCTCCCAAACACTTTTCACCCATTCACTTGCCGTTTTTGAATCTGCTGACAGGGCCTTTCGCATAAACAATGTTATGCCGATTTTTAAAACGGTCAAGCCACCCGTTATTGCATATGAAGTTCTCCTGTCCTAACTGTTATGCAAATTTATCTGCCTGTACCTTGATGGGGAAACCAGCATTTCTCTGCCTCTTAAACCACTCCAGAAGTGCTTGATCAACAGTACCCAAGTCACACTTCCTCATTTTCTTGTTCGTTGTTAGGTTGTTCTCTAGTGCAGATAAAATCGCTTCTTTGTTTTTCCATTAGGTTGAAACCATAGACGACGATAAATTAAATTTTTTACACACTTCAACATTTTTTTACCACGTCCTAACTCTCGAATAATATCAACCTTTTCGCGAATAGACAAACACTTCCATTTATGTACGGACATGTTACTCGTTCAAGGGCAAAATCTCAACTGATTTTTGTGATCAACGCTACGAACTTTCTTTGCAAACTGTGAGCATACCAATTCCAGGAAGAGTTAACGAGGAGACGGATTAAACGTGGGATTTCCCATCTTTATGTGGGAAAGGGTGTTGGGTGCATTCGGCTGAGCGACGGGGGTGGGCGCCATTGTACATGCCCTTACCCCTTACCCCCTTCCGAACACAACCTCATGGCTGTAAAAGAGCTGGGGGTTGGGAGGAGAGGACAAAGGACCTTCGCGAGTGCCACTGTACCTGCAAGTTGGGAATTCTTGGTTTAGACGAAGGGATTATTTTTTAACAACAACACCGCGGTCTTTAACCTCCCCAAGGGATAAGGTGTAGAGGCTAGACTCGAGAACACAAGGTTACATATTTTGGGTCACTATGAGGATTGAAGGGGCTGACCGCCGCCGCGTTTGAGACAGTGAGAAGAGGTCAAAGTTTGCTCGATATATCCGTGAAGCGTGCTCGTTATATACGTGAAATATTTGTATGTAAATGCTCGTAAACTTATCTTGGAGGTAGCATTTGCTCACTATAGCCGTGAACTCGTTACAACCGTGCTCGTTATAACCGAGTTTGACTGTAGTCTGTAAATTATATATCCACAGCTCGAACTTTGTCATAAATGCACTCACTTTATCTTTCTGGATAAGAATGTGACTTTGAGAACCTTGAATTGATTTATTTAAGCAACTCAGTTTTTCAAAAATATCCACCATATATGCAAGTTTCAAGAGAAAGTTTTTGTCAGAAAATGAATTCGCTTCATCATTATTATCCCAGTGAAAAATCGAAATTTCATCTTTTATTTCAAACACCCTTTGAAGTGCTTTGGCATGAGAAATCCAGAGAGTTTCGCAATAATATAAAAGTGCCCTATGCTCTGCCCATATGTCTTTGCACAATTTTGCAAATAGCCTTCCTTTTAATGGACTTTTTTATGAAATTAATTACTCGTGTTACAACTTGGAAAACTGCATTTAGCTTTTCACTCATATGTTTCAATACAAGAGATTGTCTGTGAAGCATGCAATGGGTCCAAATTGTGCAAGGGGCCACATTTTTAACGAGTGCTTGCAGACCTGCGTTCTTTCCCTACATTGACTGCGCTCCGTCAGTGCAGAGTCCAATACAGTTGTCCCACATTATGTCATTTTCATTAAATTACAGTGAAAATTTCTCGTGATGTGGCATTGCCTTCAATGGGTTTGCAAAATAACAAACCTACCTTAACGACAGTATCTACAATGTATCGCACATATGTAATCAGATGAGCATCTTTGACTACATCAGTTGCTTCATCGACCTGCAATGCAAAATAGAAAGATTTTAGATTTTCAACTAATTGATCGCAGAGGTCTTCAGACAAACACAAGATTCTCCTTCCCACTGTACTGTCGGAAAGTGGAACCATTCGAAGTCGCGTATGATTTGCATAGCATCGTTTCCACCAAATCAATTGCTGCAGGTAGCACCAACGTTTCTTCTATCAATATCGCCTTTACTTGTGCTAGTTTCTGCAGCTTCAGTAGATTTTCTCTTCAAACCAGTTATGTATTTATCCATGGGAAGGGTTATAATTTCACTCTAAAAAATGAGAAAAAAATCTGCTGTGTCCACCACATGACTTTCTCCTTATATAGGTAGGTTATCAACTAAAACTACTATTAATTGTTAAAAAATAACAAATGAATTGCTCTCACTTCTGGTACACATCTGGTAACCATAATGTTATATAGTTATTAATAATTCAACAATAAATCTTAATATAAAATTTGAAACTAACAAAACAACTGAAAAATGTCCACTTCTGGTTTATCAATGTCCGCCAAAATCTAATCAGCTCTTCGTATTGTTACACAAATTCTAAATATGAAATTTTGTGCTGATCGGAACATTTGTTTTTGAGATAGAATGCCCATTAAAAAATGGTCACACACACAGGTAAACATAAAAATAATAAATAAGTAAATATATTTACTTACTGAACAAAACAAAACATAGTACATCTTAGAATTTCATATGTCAGACTTCAAAATGTCCATTTTATTTTCTCAAACTTTGGAATAAACTGTGGTGGGAGAGTTTTCCAAAATTTCTCAACAGTTTTGCTGCCACAACAAAACAGTTCACAGTCTTTCAAATCTAATCAGAGAATGAGAAAGAGAATGTATCTGCAGAGTAGTGGCCTAGAAAAAATAGAAGTACGATATACAACCCATATGTGCAGAATAATAGCAGATCGGAGAATTTGATAACAATCTTAGATGTTAAATGAAATCAAATTTTGATGATGTAGAGACTATATTGTAGTCATAACCATAATTCAACGGTAACTTACGATGTAATAATGTTAACAAAATAAACACGGAAGTTGCAAGTGTTTTTAATGCTATATTGTATTGAAATAAGTGGGGATATCAAGTATTGTATGCTGTAAATTGCATGAAGTTAATTGTATGTTGGTCGTATTATTAGTGTTTGAGTTAGAATAGGTTTTGAGTTAGAATAATAGATCGTATTAATAATTTTTGAGGTATAACAAACAATTATATTGGCCATTGCATCACGTCCCCCCAGAAAGGGTCTCGTGTCCCCCCTGGGGGGCATGCCCCACCGTTTGAGAAACACTGGTTTATGGTGATTAGAGTATTTGGAGACACCTGTGTATACATGCGGCAATGTATAATGTTTCTCACCAAGTAGGGGTTCTAATGGAGCATTTTCTCTCTTTTCACGAAAAACTCACTCACTAAAGATAGCCTCAAAGTACCCTTCATACTTTTGCAGCCCGAAACGGCATTAGGTAAATATCACATTGAAATATAATTTTTTCTCCGTTTTCGATTTTAAAATTATTTTTTGTATTTCGCTAAAAAATGTATTGTTTTATCGTCTTGCATAAGATTCACAACTTTAAGCTGCAAGAAAATCATTCAAAGTTTGTAATAACAATATAAACTTTGTTTTCTCATGTGTCTAAGTATTTTAAATACATTTCGGGGCACATTTCGTAGTAAAGTGCTGACTTTGTAATAAAGGAGCTTCATTGCTAGAGGCTTCTTTAATGGAGGTATACCTGTATATACGCACACACATCCATTCCTTGATTTGTGAATGAGATGTGTTCCTAAAAAATGGTCCGTAAAACGAAAATTGGTAAATTGAGGATGCTTTTTCCTTGACTTTAAAGCTAAAAACTTGTGTTATGTTCCCAGCACCACGATTTTGGCTTACAAGCAGAAAATTTCTTGTAAAAGTGAGAAATAGATACTGTATAATCTGCATTAAATATAAAACAAAGTCATTAACATCTACTATTCAGTATGAAGCAACTACATACAAAATACGTTGAATAATCGCATAATGCACACTACAACCTTTTATAAAATATATAGTGGAAAGTATAATAATACCTGTGTATCCTGTACCTAAGTTTATTTAATGGAAATCGTATTAATAATAGTTTTATTGTACTCACTATTGTAATAGCTGTAGTCTTTAATGTTGAGAAGAAAAGACATCGTCGGGAGTTAACGGTGGTTTTGGTGGTGGTGCATGGATATGGCTGGTAACTCGGATGAAATAGACAGCAAGGGGTCTTCAATGGTTGATGTAATAAGGTTAAAGTATAATGCAAGAGAAGTTTGGACAGCTTTCTTCTTCTTCATTTTGTATAGCTCTTTAGGGGGTTGTCAGTGGTGTAGTGGTAGGGGCATTGGTCTGCTACACTACGTGGCACTGGGCACGAATCTTTAATTTATTTTTATATATTTTGGAGGAAGAAATGGATTTCACATCATTTGGTAATTTGATAAAGATAAGGGATGCATAATGATGAGGGCCTCTTTGACAGTGTACATTGGAATATTCCTTAGTATGAATGTTGAATCTATTTTTAGTATGATAGTTATGGTATACAGCATTTGCGAGGGATAGCTGATGGTTTGATTTAACAAACTTAGCACAGTTTAAAGAGTAATTGGAGGGTAGGATTAAAATATCCAGACATCTAAACAAAAGTTTTCCATGTGTTTGGTATAATACTCTGCATAAAGCTTTGACAGCTTGTTTCTGCAATGAAAAGACTTTTCCAGATAGTTTAGGATTACTCCAGAACAATATGCCATAACATAGAAGAGAATTAACCTTAGCATAATATAGGGATAATAAACTTTCAAGAGACAGATTGGATGCAAACTTCCTAATCATGAAGACACCCATAGCAACTTTTTTGCTACAACATTAAGATGATCGGACCAATCAAGTTTTTCATTGGTAAGTAGGCCAAGAAAATTTGTGGATGATACTCTGGAAATGCTATGACTGTTCATTTTTAGGAGGCTGCATGATAATGATTTGTTGTAGATAATACATCTTACCGTAAATACCCGCGTATAATGCGCACCCTCATATAATTTGCAGGGGGATTTCAGCCTCGTAATCTATGATTTTTCTATATTCCCACGTATAGCATGAACAGATTTTTTTTAGCATTACGGTTCCAGAATAAAGTAGATGGTGTAACACGGTCTAAAGCAATGATCGAATTATTGGCATTATTTATTGGTAACATAACGAAAGTGCGAAATGAAATTTTCGAATAACGTTCCAAAAGAACATCAGCTAACTCATTCATTATATACTCTGTTTACTTACAAGGTGATATTAGGATATATACAAAAATCCAATTATATTAATTTCATAGTATGGCATATGACATTCTTTGAGCTAATAAATTGAAGGAATGACGATAATCCTATGTCGAAGTTTTTTTACATTTGTTTTAGTCACGCCTGAGGTGGACGGGTTCTCCCAACCTTCAGTTTTAAACTTATTAGAACACTCTGGAGCACATGAAAACGATAGCAAATAACCATAATTAACTACAGACTCTAAGAATCAAGAATAAACCACATATGAATGCTGAGAAAAAAGTAGGGAATGATAACTTCATTTAGTTCTACAAGAAGCATCAACTCCCAGCATACTCAAAGGCATCAGCTGCCATTGTTTCTAATTGTAAGTAGTACCAGTACCTTACCACCAGGCTGAATGCCGGTGTAGGGTGACGTCATGCGTAAGATGACGATTCTGATAACAACATCGAAGAAAAATGGTCCAGTGACGAAGTATTTCTTGACTTTTAAAATGAATAAATACTGAATTCATTCTTTTCATATCTAATTAATGTATGTTTATAGAATGGCTTTATTTCTATGATTCATTGTACTAGAAGACCAAGAAGCAGAATAAGGGTTAACAAGGGTACTCAGCGAAGCCTCATCTGAAATAGATGGTTGTGTTAAAGTTATCCAGATGAAAAGTTATTTGAAAAAATACACTGCTGTTGAAGATAAGATGGGGAAAAAATGACTAATGACCCTAAGGAAATGAAACACTTTGCAGAAATACACAAAACTATAAGAAAGTCCACTAAAGAAGGTGTGAAGAAATATAATTATGAACTAATCAAGAAAACTGGAAAACAATAGAAGTTATAAAAAAGGAAACAGCATATCTTGATTTGTAAGAGACAGCTGGTAGCAATCATGTTATAAGATGGCTCAATTACCCATAGCAGGAAGTTAATTCTAAAACGAGTAGAAGAATTCCACATGAAACTGTATGAAGGTCCACCTACCTATAAGGAAGTAAATGATGAAGGAAATGTGCCCACTGGAGAGGTTTCAAATATTCTTCCAGAAGAAGTGAGATGCAATCAAAAGCATGAAGAATAGAAAAGCATCTGGAATTGATGACATCACAGCAAAAATAGTCAAGGTAACAGGTAACTGTATGGACAAAATCCTCTCCAAGATTTTTACATCTTGCTTAAGGAAGAGGAATATACCAGAGTCATGGAACCACACAAGCATCATCCTTTTGCGCAAGAAAGGTTGCAAGGAAGATTTGAATAACTATCAGCCAATCAGCCTGCTCCTGGCAGTCTACAAAGTATTCACATAGATTCTCACTACGTGCCTTCAAAAGCACCTTGATTTTGCCCAACCTAGAGAGCAAGCTGAACTTCGCAGTAGATATAATACGATGGACCACATTCAAGTCATCAGAGAGATAATCAGTCAGACTGACGAGTATGAGTTTCTCCTCTGTATGTGCTTCATCAACTATGAGAAACCATTCATCTGTTTTCAAACTTCTTCCATATTAAATGCACTAATGAAACAAGAGGTAGAAGAAATGAACATAACTTTGATCAAGAATACCTACAAAATGCAACATCATCTTAGCAGCTCCATGAAGAAACAAGTGCTTTTAAGACCAAAATTAAGTGAGTCAAGGAGATACCATGTCTCCTAAATTATTCGGAGCAGCTCAAGAGAAAGTATTCAGAATGGTAGACTGGGAAGAAAAAGGTATAAATGTGAATGGAGAACATTTGAGTCTCCTGCACTTTACTGATGACATCATACTGTTCGCAGGAAGCCCAGAGGAGCTGTCAAAGATCTGAGGAGCTGGAGAAGGAAAGCCAAGAAGCTGGGCTTAGAGTGAATCTTAATAAAACAATGAGCATGTACAACTCCTTCACAAATATCATGTAGATATCTATCAATGGAGCAGAACTAAATGTAGTAACAAATTACGTATACTTGGGTCGAGTGGTACATAGGGGGGGGTCCACTTAGTCTGGACCCTCCCATGGAGTTCTTTTAAATTGTGAGATATAGATGAAGAGAGATAGAGGGTTCATGTTTTCCCAAGAATGCTTTTGATCGTCGGAAGAGGACATGGATATGGGAAGGACAGAAAGCGCATTCCTTCTTCAGTAAAAAGAGGAGAAAGTCAGGAAGGGGAAGGGATGGTTCCATTACTAAGGAAAAGTTCTTAAGTGAAGTGGAGGGTTGGGTAAACAAAAGTTTGTGGCATTGGTTGAAGGGTATGAAAGAAATTTGTTACAAATTATTGTGGCAGTGGAGAAGGGGAGAGTCTGTTTGAATGGCCACATTTATATGCTTCTGCATCATGTGGCTAACCAGTGTTTAACTACTGTCTTGACCATCATTCTGGTGCAGAAATTTCATTCGATTGTTAATTAGTTTAATGCACTTTTTTCGGATGGTAAGGAAATTTGTTAGCATGAAGTGGCTTTTGTGATAGTGGGCAGAGGCTTTTCTGCTAGTATACTAACACTCATTTTTGTTCAGTTAGTTTTGGTAACTCCATATCAATCACCCATGGGGGTGGGAATTGTTTGCTGTCAACAACCTATTTTCAAAGAAGTTATAAAGATGAAATTCGGCAAACAAAAATCAATAATCAATTACCATTGATTATTGCTGCTACGCTTTTGGAATACGTATCTTATTTATGAAACATTTCATGACTGAAGGAGTAAGAACCTAATCATTTATTGACTGTATACCAGCTCCTTATTCCTTTGTGATTTAATTATTGTGAATCAATTATTGTGATAAACAATCAACTTCTTTAATCAGGTTCAAGAGAGGATATGGTTGATGGGTTATGAATAACAGGCAGTGCAATTTGTATTTGAGAAACCACTTGTTGGATCTACCCTCAAAGGTCTTTATCCTCTCAATGTGGTCTTTTGGAAACTTCCTGGACACCTGTTGCATGGGAGGTCAGGGTGACTGTTGGCCAAGAGAATACCTTTTTGTTTAAAATATCCTATTTCCATAAGAAGGGATTTTAATGGAGGGATAAAGACTGCAGCTGAGACTTAAAGGAATATAATTGGAGAGATTGGTTGGTTGGAAAAGAAGTGTTGATGAGTAAGGAAGTTGAGTGATAAGTGCATTCCACACTGTGTAAAAGTGTCACTGCTTCTTTTGTAGGAATACATGCACCTGAGCTATGTTTCCGATAAAAATCCTAACCCTTAACAAATCCCAATTGGTGACAGCCTAGGCACATTACAATGATCTTTGTTATTTCTTTGTGTGTGCACCATTTAGTTTATACCCTGAAAAAATATGAGCCTCAGTAGGGTGACCATATTTCAAAAAGGCAAAAACAGGACATTTCCTGAAATTTACAAAACAAAAACAAGACAAAACGGGACAACATTTTCACAGGATTTTTTAAAACGGAAGTTTGGTTTATTTCATTCAATACATCATTTGAATGAAGTGGAATAATTCTGTATGCAGAACAAACATGGACACATTAAAAAAATATTTAGATAATGGCGTGTGGAGTTAAAAGAATTTGGTCAAATTCCACACATTCAATTATTACCAACTACGGATGCAAGTAGGGTTGTCAACAGTGTTGTTTTGACCTAGAGACTCTGGGTCTAGGGATCTGTATCCAGGCTCGGTATAATTTCTTTGGTTCAGCAAGTTTTTCTAGACTTTTAAAGAAATAAAATACAATATGAAATTTTGGGGAAAATATTTACTTTTCCAATTCGATACATTGATGTAATATTTTCATCATTACATACTTTGTTATACAATAGGGTGATAAGATTTTAAAAATTAAAAAAATGGCCAACACGTACATTTTAATTCAATGAAACAAGTCATTCAAAAGCATAATCCCAACAGGGGTTTAATAGAAAGTTAGCTTAACAATCCTGAAATATAGGTGGATAAATAACAAATTAATTTGCTTTTTAAATATTTATTAAGTTTTATTTGCAGTTAATTTGTAGCTGATGTTGAATGGGTTGTTCTTAAACTGTTATTATATTTTAATATTCATCCTCATATGCAAATGTTTTGCACTTTGCGGACAAAGATATTTCTTGCAGTAATTTGGGATTATTTTAAAGAAAATTGTATGTCATTGCATGAAACTTCCCAAAAATGAGCTTTTGTCACTATCACTGTTTTGATGTTTCCAATGAGGAATCAGTTCTTTTCATCTGTCCACCTAGCATTTGTGATGGAAAACACTGTTTAGATAGCTGAACTTGTGCCGAGAATAGCTAAAGCAAATTCCAAAATCATTTGAATATTTTTAACAAAATTTTTTCATCTTGCACAAACTTGAAAACTTCGAACCATCGTTCGACAGTTTCAGTTAAAGTCATGTTCCATTCAGAAATTTTGCTTTAACTGATATTCATAACATATTGACATTCATCAAAAAGCTCGTCTTTATCTATAACTTTTATGGTATGTGTAGGATTAATTTTTCATGTAACTTTGTATATTAAATGGCACTCTCAGAAAAATGAGACAATTGGCATCCCGTTTTAACTTTATCGGGACAACGGAACACTTGACTAAGAAACAGGATGATTCCATTAAAAACAGGACGTATGGCCATCGTATGAACATGGAATAGGTTATCAACGTAAGCTAGGCTATTCACATTGCCGTGCAACTCTACTTGAGAAAAGTGAGAAACTGCCATTTAAAAATTCTTTGGTGTACCCATAAAAAAACATTGATATAATGAGTAATAAAAGGAAACAAACAACAATATTATTGTTTATGAAAATGTTGTGGGAAAATGTACATAGTGAACAAAGTCAAAGTGAAAAAATTAATTTTCCATTAAAAACAGGATGTATGGCCATCGTATGAACATGGAATAGGTTATCAACGTAAGCTAGGCTATTCACATTGCCGTGCAACTCTACTTGAGAAAAGTGAGAAACTGCCATTTAAAAATTCTTTGGTGTACCCATAAAAAAACATTGATATAATGAGTAATAAAAGGAAACAAACAACAATATTATTGTTTATGAAAATGTTGTGGGAAAATGTACATAGTGAACAAAGTCAAAGTGAAAAAATTAATTTTAGTGAACAAAGTAAAAGTGAAAAAATTAATTTTAGTGAACAAAGTTAAAGCTTCAACAGTACATCATTGCAAAAAAAAGAGCCATGTTCATTGTTAGCATTAGTTAATAGATATCCTATGCAAACAAGACACACTCAACAAAGGTAAATCGAGACAGCATTTTACTAATTAGAAACGTAGAGAAGCTTTGCATAGTTCTTTCTTGATTTGGGGAATCCTCACCAATGTTTTGATATGTTTGAGAGCTGAAAAACTCTGTTCAGTTGAGACATTGGTTGCAAGTATTGTCAATACTAATTCACAGAATTTTGCCACTTGAAAGTAAGCTTTGTCTAAACCATTTTCTTTAATAAAATGATATAAACTGCTAACACTTTTTATCAATACCTTCTATTTGATATATAACCGAAAATTCAGAACACAAAGCAGAACAAAGCAGCTATGTAGAAATGATTTCTGTAACAGTTCTTGAGGGAGCCAAATGCATCTTGTTTAATTTTTTGCAGTGCGACTTGGGCAACATAAGAAATTAAATTATTTGTATTGCACTTAACGTACTGTGAAAAATTGTTTAATGTTCCAAATGGTTTTCCAAAGTTTCATCATATTTAGCAACCAATTCGACGAAGTCCATGTAATTACCTTTATTTACAGGGTCACTGGATTCATCATAACCATGAAAGCCAAGTTCATGCTCTCCCAAAAAACAAACAATATCAATAAGTCTTTTCAACATTTCCCGATTTTTCTTTGTTCTGCTTCGTTATGTTGGTGATGAGTAATTTCCAACTGCTTATCTAAAACATGTTCTATTCGAGTTCTTCCAAATGTTTTTTCTTGAAGAACTGACTGTAAATGTTCTTTACTTATCGAATGTTTCTTTATTACCTTATGAAGTCTATTTAAATCAGAAAATCCTTTTTTAGTCCAAACTTTTTTTGTTCGAAAAAGTAAGCACAGTCAACAAAATAATTTTGCTTTGCTCTCACATCCAGTCAACCATTTGACACTGTTATAAATTGGAACAATTTTTGAACCGAGAAAAAAGTCTGCTATGACCGGGAATTGAACCCGGGTCTTCCACTTGCCTGTCTGCATAGGATCTTCGGATCATATCATTCCATCAATTTCATGTTTGGCAATCTCACCATTTGAGAGGAAGGAGTTTCTTTCGCTGATCCTCTTTGAGGACATCTGTCGGGGCAGTTTGATATTAGCTTGGCTAGTTCCCGTCCCACAAAGGAAAACATCCGTGTTCAGAAACGAGAGAAAATGTTCTGCTACGATAGTTCAGGGGTAGAATATCCGCCCGGCAAGTGGAAGACCCGGGTTCAATTCCCGGTCATAGCAGACTTTTTTCTCGGTTCAAAAATTGTTCCAACTTTCACAGCTTATGCCTGTCTGCATAGGATCTTCGGATCATATCATTCCATCAATTTCATGTTTGGCAATCTCACCATTTGAGAGGAAGGAGTTTCTTTCGACGATCCTCTTTGAAGACATCTGTCGGGGCAGTTTGATATTACCTTGGCTAGTTCCCGTCCCACAAAGGAAAACATCCGTGTTCAGAAACGAGAGAAAATGTTCTGCTACGATAGTTCAGGGGTAGAATATCCGCCCGGCAAGTGGAAGACCCGGGTTCAATTCCCGGTCATAGCAGACTTTTTTCTCGGTTCAAAAATTGTTCCAACTTTCACAGCTTATGCCTGTCTGCATAGGATCTTCGGATCATATCATTCCATCAATTTTACTGTTATAAATATCTACATTAAAATGTCTTGTGCATGATTTAATTTTTATATTTATATTTAGGTGAGGTTTTGGCCTACCTGTTTGGATAATTTCACTCTGCCTGAAAATTGTACAACAAAAAGCTTTTCACTGATAAATTACAAACTTCACAACATGAAACCTCACCAGAGCTGCTTGAAAGCACAACAGAAGTATTTGAGGCCCTCAGTTCACTCATGTTTGCAATTTTCAAATTGCTTCCACTCCGTACTTTATCACATGGAGAAAAACCATGAAATTCCTCCTATCTGAGCCAAAATTTTTGGAAATAATATCTTTTATTGCACAATTATAACACAAATATTTCTATAAGCATGAAAGTTCATGTGATAAACCAGAATTGCAACTTATTGAAACTGTAAAATAATTCGAGTAGACACCTAGTCCCAACCATGTACTACAGCAAATGGCTCATCAACATGTACGCAATTATATTCTTGTTTCATAGTAGTGTTACTTTTGGCCATTGTGTGGTACCAGCTATCAAGGTGGATTGTAAAAATGTTGCAGTCGCATGGTTTTACTGAAGGTGTGCTTTTAAAATTTGCGCTTGTGAATGAGTAATTTTTATTGTTATTATTATTTTAATTTCTAATTTGGAAGCAATGCTTCCCTTGCTTCCACGGAGGATTTGCCCCTGGTAATAAAACACTTCTTCTTAAATCCCAGGAAGATTTATTCTGATATACCACATAATTTTTATCTGAGTTCTTAATAAGGCCTCAGATATTTTTACTCTGCCGTAGTAAGTGGAAATTTTCATGACAGCAGCCTTTTTCATAAAGGTGTTGTAGTTGATCTTAGAATGGTTTGTTGATTACTGCTTCAAAAACCTGTAGTTGAGAGGTTTTTCCTCCAAGTCTGAACAAAAGATAGATGCTTAGTGAACAAATTTTAAATTTCATGATGCCTTTAAGATTTCCTTGAAAACTATCACTAATTCCTTGTTTCTTCCAAAGAGCACCTGGCAATTTGTACCTAATTTCTGTGGCTCACTGACCCATCAAGTCTTTGCTCATCCCACCTTAATTTTACTTAAAGATAATTCCATTTATTTAGGTGGTCCCCTCTTCACAAGTATGAAACATTGTTCTTATTCACTCCAATTAGCCAATGCTGATAAAGCAATTCTTATGTAAAGTTATGTACACTAGGTATTTTTTTTACCTAAGTAAAGCTTTTGACCATATTGATCATAATATATTATAGTATAAACTGAATAATTTGGGAATTTCAGGGATAGCCCTAAATTGGGTCATGTCATACTTAAATGATAGATAATTGATAGTAGCTCAATAACTTTGGCTAACAAGGGGAGCCCCCAAGGTGTGACACTCGCATCGGATTGAGACTTTGCAGAATGAAAGTATATGTAAAATAACTGACTTCTATTTCTACCTAGGTGCCAACTCGACATCGTTTACGAGAAAATGCCCTTTGAAAATCGCCATCCGATAGTCAAAGTAATAAGAATGTTAAAAGTTCTTTATTAGTTATCTAGGAGTGTTGGTCTAGGGGACCCGAGTTGGATTTCAGTTATTTTTGCCGGGGTTCGATTCCCGAAGGGACCAAAATTTTTTCTTCTGATTTTTAAAAACTTTTTTTCGCAATTTCCAGCATATCGTCGATAAAACTTGCATTATAACTACTATTTTATTCATTGTAATGCAGTTTTTATTGCCCTAAAAACTGAGGATCACGAGCAATACACGAACAAAGAAAACAATTCCAATCGTCACTCCAAAATGTGCCCTCTAACAATAAATCGCTCGGCAATATTCTGACGTTGCTTGTGGTAGAGAGACAAGGACGTCTGCTATTAGGCCACGTAAAACTGCGTCTAGTCATCTTATAATGTTGTTATTAAAGTTATGGTGTTGTTGTTAAAGGAATTCGTTATCATTTTCAGGTGTCAATTATTGTCATTATAATTATAATTGAAATTATGTCACAATACTGTTGGGTTATTTTGATGCATTGTTCTTTATTCCTCCTTTCAAATCTCGTCATGTATTGTTCATTATGATAAATCGGTTGCTGGTGTCAATTATTGCCATTATAATCATAATTGGCATTATGTCACAATATTGTTGGGTTATTTCAGTGCATTGTTATGCATTCCTCCTTTCAAATCTCATCATGTATTGATCATGATGGTAAAGCGAATCGGTAGTGATCCATAAAATTATGTTCGTGAAGAATTACAGTGAAGAATTATGATGAAGAAAATAGTAGTTATAATGCATGGAATAAATTTTTTTTAAATGTTGTGCAAGTTTTATCGACGATATGCTGGAAATTGCAAAAAAAAAAACTTTTTAAAAATCAGAAGAAAAAATTTTGGTCCCTTCGGGAATCGAACCCCGGCAAAAATATCTGAAATCCAACTCGGTTCTCCTAGACCAACACTCCTAGATAACTAATAAAGAACTTTTAACGTTCTTATTATGTTGACTATCGGATCGCGATTTTCAAAGGCCATTTTCTCGTAAACGACGTCGAGTTGGCACCTAGGTAGAAATAGAAGTCCGTTATTTTACATATACTTTCATTCTGCAAAGTCTCAATCCGATGCGAGTGTCACACCTTGGGGGCTTCCCTTGTAAGATTAATAAAGGTAAAGTACTCCTTTATGCATATGCATATGCAAAGGAACTTAAACACATAAAACAAATTGCCACTAAACTTGGATACGATAACAATTTAATTAATAAATTAGTGAGAAAACATAACTTTAATAAAATCTTGTCCAATGCCACTTCCCTCAAATTAGACAACAAAAAAGAGGACAAACATGTAAAATTACCTTATTTTCCACCATTAAACAGAGGCTTGAACAAAATTTTTAAACATAAAAATTATACCATAACTTATACAAATCCATATAATTTGAAAAATTTACTGGGCAGTACAAAAGACACAACAGAAACTTTGAACAAGTCCGGAATTTATAAAATACAATGCTCACACTGTGACAAAAAGTACATAGGACAAACAAGAAGGAAACTAATAACACGCTTCAAGGAACACATGGCTCACTATAAATATAATCGTTTTGAAAAATCAAGCGTTGCCAACCACATTTTTGAAACAGGTCATAGTATACCCGTAAATGATTTAACATTGATAACTTCAGCCAATAACTCACTAAACTCGTTAGAAAACCTTCACATTTACAAAAACCACGATACACTTATGGACACGGACACAGATTTCAACAAGACCTTATACAAACTGACAGATTTAAACAACACACATGCCGAAAAATCTCTCCGCGCTTCACTTGTTTCTCGGTCGTCTTCTTAATACTTTCCGTTCAAACCTTGCAGTTGGCTCCCAGTCACTGTTGAAACAGGTTTTGCCCCTGACGATGCCCACCTTGTGGGCGAAATGCATTGGGTGTTGTAACCCTCTAACTGTTTGGCTAAAGGAGTACTTTACCTTTATTTATAAATGATAGATATCAAATGGTTAATTATTCTCTCCAAACCATTAACGGCACATTAACTACTATTTCCATTGAAAACAGGACTCGGTGTTCCACAAGGCTCAATTCTAGGGCCTCTACTTTTCATCTCATTCATGAATGACCTTCCCAATTACCTTTCCAGAAGTAAAACTATTTTATATGCTGATGATACTTCTAGTCTAATAACAGCAGAAAATTTACCGGACCTACTTGAATATTCTAACCTAACAATAAAGGAAATGAACAAGTGGTGTGTCAATAACAACCTTGTAAACAGCAAAAAAACAATATACCTTAAATTTCATGCAAAAATGTTCTCTTTGTAATACTTCTCTTCATTTGAATGACTCTAGTATAAATCACTCGTCTTCTGTTAAGTTTCTTGGTCTCCATATTACTGAGATGCTGGATTGGTCTGTACATATCAATGCATTAGTAAACAAGTAAAGGTATAAAAATGAATTTTTATAACCAACTTTTATATGGCTAATACTTGAATATGAATAAATTTTATAATATAATTATGATAACTTTTCAGCTTGCATGGGCGTAAAAATTTGCATAAGTGTCTACGTACCAGCTGTTGAGTGATGTGGGGGTCTCTCTATTCAATCTTTTTACAGTTGAGAGAATGGCAGACAGAAGTAGATAACTCAGTGGCAAACGTAAGAATGTTTGGTATATAAGTAGTAAGAAGTTAGTTTCATTAACGGAAATACTAACTTCGCTTTATATATATATATATATATATATATATATATATATATATATATATATATATATATATATATGCACTGGTGGTGTAGTGGTTAGCGTGTCGGCTTTCTATTGCAAAGTTCGGGGGTTCAAACCCCTCGAATGGAGGTTTTATTTAAAAAAAAAAAAAAAACTATCATCAGTGCCTGACAGTAGGCAGCAGTACTGTCAATATGGTATAGAGCCGAAAACAAATGATGTTGGTTGGGTCTATATCCAATACAGCTGTAGGCGTGATCAGGACGATTTGAACGGCTACAGTACTGCGATGTGGAAAGCAAGAGGGAAACTACCACATTACAATCCCTAGTAAAGATTATATGGTTGGACAATATGAGTTCTCTCGAGGTAAAACAATCCGGAGGTAAAATAGTCCCCCAATCGGATCTCCGGGCGGGGACTGCCTTGAGGAAAACATTTGTCGAAAGTAAATTACGAATAGGGACTTGGAACGTAAGAACTATGAGAAAGGCAGGAAAGCTAGAGAACTTGAAAGAAGAAATGAGAAGAAATAGAGTTGACATTATAGGGCTAAGCGAAACTAGATGGGAGGGAGAAGGACAGTTCGACTCGGAAGAATTCACGGTAGTTTATTCTGGAGGAAATAGTGGGGAAAGGGGAGTAGCTCTGGTACTTAGGAAAGATATGATGAAAAGCGTGACAAAGATAATAGCAACGAACGATAGACTGATGGCAATAAAGCTAAAAGCAGTCCCAGTGGACATGCTGATAATCCAGGTATATATGCCAACGTCAGCTCATGACGATGAAGAAATAGATGAGATCTATGAGCAAATTAATGAAATTTACGAAGAAGACGGAAGAGGAAAGGTAAACTGCATAATAATGGGAGATTGGAACAGCATAGTCGGAGAAGGACAGGAAGAAAATGTTGTCGGGCAATACGGACTTGGGAAGAGAAATCGAGGAGGGGAGAAACTCGTAGAATTCTGCATCAATAATGACCTTGTAGTGACTAATACATGGTTCAAAAACCATAAACGAAGGTTATACACATGGAAAAGCCCAGGAGATGCCAAATAGATTACATCCTTGTAAAACAAAGATTCAGGAACAGCGTAAAGAACGCCAAGGCATTGCAAGGAGCGGACATTGATTCAGATCACAGCCTTCTAATAGTTGACGTGAGTACAAAGCTCAAACAAATAAGAAAAACGAGAAGAGAAAGACAGACCTGGGACCTAGAAAAACTGAAAGAAAGGCAGGATGTAGTCAGCATGAAGTTGGAAGATAACCTAAGAAAGTTGGAAAACAAACCGAAGACCGTTGATATAGAATGGGATGAAATTAAAACCAGTATCAAGGATACCTTGGATAAAGAAATTGGAAAACAAGAGAAGAAAATCAGAAAACCATGGATCACGAAGGAAATGCTGGAGAAAATGGATGAGAGACGAAAATGGAAAAACGTTAACAGTGAAGAAGGTAGAGCCAACTATAGGCGTATAAACAATGAGTTGAGAAGGGTAACAGATAAAGCTAGAGAAAACTGGATAAAAGGAAAATGTGATGAAATAGAACAAATGGAGAAGTTAGGACGGTACGATATGATGTACGCTAGGGCACTGGAATTAGAAGATAAGAAGTCTAATGGAATTTGTGGTAAAGGAATTACGAATACGGATGGGAAGATAGTCTCAGAAACAAAGGATGTAGCACAGGTATGGGAAGAATACATTAAGGAATTATACGGCAAACAGACAGGAGAGGGGAAAATAGAACTGGAAAATGAGAAAAACATTGAAGAAGACAACTTAGGACCAAGTATTATGGAGAGCGAAGTAGAAAAGGCGATAGTGGAACTAAAGAAGGGGAAAGCCACGGGCAGCGATGGAATACCGGCTGAGATACTTAAAGTCATAGGATCAGAAGGACTAAAAGCGATCACGAAATTAATTAATAAGATTTACGACACGGGAGAGTGGCCTCAGGATTTTCTAGAAGTAACAATGATCCCTCTAAAGAAGAAGCCAAAGGCAAGGCAGTGTAAAGATTACAGAACTATAAGCCTTCTGTCACACACATCGAAGATCATCACGAGGATTCTTAATAAAAGGCTGGAGAAAAAGGCAGAAGAAATAATAGGGGAAGATCAATTCGGTTTCAGAAAAGGACGAGGAACTAGAGATGCTATAGGAGTAGTTAGAATCATATCAGAAAGGGCAATAGAATACAGTCAAGATATCTGCGCATGTTTTGTAGACTGGCAGAAGGCCTTTGATAGAGTAAATTGGGTAAAGTTGATGAAGATATTAAAGGATATAGGTGTAGACTGGAAAGACAGGAGACTGATTAGGAATCTATATGAGAATCAAGTTGTAAAGGTCAGGTTTGAGAATGTGGACACCTGCGGAATAAATATCGGTAGAGGAGTAAGACAAGGCTGCTGCCTATCGCCAACCCTATTCAATATATATGGAGAAAGTCTAATGCAAGAAGCTTTAGAAGGCACAGGAGATTTAAAAATTGGAGGAAGGATTATAAGAACAGTAAAATACGCAGATGATCAAGTACTTCTAGCAAGAAAGGAAGAGGAACTACAAAAAATGATAAATAGACTAGTGATAACAGGTAGAAAATACGGTATGGAAATAAATACAGAAAAATCCAAGGTCATTCGAATATCGGGTAAAGAAGAGAATCTGAACATAACTATTGGGGGAAAGCCATTAGAACAAGTTTCAGAATATAAATACCTTGGAAGTATCATAACACGAGAGGCAAAATGTATGCATGAGATCAAAACTAGAATAGGAAAAGCAAAAGCGGCTTTCAGGAGAAAGAAACAACTACTTACAGGGAATATAAGGGAAGATACCCGCAAGAAGTTGATAAAATGCTACGTATGGAGTATAGCATTATATGGGGCAGAAACATGGACGCTAAGGAAAAATGACATCAAATACTTGGAAAGCTTTGAAATGTGGACTTGGAGGAGAATGCTGAAGATAAAATGGACAGATAGGATGAAAAACGATGAAGTGCTACGAAGAATAGGAGAGAAGCGAATGATTATACAGACTATCAGAAAGAGGAAGGCTAACTGGGTTGGACATTACATGAAGAGAGAGAGTATGATTAAAGATGTGTTAGAAGGAAAACTAGATGGGAAAAGGGAAAGAGGTAGGAAAAGGTATCAGCTGATAGACGATTTGAAAGGGAAAGAGAGTTATCAAGATATGAAGAGGACAGTGGAAAATAGGAGTATATGGAGAACCAGGTTTAACCATGAATAATCACGGACCTGTCTACGGACAGACTACCTATGATGATATATATATATATATATATATATATATATATAAAGCGAAGTTAATATGAAAGTTGGTAAAAAAAAAGCTGCTAGAGGGATCTTCATGATCAGAAAACTTGCTCCGATTGTTTCAAAAAACACTTTAAGATCTTTATACTATACTAATAAGGTGCACTCCTACATTTCTTTTGCTATTAATGTTCTAGGGAATTTAAGTTTAGCCAATAAAGTTTTCTCTGTTCAGAAACAGGCTGTGAAAGCAGGGGCGGATCCAGAACCTTCCCAAGGAGGGGGCGATCGCCCCAATTACCCCTCCCCGTCTTGATTCCTCCTCTGCCGACAACCATACATTTTAAAAATCCCTACTCCCATCAGAATGTTTCTTTCTCTTGTCATACAGACTTAATCTTCGGTATAGAAACAATGAATGTTGCGCAGAATGAATTTAAGAATGCACCTAGTAGAGGGCAATGGGGTCCTCCAAGGGGAGGGCGATTGCCCCCATCACCCCTCCCTTGGATCCGCCACTGTGTGAAAGCGATATTCTGTGACAATTCTATCAGTGAACATTAATGAAAAATACATATTTTTCTTTCCTATGCTTTTATATGATCTGTGAATTATGCATTTAAAACTTTATTCAGATAGAGAACAACATTTACTACAAAAAATCCACAGTATCATATAATTATGACTAATAGTTATGAAGATAAAAATTTAAGAACTTCCCAATCTTTCCATACCGTTTTATATGCATTGCCCATAAAAATTCCTTTGAAATCTCTGTGTATTTCATTTATGTAGTATAATTTTCCTTATTGTTTATATTTTGCATAATTGTCCACTATGTTGCATAAGTACTATTTTATGTTATGTGATGGATTAAAGGATTAAATTCAAATACATTCAATTCATTGAAAAAATAAAAATATCTTCAGTTGCAGGTTAAATTACATTACTAATTAGCTATCTATTCCATGTGACATAACCTTTTTAATATCAATGTGATAATGTTCACTTTCATCTCTATCATCTCCTGATAACCTTTGAGACTGACATCACAATTTTCAGGAACATTCTTTAAAGTAAGCCTTTCCATCAGAACCATATTGGGAGAAATCAGTGCCCAGGACTGATTTTTATTTCAGTTCCCTCAACATGAATATAAAATGTTTTCCTTCATTAATGCAAAAGACAAAATAAATTTAAAATTATACCAAACTTAAGTTATCCAATTCAGTAATATATTGATTAATAAAATTGATATAATTGTTTTTAATTGAACCATTAAAAATGCTTCCTCAAATTAAGTGAAGCATATTAATTAATTATTTTGATCTCATATTCATTATCTCACATTCCATCAATGTTGTTTTGAAGAATTGGGTGTATTATGTGAAGAACTTAGTCATGTAATGTGAAGTGGCCTTGTCCCATGAAATCAAACAAGAAATTGGTAACTTTGTGGAATATTCTCTTATCTTTTAGTTCGTCAACTACACCATGTCATGTGTTTTTGACCAAAAAAGTTGCAGTATATAAAAAATCTTACTGAAACAATGTTTTTTTGGAAATTATTATTTTGCAATCCATTTTATGGTAGAAGGTTGGAATAAATATATGTATGAAGAAACAGTTGTTGATTTCTTCAGTTAAGGTATAAATTTTATTTTTAATTGCTCTTTTATTGTTCCAGGTTTGTATTTGATAGAGAATATAATTTTTAATAACTGACTCTCTTATAACAGAATAAATGATAAACTAAATGAAATTATTCCAATTTTCTGTAAGATCAAGACAATTATCTGGAATTTCAAGGTTTTTTAACGTATGGATGTGTTTTTAGTTTCAAAATGCCATAAACTGTTTTAATACCAAATCATTAAACTCAGGTTTATGGAGGTCCTGATGAAACATCACCATTACTTGGTGAAATGTGTGAGAAGAAAACTACACCATCTGTTTATACGTCTTCTGGAAACAATATGCTGGTTAAGTTTCAAAGTGATTCCTCATTTTCTGGAAGAGGCTTTATAGCATCATACAAGAGCATTCCTTCAAGTAAGTGATGTTAAAGTATTATTTATGTTTTTATTAATAAGTTGAGCTTATATGAGATTCAATAAGCTCTCTGTCTGTCAAAAAATGGATAAATCATTAGGTATCATTTATCTAAACTTATACATCCAATTTATATTTTACTTTTTAATGAGACATTTCAATAATTGTATGACTAAAATATGCCAAATTGGTTTTCTTAACCACTTTTATACTATATAACACAAGTATCATTCTGTGATAGACATTTTGTGTACAATATTTTGCTTTGGCAACTTGATAGCATAAAATTATATCCAAGTAATAGTGGCTGATTTGTTGTCAAAATCTTTCTTATTCTTCCATTGGGTGATAAAGAAATCAAAAGCTTAAATAATCAGCTTTCATAAGTTTTATAATGTCAGAGAGATGATTTAACATATTAAATGTGTATTATCACCTTAAATCTGTAAATAATATAAAGAAAATAGTTTTTAATATCAATTTCATAAATAAACATGCCATTCATCAATTCCTCCCAAGAGACTTGCCTGTCTATACCCACATATGCTATTCTATCTAGGAGTACTCCATGCAGCCATAATTGCAGATGCAAAAATTTTATTTTTTTCAGAAAAAATGTACACCTTTTAACTTAGATTTCTATTTTTGACTGCTTTTAGGTTCTTGATATGTGTTCAGTCATTATTTAATCCAGAAGTGGTGGTAACTTCTTGACCAGCATTACTTGAGAGCAGGAGAAAAAGTGCCTCATGTTTTTTATCTGATCTGGATAAAATGTTTTAAAAATCTGATTTGTCCAACACATGATTTTATCCATATAGAGTAACAAATATTAATGCAATACTAATGAGAAGTCGCTCTTGACATCTGTATAATCAAGAATAATTATTGGCAATTACACTAGTGAATTATTTTTAAACAATAATTTTCACATTGAAAAATATTTTGAAACACTTTTCACATAGAAAAAACGATAAGTAAATTAAATTGTTATTTATTACTGTGGATAACAAAATAATGATGCATGATTAAAATTACCATTGGCAGCGCTGGGGTTTATGTCAATTTTTACAATAAAATTTGTTTTAAAAATATGACTCTACTAGCTGAAATTACCTGTCGTTGACAGGTCGTTTAAGTCAAGGCAAAAAATATTGAATAGAATTTGAGAATAAAACCAAGTAGTGAAACTAGGTTAATTTTTATTTTAGGGCTGAATGGTATGCAGTATTTTTTGTCTTCCCTTATTTTGCTCAAATAAATAAAATTTTCCCGCATCCTTTATCGATAAATTTTCCGATTTTTTTTATTAAGTAATCATAATAAACAATCGATGAAATCACTTTTAAAATATAGTTATTTCACTTGAATATATATATATATATATATATATATATATATATATATATATATATATATATATATATATATATATATATATATATATATAACAACTTACGGAAAAGGAAAGGTAAAATGAATATATGGATGTCAACAAGGTGTTGGGATGAGGAAACCCAGTGAGCACTCACCAATCAGACGACTTCAGGTTGGCGAGGCCCCGGGGATGTCGAAGCGACACACGTAAAATAACACAAAAACACAGAAACATCACAAACGTACAGAGAGAGAGTTCTCTCTCTGTAGCTGAAGAAGGAGTAGTTCCGAAAGCTTTACGTTTGTGATGTTTCTGTGTTTTTGTGTTATTTTACGTGTGTCGCTTCGACATCCCCGGGGCCTCACCAACCTGAAGTCGTCTGATTGGTGAGTGCTCACTGGGTTTCCTCATCCCAACACCTTGTTGACATCCATATATTCATTTTACCTTTCCTTTTCCGTAAGTTGTTATATATATATATGCTTGGTCAAAAGGGGTCAAGTCACAATTTATTGATTTTGACTTATGCACATGGGTATATTCAGTGAATTTTTCTCTTTTGATTGGTACTAAGGCCATAAGTCTACTCCTTCCCATTGGTTCGATAATGTGGTTGGCAATAAGCTATTAAGTCAAAATTGATAATGGGAATGGTAGTAAGGGCTTTAGTCGTATTATGCCCATTGTATCACAATATTCTTAGTGTGCCTATTTTGTCGTAAGGGGTTATGTCAAGGTGTGTCTTTTATACAATGACTTTTCCTTCCCACTTCTTAGTCATAAGGACTTATGGATGGTGAGCCATTCAAATGGCATGATGTTCAATGGCTTCAATATACCAAAAATGAGGGCATTGTTTTTTATAAGAATTCCCTCAAACTTGAAGATCCATTCAAAAAACTCAGCTTCTTAAGAAGGGTAAACCTCAACTTTTGTCAAATTAAAATTGAAAAGAGATACTAGGCCATAGTACCAAATCAGCGGAAAAAAAGAAACACTTACTTGATTTTTTACCTTTAGTGCCTCCAATTTTTCATAAATTTTATTTAGATCTCCATACAGCAGTTGATATACAAAATATAGATCCTGATTTAGAAGAGGTTGACATTGATGAATGAGGTACTTACTACAATGAAACCAAAAATGTGTTATTGTGAAATGTGTCCAACTTTTTAAAAACTTTTGTGATTGCCAACACAAATATAGTTCTCTTTTCATTTATTTTGACTAATTAATTCTAATTCCTCACTTGTAATCACGAAAAATGCCAACTAAGTGCAAATAATAATGATATTTTGTTGGGTCTTAAGGTAATAAGTCATGAAATGAATGTAAAAGCAAAATCATTAGTCTTTCTTCCTAGGTCATAATGGTTTAAGTCATCAAAAAATAATAAAAATATTATTCATATCCTTCTTTAAGACTGTTTATTCAAAATATGATATCTGCAGCTATTCGGGAAATATGACTTTTTAAACTCTTCAAAAGATAATAATATATTTAATTCACATTTACCGATGAATTTGCTGACTTTAATTTAATATCAAATAATCATAATAATCAATCAATCGAATGGTGATTGTCCTTCTTTGTGTAACTTTAGTGTTTATTTCTTCCCTACTTTAGTTTATATTAGGTATATATTATTTCTTTTAGTTAATATTAGGTATTGTTTATAGCAATTGTCAAGTAGATTGTTAATCCACCAGAATGCACATTCCTGTGTTATTTTAATGGGAAAAATTAAAAGAGAAAAACATTTTTTAAATGAAAAATGTAGTTCAAATCACTTTAAAAACCCTCCCATTTTGCTTAACTTTCTATTGCGGTTAAAATGGCACCTTCGTCTTGCTTCTACATTCTGTAGTTGTTGCATTATAAATGCACAAACAAACAAATTATTCAAAATATTTATGGTAGAGATTTGGTATTGGGATAATTTTGATCACAATTAAAATTACTCTTGGCAGCAGAGGCATTGCTATCAACAATTAGAAAATTTTATCATAGCAACAGAAGCAAAAGTATCATTTATGGATGCACTTAACAAATTCAGACAAATACCCTATTTATCCAAATCTAAGATGAGGTTTTTTCCAAATTTCTGCTTGCAAAAATGGGGGTTTGTCTTAAATTTGAGTACGAGATCATATTAATGCATAGCGGTCAACTGATCGCATGTCAATTTGTCATACTTCAATTCATGGTGCATTAATTCATCACAGGACACTTGTTATGCGTCAATAGATCGCATGACAAACACATCGTGAGTCAATTCGTCGCTAGACAAATTTGTCCCGTGACAATATCGTCACTCATGGTACTAGTACCATGTCATCACGGGACAGATTCTTCATGAGACATTCGTCGCGAGACATTCATCACGAGACAAAATGTGTAGGTGAGACACCATGACTGGTGTACGGCAGGGGGATACACTTTTTGGCTTGAGTGTCATCCCTTGCCATACACCATCCAATGTGTCTCGCGTAATTTACAAAGAGAATTGCGATTTATTTTGGTATTATCGAAATATGTATAAAGAAAAACTTTTTGTGGAAAAGTGTATCCCCCTGTCGTACACCAGTCATGGTATATGATGACAAATTTGTCAAGAGATGAAATGACGTGCAATGAGTTTGTCGTGTGATTTGCTGGTGTATGACAAATTGACGCACGGCAAACTGATCGCAACGAGTTGTCAGACAACCATAGGAAATATGACTATGCGTTTAATCGATGTTTTTTTAAAACAAATTAAACACATGATAAAATAATAGTATCTACTGAAAATTTTAATTGCACACTTGCGATTTGGAATTCAATTAATAAAGTCTTAATTTTAAAAATACATTTTAAAAAGTTTTTTTTCAAACAAAAATTTGAAACAAGCCATTTGAATTAATTAATGAAATAGTATACCTATACTGAATGCATGCATTCAAAATGTACACCAAATACATTGTGTGAAATTAGGTCATAAAATCTTTTTGCTGTTTTTAGTCTGCTGAAAGGGGTTGTCTTGGATTCAGATAAATATGGTAATCAAAATATCTCTTAAGCAATCTGTTTTATAAAAAAATGTTTCAAACAAAATTTGTAGAGAATTATATTTTCTACAGCTTTGATAATAACAAATATTTACATTAATTAAGACCAATAGGAGATATTAGAAGAAATGGTGTACATATACTCAAGGGACCTTAAAACATGTATTTCCATTGGAATCTCGAATTCAGTATTTTCACGAAAACAATTTTTTCTATATTATGTACGGAGAAATTAAAAATGTTTGACATGGAAGCCTCTCATGTACTTTGAAGCATGCCACAGGCTCTCTAGTCGTATAATAATATAGTTTAATTCCTAGCCACCAGAGATAGGGCTGCTGTTCCTTGGCAATCAATCAAAATGCTCAGCTCAGCCATGAAATAGGACAGGGGTCCCTAAACTACGGCCTACGCAATGATTTGATCTGGCCTACCTTATCAGCAAGAGTATTCATTAATTATCATTTATTATATCTAAACAACATTTTCTGAGTGCTTGGATGAAATCCACTTTAATCATAAGCAAATTACCTATTACAGAATCAAAAAATTCTCAAAACTTGCTCTGAAAATTTCACATAGCCCGATCAGTCATTTGAAATGCTGTATGTGGCCCCCACAGTGGATCATGAAGCCTCATGTGGCCCTTTCAGTAAAAAGTTTGGTGACCCATGCATTAGGATAATATAATATAGATAATCAAAATATCTCAACCCTTTCCGTACTGAGATTTAAATGGACAAATTCTGCCTCCTTCCTAAGTTGCCCATAACCACCTGCTCATCGATATAGCTCTCCCTCCATAGTCGCCCTATAACATCCACTCCGATTTTCCCTGCTGAGCTGTGTCTATTAGGGCTTATGAATGCCTCTCTTATACCAAGAGTGTCTGCTTAATGTCAAACACTTCTATTTGCATCCTTTTCATTATGTGGACTGAATAAACTTCTCACAGAGCAACCAAAAAAGCTTTTAAGCTGAACCGCACTTTTGACCATGGCTTCCTTGAATGAGGACGCTATAGTGGAGAAAGTGTGCAGAGACAATATACATAGTGATTCTGAAAGTATTACTTCATTGGATATAGAAGAAGATTTGATTGCGTGTAGTGATTTTTATTCAAGTGATAGTGATTTGGAAAAAGAAGTTACACCATGTGCGGGTGATTTTAGTGCTAATGAAGGATTACAGACTAAGTGGAAGTATTCTAGTACATTCAAGCCAACTTCTATTTTTGATGAAGATATGGGTCCAATACACAACTTTGAAGTAGGTTCCGATGAATTTTCTTATCTCAAATGTATGCTAAGAGGCGATGATTTTTTTTCATAACATTGCAATTAACACAAATACATATGCACAAAACTGACAGAATTGCACAGGAAAGTTTGATAAAAACTGTGTAGATGTCATGACTGATGAAATAACTGCCTATATAGGTGTACTTGTGTAAATGGGGATTTTTGATATGCTGGAGAGTTGGGATTATTGGGACAATGAAGACATTGACTGCCCTCTTATCTGTAACTCTATGACTTGTAACAGATATTCAGATATAACTAAGTACTTCCATATGAATGACGTTATGAAACGCATGACCAGTTTTAGATATTATGGACACTTTTCATGAAAAATATAAACCAGGTCGTGAACTTAGTATCAACAAAGCAATGGTGGCTTTCAAAGGGTGGCACTACATGAAACAGTATATAAAAACAAGCCAAATAAATGAGGATTTAGAATTTCAGTTTTAGCAAGTCCACATGGGTATGTATTATGCAGAAACATGTATTTGGGAAGAAAGGAGAATAAGAATAAAGAAATGCATCTTGGCAGTCAGGTAGTGATGAATTTGCTGGAGAAGTACCTAGGCCTGAATCATCAAATGTATTTTGATAACTTCTTTTCAAGTGTTGGACTAATGAAGTTATTACATGATAATAAAACTTATGCATGTGCTACCACTAGACCAACTCGTAAAAAATGGCCATCTGGATCAAAAAATCCTAAAAAGCTGAAACTCAAAAGAGGTGAAAGTAAGAGTTTGCAATGTTGTAAAGTTACGGCTATGGTTTGGCAAAACAATAGACAAATTTGTGTTCTTTCTACTAACTGCAATTCTAATAAGAGTATGATTGTAGGTAGGAAAACGGAAAGGAAATAAACAGGTGAATACATGGGTGGGGTTGACAGAGTCGATCAGAGTAAAAGCTACTATGACTTTGAAAGAAAATCTAAAAAATGGTGGAAGTATATATTTGCATTTGTGGTAAACTCAGCAATAGTAAATAGATTTATTCTTAAAAAGAAACGAATGCTCCATCAAGCTCTAAACATGGACACACACAAAAACAATTCCACCATGCACTTTATAGACAACTGATAGGGAACTTCTCCTCACAGAAAAATTTCAGGTTGTAAAGGTAGAAAGAAAGTGTGTGCATATTGTAGCTATAAAAAAAGATGCACTCCTTCCGGAAAAAGTGTACAAACAACTAACAAATGCAAAAACTGTGATTTGCCTCTATGCAGAGTTGGTTGTTTCCTGCAGTATCATCAAGAAAAAGGAGTGGAGGTGTCAAACTAACCACATTAAAAAGTAGGAAATTTTATATGAATAAAATTATATATTATATATTTATATTAAAAATTCCATTCATATTCACAAATTTGTTCAAAAGTTATAATGAATTTATGAAGAAACTCCCATAGGGAATATCACTAGTAAATTAATAGGGTAAAATCTGGGGAATAGGGCATTTAAATTTTGAGACCTAGCTGGGAAGTCAGATCAGACAGTTTTGGGCGACTTAAGAAGGACGGGGTTAAACAATCCATTGTATGAAAATATGTTTCAAACAAAAATTGTACAAAATTATATTTTCTACAATTTTAGTGGTAACGAATATTTACATAAATTATGTCCTATGGGAGACATTTTGAAAAACAGAAAAATTGCAAATGTAAACCCCACGTCTGGTTGACCGGTTTCAGGTAAACCCTTTTCAGATCTTGAGTTACTACTAAAAATCTTCAATATAAAGTTTTGTGCTGATCTGATAATTAGTTTTCAGTTAGATCATCCACACCCTGCTACATGCACAGACATCATCGAGAAAATAGTGAAAATGCATTCAGGAGACCTCAAAATGTATATTTTTGTTGAAATCTCAAATTTGATTTTTTTCACAAATACTATACTTTCTCCTATACTACACATGGAGAAAGAAAAAATATTGAGAGATGAAAAATACACATATCTATTAGTTCATTGCATTTCAACTGAATGAAAACATTGACAGGCAGTTAAAAACATTGAAATTACATGTTCCTGTAATGTTAGAACACTTCTGGAGAGGAAATTTAAGACTAAGCACTTAAATACAGAAGACCCTTGAATATCATGGGTTTGGCTTTTGCACTTTTGACCTTTCTCGAGAAAACTCTCGGTATACCAATTTAGTTACCATGGGAGGTAGTTTTGGCTTTTTTGCAGGGTATTCATATGGTATATCACTCTAGAATAGTGATTTCCAAACTGCATGTCACAACACATTATTGTGTCGTTATGTGCATTGAGGTGTGTCGCAAGATATACTCATAATATATACAAGAAAATTTTAACATAAAGTACATATAATTCTTTCAGTAATAACAAATCAAAGCTGCATAAAAATATATAAAGATTTGTGACTGTAAGTAAAAATAAATGTGTGGAAAACACTGCTCTTGAAGCATCTTGAATTTTGCAACTTCTGAGACTCAACACATGGCATAGGAAAGCTTGTTACTAGGCTCAGGTTTCTTATTGCTCTCATGGCTTCATTGGTAGTGATAGTTAAACAATATTTTACATGTCTATTTCAATTATTTTGCTTGTTGTTTATTTTGCATATTTATTTCAATTGCATTGCATTTATTTTGGGTTGCCATCTATCTTTCTTTACATTTTATCTAAACTCAGGATCCTAATCCCATTATTCAGGTATGGTTATAGTTTTGAATATCACAGTTTTGGCCTTCCCTATATTTTCATATAATGTTACTCCTGCGATATTCTATGATCTCATAAAAAAATTGAAAGAAGTACTTATCTCAGATATCTTCAATAACCACCACAAGGTTATGATAAACCAGATGTGCATCTTAGCTACAATGCAGCCATCTGCAGTGGTAATTCACCAAAAGTAGATTCTAAAAGAATACGTGTGTGGAAGGGGAGGGAAATTTGTGAGTGGATGCCCATTGAAGGTTGATGTGGGGAAGGGGTCTGAGCTATGAGAATTTGAAAGGGAAGGTATTTGAGTCTTAGGGAGCCGAACGTTTATTGCTAAAAAGGGGTTGGTAGTCTGGGTTATAGAAAAAATCTTCAGGGTTTAACCCAGGCTACCAACCCTTTCTAGCTTTTTTCCACTCCTTATACCCATTATAAAACCAGCCACACAGTTTTAGCCATAATTGAATTTAAATTGATTTTAATTTTAACTATGTTAGTAGCAAAAATGGATGCAGCCCAAAATTTTGTAGAAATAGTGAAAAAATTGAAAATTCAGATGTTGTAGAATATATAACCGAAGCATGGGATAAAGTTTCAGAAAAAACTAATAAAAATGTTGTGAGAAATGTGGAATTGAAAGTAATAATTCAGAAGAAAGTAATAGTGATGAAATTTTGCAATTTGGACTACAAGCCAACTTAGAAATTTATATCATCTTCGGTGAGAACATAGAGATGGGACCATGATTGTGAAAAGTGGCAAAAAAACTCTGCAAACATGGGGAAAATCGTGATAGTAATTATATTGAATGACAAGAAAATGATGAAGGAAATAAAGGTTTTGAAGAAATTTCAATTTCTATGCATGAAAACTTGAGAACAGTATCCAGAATAAAAGATTTCTCACAGATTAAAATTCGAGAAAATACAGAGCAAAACATCGCATATTTTTTTACATCGGTCGCTAAGATGGTTCTCTCAGCAAACAACAATTAAAAACCCATATATTTCCATTCTCTTATATGATCGAGGTATAGATTAAAAAATTTATTTCGATAGAGAACAACATTTGCTACAAGATAGTCCCCGAGACTATTTTGGTGATAAAAATTCGAGAATCACTTACTATTTCGTTACTATTCCATACGTATTTCCCATTAAGAACGCCTTTAAAATCTCTGTGAATTCCATTTATGGAGTATACTTTACTATCTTGTTTTTTCTATGTTTATTCATTTTTTGCTTTGACTATTTTGCTCATATGTATTAAGTTTAAAAAATATTTTTTTTAATGATTTATTATAATTTTAAATGTAATTTTTTTTAAGTTAATTTTTTAATTAGTGGATCAATTTTAAGATTAATTGATAGAATATATAAAAATAAAATTTGTACCCTTATCAAGATTGTTTTTATATGGATCTCCTTTTGAAGAAATATGTATTTCCCAGAGTCACCTAACTTTAATTCTCGGAGAGGTTTTACTGTGTTATTCGAAATGTGTTTTATGAAGCTCTCAAAAGGAAGTCTAAAAATTTTTACTCTTGTTTTAGAATGTGGAGGAAATTTCATAAGCAATTTTGGAAGCATCCACTCAAGAAACTATCCTCATAATTATATGGATAAAGATGATTGTTTCTGGTCTATAGAAGTTGATAAAAATTATATTATTAAACTTAAATTTGTCGTTTTTGATGTTGAAGCTCACAATGACTGCATAGCTGATTATGTGAATGTAAGTATAATTTATGCTATAGCAATTGTATTATATTTATGTTTCATTAGATACTAATACGATTGTGATTTTCAAGGTCTTTGATGGTAGTTCTGAAAATGACACTTTGCTGCTTAATCACTGTGGTCGTGACCTTCCTTCACCACCTACTCTGTTTTCTACTGGAAATAAAATGCTTATAAGGATGAAAACAGATACATCTATTACTGCCAAAGGTTTTCTGGCCAACTACACTATTGTAAGTTTCAGAAACATTATTATATTATTTCAACCAGGTAAGAGAAACCTTTTTTCTAGCTGATAAGACTTTCAGAAAAATATTTTCAATGCAGGTAATTTACACTGATGTTATTTACAGGAACAAAAACCTCCTTGTAGCACACTAAAGTTAAGTTTATTTATTGATGAAGCTGATGTTTTTCCTAAATTTCCATGAAACAACAAATTACTTTATTATTTATAACACACCATTGAGGTAGTAACATGTTACTGAACCCCTTGTATAAGGTATCAGCAGGTGGTATATATTGTTTGTATTCTCATGACAAAATGTTCACGTGAGATGCCAGTGCAAGCATTAAGTCCCTGATTTAAGTCATCCTGCTTTACATCATTTTGAACATCGTTGCTGAATGTTCCCTCGGTCCCCGCCGCAAAATGTTGTGCTGAGGGACCTGTCCACAGTGACATCGAGTATCTACTTAATTTTGCTAAATATATCCTCAAACATTCCTAAAGGAATTCTCAATCATAAAAAATTGCACTAAAACATCACTGCAAAATACTTCAAAATAAATTATCTTAGTTTACGGCTTGCCTGGTGTATCATTTTCCTTGAAATGTGTTAAATTTGTTTGTGACTTATTAGATGAATGAGAGTGTTTGTCTTATGTCATATTTGCCCAGTTAGCATCTCCTGTTCTCTGACAATATTGGCTCATTTAACATGAATGTCAATATCTATTTTATTTCTATCACCTTTTCCCTCTCAACTTTTTAGTATTTTGATTGCTGTTACAAATGATGTGATGAGACTGATCAAATTTACCTCATTGGAAAAAAGCTTCGCGTGATGTCTTGATATTTGCAAGCAAAGTACCTATATTTTTGTCCTTAAAGTTGTTACAGGATGTCTCGATTTTGTATCTGTTAGCTACATCGATTAGAGTGTAGGAGCAGGCAAAGGCAGAGTAGATGGAGGGAGGAGCCAACAGAAATGCCCGAATGAGCACCCCACCCTCTCATTACATGGAAGAGGAGGCACCATCATATCATAGAAGAAATACACTGTACACATTTATTCTTTGATGATGCCTACAAAATCTATTAAATTGTAACACCAAACAGATTAGGACATGAATTGAATCTGAGAGTTGTTTCTCCTCATTGGCATTGATTGTTCCATCAAGGAAGCTCAAAGGTCTGCCCATTGTTTAGTTTTGAATGTGTTCCAACTTAATTATGGTCGATTTTTTAATTCGTTAAATAGCACAAAACTCTTAAATATGGCTGAAAGACCTGCAGAAAGTATTTCAGCAAAGAGTTTTTGTAAAACTATCAATTTGGATGTTAAATTAGAGGTGCTACACCATTTTGAAGCTGGAGAGTGGGCTGTTGACATTGGGTGCACGTTACATTATTAACCTCATTGGAAAGAGTCTACTAAATATTTTCTTCAACTTTTGGCACAAAATGTTTCTCTAGAACTAATTATCTTTGTATGCATTTCGGACAAAAAAGATGAAAATTGACCTTGTATTTTTTTTAAATTCTGAAATTTTGTTAACTTGTTAACTCCTTTGAAAATCAAAAATATCTGAAGTTTACAGTCTCCCAACTATTTTTGTTTTCGAGTTAATAATTTTTAAAATTTTAACTGTTTTGTGAAAATTGGCAAACCTACATGCGACTCTTTGAAGGATCATAACTTTTGGATGAATTAAGTTAGAAAGGTCAGTAACAACGCATTTTAAAGTGAATGAAGTGTATTTTTCAATGGTATACAACAAAGACTACCATTTGTTAAATTAAATTAAGATATTTGCAATTAAATGTTTGAAATTTGACTTTCATCTCACCAACTGACTGAAATGTAATACACAACACAAGTTTCTATACACTTTCTACTGTAGGAAACCATTTTCAGAGAAATGGGACTGCAATTGGAACATAATAAAATAAGACAAAATTCAGTGCACTGCGCCACTTGCAATGTTTGAGTTTGGGCTGCATCATATTATAAGTACCTTGCTTCACAGCCCATGTAAAAAAGTGGCTATGTTTTTTATAGACCCATGTTGCATAGTATCTTATTTCCCATATAACGCATTTGAATGAAAGTTTTCTTCAGTGTTGTTGCATGTATTCTTACTGTGGGTCAAAAGATGAAAATAAATGATTGGTAAATAAAAAAAATTCTTTTTAGGTAATATGAGCATTGAAATAATTGATCCATTAATTTCTAAGATTATGGATTCTGTGTATCCAATATGATCAATTGAAATTTGATTGCATTTTGCTGTATTTGATCCATAATAGATAATAAATTTACACATTTCTATAGATTTCAAAAAAATGTAAATAATATGGAGCAATAAAATGTTTTCTTTTTAATTTTGTTTCAAATATTGGATTACTGTCACTATTGAACTTTAAAAGTTTCAGAGATTACTCTAAGCGTATGCAGTGATAATCATTGTCTTTTCCCTTTATATACAGCACTGTGGTGCTCACATATCTGGAGAAGATTTTGGGGAGCTGTCATTTTCTGCTGTATTATTAATACATGCTGAACATTCTGATTTTGGTAATTGCTCATGGATTATAGAAGGATCCAGTGAAGGTGAATTATAACCTTTTTTCAAGTGCAGTATTTTATTTGCATATTTATTTTGTTTTATTAACTTTCTCTTCTTTTGTTAGATGAGCGTGTTACCCTGACAATTTCCCATATGGACATAAGTCCTAACACTGACAACAATGCAGGGGAATGTGAAAATATCTTTGTGGAAGTTCGAGATGGAATGGATATAAATGCACCTTTAGTGGGGAGATATTGTGGTTCCCGTATACCACCTCACATCACCAGCACAGGCTCAGCCCTTTTTGTCCACTATTATTCTATATATAGTAATTCCATAGGAAATTTTAAAGCTTTTTACTCCACCCTAAAATCAGGTAAGTGAATTTTTACAATAAAATAAGCAAATTTTAAAATGCCTAAAGAAGTGTTAAATTATTCACAGAAATTGTTATTTCTGTATCTGCTAAGTTAAACAATAATGAGATTATTTTATTTTTCAAATTTTCATTCTCGTGTTATGTACATCACACATTTTTTGAAGTATAGAAATGTATGGGAGATATTTTAACACTAGAAAGCAAAATATTTATCATTTATTGGTGTCAGCAATCAAAATCCTTATATGAGAAGTGAATTGCCAAATAAGTTATGCCATTAGCTTGAATTTTTTTGGAAGTATAAATTCTATATTACCATATATACCCGAATCCAAGACGACCTCAAATATAAGACGACCACCCTTTTAGCAGACTGTCAAAACAGAAAAAAGATTTTATGACCAAATTATATATGACTCCTGCAAAAATTAAAAAAAGCTACAAAACTAGCAGAAATTTTTATCGGATCCCATAATTTTCTTGAATATTATAGACATTATATCAGTCATCATCACTCTCTATAACTTCTTCATCACTGTCCTCACTCTCACTATCTTTATCACTCCAAACTTGATCCGTAGACTCCCACAAAATATCATCTTCACTTCCATCCATGACATTGGATAAGCAGCACTTCTTAAATGCATTCACTATTACTTCTGGATTTATCTGTTGCTATGATGCCTTGATCCATTGGCAGAGCATTTGAACAATAGGTTTCTTTTTCACTCAGTATAAAAACCCTTTAAATTATCTTTAAAAGATTTGTTGGCAGCAACATTGAGAAATTAAAGCAGTGATGTCATTCCTCCAGGTATTATTGCTAGGTTATTGAATCTTTAACTTTAGGATTTAGATGTCCTTTGATTGCATCTAATACAAATATCCATCTTTTAATATTTCTCCTGGTCTTCTATTCCAGGTGATGTTTAACCAATCTCATAATTTCTTTTGACACCCATCCATTTTCATGACATCTAACTATTAATCCAAAAGGTATTTGTTACTTCATTTTAGAATAGCATATGGTGGTAATTTTGCTGCATCTACTATACAGCCAACATTACTGCAGCTCAATTTTTTTCATTATCTGCCATTATTATCACAGATTTCCACTTTTTATATTGACAGTATAATTAAATGGCATGTCGAAGAAAACTGGATTTGCATATTTGACTCGAAAGGTAATTATTGGTTTTTCTAAGCCCAATTACATGTTTTTGGTAGGCAAGACATTTCTCACTGAACATATTTGGTATATATTTCAAACACATGTATTCAATATAGATATAACAGTTTGTTCATTAATTGAAATGGCTTGTAACAAATTTTTGTTTGAAAAAAAAAAAACAATTTTAAAAATGTATTTTTTAACATTAATACTGTATTAATGGAAATATGGATCGTAAGTTTGCAATGAAAAATTTCAGTAGATAGAATTATTTTATCTTATGTTTCATTTGTTTAAAAACATTGATTAAATGCATAACCATACTTTGTACGGTTCTATGACAACTTGTCATGCTCAGTTCATTGAGCATCAATTTGTCGCATAAAAATTTCTTTATGCACCAGTACATCACATGGAAAATTTCTCGCAAGACAAATTGGAAGACGAGACACCATAACTAGTGTCTCCCCCTACTGTACGATAGGGAGAGACACTTTTCTAAAACATAGTTTTTCTTTATACACTAAAACCTCATTATTTCGAAGGTCAAGGGACCACAAAAATTCGATAATGAGAGTGAGAGACAGAAACACTTATCTGACATCAATGCACAAAAAAGACCGAAAGCGTGATCATGGGAAGTGCTTGGATTGTACACAAAATATTCTCTTGCCGCTCTGAGGAATCATTTACACTGCACGGAGGCAGCTATTGTTTGTTATTTTCCGTTGATACTTTTGTTTAATTTCTAAGAGATTAAAATAGTCAAACTTACCATGGCATCAACTAATAGAAAATGCAAGCAATATCTGGTGATGAAAAGTAGATGGAAATCTTATTTGAGTGTATCGAAAGGAAGTCAGTTCAGAGAGTGATAGTGAGAATAACATTGAAGATTGTACTCAAATTACTAAGATAAAAACCTATGTGTTTTGGCATTTTTTGTTGAGTGGGCAAATACAAAACCTAATCTCTCCTGTCCCTGTGCGCTTCTAGCATCTTTGTTTATCCTTATTTAAAGTTTTTTTCCGAACAACTTATGGGGAAGAGGTAGAGATCTACGATAATGCAATAGACGTTAAGTAATCCGAGAACCTGGAATAAAGGTCTAGTGATGCAAGAATAAGATGATTCCTCTATTTGTATCATCTACGATTTTATTTCACGTTGACTATTAAATTTATAAAAAGAATTTACCTGTTTGGGGGCAATGTATATTTCATTAGTGAGAAATGGAGAACAAAAACGCAGTGCTTTTTTCATATGTGGACATGAACCTTCCACTTAAACACAAAATATGGGTCAAGGTTTCAAATTGAACAAAATGTTCGCGAGTCACCGGAGCAGATCATGACTTTGAATTTCATTATAGACATATTTCGAATAATCCGTACTAAAAAGTATGCAAAATCCTATGATGTTGGCTTGGGACTGCTCTTAGCTTCGAATTACATGCTATTTTGAATTATCCGCAATCGAAATAACGAGGTTTTACTGTATTTTGATAATACCAGAATGAATCACAATTCTCATTATGAATTATGGAAGGCAAGACACACTGCATGGTGTATGGCAGAGTGTAACTCAAAACCAAACCCACCCAACCCAACACCTGCCATATACCAGTCATGGTGCCTTACCTTCCAATTTGTTTTGCAACCCCGGCCTCCTGTTTGTGTGGTTTGAGGAGACCATGCAAAGTCAGCGCCCTGTCCTTTGGAATATGGCCCCTTGGCACTTTTCATAAAGAGTAGGCAATTGCCGGCACCGGGTTTCCCTCCTCCCTTCTATGTGTGTGTCCATTTGATGACAGAGCAAAATGTACATGGCAGTAGATGCACTTAAAAATCAATTAAACTAAAACTTAAGTTGTCTCACGACAAATTTGTCGAGCGATGAGTTGATGAGCAATGTATTGATGCGCGACGAGTTTGTCGTGCGATGATTTGACACATGAGGAACTGACATGCAATTAATTGACCGCAATGCGTTGATGGTATACCACTTCATATTTGAATTTTAGATGACCCTTGATTTTGCAAACTGAAATTTTTAAAAAACCTCGTCTTGGATTCAGATAAATACTGTAATATGCATCAGTTAAAGCACTGTTACCGCATGGATGTAGAATATAATATATTTTAGCCTATTAATGCCAAAGCTTTACATTCAGTTTTTATGTGGTTTTGTGTGCATTATAAACAGCTTGTGGTGGAGAGCTAACCTCTGAACAAGGAGCATTTGCAGCACCTGGTATACCTGGCAGCTATCCAGCTAATGCAGAATGTGTCTGGACCATCATTACTTCACCAGGTGATTAAATTTGTTGAGATTTAAGAGGCAGTTAAAGTTATTAATGCTCTGCTTTTCTAAATGTTGTTTTTCATAAACATATAAAGCTCTTGGAAGACATTACTGATGCTTCATATTTATACTGATGAAAATAATATTGAAATCATTGATAATTTATCTTAAGGGAATCGAGCTATGCTTTCATTTCGATCCTTCAACTTGGAGCAAAGTGATGATTGTGACAGAGACTATGTTGAAATTCGAGAAGGAGGGTCTATGGGTTCTTTGATTGGAGTATACTGTGGTGATTCAATACCCAGTAATATTACTGCTTCAAGCAAATTTTGGATAAAGTTCAGAAGTGATGAGGAAGGGACAGGTCTAGGATTTGTGGTTGATTACAGCTTGTGTAAGTATGCCTGGAAAATTTTTAATTTATTTATATTTTTGTCTTTTTTCATAAATGTCTTTATCTAAACTGACCAAAAATTATGGTAAATTTAATTGTTGTTATCGAAAACTATAACAAACTATATATAATTTCCGCTGCTTCAACCTCTTCTTTTTTCTCTCACTATTTCAATCTATTTTTGTATTCCCCACCCCTCTATTTCTCTACTTCCCCTTACTCTTCTTCCACTCTCACAAGTATACATTGTCTGTGAGCAGCTTACTATAGCCTCATGCTCCTTCTTCTTGCTGGGAGTAGAGAACATAATTGGCAACTACCAGGCTTCTATGGAAACAAAAATGTTAGCTTCAAAAATCTTGTGATTTTGTTGTTAAAAGAACAATTTTGAACAGATTTGGCCCATAATTGATATTTTACAACAGGAAAATAAAACTTAACTCTTTTCTCTGAACTTGGGTTCAAGTCCCGACTTTGTACTTTAATTTTAAGTCATTTTAAAGTGCAAATAAAAAATATGCTACATTCATTTATATGATATTCAAATGGAAGACGTTAAACAAGAGAAAATCATTTTTTTTATTTGAGTGGTTGGAATTATCCATCCTTGTAGAACACAAAGCACATCACTCAGAATAAACAGTGAAAGTTTGGTTGAAATTGAATCATTATTTTTGTAGAAATTCACCAATTACCTATGCTGGTTAGACATCTGGATGGACATGATTTTTTTGTAGTATGATAATTTCATACTGGTAATCATTTTAGTCAAGCAATTTTGTATTATTCCCTTCATTTTTTTAATTCACTTCGAAATTTAATGTATGATGTGATTGATAATCTCTATTCTGTCCTTTGCTTAAGTAATGATTATATGTAATAAGTAATTTACTGACATTTTAATGGCCTTATTCCCTAATATATTTAAGTGCATTTAATTAAAAATCTAGCTGTAGCTGTTAATGATTTACCTCCATTAAAAAATCATTTGTATCCATATTTAATTTTTAATTTCAAAAGAACACCACCATGATTTATAGTTTTCATTACTATATGTTTATAATGTGATTACAGTCACTCTTTGGGATCATTTTATGTATACTATGTCATTGTAAGCAATTTACTCTTAGGTAAAAATTAAAGTAAAGGAAAGTTTGTATTAACATCATAACAAAATATTATTGATCCATTGTATTAATCAAAAGTTAAACAAAATCACTTGAACAAATTAATCAAGTCTACAGAAATAAATTTTGACTTTAAGCATTTAATATAAATGTATTGTTTCAGTGCATGGTAATGAGGTATCTGGTGAGCAAGGACAAATTGCATCTCCTTTGTATCCACGTAATTATCTTCATGAGGGAACTTTCCAGTGGCGCATAACAGTAGACCTTGGAAAAGTTATTTCAATATCCTTTGAGGACTTCTATTTGGATTTTTATACGGAGGACTGCAGCCATTACTTAGCAGTGAGTTCTACAAATTTTAAAAATTTTTTTGTTTTATGTTATTCAAAAACAATTTCATTACGTTATGCATAACGTTTTCCAGCACTGCTAGATTGTTATATCTAGTAAAAAATGGCAAAGAATTATTGCAGGCTCGAGGGTCACATTAAATGGGGTCGCAGGCCACAGTTTGGAGAGCCTTGCACTAGAGGGTCGACACCCACTGGTTGAGAAACCCTGACTTACAATTAGACCATCAAACATAGTCGGATCATAAAATATTTGCTGATTTTGTTCACTTATAAAATTATCACATTGTTTATTCTCATGTTGCACACTTCCATGCTGCTTGTTGTTAGCTTTCATTTCATTTACTGCCTGTTTATTTGATTCAATTGTTTTTACTCTCTTCATATGTAGTATAAGAGAAAGTATTGTAATCGTGAAAAAAATCGAATTTGAGATTTCAACAGAAATACACATTTTAAGCAAGGCCGGCGTGATTATTTGTGTATGTATTTATGTATGTATATATAAGTGGTGGCACAAAAAATGACGTTTTTAAGTAAAATAGTTGTTTTTTAATAAAAATTGTTACTGTTAATATTAATTTTAGTAGAAACTTTATTGTTTAAAAATCCGGTGGTACAAATGTTTAATGATAATAATGGAATATATATCAAATGTATAATTTAGAAATTAATATAATCACATATAATTATACATAACATGAACGATCAACTATCACAGATTTTTATAAAATCATAAAATCAAATTATTTTATTATATATAGAAAAAATAATTTTTCTCGCTCTTTTTGCTGCTAATTCTTGATAGATATCATCAAAATTTAAATTTTTTGCAATTTCATTTTATGTTGATAACATTGCAAGGGAAGTGAATCACTCTTGACTTAGTCTGAATATTTTTTTTATTAATTAATTTATTATAATGTTAAGTTTCAAAAATTAGCGGATGCAACTGTAACAGATGTAGTGAGTAGTAATCATAAAGACATTGTTAAATTTGGGTAAATTTGTAGAAATTTACAATAAAAGGAACTTTGAGGCATATTTTTTTAATGTAATAGAATTGATCAAATCGGAAAAAGGACAAGCAAGTGGTTTTGCCAATGAACATAAGATGCTTGAACAGCAGAAAAAATTAAGCAAAAAATAGGTTTGTGTTTTGAGAGAGTGTCAGAGAAGAGAAGGATAAGCATTGTCTCATATGTTCTGGTTGTTTTTGTTTCATCTTAATTGCACACACAATGAGAGTTACCCACTTTCCTAGTGAAGAGGGCGATTTGGGGATGAACTGGGAGAGAGAGACTGGCTGCTGCTACTGTTCTGAGATTAACAGCACTCTACACCAGGGGTCCTAAACCTTTTGCCGACCATGAGCCACATTTAATATAAAAAGAATCTGGCGATCAACCTATGAAATGTTGTACATTACAAATAATATGGTAGAACTCCAACATACAAATGTAATGCATATCATGAAATGTGTTCGTAAGCTGAATGTTTGCAAGTTGAATTGATTTTTCTATTATAAATAAAGTTAATTTTGTTATTGCGTTCCTGAATCATTATCAAAAATCAATTTCCATGTATAAAGAGGTTAAAAAATTGTGCTATCTATACCTGAGAATTGAGCCTTGTGCAGGGCCCCTAATAAAGCACAGGGCCCTGTTCTAGGGAACTGACTGTACATGCCTCACGCTGGACCTAATTTTAAGGTTCTCTAAGTACATTTTCGCTATTTTCTCTAAGATGCTCTAATGCAGGGGTGGGCAACCTTTATTCACTCATCCGGTCCGCCGAGGCTTTTTTGACTTCCAATGCGGCCCTCAGAAGCATCCACAACTGCGAATATGGCCCACCATGCAGAAAAGGTTGTGGACCCCTGCTCTAACGCAAAGACTACTTATCAAATTATTACAGAATTTTATATTTAAGATATATGAGAAAAAGGAGACTATGGCGAAAAATTGAAATTTTTTAAAAATTCTTTAAAACTAACTCCTAAACCGTATGAATATACAAAAACAATTCGAGGCAGACAGTTAAAACATCAAGTTTACGGAAATTTTTTTTAACCTTGATATATTTTAACTGTTTACCTCTAAATTTTTTGCTTTTAGATTCATACAGTTTAGGAGTTTGTTTTAAAGAATTAAAAAACATTAATTGTAAATTTCATTTAAGATTTCTGTTATAAAATAAAGAAATGATTAGAATTTGGTTGAAATTGGTCAACCAGAATTGAATGTTTATTCATGTCATTTTTCCTTTCTTTCAAATATCTTCTTTAGGACAATTTATGTGAATCTTTTTACTTTCCCCATATAGTATAGAGGAAAGTATTGTTTTCATGAAAAAAATCGAATTCAAGATTTCAATGGAAATGCACATTTTGAGGTTCCCTGAACATGTTTTGGCCATTTTCTCGATGATGTCCGTGTGTATGTGATAGGAATTTTTTGGACACACTAACTGAAAAACTATTAATTAGATCAATGCAAAATTTTATATTTGACATTTTTATGAAAGAGACAAGAGTTGATTAGTTTTTGGTTAAAATTGGTAAACCAGAAATGACATTTTACTATTGGTCTCTTTTTTGTTAATGCTGAATTGCTCCATTTAAACCACAATTTATAAGTACCTTAAATTAAAAATTTATTATATAATGCTATTTAATACAATTTATGTTTGAAACTCTTTCCCTAGAATTCATCGTTTATGATTTGTTTTGATTTATGTGACTTTTGTCAAATACCTCCTTTAAGACTTCATTATAAGTAATGTTTACAAATAGCATTGTTGTAGAGAATAATATTCTCTACAATGTTTGTTTAAAACAAATTTTTGTGAAACCTGTAATTTAGGAGATACAGTAAAACCTCATTATTTTGAAGTTCAAGGGACCACAAAAATATTACAGAATAATCCGGGTTTGAAATAAACGAACTTTAAAAAAAAAATGAAATTTCTTACAATCCGCTACTTGGACAGTAAAATCCCAATATAGTCTTATCTATCCATTCTGCTACAAAATGTATTACAAGTTCGTACACACGGCGAAGTCATTAACAGATCTGAAGTGACCTGTTAATTCATGATTCACGAACACCACCACATGTGAAAAATAGGATTGAGTGAACATCCCAATTTTCCCAGAGTATATTTCAAGTTACTCTTTTACACATCGTTTTGGAAGAAAAGACTCAACCGCGCATACTTAGCCAAAACATTATGAAAAAGCATGCTAAAAAGATTAGGAAAACGCTTGTGTGAAATACTGTATAGCTAATAGATAGGAACCATCATATAGTAATTCCCTCCAATTTCGTTCAAACTTTACATGCCATTGGTTTGGTCAAAAATAAATAAATAATTAATTAATTCTTTATTAGCTCTATGCAATTTCATACATTGTATTGTAATTTTATTTCCATCCATATTACACAGTTGTAATAAAATATACGTACTCTCAAAATAACGTGGTCGTATTTGTTATGACAGGATGATTTTACAATAATAATAATTTTATTCATCCAAGCGATTTCTTTGTACAAATATAGGATTATTATGTACTTAAGAATTCTTTTTTGCAATACATACTAAACGCATTCTTCCTTTGGGTCTGCTGGCAAGGGAATTTAAATCAATGAATTGCAGCATGCAGGCAGGAGGGAGGTATAGGGGTCAAGCTTAGTGTAGTGCGCCGAGATAAAGGCATACATAAGCGCATGCAGGATGAAAACTTCATATGTGGTCGTACTGGGTACGCCACAGAGATCGCTAATTCTCTTTTTTTTGGAAGCGATAAATTTTCTTAAATCTGAAAAAACTTGATATATTTCAAAACAGTAACTTTGAATCTTCCTATTGTGCTTAATTCTGCAATTTTTACTGTTTTCTTTTTACCCATACTATATGTCAAAATTTGTGATTGAATTTTTGCGTAGTTATGTGAATTGTGGGTTCTAAAAACCCTCATTCAATGCTGAGATTAGCCGAACCTTTGCACAAAAGCTACTGTGTGGTTGAAGGGGAGGCAGGCACTGTTTATCTGCTTTGTGATGTCTCTCACTCTTGAGATGATTTTTTTTTTCTTATGCATCCACACTTGAGGCCTATATGGAAAGGGAGGAGGAATGGTCTTCGGATCTGGACTAGTGCTTGATTCAGCATTTCTTGAGAATAATAAAATGAGAGTGAGAGAGGGAAACACTTATCTGACATCAATGCACCCATCAAGCCCATTCAAAGATATTTATGATGCTACCTCTTGAATGAAAGCATGATGAGAGTACATGGGAAGCGCTTGGATCATACAAAAAAATATTCTCTTGCCGCTCTGAGGGAAACATTTACGCTGTAGGGAGGCAGCTATTGTTCATTATTTTTCTGTTGTTGCTTTTGTTTAATTTCTAAGTGATTAAAAGAGTCGAACTTATCATGGCTTCAACTAATAGAAATTGCAAGCAATACCTGATGATGAAAAGTAGATGAAAATCTTAACTGAGCGTGATTCGGAAGAAAGTGTCAGTTCAGAGAGTGATAGTGAGAATAACATTGAAGATCGTGCTTAAATTACTAAGGTAAACCCTATATATTTGGCATTTTTTGTTGAGTGGGCAAATACGAAACCTCATGTCTCTCATCCTTGCATGCTTCTAGCATCATTGTTTATCCTTATTTGAAGTTTATTTCCGAAAAATTTACAGGGAAGAAGTAGAGATCTAGGATAAAGCAGTATAGGTTAAGTAATCTGAGAACCTGGAAAAAAGAAGGTCTAGAGATGCAAGGATAAGATGATTCCTCTATTTGTGTCATCTACGATTTTATTTCACGTTGACTATTAAATAAGTAAAAAGAACATACTGTTTGGGGGCAATGTATATTTCGTTTGTGAGAAATGGGAAACAAAAATGCGATGCCTTTGACATCTGCAGGCACAAACTGTACACTTAAACACACAATATGGGTAAAGGATTCGAATTAATCGAAATGTTCATGAGTCACCAGACCAGATTATGACTTTGAATTTCATTGCAGACATATTTTGAATAATCCTTACTAAAAAGTACTCAAAATCCTATGATATTGGCTGGGGACTGCTCTTAGCTTCAAATTACACACTACAGTAAAACCTCTATATAGTGAAATTGAAGGGACCAGATTTTTGCTATTTTGATATATAGGGGTTCACTATAAAGAGGTTAACGACAAATTTAGGAATAAAAAATGAGAAAACAAGTTAGTTCACAAACAATGAAAAAGAAGTCATATATATTGTTATTATATCAAATTTAATTATAAATATAAAAAAATCATATACAAAATTCAACATGGTAAATTGAAAAAACAAAATAATAGCAACTTAACAATGAGTAAAAATCTAAGATCTTGTCAGAATTATTTACATATAATGAATGAAAAAGAAGTAATAAATATTGTTATTACATATATCTAATTTAATAATAAATATTAAAAAATTATTATATACAAAATTCAACAGTAAATTGATAAAACTAAATAATAGCAACTTAACACTGATTAGAAATCTAAGATCCTGTCAAAATTATTTACATATAATACATTTATGTTGTCAGTAGATATTCCAAATACAAAGATTTTCATTATGTTTTATTAAAATAGTTAACAATTAATTTTTGCCTTTTTTGTTTATGAAATTCTTGTGTAACAACATTTTCTATTTGGCTTAACAGAAGAAGGTGCCTGGGTTCATAGTCATCCATATTGGTTAGAAATCTCTCTAACACATTTAAAGCATTTTGGACCTCAGATTTTTTTGGTGGTTGTCTCTCAACTTCTTCCTCATCTTCATCATCTGCTACCCCATCTTCAATTTCTTTATCAGTGTTTTCTCCATTAAGAATTTGCTTTACCTCATAAGTTCCTGTAGGAGCACAAGTAATTAGGGCTGCATCAGCTGTAACAAACTCTTCAAATGATGCTTGTACTTCCAAGGTTTCTTTCATTTGAGCCCATTCTGGAGGTTCATCACATACACTGCTATCCTCATCTGCATCATTATGCACTTCCTTAACAAAGCCTGCCTTTAAAAAACATTTTGAAATAGTTGTTTCATTAATTTTGTTCCAACATAAACAGAGTCTATGCATAGCCTGCAAAAGGTTCCATTTTATCTTTGGCAAATCAATATTCCCTTCCATATTTCTTAATAAATACTGCACAAGTTGATACCTATAGCTTCTTTTAATTACAGAAATTATTCCTTGGTCCAAAGGTTCCAGTTTACTTGTGGAATTAGGGGGAGACAACACAATTTTTATATTTCTAAGTGTTATTCCTGCATAGCTATGTGCAGTACGCCTATCAAGGAACAAAATAATATTCCTATTCCTCATACCCATAATTGAATCAAGCATGGCCAGCCATTCACTAAAAATGGATGTTGTCATCCATGAATTTTTGGAATGCCTGTACATGCAAGGGAGTTTCTTAATATTTTTAAAGCACCTTGGCTTTTTATATTTACCAATAATTAGTGGTTCTAGTTTTTCACTGCCATTTGCGTTGCAACAAAAGAGAACTGTGAACCACCTTTCTTTGCTTTTTCTTCCACCATGGCAAGAATCTCCTTTCACTGCAAGAGTCTTATCTGGTAGCAAATTGAAAAAAAAATCCGGACTCATCAGCATTGAATATGTCCTTGGTGTCATACCCACTTAAAAATGCTTGTAGTGTTCCTTGCCACTCATCTAGAACACAAGGACTTACTGATGCTTCTTCCCCTGACATCTTTAATGTTGCCAAGTTCCAACGTGAACAGTTGTATAAAACTCCTTAAGCTCCTTTGGCTTAAGGAGTTTTATACAACTGTTCAACTTGGAGCCAAAGTGATTACGAGCTACCATCTAAAGTTCCAACGTGTCTTGAACTTTTGCAACCAGCCATTAGAAGCATGAAAGTCTTGCACTCCCATTTTAGTTGACATCTCTGTAGCTTTTTGCAGTAAAATCGGCCCTGACACTGGAAGATTTTTGGCTCTGGCCTTCATCAACCAATCAAATACACACTTATCTAGTTCTTCATTTTTCACAGTGCGAAATCGTTTCCCATTTGGACAAAAATGTGCAGCAGCTTCTATGTCTCTGCGTTTATTTAAAATGGATGTTAGCGTTGACGGTGATATTCCAAATGTCCTGGCAACATCTATCTTTCTTTTTCCATCATCAATAGCCTTAAAAATATTTAGTCTGTTGATAACATCTGTCTTTTCTTCGGCACATTCATGTCTTTTAAGAGTCTGTAAATTAAAAATGCTACATTTATTATAATTTACTGAGTTTACATATTAACATAAAAATAAATGGTGCAAAAGATCTTGCATGTACTTTCTCATATGCATAAGTCACAAATTGCTGTATTTTTGCATTGATAACACACAATTTAATATTTTTAACACTGATTAAAACAGTCGAAATCTTGAAACTGGAATCAAAGACTGCCTAAAGTAATCAACTTTCTTTGCCCAACCTCTGATTTCTGAAAATACATCAAATCTGTACGTAAATCTATGATAAACTTAAAAATTATATGTTGTTAGCACCCTGTAGAAAAATCCAATTGAAACGAGCTGAAACTTGGATCACCTCGTACAATCCGTACTTCAAATGGAAATAATGAGTGCCCAATGTTTTCAACTGCGTTTTCCTTTGCATATGGACTTCATACATACTGAACCATTTAACACGTAACTAGCAACAATTTGTAACAACCCGTCCCAACTCTTGGAGCCTTTGTCCAAAATTAACTGCCCCAGAGACTGGAAATCGATGCTTCGTATGCCAGGAGAAAACTGCCTATGTCATACATGAATAATTTTTTAAACACTTGCCTAAATGTATCAATATTGGAAAATATTTTTCACTATACAAAGGAAATGTTACTGTCAGTTCGTACCACTGAATGATAAGACACCTTGATAACGAAATAATTGTAATTATTTAATTTAACTTAAGTAACATTTATCAGATATTCGAATCTTGAAAAGATGATGATATTTATAAAGTTTGCTTTTTCTGCTGAACAAAAAAGTATGAATGATGGAAATAAGATGAGATAAAAAGCAAAGTAAAATATATCATTCTTAACACATTTATCATTGGCAGATTATTTAACCATTATTTCAATCCAAAATAACCAACTGAGTAGCGATGAATATTTTGGAAGATCTTTCTAAGTTCAGCTTTCATCGTTGGCAAAGTATTTATTATACTTTACGTTAATATACTATTTTAAGCATTTGTGAGCTTTTCAACATTCACTAAATGCTTTTCTACATGATACTTGGAAAATACGGTACGGTCAAAGACAAAACGAATTATGTAATAGGACTTGAAAATAGTTAATGCCATTTAAAAGCAGTTCACGATAAGGTTAGTTTAAACGATTAACGATTTGAAACGGGTCCATTGGAGGGAAGATGAGACAAATTGATTCAACTTCAAACGAGTTAAAACAATGGTCTATGATGAAACCATCATAATAATTAAACTTATGAGGTAAAACCAGTTAAATGTACAAGTTAGAGCAAGTTGAAAACATGTAATGGAAATTTTCCACAGGGCGTTGAAAATCTTGCGTCAGCCATTTTCACGGAATTACATTACTTCAAATTGGTTCAACAGAATAATAGAAAGATTTTGTGAAAATAACATGAACAAGAATAATTACAATGAACTTAAGTAAAAGTTCTACCAGAAATAAAAGTTATTAAGCAATACCAGTGTTGCCGAATTCTAAGAGTCATCAGTCTAAATTTTACAAGAACATGTTCACAGAGATTATTCACCACATTTAATTTAAAATTAGTGAGCAACAGAATAGTAGCTTTACAGCCAATAAACTATGAAGTGAGCTTTTCCTTTACTTCGAAGTTATTTTCCGGAGATTCTTCACAATCGCACACGGTCAAAACAAGCGCTGCAAACTGGGTATGCCAAAATGGCAACAATTAAATTAACACTAAAAATCATAAAAAAGGAGAAAACTAAGCCTATTTGCTTCAAGAATAAACGAATCATAATATGCACCAGTAAAAATGTTGCCATGAGAGGCAATTTTAAAATTTTTTCGCAATAGATTATTTCAAACGATACAATATTTACAAAATAAAAGTAGTAGTTCTATAAATCACCTTTTCTTGATACATATACGCTGTTTCCAAAGCCTTCTTCACTATTTCACCACTGAAATCGAATCACATGTACGGTAGCCTTTCCGATGCATATTCAGATGATTCAAACTGACGCGCAGATGCCAAGCGATGATGATTCATTGCAATTCATCAGTCATAGAAACACACTGATTGGTTAATTACCAAAGTTACTTTCACCTTGTAGATTGGCTAAATTATTAGTGCCAAAAACATATTTTTAAAACATAGAGTGTATTTTTGCGGAATGAACACAGGAAAAAAAGGTCGCAATTTTGAAATATGGAGGTTATTTTTCATTTCGGAGTAATATTTTTGTTACGATATTTAGAGGAATACGAAATAAGGAGGTTACGAATTAGAGAGGTACATTTCCTATGATATTACATAGGATCTGTTCGGGATCAAAATATTAGTACGATATATGGAGGTTTACGATATAAAGAGGTTCGAAATGTATAGGTTTTACTGTATTTTGAATTATCTGGGATTGGAATAACGAGGCTTTACTGTATATAGTTTATTCATAACTTACCAGTGTACATAGATGTAACTTGTTGGAAATTTCCTGAAACAACATATTTATTAAATACTTACTTAAAACTTTATTGGAATAAAAGTTTTAGGAAATTTAATTTTTTACAACTCTTGTTCAAAATATTTAGGATATATCTTAAAAACCTTATTTTTTAACTCTCATCACCGCACCGCCTAGAGACGACTTTTGTAAACAATATTATTTATGCTTAGTTACATCTTAATAATGCGGTAATGCACCTTTTTTTCTTAACTGTTGGAGTTTTGTGGCTATCAGAAGGCTATGGTATGAGTTTTTCTGTTCTTTATAAAGTCATTGAATTTTTCTCACAGTTCCTTAAAATATTTACTATCATTTAAGCTTTTTGAAATTTTTAGAAATATTACTGGAATGGAAAAATTCATGTGGTGGCCACATCAGTTTTTTTCCTATAAGAGATATTTCAATTATGTCTGAATTTATGTTAAGTATGCCACTAAGTGACACCTTAGTTTCCATTGCTATGATCAAATTTCCTAATTGTTGAGAGCTGCCAAGGGTAATTTTAATTGTGACCAAAATTATCCCATTGCTATCTAGCATCATATATTGTAAATAAATTTTATTATAAATATTGTCAGCTATACCAATGCCAATTTTAAATGCACATTGATATTTTGTTATCCAAGCAACAAGTAAGAAGTATTTTTCATTGTGAAACATTCCATGTGTTTAAAATTATTCACAAGCATTGCTTCTGATAGTTATTCTAGAGATCGCTATTGTTGAGAGTAGCTTGTAATTAACATTTTGCTATCACATTTATTACTCTGAATGGAGAAAGACATGTGCTGGACTCATCAGATGTTTGTTTTAGTGAAGACTCCTGAATCAAACTGATTATCTTCATGTGTGACATTTTTCTGTAAAAAAGTTGAGAAGATATTGCTCCTTAATGCCAATATGTTTCTTTTTTATTTTGTTCTGATAACCAGAATGGTGTTTATTTTTTATATATGTAGATAACAAAAAAGTTAACAACAAACAACAACAACAAAAAAAGTTTGTAGATAGAGGATCATATGCAGAAAAACATACCCCTCAGTGGACATGTCATATGTGAGAGGGCAAAGTGCCTGTATGAGTACGTGTTGCAATAAAAAAGTTTCTGGATGGTCGTAATAAAGAAAAATTGGCTTACCGCAGGTCCTATTGAATGTTGTCCCCTTCAAAATAGTCCCCTTGGGCGATTCCAGCACTTTTTCAACTTTGCAAAGCACTTCTGGAACTCCTTTTTGGGGGTGTTGTCAAGCATGTCCTGCGACTTGGCCTAAATCTCCTCCACATTATCAAATTAGCATTCTTTGAGAACTTTTTCAACTTTGGGAAGAAAAAAAAAATCGCACTGAGCAAGGTCAGGAGAGTACAGAGGATGGGGAACAGCTGTCATGTTATTTTTAGCCAGGAACTGTGAACAGACATTGCGGCGTATGCTGGTGTGCTGTCGTGGTGGAGCAGCCAGTCCTGTGATGCCCACTTGTCTTGACGTTTCTGCCTGATGCTCTCCCTCAGTCATCTCAGAACTTCAATGTAATAATGTTGGTTGACTGTCTGGCCTTGTGTAATTAATTCCCTGTGCACAATCCCTTCCATGTCAAAAAATACAATGAGCATGCTCTTCACATTGCTCTTGACCTGTCATGCTTTCTTGGGTCTTGGAAAGTTTGTACTTTTCCACTGTGATGATTTTTGTTTCATTTCAGGATTGTAGCCATAAACCCAACTTTCATCACCTGTAATGATCTTAGAAAGAAAGTTTGAGTCGTTTTTAAGGCTTTCTTGAAGATCCCGACAAACGTTCATGCGATGGTTTTTTTGGTCTTGTGTCAACAGCCGAGGGACAAATTTTGCCACAATGCGCCTCATGTGCAAAACGTCAGTGAGAATGCTTTGAACAGACTCATAGGAGATACCAAGGCTATTAGAAATGTCAAGAATGCTTTGCCGGTGATCCTCGTAGATAGCTTCGCACACTTTTTTGATGTTTTCATCATTTTTGCTTGTTGAAGGATGACCAGAATGCTAGAGTCCTCAACTGATGTTTCTCCATTTTTGAAACGTGAATACCACTTGTATGTTTGGGTTCTACCCATGGCTTCCTCACCAAATACTTGATTAAGAATTGCAAGGGTCTCAGATGCTGATTTCCTGATTTCCCAAGTTTGTAACAAAATTTCACACAAACACGTTGTTCTTTCAAAGAAGTCATTTTTGCGTGCTGAGAAAATCTCCAAAACACTATGACACTAACACAAATAAAAACACATAAAAATAAAATGCAGCTTGTTAACACCTTCATACCTGGGAGACAACTTCACTAGTATACTATGCATCCTAAGTTGCTCAGCTACGTGGCACATATGTGTGGTGCACCATGCGGTCAGTCCAGAAACTTTTTAATTGCACCTCGTATATATTGCAAATGTCTGGTGGTAAAGTTCCATGCCCATTAATGAAGTAAGGGGTGGTTCTAGCAATTTAAAATGAGATACAGCCTACATAATGTGAAGTTGGTGGGTGAATCTTCATCTGCAGACTATGTGGAAACAGAATTATGCTGCAAAGCTTCTAAAACGCATAAAGAATAAGGATTACAAACCAGAGCAGGTTTTTAATGCAGAAAAGACTGCATTATTTTGGAAGAGAATGCCTTTCAAAATATTTTTGTCTAAGAAGGAGAAATCAGCTGCTGGCTTTAGGCTGCCAAGGACGAGTTTACCCTTCTTCTGTGTTCTAATGCCTCAGAGGACTGCATGGTGAAGCTCTTGTTGGTATACCAGGAATTACACCCTCTGGCATTAAAAGAAAAAATATAGAGTACAGCCTTCCTGTTTTATGGAAAGCTATCCAAAAAGCCTGAATCACAGGTAAACTCTTCTTTGATTGGTTCCATAAGTGCTTCATCAGTGAGGTATAAAAATATCTTTCTTCAAAATCGCTGCAATTTCAAGTGCTTCTCATTCTGAACAATACACCCGCACATCCAGAGTACCACAAGTTTGCACATTGCAATGTAGAAGTCATTTTCATACTTTCCAACATAAGATTACTTCCACAGCCATTTGACCAAGGTATAATTGCTGCGTTCAAGGCTCACTTTTAGTTGTATTTTGAATGTGATGGAACATGATGCAGCAGTGGATGTCAGACAGTGTTGGAAGGACTAAAATATCACCAACTGCATAATCAACATCAAAGAGTCTCTTGAAGAAGTGAAGCCATCCACCATAAATGCCTGTTGGAGGAAGTTGTGGGAAGAGACATTATGTGATTTTAAAGGTTGATGAGTCTGTTGATGAGGAAATGCACTGGATCTCATGTACCATTGAAGGTGATGGGATTCGAGGGCACCGAGACAACAAAGGTAGAGACACACATCAAGTCTCACACTGAGGAGCTGACAGAGGAGTTCACACAATCAATTGAGTGAGGAGGTTGAAAAACCACAGTTAAATTAGCAAACACTGGTTGAGATCTCCAGACTGAGTAGGCTACTGATAGACAAAACCTCTGAGGTGGATCCCATTATGGAGAAGATCATAAGGATAAAGAGAGAGATTGAAGCTGTGATGATGCCCTACATGGAAATTTATAGTAACATTCAGAAAAAGAGTTGACAGGTACACATTACAATATCCCTGCACTGATCGGACTCTCAAGCCTCAGACATAGGCACTGCACTCCCCTGTTAGATCTCTGAATAAGTCAGGTTGTACTTCAGAGGAACTCAACAGAGCACGTCCACTACCACTGTCTTTGACATCATCTTCATATTCATCATTGTCTTTTTCATGATCTTTGTATTTGTCATCATCATCATTAAAAGTAAGTTCAGTAATTTTTAGCACCATTACATAATCTATTTTTGCTGTCAAAATGTGGTTATGTTTGTGAGTCAGAAACCTATCCCTTCTTTTCCCATAAACCCTTGGTTTCAATCATGGGTTTCTGTCTTCTCAGAATGCTCTGGAATGCATCCCCCATGAAGTTTGAGGTTTTACTGTATGCAGTAATCACACAAAATTCAAACTATTATTGTTATTGCAACAAATTTAATTTGATTGTATAGAAGAATAACAAAACAGTTTTCATTCTTACATTGCACCTCCATGGTGTTTCTGCCAATGAGAAATCCTCTGTTTGTCATTTACATTATCTATTGCTCTGATTGGGCCACATACTATTAGATGGGCCTATGTGATTTTTCACTATACTCACTATGCCACTGCAATGGAGATGATATTACAAAAAGGGGGTGCCAGTGGTGTAGTGATTAGGACACTGGCTGCTACTCACCTGCTGCTCGTAAGGACAGCAAATATGAATCCTGCAATAGTAGGATTTTTCCAAGGTCACCCAGCCCCCTGTATGTGTGGTTTGAGGAGACTGTGCAAAGTTAGTATTCCATCCTTTGGAAGGGATGTTAAGACATTGGTCTCCTTGGTGCTCTTCATTAAGCGTAGGCTAATGCTAGCGCTGGGTTTTCCTCCTCCCTTGTGAGTGTGTTCTATGTGGAAAAAGCTATGGCTATAATAATCCAAGAGGTTGGTAAGCCAAAATTACATATACACAATGGAGATGATGTTACAAAGATTATTAACTTAGAGTATAAGTTTGAAATCTGTCAAGTGGTCATAATGACCATACATTATCAATATTGGCTATGTGATTTGGCTGATATCAAGAATTTTTGGTTTTGGCTATAGTATTAGGCAGCTAAAGTCTGTTACCCAAATCAATTCAAATTGGTTTGGGTTAGGTTGGACAACACAAATTAATTGTAGACTGATGCACATGATCTTTAGTTCTTAATAGGCATCTGCCAGTTCACTGCACAAGCATGTATAAATGTAATATGTTGGGAAATCAACTTCAGTCAACAGTGCCTGGATGGACATTATTGATAATGGTTAGTCAATGTCCAAAATAGTTTATCTCTAATAGCTTTTTTGGATATTGGCCAGTCGATTTAGCCAATATTGACAATGGTTGGCCATTATGAATACAGGTCTATTTTAGTTTTTGACTGTAACATATATACAGGTACTATATGTTACATTTTAATTCACTGTAAATTAGCTAAAAATATTAAATTCATATATGTATCAGGTGTTTAAATCCTTTTGCAAAAGAGAAAGTAAATTTTAATTAAAAACTGGTATTTTGTTTTTTGAGAAATGTTGTTTTAAATTTTACTTACATTACTAATATAATGTTTAAGTTTTTTATGTTTTAAATTTCTCCATTTGGAATATTAATGTTTAGATACATGATGGCTATGATGACTCTGCACCTATCATGTTCCGTGGCTGTGGCCACAGCATTCCTCCACCTGTAACTTCATCATTCAATGTGGTTTATATTGTATGGAACGTGTGGCCCTTACGTCTTGGATCTTGGTTCCTTCTTAATTGGATACAAGTACAACGTTCACGTTTTCCAGTCATTACGCACCCCATCAATACAACTGCCACAAGTGAGTTCATGCAATTCATTTCCCATCTAAATTAAATGACGTGAATGAATGAGACATGATTAATTATTAAAAGCTGCACATGATTTAAAATATAAATTTATTAAAAAATTTATAGTACAGCACTGCTAATATCTTTCGTTAAATTAGGAAAGAAAACAATTTGAGGGAAATTTTTGTTAGTTGTAATTTTTTCCCGAATTCCTGTAACCATGATGGTTCTTTCACTATATGAGTGTCTAAATATGTGGAAATCATTTATGCATTATTTTTACGCATATATATTTTCTAAACAACAAAATGAATTTTCATGTGTACCATATATTAATGATCATTCCATTATTTTTAAAACCTATTATGATCATATCCTTCAAATAAGTATTAATGCATAATATAGTTGAACTTAAATATTATCTTGGCATTAGCAGAAATTATTATTTGAGTAATAATATCACTTTTCTCATCATTTTCAAATTTATTAAAGCAAAATTTATTGACAAATTTCACATTTTTGTGTCTTATACTCATACCGAATCATTTCTAAGCCTTAGATAGATAGATAGATAGATAATCGTCTTTATTCGGGCGAAATTTAGACCAGAAGGTCCATTCTTACATTTAACCCTTAAGCCTTAGCAATATTTCTTGAAAATGGTTAACTTAGTAAAAATTCATGACATCTTGCCATTTGCAAATTAAAATACTTTTTAAGACAGGTAATCAAGAGAATGGTGTAGAACACCCATAAAGATGTGACTACATTTATTTATATGAATGTATAGTTTTAATGTTTTAATAAATATTTGGTTATTCTCTTGTTTTCAGCTCCATTATGTGGAAATTTTGTTTATGTTGATAACAATTTCACAGAGTTTACAAGTCCAGGATATCCTTATGGATATGCAAGCAACCTTAATTGTGAGTGGATATTCGAAACGACTCCATACAATCATCTTGTTTTTCATGTAATCAACATGAATCTGCAGCAGTCTCCATATTGTGTCTTTGACTTTTTACAAATATACAATGGTGAGTATTTTAAGATTATGCCTAAAGTAGTGAATTATGTGAAGAAATAGTTTGGAGTTATGTTTTTTTTAATAATCTCATTTCTGATAAATAGAAGAGGAGACTACGGCGAGTAAAACTATGAATTGAAGATTCTGACTCCAACCGTAAACAAAGAAAGGAATTTAGCGAAAAGAACATAGTACTCTGTTCTTCTTGCTAAATTCCTTTCTCTGTTTATAGTCTGAGTTGAATCTTCAACTCAATCTCTTTTCTGAATATAATAGTGCTCAAATTATGTAAGTTATGTTTATCTGAATTTCTAATTACAGCAAAACCTCTTTATAACAAAACTGAAGGGACCCAGTTTTCATCACTTTGCTGTAAGGAGGTTCATTGTATAGAGGTTTCATTAAGGTCACTATTTTGGCACAATCACTATTAATTTTGCTTATAATTTCAATAATAAAGTTGTTGTATGAGTGTTTCCATTTTATATTAAAAAAACAATAGGGGAAACTTGGATAATTCCATGATAGTTTGAATAAAGCTGATTCATGAAATAATACCTGCATATTTTCAAGAATAATCTTGCTGCAACTACTCAACGAAAGTATCAATTCACACAGGTATAAATCACGAAATTACACCAGTGTGAATTGGTACTTTCGTTGAGTAGTTGCAGCAGGATTATTCTTGAAAATACGCAGGTATTATTTCGTGAATCAGCTTTATTTAAACTACCACAGAATTATCTGAGTTTCCACTATAAATATATAATAATATAAATCTTGTCATTCCTTGAATGGCTTTACCGCAGAGCTATCCATATTAATGATGTTAATTTAGATTAACCCCATTTCTTATATGTAACATATTGAAATAGGAATAGATATGTGCATATGTAACAGTATAATAATAATTCTTTATTTCCAAAGACCATACAATTGTCAAAAATGTAGATATAGGACACGTCAAAAAGATATACATAGAAGATAACATATTACATGATAAAAGACAGATATAAATGTCAGGTACATAAAAAATTGAACAATGGTAGACTGTAATGATTATTCCTTGTCTGACAAAAATTCGGTGACATCGTAGTAATATCTTAGTAAGAATATTTTTTTTTTAATTCTTTATTAAATTTCTCAAGTGAAGGGATTTCCTTTAATGACTTAGGTAAGGCATTATAGATTTTGGTCCCCATAGCAGTGGGGCTTCTATGGGCAATGCACCTCTTATTGCAACAGACATGAATGTTTAATTGGTTTCTAGTAAAGTGACTGTGTAGATCACTATTTGCACTAAATAATTTTTTATTTTTATTTATTTATTTATTTAAGTCCAAAAACAGCACATTGGCCTTTACATTGGATACACCCAAAACAATATTTAAATATATATATATATATATATATATATATATATATATATATATATATATATATATATATATATATAACAACTTACGGAAAAGGAAAGGTAAAATGAATATATGGATGTCAACAAGGTGTTGGGATGAGGAAACCCAGTGAGCACTCACCAATCAGACGACTTCAGGTTGGCGAGGCTCCGGGGATGTCGAAGCGACACACGTAAAATAACACAAAAACACAGAAACATCACAAACGTAAAGCTTTCGGAACTACTCCTTCTTCAGCTACAGAGAGAGAACTCTCTCTGTAGCTGAAGAAGGAGTAGTTCCGAAAGCTTTACGTTTGTGATGTTTCTGTGTTTTTGTGTTATTTTACGTGTGTCGCTTCGACATCCCCGGAGCCTCGCCAACCTGAAGTCGTCTGATTGGTGAGTGCTCACTGGGTTTCCTCATCCCAACACCTTGTTGACATCCATATATATATATATATATATATAACAAAATACCTATACATATCAAAATATATATAAAAACAGAAATAACACACATAAGATGGAAGTAATAAAAATAAAAATTGCAGAAACAAGACAGCTTTTCAGAGACATTCGCCACCTGTGGAGGCACGGAGGAGCAAGGACCTACATGTAATATCCAGCGAGGGTGCTACCTTTTGTAAAGCATTAAATGAGGTGGGAATGCGGTAAAAAAGCGACCTTTGGGATATAGATAGTTTTTCTTTATAAATGTAGCTAAATTATATATGTATATATATATATATATATATATATATATATATATATATATATATATATATATATATATATCCCTCCCTAAGGACTGCATAACCTTACAGAGGTGGGAGGGTTTGTGTACTCTTACGAACCAAAGAGCTATGCCGGTGGGAGATAATTCTCCTGGTAGGACCATCCAAGCCGGAAAGGTCTGAGGGGAAGAGTCAGGCTAAGAAGCAGTCTTGGGGGTTTTACATCCCCCTATGCAAGGGCAGCAGCTTGCACAGTACCTCTGTAGGTGGTGATTATGTGGATCTGAACAGCTACAGATGGGTAATCACTCTGTGAAACTGCGATGAGGAAAGCAAGGGGAAACTACCTCATTATCTTTCCCATGATAGGCTGAAAAGCTGAAAATACCTCTATGGATCTTTCTGGGGTAAAATATTCCGGAGGTAAAATAGTCCCCCAATCGGATCTCCGGGTGGGGACTGCCCTAGGGGATGCACAGAGGAAATGTAAGATTAATAAGAAAGCAAGTAGTGAGAAATTAAAAATAGGCACATGGAATGTTAGGATTATGAATTCAGGGGGTAAACTAGAGAACTTAAAAAGGGAAATGAGAAGGAATAATGTAGGTATAGTAGGTCTTAGTGAAGTTCGGTGGGAAGGAGAAGGCGAGATAAATTCAGACGAATTTAAGATTATTTATTCGGGAGGGGAGAAAAAGGAAAGGGGAGTGGGGATTATAATGAGAAAAGAGATAGCTGAAAGAATTAGCAAGGTAGTGACAGTTAATGATAGATTAATAGCCGTAAAACTTCAGATGGAGCCAGTAGAAATGCTTATAATTCAAGTATATATGCCAACAACTAATGCTGGCGACGACGAAGTAGATGAAATCTATGAACAGATTATGGAGATATTGGAGGAGGAGGGAAAAGGAAGGATCACCACCATAGTAATGGGAGATTGGAACAGTGTAGTCGGAGAGGGACAGGAAGATAACATAGTGGGAAAATATGGACTAGGGAAGAGAAATGAAAGAGGGGATAAACTTGTGGAATTTTGCCATAGAAATTGATTAATTGTAACTAATACATGGTTTAAGCATCACCAGCAGAGACTTTACACATGGAGAAGCCCAGGAGACCAGAGACGATACCAGATAGATTACATACTAGTCAATGAAAGATTTAGAAATAGTATTAAAAACGTGAAAACACTACCAGAGGCAGATATCGATTCTGACCACAACCTTTTGGTGGCAAATATACAATGTAGACTGAAGAGCATTAAGAGAAACATAAGAGTTAACAAGAAATGGAACTTAGAGGAACTCCTTAAAAACAAGGAGGCTATTATGACTGAGCTGGAGGAAAGGTTGGGGGAGAGAGCTGAAGAAAATAGGAAGAATGTAGATGAGGAGTGGAGATACATCCATAGCAACATTAAAGATGTAATGGAAAAGAAGGTAGGAAAGATAACGGGTGAAAGAAACAAAAAACCCTGGATCACAGCAGCCATGCTGCAAAAAATGGAAGAGCGGAGAAAGTGGAAGAACATAAACACTGAAGAAGGCCAAAGAAAGTACAAGGAGTTAAATAATGCTTTAAGAAGGGAAACCGATAAAGCCAAAGAACAGTGGATAAATGAGAAATGCGAGGAGATTGTCAAATGTGAAAGAATTTGTAGAACAGACCTCATGTATAGCAAAGCAAGGGAATTATTCAAGAAAAAAGCAAGAAAGATAAGACGTAAAGGAATCATGAACAAAAGTGGTAAAATAGTATCGGAGCCAGACAATGTAAAGAATGTCTGGAAAGAATACATTGAGGTTCTGTATGACAAAGAAGGATAGCCAAGAAATATTAAATTAAATGAAAAAGAGGATGTGGAAGAAGATCAGCTAGGACCAAGTATTCTCGAGTCTGAAGTTAAAAGAGCAATTGATGACATGAAAAGAAGGAAGGCTGTTGGGAGTGATGATATACCCGTGGACGTTCTTAAGGTTTTGGGGTCTAAAGTAGTTAAGCAACTCACAAAATTTTTTAACCAAGTATATGATACTGGCATTTGGCCTGAAGATTTTTTAGATGTTGTGATGGTACCACTGGAGAAAAAGGATCTTTTTTTCCTGTGTTCATTCCGCAAAAATACACTCTATGTTTTAAAAATATGTTTTTGGCACTAATAATTTAGCCAACCAACAAGGTGAAAGTAACTTTGGTAATTAACCAATCAGTGTGTTTCTATGACTGATGAATTGCAATGAATCATCATCGCTTGGCATCTGCGCGTCAGTCTGAATCACCATAGCTTGGCGTCAGGCTGAATCATCTGAATATTCATCGGAAAGGCTACCGTACAGGTGATTCGATTTCAGTGGTGAAATAGTGAAGAAGGCTTTGGAAACAGCATATATGTATCAAGAAAAGGTGATTTATAGAACTACTACTTTTATTTTGTAAATATTGTATCGTTTGAAATAATCTATTGCGAAAAAATTTTAAAATTGCCTCTCATGGCAACATTTTTACTGGTGCATATTATGATTCGTTTATTCTTGAAGCAAATAGGCTTAGTTTTCTCCTTTTTTATGATTTTTAGTGTTAATTTAATTGTTGCCATTTTGGCATACCCAGTTTGCAGCGCTTGTTTTGACCGTGTGCGATTGTGAAGAATCTCCGGAAAATAACTTCGAAGTAAAGGAAAAGCTCACTTCATAGTTTATTGGCTGTAAAGCTACTATTCTGTTGCTCACTAATTTTAAATTAAATGTGGTGAATAATCTCTGTGAACATGTTCTTGTAAAATTTAGACTGATGACTCTTAGAATTCGGCAACACTGGTATTGCTTAATAACTTTTATTTCTGGTAGAACTTTTTTACTTAAGTTCATTGTAATTATTCTTGTTCATGTTATTTTCACAAAATCTTTCTATTATTCCGTTGAACCAATTTGAAGTAATGTAATTCCGTGAAAATGGCTGACACAAGATTTTCAACGCCCTGTGGAAAATTTCCATTACATGTTTTCAACTTGCTCTAACTTGTACATTTAACTGGTTTTACCTCATAAGTTTAATTATTATGATGGTTTCATCATAGACCATTGTTTTAACTCGTTTGAAGTTGAATCAATTTGTCTCATCTTCCCTCCAATGGACCCGTTTCAAATCGTTAATCGTTTAAACTAACCTTATCGTGAACTGCTTTTAAATGGCATTAACTATTTTCAAGTCGTATTACATAATTCGTTTTGTCTTTGACCGTACCGTATTTTCCAAGTATCATGTAGAAAAGCATTTAGTGAATGTTGAAAAGCTCACAAATGCTTAAAATAGTATATTAACGTAAAGTATAATAAATACTTTGCCAACGATGAAAGCTGAACTTAGAAAGATCTTCCAAAATATTCATCGCTACTCAGTTGGTTATTTTGGATTGAAATAATGGTTAAATAATCTGCCAATGATAAATGTGTTAAGAATGATATATTTTACTTTGCTTTTTATCTCATCTTATTTCCATCATTCATACTTTTTTGTTCAGCAGAAAAAGCAAACTTTATAAATATCATCATCTTTTCAAGATTCGAATATCTGATAAATGTTACTTAAGTTAAATTAAATAATTACAATTATTTCGTTATCAAGGTGTCTTATCATTCAGTGGTACGAACTGACAGTAACATTTCCTTTGTATAGTGAAAAATATTTTCCAATATTGATACATTTAGGCAAGTGTTTAAAAAATTATTCATGTATGACATAGGCAGTTTTCTCCTGGCATACGAAGCATCGATTTCCAGTCTCTGGGGCAGTTAATTTTGGACAAAGGCTCCAAGAGTTGGGACGGGTTGTTACAAATTGTTGCTAGTTACGTGTTAAATAGTTCAGTATGTATGAAGTCCATATGCAAAGGAAAACGCAGTTGAAAACATTGGGCACTCATTATTTCCATTTGAAGTACGGATTGTACGAGGTGATCCAAGTTTCAGCTCGTTTCAATTGGATTTTTCTACAGGGTGCTAACAACATATAATTTTTAAGTTTATCATAGATTTACGTACAGATTTGATGTATTTTCAGAAATCAGAGGTTGGGCAAAGAAAGTTGATTACTTTAGGCAGTCTTTGATTCCAGTTTCAAGATTTCGACTGTTTTAATCAGTGTTAAAAATATTAAATTGTGTGTTATCAATGCAAAAATACAGCAATTTGTGACTTATGCATATGAGAAAGTACATGCAAGATCTTTTGCACCATTTATTTTTATGTTAATATGTAAACTCAGTAAATTATAATAAATGTAGCATTTTTAATTTACAGACTCTTAAAAGACATGAATGTGCCGAAGAAAAGACAGATGTTATCAACAGACTAAATATTTTTAAGGCTATTGATGATGGAAAAAGAAAGATAGATGTTGCCAGGACATTTGTAATATCACCGTCAACGCTAACATCCATTTTAAATAAACGCAGAGACATAGAAGCTGCTGCACATTTTTGTCCAAATGGGAAACGATTTCGCACTGTGAAAAATGAAGAACTAGATAAGTGTGTATTTGATTGGTTGATGAAGACCAGAGCCAAAAATCTTCCAGTGTCAGGGCCGATTTTACAGCAAAAAGCTACAGAGATGTCAACTAAAATGGGAGTGCAAGACTTTCATGCTTCTAATGGCTGGTTGCAAAAGTTCAAGACACGTTGGAACTTGGCAACATTAAAGATGTCAGGGGAAGAAGCATCAGTAAGTCCTTGTGTTCTAGATGAGTGGCAAGGAACACTACAAGCATTTTTAAGTGGGTATGACACCAAGGACATATTGAATGCTGATGAGTCCGGATTTTTTTTTCAATTTGCTACCAGATAAGACTCTTGCAGTGAAAGGAGATTCTTGCCATGGTGGAAGAAAAAGCAAAGAAAGGTGGTTCACAGTTCTCTTTTGTTGCAATGCAAATGGCAGTGAAAAACTAGAACCACTAATTATTGGTAAATATAAAAAGCCAAGGTGCTTTAAAAATATTAAGAAACTCCCTTGCATGTACAGGCATTCCAAAAATTCATGGATGACAACATCCATTTTTAGTGAATGGCTGGCCATGCTTGATTCAATGATGGGTATGAGGAATAGGAATATTATTTTGTTCCTTGATAGGCGTACTGCACATAGCTATGCAGGAATAACACTTAGAAATATAAAAATTGTGTTGTTTCCCCCTAATTGCACAAGTAAACTGGAACCTTTGGACCAAGGAATAATTTCTGTAATTAAAAGAAGCTATAAGTATCAACTGGTGCAGTATTTATTAAGAAATATGGAAGGGAATATTGATTTGCCAAAGATAAAATGGAACCTTTTGCAGGCTATGCATAGACTCTGTTTATGTTGGAACAAAATTAATGAAACAACTATTTCAAATGTTTTTTAAAGGCAGGCTTTGTTAAGGAAGTGCATAATGATGCAGATGAGGATAGCAGTGTATGTGATGAACCTCCAGAATGGGCTCAAATGAAAGAAACCTTGGAAGTACAAGCATCATTTGAAGAGTTTGTTACAGCTGATGCAGCCCTGATTACTTGTGCTCCTACAGGAACTTATGAGGTAAAGGAAATTCTTAATGGAGAAAACACTGATAAAGAAATTGAAGATGGGGTAGCAGATGATGAAGATGAGGAAGAAGTTGAGAGACAACCACCAAAAAAATCTGAGGTCCAAAATGCTTTAAATGTGTTAGAGAGATTTCTAACCAGTATGGATGACTATGAACCCAGGCACCTTCTTCTGTTAAGCCAAATAGAAAATGTTGTTACACAAGAATTTCATAAACAAAACAGGCAAAAATTAATTGTTAACTATTTTAATAAAACATAATGAAAATCTTTGTATTTGGAATATCTACTGACAACATAAATGTATTATATGTAAATAATTTTGACAGGATCTTAGATTTCTAATCAGTGTTAAGTTGCTATTATTTAGTTTTATCAATTTACTGTTGAATTTTGTATATAATAATTTTTTAATATTTATAATTAAATTAGATATATGTAATAACAATATTTATTACTTCTTTTTTATTCATTATATGTAAATAATTCTGACAAGGTCTTAGATTTTTACTCATTGTTAAGTTGCTATTATTTTGTTTTTTTCAATTTACCATGTTGAATTTTGTATATGATTTTTTTATATTTATAATTAAATTAAATTAAATGTGCACTCTTGTAAATGTCTATTAATATTAATGTCCACATCATTAGAGGGGCATTCCGTGCAATGTGACAAGCTGCAAAAACTGGGCTGGGACTGTTTTAAACATTCCATCCGTGTAAATGGATGGTTGAGGCACAAAGATGTTCAATATTTCTTGATGTTGCAAATATTACTAATCTATTGCCATTATTTTCTCCGGAATCAAATAACAAAAATCGTTCACCCTGCATTGTTGAATCATATGGAGGAAGTATCTGAAGGTCTCTTATACTTCTGATAATCTGGGGACGATTGCGATTCTGTTCCCTATTTACTGTTCATGTTAAATTATTTTTCTCAGGCAAGTTGGCTAAAACCTCTTCATTTGTAATATTAGCAGTAGCTTCTCTCACAATACGACTAGGATTTTCATTGGGTCGCTCAATAGCTCTTTGTCTTATAATACCTTGTACTCTTTTTGCTTCGATGGCAGCAGTGTTCGACTCATGAGTATGTGCTCCATAACCATCCTTCTCGATAACGTTATTGTCTAGGTCGCTATTTGTTACACGACGAGATTTTCAGATTTCTCTTTCGGAACACCTCAAGTAAATTTTTCTACCATTTTTACTACGGGAATGGAAGTGATATGTGTATCCATTGCTCACCAAAATTTTCTTCCTCTTCTGTGAAACAAGATATGTAGCCATTGAGAAAAAATTCTTAAAAGTTTGTATTTATTATTTATTTAAATTTATATAGCAACACACTTCTATTATCAAACAAGAATGCCAGCAATGGAACAAGAATGTAATTTTTTCTATGCTATATTCATATTGGATATTGGACATCATATTGGATATTGGACATCTGCATATTGGACATTTAGACTTGTGGACTTAAATCAATGGACTTTATGGTTGTGGACATTTTTGCTATGGACTTTCTGTATATTGGACATTGTGCTGTGGACCAATTGACCTGGAATGGGTTTCTTCCCACGTTCACTGCCCCACTCCTCCAAGAGGGATGTCACCGTGAATGTTAGAAGAAACCAAAAACACTTGAATTAACTTACCCAACCCAGGGGGGTGAGTTATACAGTCATTTCATGGCCATTTTAACACTGTCTTGATTTATGCAATATTTCATGTTCTTGTAGGAACTGAACACACTTTTGATCAGCACAATTTTTTAAATGAAAACATGATTTACATATTACCTTCCATTTATAAATAAACTTACATCTGCAACAAATGACAAATAACATCAAAGAACTCTCTGCAACTAGTTATCAATAGCTTTAGTGCAGGTAATAACCATGTGGTGGTGGTACTAGTGGCGGGGGTATAACAGAACAGTACCATATTTTTTTAATAATCTCTAATTATCCAGGTTCTTGATTATCCAAATCACCTCTGGTTACATTACTTTGGATAATAGGAACTATAGCATAATATCTTAATAAGAAAATGTCAATTTTTTAAAATATGAGGCTTTCTAAAACTTCAATATAATTTTTTTTATTTTTAGGTTTCAGTAATCACCAACAGTGGGATCTTTTAAAGACATACTGTTTGTCAAATTCTTCTAGTGAGGAACCTTTACATGGAAGTAATGTGATGAAAGTTGTATTTCATACCGACTTCTACAGAAATGGAACTGGATTCTCTGCTATCATCGGCTCAGGTAACAAAATATAAATACTCATTAAAATTATTATTGATACTAGTGCAATTGTCTACCAAAAATGACGGGTTCAAATTAATAAAAAACAGAATTAATATTTTTAACTTTAACACATTCAGTGCGGGTGACTTCATATGAAGTCATGCATACCCTCCATGGCTGGTGGGTGACTTTATATGAGGCGCCTAGAATCAAATCCTGCCAAATCCATTTTTTATAAAAATTGAGTTAGACACATTTTCTTATGGTTCTTATAACGAGGAATTCGATAAAAGTGGTATTTTGCTTCAAAACCTGTCACATCTATGCATAAAATGAGGTCAAAGTAGAGACTCAAGTTCAATACCCACCACATCCACACAAGTTGATTGTCATCTTACAATAAGATGATGCTCAACTCAGCAGTCGGTTGTCAAGATAAACAAACTAGCTATTTCAGAATAAAGAATAGAATAAGTGACTTTTTCATTTTTCTTTAAAATAGTACGAATTGGATGATCATAGGTCAGGTTTTTACAATTTTCATTTCCAAAAGAAGAAAAGCCTGCATGACAAAAAGTCAATTTTTTGATATTATCTTACTAAGAATGGAAATATTACCCTGGAGTCGAACTCTGGAATTTTTTCCTGAATTTTCTTTTTTGCAACACATATTTATATTTGAATAGAATAGAATAAGAAACTTGAAAATGTTTTCTTTAGAATGGTCCAGTTCTGAAGATCAAAGGTAAAATTTTTCCAATTTTAAATTCCAAAAGAAGAAAGCACGTCAAAAAGTCTATTTTTGTGTGTTACCTAATGAGAAATAGAAATAATTCCTTGGAGTCGAATCTGGGTCATTTTTCCAAATATTTTTTTGTCAATCACTGTTTATATGTGAATCAAGCAATCCTGAAAAATTTTGAACAATTATCTCTTACCATTTTTGAGATAAATGAAATTAATATCGGCATGGGTGCTTCAGTGGCATGGTCTGGTGGCGCGTGGTGGACATTGTTGCAGATGGAGTAAGAGAAATATATATATACAAGACTAGTGTAACTGCCAGTCAAATATGATGGGTATGTGTGTTATAAATATTCAGTTAAAATTGAAATAAAAATTAATGAAACCAACTTTGATACACACTAAAAGTAAGCAATAAATATAAAATTTACATAAGTGAGTGTTCTAGAGAACAATAATAGTTTTGGGAGAATGGAAATTGTTTGACAAAGAAATAAATTTTGCCATACAATTCTTATATGCCCAAAATTATTTTTAATATATGTACCATTTAATTTTCTCTCTCACTCTGTCTCTCTCTCATATTAAAGCATTCAGAGCACACATTCCTTATGCATATAGTGTAAGCATTAAGGTGACAATACAATCTCGAGGTTTAACAATTACTTGGTCAGCAAGGCAACATATCTTTAAAAACCTTAAATTTTTCAAATAAATATGATTTAAATGTAGAACTTGAGCAATTTTGTATCATAGGCAAAATGCGACGATTAGAATAAGAAACGATGTTTATTTTTCTTTAGAATGGTCTTGGTCCAAAGATTGCAAGTCAATTCTTTCTAATTTTAATTTGCAAAAGAGTAAAAGCCTGTAAGTCAAAAATCGATTTTTACGTGTTATCTTTTGGAAAATAGAAATTCCCTGCTGGAGTCGAACCCAGGTCAGATTTTGTTGCTTAAATGACTTTTACTATAAGAGACAAAAATTCCTACCACATTTCAGTCTTCTACCTACTGGGAAAGGTTATTAAAAATAGCATTACAGTCAGTCAGTGGCATGGTCTGGTGGCAGTCAATGGTGTGGTCTGGTAATGCATGGTAGAAGTTGTTGCAGGCGGAGTAAGAGAAATACTTATATACAGTAAAACCTCATTATTTCAATCCTAAATAATGTGAAATAACGTGTAATTCGAAGCTAAGAGCAGTCCCCGGCCAACATCATAGTATTTTGGATACATTTTAGTACGAATTATTCGAAATATGTCTGCAATGAAATTCAAAGTCATGATCTGGTCCGGTGACTCACGGGCATCTCGTTTAATTCAAAACCTTCACCCATATTGTGTGTTTAAGTGGAAAATTCATGCGTGCACATAACAAAGGCATCATGTTTTTGTTTTCCATTTCTCACAAATGAAATATACATTGCCCCCCAAACAGGTAACTTCTTTTTATTTATTTAATAGTCAACATGAAATAAAATCGTAGATTATACAAATAGAGGAATCATTTTATCCTTGCATCACTAGACCTTTATTTCAGGTTCTCAGATTACTTCATGTATACTGCTTTATCGTAGGTCTTTACCTCTTTCCCATAAGTTTTTTGGGAAAAAACTTCAAATAAGGATAAACAAAAATGCTAGAAGCACACCAGATGCAGGAGAGATGAGGTTTCGTATTTGCCCATTCAACAAAAAAATTCCAAACAATGTAGGTTTTTACCTTAGTAATTTGAGCACGATCTTCAATGTTATTCTCACTATCACTCTCTGAACTGACGCTTTCTTTCGAATCACCTTTAAGTAAGATTTCCATCTACTTTTCATCACCAGGTATTGCTTGCCTTTTTCTATTGGTTGATGCCATGATAACTTGGACTCTTTTAATCTCTTAGGAATTAAACAAAAGTAATAACGGAAAAATAACAAACAACAGCTGCCTCCGTACTGCGTAAATGTTTCCCTCAGTGTGGCAAGAGTATATTTTTTGTGTGATCCAAGCACCTTCCATGCACTCTGATCACGCATTCGGTCTTTTTTGTGCATTGATGTCAGATAAGTGTTTCTCTCACTCTTATTATATTGTTCTCAAGAAATGCTGAACCAAGAACTAGCCCAGATCCCTTTTCATATAGCTGTCAAGTTTTGATACATGAGCCGCATTTACGCAATTCACTTTTGTTGATCATCCGGGATGGATCATCCAAAGTGAATGAGAAGTGAATCGTGCGAACAATAAATCATCAAAAGTGATCATCCAAGATGACGAATGAAGGAAGTAGGACTAGGTTCAACTTTTGTTCACTTTGGATGATTCATCCGGGATGATCATCAGAAGTGAACCATGTAATTGCAGCTATAAGATAAAAATATTCATCTCAAGAGTGAGAGACGTCACAAAGCAGATAAACATCCCCTTCCACCACACAGTAGCTTTCTTGCCAAGGTTTGGTTAGTCTCAGCATTGAATAAGGGGTTTTAAGAACCCACAATTCACAAAACTATGTGAAAATTCAATCACAAAATTTGATATACCTAGGTAAAAAGTAAACAGTTAAAATTGCAGAATTAAGCACAATAGGAAGGTCCAAGGTTACTGTTTTGAAATATATCTAGGTATTTCAAAAGAGAAATTAGTGATCTCTGTGACGTACCCAGTATGGCCGCATAGGAAGTTTTCGTCCTGTGTACCCAGTATGCAGGACGACACTGAGGGGTTAAGAGCATTCATTATAATAGAGATTGTCCGTAAAATATGTCATGTTTATGTTTGTCTTTGACTCGGTGCACTATGCTAAGCTTGACCCCTACCCCTCCCTCCTGCCTGCATGATGCAATTCATGATTTAAATCCCCTCACCAGCAGTACCAACGGGAGAATGCATTTAGGATGTATTGCATAAAAGAATTCATAAGTGCATAATTTTAGAATCATCATGCCATAACAAATACATCCATGTTATAGTCTATTGTTTCGGCCGTTACTTTGTGTGTAAATTCCTACAATACAAATATTGTAGGAATTAACAATGTTATTTTTAATTCTTAACGATCACGTTATTTTGAGACGCATATTTTATTACAGTTGTGTAATATGGTTGGAAATAAAATTACAATGCATTGTATGAAATTGCCTAGAGCTATTAAAGAATAAATAAATTATTTATTTATTTTTGACCATACCGATGGCATGGAAAGCTTGAACAAAATAGGAGGGAATTAATATGTGATGGTTCCTATCTATTAGTTATACAATATTTCACACAAGCATTTTCCCAATTTTTTTGGCATGCATTTTCGTAATCTTTTGGCTGAGTACACACAGTTGAAAGTATTTTCTTCCAAAACGTGGCGTAAAAGAGTAACTCGAAATACACACTGGGAAAATTGGGATGTTCATTCAAACCTATTTTTCACACGCGGTGGTGTTTGTGAATCATGAATTGAGTGGTCACTTCAGCTCAGTTCACGAATTCGCCATGTGTACGAACTTATAAGATCAATAAATTTTGTAGCAGAATGTTTAGATAAGACTATATTGCAATTTTATTGTCCAAGTAGTGGATCATAAAAAATTTTGGTTTTTTTTTAAAGTACGTGTATTTCAAACCCGGATAATATGAAGTCGTATTTTTGTGGTCCCTTGAACTTTGAAATAATGAGGTTTTACTGTATATAGATTATTTACTACATCCATACATCAGTACCATAGGATCTCTTACGAAGGTGTTTAGAAAGTTCTAAGAATATTCTCAGTATGCAATTGACCCCTGCCCTAATGTTCTCATATTGTATGACCTTGTATTACTGTATCTGACCGAATAGAAGCCAACCCCAGATTTAAGCCAACCTTCCAAAAATTTCCACCATTTTTTCACCAGAAAGTAAATTTTGTAGATTTTATACTGAAGTTTGCTGGGCATGCATGCACGGCCTAGAATACATTAGTCAAAATCAAAGAAAAGAGTGGGAAATAGTTTAACTGTTGACAATTTGGTATATTACTCCAGTTAACAATTTTGTGCCTCTGAATAATGTTCCACATTCAGTGACGATAATTTCATTCATCTTCATTTTCACAAAAGGTCAAATAATGCAATAGCAACCTTGCCATGATAATTTTTCATCCAAATCTATTTCCATTTAAATTAGCATTTACATTTCCTTACGAAAATGCATTTTTATAGGATTTTTTCTATGGTCGCCCATCCCCTTGTTTGTGTGGTTTTAGGAGACCTTTCAAAATCAACGTTCTGTACTTTGGAAATGATGTTAAGCCAATGCCCCCCTTGGTGCTATTCATTAAGAGTAGGCTAATGCCAGCACTTGGTTTTCCTCCTCCCTTGTGATCATGTTCGGTGTGGAAGGTGTTATGGCTATAATAATCCAAGAGGTTGATTAGGCAAAAATACACATACATACAGTTGCTTATACCTTTGGAGCAGATGTCTCTTTACTTTGCGAAATTCAAACAGTTGAGCATCCAAAGCTGTCATCACATTTTGTGTAATCATCTGTGTAGTCAATGTATGCAATCTTAATAGATTCTATGAATGGGTTTTTAACATGCATACAAACATTACAATGGCTATAGCAATAACTAAAATTGCCAAGTAAAACTAATAGGAACTTCTTTTAATAGCTAATGAAAAATAATACAAATTGCTAACTATTCTTAATGATACATATGCATAGTCCTGAGAAATGAAAGAAAGTATTCAATAGCATTTAGAAATGAAAGAACAGATAACAACAGTAACAAAAAATAGGCACTGCAAAATTCAATATTCTAGCTTTATTATTTACCATAGAAGCCTGCATTTCAAATTTGAAATGTCGTCCGCAATTTTTGAATATTTAATACAGTGAATTCTGAAACGTTTATTCAATAATTTTTATAAGTTATTATATTTACAATGCTTCTTTAAAGGCAGCATTTTGAAATTCATCTTTATTCATAAAAATTTTAAGACAATTATAAGCCCTTACTCATGAAAAGACTACATAGGTTTGTCCATGAGTAAAAACGTCATCAGTCAAATCAACTACGACCCTATCAAAAGTTTGTCCCTGCATTTTGTTAATTGACATAGCAAAAGATAATCTAATTGGAAGTTGTCCTTTTCAAAATAAATGGAAACTCATCTTCTTGATATATCGTTGGTAGCTCAATAACTTTGGCTCATATTATTAAAAGTAAAATACTCCTATAGCCAAACAATTAGAGGGTTACAACACCCAATGCAATTCGCCCGCAAGGTGGGCATCGTCAGGGGCAAAACCTGTTTCAACAGTGACTGGGAGTCAACTGCAAGGTTTGAACGGAAAGTATTAAGAAGACGACCGAGAAACAAGTGAAGCACGGAAAGATTTTTCGGCCTGTCTGTTGTTTAAATCTGTCAGTTTGTATAAGGTCTTCTTGAAATCTGTGTCCGTGTTCATAAGTGTATTGCGGTTTTTGTAAATGTGAAGGTTTTCTAACGAGTTTAGTGAGTTATTGGCTGAAGTTATCAATGTTAAATCGTTTACATGTATACTATGACCTGTTTCTAAAATGTGGTTGGCAACGCTTGATTTTTCAAAATGATTATATTTATAGTGAGCCATGTGTTCCTTGAAGCGTGTTATTAGTTTCCTTCTAGTTTGTCCTATGTACTTTTTGTCACAGTGTGAGCATTGTATTTTATAAATTCTGGACTTGTTCAAAGTTTCTGTTGTGTCTTTTGTACTGCCCAGTAAATTTTTCAAATTATATGGATTTGTATATGTTATGGCATAATTCTTATGTTTAAAAATTTTGTTCAAGCCTCTGTTTAATGGTGGGAAATAAGGCAATTTTACATATTTGTCCTCTTTTTTGTTGTCTAATTTGAGAGAAGTGGCATTGGACAGGGTTTTATTAAAGTTATGTTTTCTCACTAATTTATTAATTAAATTGTTATCGTATCCAAGTTTAGTGGCAATTTGTTTTATGTGTTTGAGTTCCTTTGCATATCTAATTTTATTGAGGGGGATGTTACATAATCTGTGTGTTAAAAATTGAAACAGCTGTTTTTTGGTTCATAGAGTGAAAGGAGTTGTTAGGAATGAAGTTATCAGTATATGTAGGTTTTCTAAAAATGACAAACTCAATGTGTTGTCTATTATTTATGATTAGCAAGTCCAAAAATGGCAAGGTGTTGTTTTCTTGAAGTTCATAAGAGAACTTAATTGAAGGATATATGTTGTTTAACTGATTAACAAATTCTTCTACATTTTGTTTCTTTAAATCAAAGATTGTGAATATGTCATCCACGTACCTCAACCATATATCTGGAAAGTAATGAAATTTTTCTTTGCAATCCTTTTCAAAGGAGGACATGAAAATGTTGGCTAGAAAAGGAGATAGGGGGTTTCCCATAGAAGTGCCTTGTGTTTGTTTGTAAATTTCATTTTTGAATAGAAAAACATTCTGTGACATGCATAAATTAGTAAGTTGTAAATATTCGTGGACAATTTCGTCAGAAAAATTTTGTTTTAGTAACAATGATTTTAAAATTTGGGATGTTTCTTCCAGAGGTACACTTGAGAAGAGGCTTTTAACGTCAAAGGAGACCAAAATCTCAGACTCTTTTAATATTATGTTTTTTAGTTTACTTATCAAGTCATAGGTATTTTTAACAGAGTGTTTGTCAGGAAAGGACATCTGTTTAAATTCACTATTAAGCCATTTGGCCAAGTTATAGGTTGGGCTATTTATTCCTGATGTAATCGGTCTCATGGCTTTGTCATCTTTATGTATTTTGGGAAGACAGTACAATTTTGGTATGTTTGGGTTTGAAATGTTTAACTTGTAGCTTAATTAATATCTCCTTTTCTAGCCAACATTTTCATGTCCTCCTTTGAAAAGGATTGCAAAGAAAAATTTCATTACTTTCCAGATATATGGTTGAGGTACGTGGATGACATATTCACAATCTTTGATTTAAAGAAACAAAATGTAGAAGAATTTGTTAATCAGTTAAACAACATATATCCTTCAATTAAGTTTTTATTGATATTCCCAACTGATTCATTTGTAGCACAAAGTATCACTCGGTTATAATAACCATTATTTGACTGAAAATCAAATATTATATCCTATATATATGGGTATGGAGAGACTCATAAATATTATAGAGGCAATGAAGGAAAGAAATTTCATAATAAGCAGGTGGGAATCTGGTCATTGAAAGAGATAATATTTGTTCGGTTTTATGCTCGAAATCACTTTTCTGATTGTGAGCCATGTTCATATAAAGTTGATTTACATTCAATATAGACTTTATTTTGTTTACATTTTTAAGTTGAACACAGAAAATTTATATTAGAGTTATATTTCAAGGTTTTCTACTTCTTTCAGTATACACTTGTTCCTTTATTCTGGAAGTTTTTTTATCCCTATTTTATGAAAAACTTCAGATTAATATTGAGACCATGGCTAGATCACATCTTTAACTTCACCATTTGGCATTAGTTTCTTTCCTCTCAAACACTCTTTTTTGGTTCAAGGAGATGGACATTACAGAATGGCAAGTCAAGACTAGTGATGGTATATTCGAATTATTCGATTATGGAAATCATTCGAATTATTTGATTATATCATTCAAATTATTTGATTATATAAGAGTGATTGTATAATCGTATATCCATAATTGATTATTCACTAATAACTGTTTCTTAGCAAATAATCACTCGTATTTGTTTCTCAATGAATAATCACTCATATCCATTTCTCCACGAATAATCACTCATATTTGTTCCTCAACGAATATTTGTTTCTCAATGAATAATCACTAATATCCGTTTCTAAACAAATAATCGAATAACCACTCATATATACCAGTCTTGCACACGGAACCCAAGCTTCATTGCAGACTGGCGATTCTCGGTGTAAGTAGTTCCATATCCCGCCCCTAGGGGTTGTGGAGATGGTGTCCCGTTAATACCAAAGTACCGTAATTTATTCTTTCTATACATTGTTATTTACATATTCGATAGTTATCGATACAATTAAAGTACAAACAGAGTGTAAATTCTCTCAAATTTTAATAACCGCAGGACAAACAAAGTCATTGGTTTAAACCTATCAAAAATATTTCTCGTGTATAAGGCGACCCCCGAGTTCTTCGCAAAAAATTTGATCTTAAAACCTTGACCTAGTATACATTGGAAATTGGTTAACACGAAATGCATGGGACCGGAAAAATATTTCATGATAAAAGAATTTCGCTTTAACCGATTTTCATGCTAAATGATTTTCAAAGGTCAAATTCTTCATTTTTATGAGTTCTTTGCACGAAGTGAACGCATATAGGGGAGTTTGTTTCCGTCCGCATATTAAAACTCGGGAACCGCTGGACGTATTTTGATAAAATTTGGTATTGGGGAGTTTTGCTAAAATTGGTCGACCAATTCCAATTTTAGTTAAAATTGGACAGCAATTACGACTCCTTTACATGAAGACCTACCATGCTTCTTTATTTCAACTTGGGAACCGCTTGACGTATTTTGATGAAATTTGGTATTGGGGAGTTTTGCTAAAATTACTCGACCGATTCCAATTTTGGTTAAAATCGGACAATAATAACGAAAACTTTGCATAAGGACTTAATGTATTTTACAACGTACCTCACCATCTTCTCGTTAAATACTCATTTGAGCAAAAAATATTGGGAACATAGTGAAATCCCAAAGAACGCATTTGTTAACTCTGTGTACTTCAACATGGAGTACACCTTTCCAATCTTGTTAATGCATAAAATTATATCAGGGATAAATGTATGATACTCTATGAGCTGCATATTTGACGGACAATTTCTTCACATTCTTAAAACTACGAGGATTTTGAAAGTTGCCGATAACAAAGAGGCAGTTTTTCTGAACCATCAGAATTGCAAGCAACCATCACGGTAATACGCTCTTTATATTTCTTTCCACCAGAACTCCTCTCACCTTTAAAAGCAAAAGGTTTTTCTGGAAGGCAGCGAAAAAAAAATACGTTTCATCAGCATTAAAAACGCCCTTATCTGCATAGTCTTTCAGTAGCGAAGGCAACGCTGAAGTTACTCAATCAGATGTCATCTCAGGAGAAACCTCTTGATCCACCACAAACGTTCTTGAAAACATTCCCATTCATCATCTTGAACCGTTCTAGCCAACCAGGATTAGAGCTGAATTCAATTCCTAACTCTGTAGCCAGTATCTGCCTTCACCATCAAAACAGAGCCAGAAATAGAAGCATTCTGTGCCCTTGCCTGCTTAAACCATACAAACAGTGCAGCACCTAAATCTTCATGCTTCCATTCTTGTTCAAACTTGCTTCTCTCGAAAACGTTAATTTTTCATGATTTTTAATAATTGTCAACAAAGTTAAATTTGGAATTCCGAACACATTTAGTGGTAGTGCATTTTGCTTACGGACTTTATTGGCCATTTTAAATATTGACTATTTAATTTTAATAAAAATACAAAATTAAAACTTAAAATTATCTTGATGAGTAGGAAAGATTTTGTACACTGGTTCATTTAAAATATGCCAACAGTTTCACTCAGAAATTTACCTTCAACTGAGGGTATAAGATTTCAAGAATGTTATTTATAGGGATCCAGAGAAGGATGACCAGTAGGTATTGGGAGAAACCCACCAATAATAACTACAATAAGAGGTCGACTTTGAAAACCCATTTCTTTCTTCCACGGATGGCAGTTCTAGAAATGTGTTTACTGCAGCGACAATGCCTGGAATAAAGGATACTCTCTCCACATGTGCATGCGAGTTGCCATGAGATTAGAAGTGCATAGTTGGGAGTCATTGCCCTACTAATGACTTTGGTCAATGACAGAAAGGCATAGGAGGATGGAGGTTTTGGGAAAACAGCAGTTGAGAGACCATGGGAAAACTGTTTAAACTGCCATTTCATGTTATTCAAAGAATTTTCATAGATTTATTTTATTAGGACAAAAATTATTTTCGGGCTAACTGATACTTCGTGTTAACCAATTCACATTAAGTGAATAAATATACACTGAAAAGCATAGGCTGTGGAACAAACTGAGCATGCATTTCATGTTAACCAATATTTTTTGTTATCCATTTTCATGTTAAGTGGTTTCCACTGTAAATGGTAATCGTATTTTCTTGAATTTTTACTAAAACAGCGTTTTTGCATTTTAAATCACATTTTATCGGATTGTTGCCATGGAGACAATTATTATCAAACTCAATTTGAGAATAGACAAGTGAACAAATGGGTTATTTTTTTCCACTCAACTACCCTTAACCCTTAGTTAGTCGCGTGAAAAAAGTTCCGTAATTAGTCGCGTGGGGTCAATATGACCCCAAAATGATTTCTAAAGATAAGCAATAATATATTAATTTATTTATATTTTACTGGAAATAAAATCAATCTTACATTATAATACAATTATTTATTAATAATTTTTACAATAAACATTGATTAAAATAAATTAAAATATTTTTTGTATTTTCTAATCACTTTCCCTCTCCCCACATTCAATGCACTTCATTATCATATGGTCTTTGCAAGTAAAAGCTCCACAATTTCCACATCTAGTGGACACTTTATTGTCCTTATTCCTTGGGCAATGTTCGCATCTTCCCCTTGATAGTCCCGATCCTGGTGATGGACCTTCCTCCGCAAGTCCCTGTTGAGTGCATATGCGCTTTCGGAGATGCCTAGATATAAACTGACTCTGAGACCTCAAAATCTGTAGATCCTTTATTAATTCCTTCGATAATGATTTCAAGAAATTTCGCCATGTCATTTCCTTTTGAACATTTTGTTTATGAACAATAAAGGCATTTATGGCAGAAACGTTCAGCAAATGAAAAAACACAACTAACTGCCATCTTTTCGTTCTTCTGCCAACATTATAAGCAGCGCAGAGCTGATCGCATGTATCTACGCCACCTTTTGTTGCATTGTCGTATGAAGGTCGCGTTGAGGGCTTTATTAGGGATAGGACTATTTTTGCGGAGATCACTCACACTTGTGGGTTAGACATCGGTCGCGGCACGGTCGCTTTCCGGCCCCCACCTACAGCATGAAGTAGTTTATGGCTGCCCCCAACTAGCAGAAAGATTCAAGCTCACTTCTGCTGTCACCGAGGATTGCCCTCGATGGGGCTTGGGACAAAAGTTGCCTCCTCGAGCGACCCAAGGGGTTCGTGCCGAGGTCCAACTGCGTCCTCCCCTATAAGTGTGAACGTACTTGGGACTTCTCCATAGAAACCCTGTTGAAAATAGGATTTTCATATTTTGGTCTAAAACGTTGCAACCGTGACCGTCATGCGGCCGGTAGGAGATCCAAAAACTTTGAAGATTGCCGATCTCATTCGTGTTCGTGCTTATTCCGAAAAATAATGGAGAGACTCGTGCTAAAAAGGGTGAGCGGTAATAAAAGGCAAACAGCTTTCTTTTAGAGAGACCACGTGCATTTGTTTGTGACTTTTATTGCGGGTAGAAAACTATGGGAAGAAAACGGTTGCATGTGTGCGGTCGAAGTAAGAAAACACCCGGAGAATTCCGAAAAGAGGGAAAAGGGTACATTGGAGGGGGGGGAGGGGAGGGGAGATGGGAGGAAGAGGGGTAACCAACCTATAGTGAAAATTAGTGAAGTAGAAATGTATCATAAGAGAACTAGTGTTAAAACAATGAAATACTGCTTATCAGGAAAATTATTTGTATTTCTGATGTGATAATAATAATCTGTATTGCGTTTAACCCTTCTAGACCAATAGAGAAAAGAGCAACAGGTAGAGAGATGTCAAATTAAAAGCAACTTTTTTAACCTCATATATACATAACAAATGGATACACACCAAAATAGCACATTAAAATAGATTAATTTTCTCATTATTTACAATATTTATATTATAAATATAAATATAAAAATATCAAAAATAACAAATTAATAAAAAAACAAAAATGCAAATTTCTCTTCTAGGATGTCAGTTTCGAAGGTAGAACAAGTTTGGGTTAGATTGTTAATACATTTCTTTAGATATTGACGAAAAAACATTGCTTGGGGTCATATTGACCCCACGCGACTAATTAAGGGTTAAGCAATGGGCAGTTGATCCATACATATTAGCATATAAACAGTAACATTTATTAAGTTCGTTTATTAAAAAAATACATGCAAAATATGTCGGAAAGAGATGTTGACATTGCTTTTAGTATTTTAAACCTGATAATGCTCTATTAATTTGTTTTCCAATTTTTCTCTATGATTGATAAACAATGAATTACAAATGGTATTTATGATATGAGAATTCCTTGGAATGACTAACACATACTGAAACATTTTCTGTCAATATAAGTAATCAATTCAGAAAATCAGGGAAATCAGCCTGCATTAGTCCTGGTTTGAACTTCTTGTAGCTAATTTTGCTAACTCACATAATTCAGGTAATTAATATTTCATAAAAATTTTGGAAAGGAGCAAGGTTATGCATAGTGGAGCATTCATATCTGAGATATCACTGATGAATTTTTATAATTCTCTGCAGATTGATGTTTTGCTGAAAAAGTCACAATCTTTTAAGATTAAAACAATAATTTTTAATTTGTTTTCAATGTTTGTTTCTATGATAATATTGTTCACAATTAACAGCATAAGTCTTAGTTATTATTGTTGCATTATATTTTACTAATGAAAAACATTTCAGTGTGTGGAGGCTCTCTTTCTGGTTCAAGTGGAGTGATAGATGCATTAAATGCTACGGAATATTTTGGTGATCAAGGATCATGTGAATGGAATATTACAGTAAGGAGAGGACGAAAAGTGAGGGTAGAATTTGATGTTTTTGATGTATCCTATGGTGGTGATTCCAACTGTGGTGACAACTACGTTTTGGTAAGCATATTGATTAGCAAAATACCTTTATAACTCTTCCATGTTATCATATCAATCTATTAAATACTTTGTACTAATCACGACAAATTTTAAGGAAGTTTCATGACAAGTAAGCCTTTAATATTTCTGAACAGAAGAGTCATGCAAAAACAGGATATAAAATACCTGCCTCAGCTGCTTAAAAAATTTCAGGCAATTAGAATACATTTAAAATTATATGGAAATTAATATAACCCTTTGCATTCTCATGTCATGTGTGACTCAGTTTTGCTTTTGCTTGACATAACCAAATATCATGTTTATTATTCATAAATTTGATCTGATGATACACCTGTCACAGTCTTTACCAGTAAAATTTATTTTCCCTGATACCCAAACATTTTTTGTATGATCAGCGTCTATTACCCATAGTTAAAAATGTATGTAAACACTTCTAAGCTAATAGGAGTACAATAAAAATTCTGAGGGTAAAGGGATAAAAATAAATTATTTGTCTTTAGTTCATCACTTTTGATAGTTTATCATTTTCAATAAATATTTCCTATTAAAAACTCAGTAACAGGTTTCAATTTTCTTTTTAGTTTAAAAATGGTGGCTCTTCATTTTCACCTATTCTTGGTGATGGAAAATACTGTGGGAGCACCATTCCTCAAATCCCAGAAACTGTAGGAAACCTCATGTATATTAAATTCAGGGCCTTTAGAGGAACCAAGGTACTGTATAACTAAGTTAATGATTTACGATATATATTATATGTTTACTTTTATTGATAATTGCATATTTCGAGTTTGCTCATATAAATTCCATTACTTCACACTTGGTAAATTTTCACATATGTTTATTTTTAAATAAAAGTATACCTTAGCAACTAATTAAAATCTGAATATATTTTGGAAAATCTAATAAATTATCATATTTGCGGTCAAAAAAGGAGCATTTTTTAAAAGGTCATAAAAATAGACCTGTATCAAATAGTTAGAAGGTATTCAGATACTTGGGTCGTAAATTCCATGAGAGAACAGATTAAGTCTAAGAAGTCTCATGGCTAGAAGTACAAAGAGCCTTTGATCTGTCTAGGATACAGAATGGAAAATCACCTAAATAATTTCACTGGATTTTGTAGAGCATATAAAAATAATATTATATGCCAAAGATGATAATTTGTTGAGCTCCACTAAATAGGAAGAAAATTAATGCTTTGCTAAAGTCAGCGTTCTTCTTGAGATCCATTTCTAAAAGCTTCCAGGATATACCAATCTGCCCGAATATAAGCCGATGTATTTGGTCAAAATCTATCATGAAAAAATCACCCCTCGGCTTAAATGCGAGCTCGAGAAAAAATTTGTGGTTAGGGTTAAGCCTCATAGCCACCCATAGATAGCAACATGTCTCTCATTGCTGTCACGTTCAAATGATAGTATTATATTTTTCGTAAAGTAAATATTTGACTTGCAATGAATAATTAATAAAGCTAGAATATTGAATTTAGCAGTACCCATGTTTTGTTACCATTGTCACTTGTTCTTTTATTTCTAAATGCTATTGGATATTTTCTTTCGTTTCTCAGGGCTATGCATATGTATCATTAAGAATAGTTAGGAATTTGTATTATTTTTCATTACCCATTAAAAGAAGTTCCTATTAGTTTTACTTGGCTATTGTAGTTATTGTTATAGCCATTGTAATGTTTATATGCATGTTAAAACCTCATTCATAGAATCTATTAAAATTACGTACATTGACTATGCAAAATGAGATGACAGCTTTGGATGCTCAACTTTTTGAATTACGGTAAAACTTTACATGTAATGTGTATAATTATAAAAATGCAATATCCTAAGGCAATGTAAATGCTAATTTCACTGGAAATAGATTTGGAGAAAAAATTATCTTGACAAGGTCGCTATTGCTTTTATTTGACCTTTTGTGAAAATGACTGAAATTATCGTCACTGAAAGTGGAACATTATTCAACAACACAACATTAATAACTGGAGTAATATATCAAAATGTCAACAACTAAACTATTTCTCACTCCTTTCTTTGATTTCGATTAATGTATTCTAGGGCATGCATGCACACCTGGCACTCTTCAGCATAAAATCTACAAAATCTACTTTTTGTGAAAAAACGGTGGAAATTTTTGAAGGGTTGGCTTCTATTCGGTCAGATACAGTGATACAAGGTCATACAATATGAGAACATTAGGGCAAGGGTCAATTGTATACTGAGAATATTCTTAGAACTTTCTAAACACCCTCGTAAATGATCCTATGATACTGACGTATGAATGTAATAAATAATCTATATACAGTAAAACCTCATTATTTCGAAGTTCAAGGGACCACAAAAATGCCAGGGTTGGCTTATAATTGGGCAGATATAGTAAGTTTGCATAGTTGGCAAGTTTGTAGTTGACGATTGGCCTCTATGAATGCCATGTTGCTCTTGCACTATAATATTATCAATCAATCAAAGGGCTAATTTTATACACTACAATACTTGCAAAAACTTTGGCTACACTTGATTGAATAGTGATTGGTGTGTAATTTTTTATATCAGATTTGTTTCCAAATTTAAAGATTGGGACACTATTGCTTAGTTTTAAATTTGTAAGAAACATTCCAGAGGGCAAAGATCGATTAAAGAGAATTGTTATTGGGATGGCTAAGGCAGAGTTACAATGTTTAAGTACACAAGAAGGTATTCCATCAGGCCCAGGCCCCTTATTGGCATCAAGTGATTTACGTTTGTTGGCCACATCGGTGACTGTAATTAGACACAATGAAATGTTAATAGTTTACAAAAGAGTAATGAGGAATACTACCTACATTAGAACTATAAACACTAGAAAAATAATTTACAAACAGGTTAGATATATGTATCCATAGTATTATTAGACGTTTGATTGTCAAAGAAACATGGACTCAGGTAAATTATTTTGCTTTCTAGTAGAATTCACAAAATTCCAGAAATATTTAATGTTGTGAGGAATAGAATTTTGTACTTTACAAGTGTATATATATGTAATAAGCAGCTATATAGAATGATATACGTTTTCAAGTTTTTTAATTTTATTTTTTTAACTATCACAAATGCCATAATAAAATAATTGCTTCTTATCAGCTAGCTAGTATGGTAATTAAAAGTAAAATTACTAATAGTAGAATTCATTTACAGGGATTCAAGTTAAGATTCATGGAGAAATCACTTTCATGTGGTGGTAACTTTAGACTGTCTTCTGGATTCAATTCACAAATTTTCTCTTCCCCCAACTACCCTCAAATCCCTCCTCCCCATACTGAATGTGAGTGGATTTTCCTTGCTCCGGGAGGTGAAACAATTAGTCTTGACTTCTTGGAGCGTTTTGACCTTACACTATCTATTCGGTATGTATTTTCATTGCTTTTGTTTATGGATATATTGATGGAGTTTTAGTAACCATACCTTCATTTATTAAATATTAAAAAATGGTTGATGGAATTATTTAAGAATGAATAACAAAATAAATTTTTATTGTACTTTGTGTACCACAACCAAACTTAAATTTGGTGTATATTTTATCATGTTAATGATGACATATGTGTTTGGTTTTTTATTTTGAAACTGAAAGTCAGTAATCTTTCTCCACACAGCTGTTCAGAAGCTTTTGTTGAAGTAAGAGATGGAGGCACCCAAAATTCTGCCCTTCTTGGCAAATTTTGCAATGAAATGCCAGGCACTCTGACATCAACTGGAAACATTTTATATGTTAGATTCTTTACTGATGTAACAGATCCTAGAAATGGCTTCAAGGCCAAGGCATCAATAGGTAAGTGTTTTCAATTTTTAAAATAATATTTAAGATTTTATTTACCTTTATCATACTCTTTTTATAGGATATTAACATATATACCTGGCATTGCTTGTGTACTTTGAATTAAATAGATACAACAACAGCAACAATTAAGAAGAGAGGTTTGTTCATGACATTCATCTACGCGAGAAATTGCTTCTCTAACTCTTTGTTGTTCAGATCAGCATTGTGTCTGTTATTAAGTTTCAATTGCATGAGAAATTATATGTCTCATTCGGTGTTGTTCCAGTTGATATTGTGTTTGCATTTGATTTCCACCTGTTTGAGAAAGTGCTTGTTGTTCAATTTGCATTTGTCTCGGAACAGTATTTTCTGCTGCTTTATAATTAGGCTTAGTGTAAAGCTGTGTGTTTCTTCAAGGCATTTTGTCAGTTGGTTATTTTTTCTCAATAGTATATTTAAAAGCACTTACTGCATATTTTTCTAAACACCATATTTATAAAAATAGTTACCTTAATTTACTTTTCCTTAATATTATTTCATTATGGTTTCATTATAAATTTTGGATATCAATTAAAAAAATGTTTTTCTATAAATATTTATTGAAAATTATGATGTATAAACTTAAATATGCATGAGAATATAAAAGATACTTTATAACTTGGAATATGGAAGTTTCTGTAAATTAATATTTAAAGGACTTCAAAATATTGTAAATTTTTTACAAATTTTCTAATTTCTCTTTGGATTGCCCTAATCATTGTTCTATAATTTTTGTGTTGAAAGAATCAATATCAGTATTTACAAATTCTGAGATAAATTAGTAAATGATATTTACTTATTTATTATATTTATAGATGAATTAAATTGAATACTTTGCTGGCATCATTTCTAATATATTGTTTTGCAGTATTTAGTCATTAAAATTATGTAATATGTGTATTAATGCACCAACTCGGGGGGAGGGGGGGGGGGAGAAATTTTTAGTAGACAGAGAGATATAATCGTGTTGTGGTGTTTTGCTGCTTTATGATGTGTGTTTGATCAAATTACATATTTTGTTTTGTTTCAAATACTCCGTCACACAAAGTATGCCTATTTGTGATATGCTGTACACTTTCCTAACTTGTTATATTTCTTACATGTTATTTAGGCACATGTGGAGGCATGGTTCGAGGGCTCAGAGGTACTATAACTTCTCCAGGCTACCCTGTCTCTTATCCCAATAACTTGGTGTGTAAGTGGACTATTGTGGGTCCTCTCAGTCACTCTGTTAAGCTGACATTTAATGATATGGATTTGCCAAATGAACACAACTGTTCCAGAACAGATCATATGATTGTTACTGAGAGGATAATTGGAATTAAAAGTGGTAAGTAAAAACTATGGAATTCCTAGCCAATTATGATTCTGTTTTCTGCTTCATTGATTGAAAATTATACTTAGGCAACTCCTAAATATTCATAGTAAGGACTGGAAGCAGTAAGGTGAAAAATTAAAAGATATCACAGAACTCATTTAAATATTATTTTGACATGCATATTTATCCTAACATTTGAATATTGATCAACTCTGTGATAACAAAATTTATAAAACTTGCAACGAACAAAGCTGAATTAAAAACAATGAAAGTAACATTACAGAATGTTACTGTTATATATATATTTTTAAGCACGTATAAAAGTCACTGAAAATTTTTAATTTAAATAGAAAAACCTTTACAGGTATCTGTTTTATTTTACATATTTTCCTTTATATGATTTTTATAGGTCTATAAAACCATAATTTTTTATGCTAAGATTGTTTTAGCGGTAGCATTGTCTTGTTCTTTTCTACTGATGTTATTGCTTGGTAAAATCTTATTACCTTATTAGAGCTGTTGACTTCAGACCCCTCATTAGCATTTTCAATAACATTTTTGTTAGTGGTTGTTTTCTTAAAAATGTTAGTCACATTATCCATTGTGGATTCTTCTCTCATCCATACCTGAAAAATTTTCCTGAACTTATGGTTATTGCCTTTATTGTATTCCATGGCCTTGATACTTCATAAATAGCATCCAATTATGTCACCTTCTTCCATAAGTTTCTGCAAAAGATATCCCTTATGTCATAGGGTATTCTAATCTTGACTGGCGAAGACATTCCACCATAGCTACATTCCATTAGTTGCAAATAAATCGCTTTATAGATTACACTAAAATAAACTAATGTATTATAGTGACTTGCATGCAGTTGTAATTATTTCTTGATATCCTTCCCCAAATAATTCATTGGTATCCTTGAAGTCACAGGAAGTTGTTCGAAAGAGTTCAATCATCATCTTTTGAATTTTAAAAAGTTTATCCTTAATTCCAATGCCACATAATATAATCTATCCAACATTCTTAATGGGAAATTTGTAAACAGGAGTAAGAATCTATCATGACCTAAGAAAACATTACCGTTCTGAAACAAGAAAATTATTTACTCTATTAAAATAGGTCAGCGATAGAATATCCACCTGGATAATAGAAGATCCAGGCTCGATTTCCAGTCATTGTAGATTTTTTCTCCTGTTTCCAAATTTCCCAGCATCCCAGCCTATGCCTGTAGCATAAGAATGATATGATCCATTAATTTCATCAACATTGTTAATGTTTATAGATGCTATTGGTCACAGGAGTGTGAATCTTTTACCAATGTTGGACTGTGGAACTATTATCTGAATATGCATTGAAATTGTGTCATGATAAAATTTTAAACTGAGATACTTGTCAAGTTTGCTATATGATCTGAGCTTCAGTTTGCCAACACACCTAGTCTGTTCAGGGTGGCAACCTGCTAGGTGTCTGCCACAGAAAGTAAAGCAGATAATGTACATATATGCAGATAATAGCTGCTATTATTTTGTTCAAATGATTTTTAACAGATGTTACAGACTTTTTTATCCTTGCTATTTTATTTGTTTAAGTAATCTCTGACTAGGGTATATATATTAAGATAGATTAGTTAATTAATCTAATGATCCTAAAGCTATTTAGTAAGTATTGGACCAAAATTTGGACTCAAAATTACTGCTTTTATTTAAAAATAATAATTTTCAAACTTTGCGTGGAATTCAATGTCATTCAAATATTTCAGTAGTTTTAATTTTAAGTGGTATACATATTTAGAAACTTTCAAACATTTAATTATGCTAAATTTATAAGAGTAATCATTTGTAGTATTCTCTTTTGTATATTACTATGTTGAATCAGCAGCCCATGCACATACTACTTTATCACCACCAAGTAGCTCCCCAAGTGATGTATATTGGTATGAAGAAGATTATGAGGAGATATCTAGCAACAATCAAGAAAATAATGATCTAGTGGAAACTGATAAAAGGAGTAAGTAACATTTACGAAAATACATCAAGTTAAAATTGTCATATTTTTGTTTGGTGATTTAGTCATGACAAAAATCAAGTAAGGTGAGTTAGTATGTATGTATTTGATCTCTAGCTCTGGTTCAGCTATGAATAAAGAGCTGTCCTCTACCAAGAGCCAGAGGCAATATCCCACACACAAAACTAACCCTCAGGATAAGTGTAAGGAAGCAATTCCTGTTTGTCATATTGTCTTTTCATTACCACTCACAGTGGCATATCTGGAGGGGGATGGTTTGAGGGGTTAAACTCCCTCATTACCCAAATCTTTTTTTCTTTTATTAAAGTTAAGTTTCTGTACCATGAGTATATTTCATTTATTTATAACAGTGATCAAAAATTAATTACTTTTAACATGCAATTACATTTTTACCTCTTGGATCAGGCATCCATGTTTTCTGAACAGGCTAGAGCAGGAGTCTCAAACACTCATAGATGCACATGCTGCATGAAGGCCCTCCATCAAAAAAATTTAGTTTTACCCCTTTATAATTTCCTATCTAATTCACCTTTGTATCACTATTTCACTCGGATATTTAGCCTACTTTTTGTTTCTTCTGTCCCCTCTCTCCCTGCTATTTGATAGTTAAAACAGCTTGTATATCTAATTGTTGTAATCTTTGCCATGGCCAGAGTGATATTTTACTGCTTATGCTTTGGATCTGAAGCCAATAGCCCACAAAGCTAAAATGAAAAATCAGTGAAGTTTAAACACAGTTTCACTTTTGTTAAAAATTAGGTTTGTAAACCTTTAAATTTCTGTGAAAAGTCAATTATGCTTTAAAATCAAGAATAAGTAACTATCTTTGTATTTGATCATTCCTAATCTTTGGGTTTATTTAGCTTAATGTACTACAAATTTCGTTTTATGACAACTACACTGAAAAATTTAGAAACAATTTATGTTGAATATTATATATTTAAGCCTCAAAAATAGTTAAATAAACAATCTAAATTACATTTTGTTTAACAGCAATATATTTTAAACATTTTTTCACATGCTGTTATAGCACTTTCCATCACTTTCTTCATGGGCAAGCATATCTCTTTCATGCATACACTTTGGTTTGGTCACACTGCACTGCCTCTTTTTACAGCATTCTCCTATCGACTCTTCCTCTTCCTGGAATTCATTTGTGTCTTCCTCTTCTCCCACCTCTTCTCCACAGCAACCACTTTTGCATTCTATCATTTCTTCTTGGTAATCTATGAGCTGCTCTTCTCCTGGTTGCATGTAAGCCTAGCATTTGTAGATTACAAATTTAAAAGTTCTCGAGTCCAAGGATTTTTATATTCCACCATCTCTTTGGCACGCACATTTACACTAAAGACTTTTTATTTAAAGCGGCAGAAAACAAGTATTTGTGCCACCTTCCACACAAATTTTGTTTGAAATTTCAAGTGCCACGTGGGAAACACCAGAAATGTTAAGCGATATTAAATCACTATTTTAATGAATGCTTTTTTGTTTGTACGGACTTCACGTGCATATTAATTCGTATACATATCCTCTCACCTTTCCCTCGCAGCATCTTGATGCCTGTTGGTCGCCTCTTCCCTGCAGACGTCTGATTTCCTCCAACTTCCCTTGTCTCTGGCCAGCATCTCTTCCCTCCAGCACCTTTCCTTATCTTGCTTGCCTTTCACGTTCATCTCTCGTTGTCTCACAGAAGGGCTCTTCTTCATTTGGTCCCCTCCGTCCTTCCTTTGTTTCTTTGCTTCCACGACCAATGCATCAAGGACCAGGGCGAGTACCACCAACGATAGCATAGAGGAAATATACTGCGGAGCTGAACGGAAAGAAGCAATTACAGCAGATGCAAAAGGCTTTCTATAAAGCATATGCACTTGGACAGGCCAACATTGTTGATAGTTTGGTTTTTAGAAAGCGTTTAACATAAAAACGACTCTTCCATGAATGGAATAGCCAAGTTTCTATTTATTTAGGCTTCATACTTTTCACCGTGTTTTTTCAATTCCAAAGCATTGCAATGAATTCTGCCCTTAAAGTCCTCAAGATCGCTAAGTTCAGAAATGTTGTCAGATAAAAAAATATAAATGTACAAATTTTCATTGAAACACTGATGATGCTCCGTAATACCTTAATTAAGGTAAGAGTTATGAAGTGAAAATCTCCAAGGACACTTTTATATTAAGAAACTAACATACTCGACATGGCATAGTCAATTTTTTTAGACAACATAGTTGTGCATTGTTTTTTAGAAACCGAAAGGGTTTTGTTTAATTTAGTCAGTTCCAACCAGAAAGTTAGTTAATAAGAGTTGTTTATCACATTTCTTCAGAAGAAAACGTTCGCAAGGACAATTTCAAATTGTAAAAAGTGTCCCGTTGTGGCGCTTCAGTTACATGTAGTTTTATGAGTTTCGTAAAGTTCAGTTGATTCTTTCAAGTTCCATCTCGAATGGAAATATTTCGATCGCCTTAGTTTATGACTTTGGCTCTAATTATATATAGCACTAAATCACAAAATTTCACCAATAACCTAAGGCAAAAATATTACAAGTATATAAAAGTTGGAAAGAGAAAGGATTGAAAGGCCCTCTGTATTTATACCCTACCCTGTCTGCCCTCCTCGCCCCCTTCCCCTTAGACACGACTGCATTCTACCTCTTCTCAAATTCTTTAAACTCGAATCAAACACAAATTCTACGTCCTGTAGGGTGCGTTCAACCGAAGAAATGCAAAGCAAAGCACTGACTATCTCTCTCTGGGGATGAAAATTGTATTTTCTGCCTTGTTAACCCTCATTCTACATTTCAACAGGCAATCAACATTGCTGTCTATCTCATTACTCTGCCTTTTCTGTTATTTCTTTAAACTTCCTTTAATTGAGAAAACTTGACGAAGAATTGTTGTGACAGAAGTCAAATATGAATTTCATTTTTCTTATCTGAAATATTTATTGAAGATTGCTGTTATTTTGCCATACTCAGCATAAGTAGATATGGCTTGTAAATAACCAAGATCACATACGAGACTTCTTCAGAAGGTTTAATTTTTATCAGTATTTTCATGTGATTTGTGTCTATGAAACCTTAATGTGACAACCAAGGTAAATATATTAATCATAAAAGATATTATTATTATTATACAATACAAATATGAATGAAACTGACTTAGTAGACTAGAGTAATTGCCCGTCAAATATGACTATGCATGAATCAAGTATTAAGTTAAAAATAAATTTCAAATAAAAAAAATAATGAAAACAACTTCTATATGCACTAAAAAGTAAACAATAAATGTAAAATTCACATTATTGAAAGCTTATGAAATTAGAAATAATTTGGGCATATAGAATTTAAGTTAAAATAAAATTTAAATAAAAAGGTAATAAAACCAACTTTTATATGCACTGAAAGGTAAATCGTTATCAAGGTATTGTTTAAACTTAAAAAGTGTCAAATATCTTCAATAAGTGGACAGATGCAAATTTATAATTGCAGTCATATGCAATTACACAAAACTAGCAACAATGTAATTCACCTCGACGACAAAACATTTTCAAGTGAAAATGTATAAAAAAATTTCATTAAAAATGAATTTTTGCACTGATTTGAAGTGTATTAAAAAATCTATGGCAGGAAAACAAAATTTTGTTCTTTTAGGAGTTTGTTATTTTAATTCTCCAAGTTCTACGGTGATCGTAAGTAATTTTAATATGCAAATTAGAATTGTGCTACACTCAGACCCCCATTTCTGAAATGTAAAAATAAACGCTCCCGGAATCGAACCCTTGATATTATGATAGACAATGACTTGCCTAAAAGGGACATGAGATAGATTCCAGTATATCATGAAAAAATCATCAAAATCATACTAACCGATCTTGAATTATTCCACTAAAGATAACGCGAAATCCTTCTCAGACATGGGAGCGTTCCAGACTAACACAAACTAACAACTAGACCAGTGCTTCCCAAACTTTTGAGCTCCGGGGACCACTACAGCAACCCTCCAGTGCCTACAGACCACATCATTTCTTACACAAACTTACTGTAATCATATTTAAGAAAAGGGTAATTGGTAATTGGATACGCATTATAATATTAAAAATTTATCACTAGGAAATATTAAAATAAGCGCCATTATAGGATTAACATTGTAACAATAGAAGAATTAATGCTCAAAAAATTAACATTATTGAAATATTCAAACTATTACAGCCAAATCACAATGCATATATAGCACGGTAGAAGCGACACACACAGCTTTGCATCTGTTTTACTTCTCAAGAACAATAGTTAAAAGGTTGCAAACAACTTATTCGACTACTCAGGCAATACTCATAGGTTACATAAAAGAACAATGTATATGAAGCAAAATTTACAAATTGTCAGCATTTCAAAATGCATTGGCATACTCTGTATGCCAGCGTGCCTAACTAAGGGGAATAAAGTATTGAATACCAGTGATAGTGTAAGAATTGATTAACTTTTCCCAAAAAAATATTCAACTAAATATGCAGTTAATTCTAAAAAATTATATTTTGAAAACCTTTGCAGACCATAGCTTGGGAAGCACTGAGCTAGACCAGTGGTTCCCAGGCATATTCGTCAGGTGACCCCTCCTCCCAGATGCTTAGTCACCATGATCCCCCGAGAATATTCGAGAAGCAAAAAGAAAGCTTTTCTCCATACAGGAGAAAGGGATGATGATGTTAAGGAAATTAATAATAAGAGTTTTTATTTTGTGCTCTTTATAAATACAAGGTTAGCACTATAACTTACTTTATTTACAAGTACGTATGTGTATTAAAAACATTCAGACAATATGTGGTGTATAGTTTATTTTTTTAAGTACTGATCAATACTGAGATATAATTTCTTGTTTGTTTTTTTACATAAAAATAAATCATTTGTTAAAAATGTTTTTGTACGTTGATAAGGTTTAGAATTCTCTTTATTTTTTGAACAAAACATGCTGATAAATTAAAACCTCTAGGACTCTTAAAGCCAGAATAAAATTGCTTGCCTTAGCGAAGAGTTCTCGCGACCCCCTTAAAATCCTCTCAGGACTCCCTTGAGTGGTCACGACTCACCATTTGAGAACCACTGATTATTATTATAATAGATTATTAGCCTACTTTCCAAAAAATGGAAAGTAGTCTTATCAGATGTTGCCGATGATTCAATAGGCCTTGCTGGCTTTCCCCTTTTCTTTCCTACTCTGCCCTTTGAATACTTTGTGAATATGTCCTCGATTAGTCTTGTTCTGAAAAGAAGGTGATTTTCGGATTGCTTTTTTTGTAGTAAAGAATGTATGCATTCAATACAGCCATCATTCCACTAAAAAACATGACTAATTGGTTCATTTCGTTTTTCTAACCTCTCACAAATCTCATCCTCATCTTCAGTTTCACTTTCTGAAGTTATCAAATACCCTTCTGAAATCTCACTCCCAAAAGAAGCAATACTTTCATTGTCAGACTCATCAAGGACGAGGTTGAGCACTTTATCATCCACTAAGGACCTACTTGTTGATGCCATGGTCACAGACTGAAGGGGAAAACACTTGGAGAAGAATCTTTACAAAGAGCAAGAGAGACAGATAAGAAAGTGATTACAGTTTTGTGACTCATTAGGTTTGTGGTGATACAGATCACTTATACACCAAGGGAGATAGAAGCCAATAAAGAAGATGCTGCGCCAGACAACTTATGTAGTCCAGCATGCTTGAGGGGTTAAAGGGAAGCTAAAGATCTGGGCTACCACAATAAAAAGTAAAATAATGTCTTTTACACGTATTTCTAGAGAACTGACTGCATGGATTTTAACCAAATATAGTATATTTAATCTTCATATACATAAATAACCAAAATATATATTTCAACTGGGTTGAGTAAACAGGGCTACCACAATATCAAGGTTAGAATTTTTCTGTAACTATGAATTTGGAAGGTATTGGCTGAACGGATTTCAAAGAAATTTTGTTTGTAGGGTTAGTATAGAATGGCAAAATGAGATGAATATGTTTAGAACAGATCAAAAAAGCAGGGCTAGATTTCAAAGCAAATACATTAGTAAGGTAGAGGCGGGTAAGAGTACGCACTTAGTATCTTTTGGGTTGTAAATTTTTTTCTATTATGGATTTTCAAATACTAATGCTGCAGAAGGAAAGACATATTATCTAAGAACCATTTAGGGTAAAAGGAATAATTAAGAATTTAATAGTCTAAATGCAACGTGCATTTCTTTCAAGCTTTGCAAATGCGTACTCATAGGTGCCCTATGCGGGTAAGAGTACACAGAATGTCGGGTAAGAGTACGCAGAATGTCGGGTAAGAGTACGCATCTATTACATTTTTACTTTTATTTTTAATACAAGAAGTAGATATACACCAAAAGTAAATGCAATTTTGATATTTCAGGCAGTACATAGTGTTTGGCACAGTTAAAAAATACTTGCCAACATGCAGAAAAACCTATTTTTAACAATAGTCACGAATAAATTCTCCATTTCCTTCATAGGATGTAGAAAGTTCATGCCACCAGGTACCGCATTCTCCACATTTTACCCAGTCATCATGGTCAAACGATTCATCACATCCTGGGCAAATTGTCACTTCAGAAGTGGTCGGGTTATCGCTAGATTGCGAGAACTATAACTGAAGGTTCCGCTTGACGGAAGGTTTTGGTTTCCTTGTCTTTGCATTTTTCTCCCAATATTTTTCTTACATTCTTTCTTGTCTTTTTTCTGCTCTTTCTCTCGCCCTTTCTAGTTTCTTACGCTGGTCTTCATCCTTTTTAATTTTTTTCTCCAATTCTCCAATAGGGAGATGAAGACAAAATTTCTGATTTTTGCCCCCTTCTAATTGTCTTTTTTTGTCTCTGGCATTTTGGCAAAGGGTAAATAGAAGAAATTGGTATTTTATCACTAGAAGAACTACCTTCTTGTTGAGCTACATCCATTTCCGTGTCTGCCATTTCTACTGATAGTTCTCCGTTTTCCCCATCTTCCATCTCTACGTGTTCCTCATGTCTTTCTACGTCTTGTGATTGTTCATCATCGTCACAAATTGGTATTTCAACATGAGTGGGTTCTGAAGCCAAAAAATCTTCATCTGAGAAAACATCGGGGTTAAACGGATAGATACCGGTTTCAGAGAAAGATTTCTCAGCCTTTGCAGCTGTTGCTACTCTTTTAAACGCAGCATTGAATAGACCAGAAACTTCCATCTGAGTAATGGCCATTGTTGGGTGAGAACACATCCATTTATCAACTTCTTCTGCGTAGAATTTTTTAAAGGGCCCAAAAACTACTTTGTCTAATGGCTGCAACATGTGACTTGCATGAGGCGGTAATGACAAGAGAACAATGTAATTTTTTCTGCAGAACTCTACAGCAGAGAGGGAGCAATGGGACACATGATTGTCAAGAATTAGGACAGGATCATCCCCAGAATGTTTCACATGTTGAACAAAATGCTGCAGCCAATCCAATAAAAGATCGGAATTCATGTAACCAGACTCAGCAATCATACCAAGGGTTCCAGTTGAGGCATTATTAAAAAGTTCCGGTTTATTCCGTTTGCGAGGAAAAATTAAAGTGGGTGGGATGAAATTCCCTGTTGGGCTAACACAAAGAACCGCTGTAATTATTTGTCCTCTCTCTGCTGACTTAATTTTTCGGACTGACTTTTTCCCAATTTTGGCATAAACTTTGGGTGTCTTATCTATAGCAGTGGATACTCCTGTTTCATCCATATTAAACATTCTATAGGGAGGAAACTTGTATTTTTCAAAACAATTCCTTAGATTGTCGAAAAATAGTTTCTCTTGAACTTTGTTAAAACACGTGGCCCTGCCTAAGCTGCATTGTTCTGGAGATCGAAGAGAAAGACTTTGGTTTTTACAAAAATTGTACACCCAGTCCTTCCCTGCTTGCTTTAGCTCATTATTAAAATGATTTCCCAATCCATTTGCAGATGCATATTCATAAGCCACTTTCATTAATGTCTTTCTAGTCATGCCATAAAATCTGGCATCCAAGTCTTGGATGTGTTTTGCTAACTCTGCTTCCATTTCCTCACTAAAGACTTTTTTAAATCGACCAAGCGATGCAGGAACAGTCCCCTGAAATCGTCAAAACAACAAATGTTACAAAATTGATTTTTGTAGATTTTATAGTACCTTTTCATAGAATGAAATAAGACAAAGACTCACCGATTTCAATCTTTTCCGAAGAGTGGTTTCATGGACTCCTATCGTTTTGGCTGCAGCCTTCTGGCTATACCCATCTTTGATGAGTTTTTGAGCTTCATCGAACTGTTTCTGGGTAAACACTTCTATTGGATTTTCTTTGATATTTTCCCATAATTATGAATATCTGAAAGTGCAATTAAATCCACAACATATCAGGTGCATCGTCCATGAATTGTTAATGCTCGAAGAAGCATAATAATATGGAAAAACTGACTATAATTACGATATTAATTATACATAGTGCAGTTTTCGTAGGGCGGGTAAGAGTATGCACACCTCAATTGGATGCATACTCTTACCCTCCACTGATAATGTTGAACATTTCTCAAGCTAGACGACAGCACTTGACTCACTTCACAACCACGACAGTGATATTTCATGCTCGAATAATAGTACTTTGCATTGATATAAAAGTAATTTCATTAAAGCCCTTCGCAGAAACTGGAGGTCTTAACTTCCAAAGTCAGAAAATTACAATGAAAGTACCAAAAAGGGTTTCTTACCTGTCAAAATCATGAAAATTCACGGAGGCACAAACCAGCTTTTCCAATCTACGACTCCACTAATGCCTCATGATCCAGGTATGAAGACTCACTCGCAGTGTTGACAATGGCTGAAAAAAAATGCTGCGTACTCTTACCCTCCTCTACCTTATATGATTATACTACAGTGAATTTGACGAAAAGCATTTCTGTACCATGGGAAACCTGTGTAGACCTTTACTTGTTATATATTAAAATTGTATTGAAAGGAATGTAGGTGCATTAGTTCTTTCCAGAACTACTTGTTTATTATTATCTATTTGTCTGCGGTACTATTTCAGATTGAGACATCTGCATTAATTTGTGGAAATCAAATGTATTCATGAATAATGAAGAAACAAAAATATTGTTCACAATTTAAGAGTATTATTTATTTATTTTTTGGTTATTTATCTGCTTGATTCCCTTTCTGATTTGTTTTTAGGACACATCCTGGCCACTCTTTGTGGTTCCATAATACCACCACCAATAGAGGCATCTTCCAATGAGTTGGAGGTCACCTTCCGATCCTTTCCCAACCAGCACAGTGCAAAAGGGTTCAGTTTGAGTTTCGAAAGCAGCCGCAAGAGTAAGTGGTCGAGCCCATGATTTCCTAATTAATAATTAATTTCCACTCCTCTTTGGATTATTTATGATTGGAATCTCCATCTAGTTGGGAAAATATTGCGAATAAACTGGCAAAAATGGTCATGACAGAGACCAGTCAAATTTGATGTGCGTTAGTGATACAACTGCAGTGTCCGCTGTCAGGGACGTATTCAATGCATTCTCTCCAGCCTATCTATACTTTATCTTTGCTCAGTTAGAAGTATGGGTTGCAGCATTCTATTGGTAGTCAGTTTTAAGATTTCAGCAGAAATAGGGTTGGGAACTCCATTAATTTCATGTGCTTCCTTGCAGCTATCCAAATTTCTCCTGATGAAACTGGAGAGCATCTTGTTAAAGCGATCAAGTTAGGCATGCATATAAAATTTTGAACTTATATATAGTACAGAATTCAATGACTATTTAGCAAGAAAAATAGATGGACAGAAATAATCTTCAATCCACTTTTTTAATGAGACTTATACTCGCATTTTAATATGGTGGAGGAGTAGGATGGCGCTTCGTTAATGGAGTTTTTGAGAGTTTGAATGAGAGGGGAAAGAACTAGTATTTAAAATGTTTAATGAATATGAAAGAAACTTCTGCTTCCTTTGATCACTTTAGTTCTTAAAAAAATATATGTTAGGATATTAAGGCAGATTTTCTGAAATTATATTTAAAATAGTTTTCTTATTACTTTACTTTTGATCGTGTTTTTGATAAATCCTACGTTGAATTCCTTGGTGAGAGAATAACTCTTCTCCAATTTAAAACACCCATAAGAATAGCATTGAAAATGGTGCAGACAGAACCGCATCGGGCATATTTGCCGCCCGGGTGCAAGCAGTTTATGCCGCCTTTCTTTATAAGGCCAAATTTTTTCGATTTTTAAATTACAAGGTGTTAACGTAAGGAAGGCTATAATAAACTAGGGTCTTTGTGCCAATGGTTCCCAACCCAGATTAGTTACAAATTAATATTAATGATTAGTTACAAATATTCCGCATTAACTGTCAATCATTGTTGTCTTTATTGTTCACATCTCTTTCAAAAATTCATATAATTATTATTTGCATTATTTGAATGTGAAAGAAGTTATCCAATTACTTTTTGATATCATCATCTACTTATGTAGCGATAAACGTCAACATAATGACTATATAGGCTTAACATGTTAAATGCGGTAGACATCAATTGACGTCCTGGAGAGTGCTCTTGGCTGGAGGCAGACATCAATTGTCGTCCTTGTTCCCTTCCTTTTCAACAGGAGATGGGAGTGTGTAAGCCCTCTCCAACCTTCTCTTTCTTCCTTCCCAGCCATCAGATAGCATTCAACCTTCCTTGCAAATGTTGCAGTTTCATTTTCAAGCAGATATTTTTTTATGGCGATTTTTGAAATTTGTGCTTTTTTCCTGTTTTGTGCAAGTAGTTGAACTTAAAATTTGTGAAGTAAGTGAATAATTTATATTTAATTCTTCAAGATTTATTAACATTTATTTTAATTATTATTTTAACACAATTAGATGGAAAGTATGTACCTTCTTAAAAAATAATATTTTGGATTTACAAATCAAATGTTTTAGAATTGCCAATTGATTGGTCTTCTTGTTTCTAATTTATTGTGTTTTTCAGATGATTTCAAACCCCCTTTGTTTCGTTTTCAGCAATCAGTTAGTGTCCAACCTATTTTTATTGTATTTTTGTATTACATATTTGTATTTGTATACATTGCACTCCGGTTATCATACTGTCGGTTATACCGCGGATTCGGATATACCGCGGATTTGGATATACTGCGGATTCGGATATACCGCGTGTTCTTCCATTTTCCACGTTTCTTGGAAAGAAAGTCTGATTGAAAATAAGATTGGGTTCTCGGTTATATCGTGGTTGTCTTGTAACGCGAGTCCCAGCTCCTGCCCCTAAATCCGCATTATAATCGGGGAGCGATGTATTATATTTTTGCCAAAAGTTAAATATAATGAAATAATAATGAAGTTTATTGTATTTTTTCCTATTCCGTGATTTATTGATTGACAAATCAGAAAATGTAAAGTAAAAATTAAAGGCATAAAACGAGGGGACTGCTGAACTAGGTAAGTCTGGTAGCGACCGCACACAACCATGGTAATTGCATTACCGGTGGTGGCAGACGTCAATTGACATCCACTTTTATTATTACAAATAAATATATTTATATTATTACCAACTTGGAAAATACTATAAAAAATCTTTCTAGGGACTCATTACAATAGAAAAAAATGAAAAGTGAAATCAGTCACCGGTAAAAGAAACAAATTTTACGGCCGTATTCAACGTTGTAAAAGACCCAAATGTATATGTACTTAAATGCCAATATCACCTCAAAAGTGCAGATTTATTTATAATTTAAAGCATTGGATGCTTTTTCACGGTTTTTTTGATTGGAGGAAAGATGAGAGATATATAATTTTTCTGATCAAATTCTGAAATTTGGACTTTTGTTTTGTCTTAAAAATAACAAAGTACTATCTTTCAGCCATACATTACTTTAAGTTTCAAGTTCGTAACTTAATTTAAAGCAATTTCAAAATGCAATTTTGTGAAACATTTAATCGATTTCAGTGCCTCCTAATGGGGAATAAAATTGAATCATTGAGGTTAAAAATACTTTCCAAAATGCGAATTTCTGAAGTTTTTAACTTTTCCTGTTGGATGTAGTCTATGATCTACCATCATACAAAATTTCATCTTTTTAATACATCTAAAAGTGCCCAAAATGCATGAAAGAAGACATATACAGATACTTGCGAATTATTTTTATGGATGTTCCATCAGCGATAAAGTCACGTTTGCTAAAATTTATTATATCTAAGAAAGGAAAGCTTAAAATGAAAGCTGTATACAAATAAAGTAAACACATTATAATATTTGGTAACGAACTTCAGTTCCATGTAAAGCTGCGTCCTCACCCTCGATTTTTTCCATCTTTCGAAAATCACTGCTGAAATCTACTACAGTAGACTCTCAATTAACAGGGATCAGCTTAACTGGGATGTCAAACCAAGATCACGGGTGATAAGCAGATTGGAAGAATGAAGAGAAGGGGGAATACATAGTAACGAGATAGATACGTAGTTTCTTCTACTATGTGTTAGAGGTCTGCAAGGGCTCGGGCTGGCCCGAAGGCCCGGCCCGACTTTCGGACCGGGCCGGGCCTGAAAATTAATGAATGTTTCGGGCTAGAGCTTCACTTTGGGTTACATTCGGGCTTTTTTCGGGCCTTGACCCAAGTTTTTACTGACCATTACTTCGTCCCTTCATTTCGTCATGGACATACGTTTTAGAGATTTTTACTCTCATCTATCCAGAAATTGTCAGAGCTGGAAGGGCAGAAGTAATTCATTCTGACCATATTCTGAACATAATTTTACCCTCCTGCGACTACTTAGTCATAAATTATTTAAAAAAAAAAACGAAGAAAACCTTCAACCCTAAAGCATGACTTAAAAACCACTTTGACGAATTGAAAAACATAAAACCTTTGCACAGAAATGCAAAGGTCCATAAAAAGAGGAAAGAATGTCCCATTTTGTCTCAAGGCGGTGCACAATGAATGTACATGTTACAACTTTGTCGTAAAATTAGAAGAGTTCCCTACGTCTGTTTGATTTCTCCTTTGATAGGACTCTTTCCCTTTTTTGGAAACTACTTACTCAGTTGCAAAACGGCCATCACACTCTTTGGATGTGCTAAGCAAAGGTTCTACATGATCGTCTTGTTTCTAAGATTTTCTAGTGTGTGCATTTGTGTGAAACGGCCATTATATATCGCCTTCCATATATGAGAATTCGTTTAAAATTTTATACTACAGTTAAAGTTTATATTAAGGTATTAAGGTGTTTTTCTAGCCCTAACAATGAGCGAGAAAGATATAAAGACAAAATTAGAAAGCGGTGAATATATTTTAATTGAAAAGGTGAATGCTGAAAGTGACGTCTGGAAAATATTTCGTGAAGTGTACATCGCTGCAAGAAAGGATAAAGTCGGTGCCTTTCAGTGCATTACATGTAAGTCAGTTTTAAAATACACTTCGGGAATAACTGAGAATTCGCATTTAAATCGCCATCCTTGCAAAAATATCATTGGAACAAGTACTATTACTCAATTTCTTCTTCTCTCATCATTAAGTGTGCCGAAGCGAGTGAAAGATGGGATTACAAAATCGTGTGTTTCCTTATGTTGTAAGGATATTAGACCATTTGATATTGCTACCGGTGTAGGATTCTTAGATTATTCCCAAAAATTGATTGAAATATGTTCGATTCACGGAAATGTTGATGTAAAAGATATACTACCTTATCCTACAACGATTTCGCGCCACACACAAAAAGAAGTGAATGATTTACGTCAAAAACTGGTCAGCAACATTCAATCATTGATTGATTTAAAGTTTTGTAGTGCCTCCACTGATATGTGGACCGATGATTACAAAAAAAATGTTTTATTACTCTGACTGTACACTTTGTTGACAAAGAATGGAATCTTCGTAATAATGTTCTTTTTACATGCGAGTTTTCTGAGGAAAGAAACACTGGCAAAAATATTAGGAAAGATTTGAAAAGGAGACTAACATAATTGGGACTTACGCCGGATAATCTTTCGAAATTAATTTTTGTTACCAATCAGGGAAGTAATATAGTGGCTGCACTTCAGCAATATATTAGGTTAAACTGCAGTTCACATTTAATCAACACTATTTTAAGAAACACTTTCAATAAAGAATTTTTGGAATCGAAATTACCTCATTTTCATCAAATAATAATTGCTGTTAAAGAACTTGTTAGTTACCTAAAAAAGTCTGCTTTGGTAAATCAACTGAAATCTACCATTCACCAAGAATGTGAAACACGATGGTACAGTCGAATTGATATGTTAGAGTCCGTTCATACCAACTATGAAGACATTAATAATCTTTTGATCGAACGTCAGGAAGAGGACAAAATTACAGACATTCAGAAAGATATTCTAATGTCACTGATAAATTTCCTCAAACCATCTAAAGAAGCTTCTTTGAAACTAGAAGGTGATACTTACCCTACCCTCCCTTTAGTTCTTCCAATAAGTATTAGCTTAATTAATCACTTTCAAGTGGATACCACTGACTCCTTATCCGTAGCTACCTTAAAAAATAGATCATCGGAAATTTTGCAAGAGAAATTCGTCTTGCATAATTTACATAGGATAGCTACGTTTTTGTGGCCGAATTTCTGTCAATTGAGGATGATTTAAGAGCAAGAACGAGAGGAAACAGTTTCGTTGGTACGAGAGTTAATAGAAGAGTTTAAGAGAGACGAACAATTGAGAGAGCATCCAAATATCAGTAGTAAAACAGTAAAACTCGAAGTTACTTGCAACAGGAGGGGCATAATTTTCATTTTGGTGAGTAAATAATAAATATAATTAAATTATTATTGATTATTTTTATATAAAATAATTTAAAATAAGAGAAAACTTAAATTTTAAAATAAAAAGTGATGGATAAGAGGGAGGGAAGGAATGAAAGTATGTATGAGTTGAAGAAAGAATGTCACAATTATTATCGAATAATATGTATAGGTTTATTTGGAGGAAATACATAAGTAGATGATATCGGTTATCCATAATCACTTAATGTAATGTTGCATTCTTAGATTATATTATCTAAACGAATTATACTTGCATCATCGGGCTCATGTGGGGCCTATTTCAAACAAAATCGGGCCTAGAACGGGCTCAAAAAATATTAGTCTTTTGGGCTCGGCCAGTATATGAAATTGGCCGGGCCGGGATCGAGCCCCAAATTTTCGACCCGTGCAGACCTCTACTATGTGTGTGTTACAGATACATATTATTACATTGTATGTATTTAACATATAAAAATATCATGCAGATGGCGTGTGAAAAAACAACCTTGCTCTCACCGAGCAGATCATGATATTTTGTTCAACTGTTCACTTTATTTTTGTGCATCGTAGCGGGTGCATGCGTATTTTTGTTCTTGTCAATTTGAAAGTTGAATAACCCTTACGTAATCATGTCGAAACATAAAAGAGTTGTTCTTTCTGTAGAACAGAAACTTAACTTAATTACAAAATCTGAAAAAGGTGTGACGGTGAAGTCATTAATGGACAAATACAATGTTGGCAACCAAACAGTGCGTGATATTGCGAAAAACAAAAATAAGTCGAGTTTGCTGGAGTTTTTATAGTGAAAGTATGTTAAGTCAGAAAACAATGAAAACGTCTACCGACGACGTTCTGGAAAGCAATGGTTTTTTCGTTCAACCAACAGATGGCTGAGGGAATCCCGGTTTCGGATACTGTTTTTGCAATGAAAGCGAAGTATTTTTTCGATGAATTGAAATTAACAGGGGAGTTGAAAGCATCTTCTGGGTGGATGATGAGATTAAAGCAAATACACGGGATTCGTCAGGTTGCTATCCAATGTGAAAATCTTAGTTGTGATGAGCTGGCAGCTGAGGAATTTAAGTCTCATTTTGTCGATAATGAAGGTTTCACATCGGAGAAAATCTATAATGCTGATGAAACTGACTTATATTGGAAGTGTTTACCACAAAAAACTTTAGCTTATGAAAAAGAAACAAGTGCTGCAGGGCAAAAATTTAAAAAACAATGCCTTATCATTTTATGCTGTGCTAATGCTGCTGGGTCTCATTTTTTGAAACCGTGTGTTACTGGGTCTGCAAAAAAAACCTCGAGCTCTCTCAGAAGTTTAAGTTTTATCTAATTTACCCATCGATTACTATAACAACAAGTCAGCCTGGATGGACAGAGAAATTTTTATGGACTGTTATAACACAAAATTCGTTCCAGCAGGGCGTCAACACTTAGAATCTCTTGATCTGCCACAAAAAGCTGTTTTACTCTTAGGAAATGTCACTAATCACCCGAATGAAGACTTTTTAAATTCGAAGATGGAAATGTATTTGTTAAGTATTTACCTCCGAATGTGACAGCTTTGATCCAGCCTATGTATCAAGGAGTGATACAAAATATGAAAACAATTTATCAAAGAAATTTACTGCTTAAGTTCATAAAGGATTTGGTTATGATTTACTGTTGTTTTGAAAAAAACTAACAGTGTTGGACGCTGTTTATGAAATTGGTGCTGCTTGGAAATCTGTAAAAAGCTCTACTTTAAAAAATCATGACGCTCCCATGTTTGTTTTAGAGGGAGGTAGTCCATATCGCTTGCTTCTCAGTTTTTCCGCATTCTTGATTTGTGTGAAAATTTTCCATAGAAGAAAGTTTTAAAATTAACAAAGATATAATTTAAGCAACTTACCTATGATGTATTAAAGCAAACTAAAAATCGGTAAACCGCCCTCAAACTTCTAAGCGCCCTTGATTCTCGATGCCCTGATGCATTGCTTCAAAATTTGGCGCACCTTTTAGAGGCGGTCGCATCACACAATTATTTTCTAAAAACTCGCTCTTTCTCCGAAACAGCCTGCAAACTGTTGCCGCCATTGGGCCAGTAAATTCTTTTTGGATGTGTACGAAGAAAATAATCTGATTAATAAGTAAAAATGATAAATGATTTTTTAATACCAAGTATCACTAAAGTGTGTGTTCAAATGTACGAGATGGAAAAGGAAAAAATTAAGAAATATTATTGCCTGTTTGTAAGTGGTGCTCCTCATATGTTGCCACTCGGGTGCGATGCATCCCTTGCACCCATAGTCCAGTGCTGCTCTGGGTGCAGGTCTAAATCTAAAATTACTTTTTTAAATTATTTAAAATTAAGAGACAAAGTCGGGGCATGCATTGTACTGTGGAAGAAAGTATGAAGTTTATTTTTCTTAAAGACAAAATTCAAATCCATGCTGAATTTGTGTAAAAATTTGATTTTAATCATGAAATTATGAAATTTTTTCAGTCTTCAACAATGAAAAATATTAACTACCATAGCAATGACTCCAATGTCTTTAATGAGAACTAATTTTCCATACTTCAAAAGCACTGATTTAATGTTTATATTTGATTTCAGCTAACGACGTATACATATGATGGCGTGATAATTTTAAATTAATTTTTTATCTGGATACGTATTAAAGGAATGTATGATGCCGCCATAATCCTAACACACAAAATATCCTAATTTTTACATAAATTTTAGTGTAACATATAGGCTATTGTCTTAATGATGATTATGATTATTGCTGAAAATGGGCGATCTGAGCCATGAAACTTGAAATTCGAAAACGAGGACGTGAGCCAATTGCCAGAGAATTTAGAAATTCCGGATAGATGCCTTAAATTCATGAAAATTATTATCTTATTTTAATGGGCTCTGTGTAGTTCAAATGATGTCGCGTTAGTTTATTTATGAGTTTAGATCTTGGTGCATGGTGACTTTTTAGCGCTTGCAGAATGCAAGCACCGTAAACTCAGTAATATATACAAGCATGCCTCGCTTAGTGCATGAGGCATTCTGTGACATCTCTGTGCTATCAGAATTTGCGCTAAAAGAACAGTTTTTAACATAGTACTTAACCCAGTTGATTTTTAATTTTCAGAAATTTTACTATTTTTATCTTGCAACTTATATAATAGGACATTTTTATATATTAATTTAGAGTCAAGAAAACGAAGTACCATATTTATTCGTGTAATACCTGCACTTTTTTCCCCAACAAGTTCCCATCAAAAAAGGGGGTGTGGACATTACACGATATTTACCCCTTCATATTTTGAGGGTAGGCCACCCACGAAACGTCTACTAACACTGTGCCTGGCGTGAGATGAGTGTTTTCTTTGGTAGACGCAATATGCCGTGCATTTTATTTCCTCGATTTATAACCAAGGTAGTTTTTTAATGCATAGAATAATATAATAAGCACGATAGGTATTTATCAGGTATTTTTTAAAATTATTTGCCAGCTGTCAGTAAAAAACCTAAATCACGTAAATTTCTATGTAAATAGAAGTGCCATTCATTCTCATAGAAAAGGTGATGTAAGAGAAATAAACAACTGAATTGTATATATTTTTCATTTAAAACAAATGAATTCTGTTAGACTGCCTTCAATTCGTGACATGCTCAAATCACATTTTACCATGAGCGAATTGTTTCGGTTCCTTTTACGTTATGTAATCCTAAAAGAATATATGTACATACTTTTATTACTCTGTATAAAAACAAAGAACATAATCTTGCGATGGAAATGTGTCACTAAATACTTGTAGGAATTGTTCGTTTGTGCTTTCTGAAAGCTACAAGTGATACATTTTATCCACAGAAACGTTTCTATGTAACTGGTCGCAGTGCGTCTAGTGACTGGTTTATTTTTGGTATTGTGTGATCTGAGGTATTTGATATGGGGTTTTATTTTGAGCATGAGCCGTTTACCTTTATTTATGTAAAATTTGCTCTTTTTCTAGGTGAATAATGGCTGAGTTAGCATAATTTCGCAAAATTAGCGAAAATTACTAATTTTCAATTAAATAACTTGAGAATGTGCAGCGGCTCAAAATTGAAAATTTCTGTGAGAGGAGCTAGACTCCAAAATAGGTTATTGAGTTGTCTCCATGTAATATAATGCCAATGATCATGTTCCTAAAATTCTTCATGATTTCAAAGATCATTGATGATGATTGGCCTATGCAAAAGTAAACAAAAATGGAATACGAGTGATATTACAATTCAGTGGCGACGCCGCAGCTTCAGACACATAACTATAGCATAGGTACCAACAGCAAAATAACATCAGAATAACAAATGACTAACAATAGCTAAAGTTAAAGTTGTCATGAACCTAATCTAACTCAATCTTAAGCAAAAACCCATCCAAAGTGAACCCAACCTTGCACATCTCAACAGTAATGTTAAGAACTTTAAAACTTCCAATGTTAATGTCACTGCAAAAGACTGTGAAATTGCAGAAAACCAATGTAAAAAACATAATAAAAGTGAACGAGTGAAATGGAAATAAAATTAATAAACTTATAAATAACAACAACTTGTCTTTAATTGGAGTGGAATGACTATCTCTGAACAGAGAGTGAAGTACAAATGAAGATAAGTGAGAAAAATGCTGGGACCATAGCATTTAGGAGAATTATTTTAAAAATTTTCAAAAATTAAAATTTTAGTCCCAAAATGCCAACCGCACTATATCAAAAATGTGCTAAAAGAACATGCGCTAAACGAGGCATACGTGTATATCTCATTATACAGGTTTTTCATAAAGTTTTTGTGCATTTATAAACTTTATTAACCTGGGTTGTATTTATGATAAAAAGAAGCTGTAAAATGCATCTGAAAGATTATATATTCTAGTTTTAGCATATGTAACCTTGTGTTTGTTAAGATTCAACATACAACCAACATTTCGGATACTAAGCATAAACTGATTTGGAGTTCCATGGAAACATTCTCCAGTTGTGTTCCAGTTATGGCATTAATTGTAGACTACAGTTTAAACATATCCCCATAGGAAATAGTTTAACGAGGACAAATTGGCTGAGCAAGCTGGCCAAGCAATTGGGCTATCTCTGCCTGTCTTGGAAGACATCATTTAAAAACGGTCGAACATTACAAGCAAAGTGGCAAGGTGCTCCATCTTGCTGAAAAAGGTGTTGTCTACGAGTCCTAATTGTCTCAGTTTGGGAATATAATAATTCTGTAGCTTTGCCAGATAACTTTCACCATTAACTACCGCTCCTTCAAAAAGAAAGCCAATTACACATGTTTTTCCTAGGGTGCACCAGACATTGACTTTAGGGGAGTCTCGTTTATGCTGCCAGATTTCTTGAGATTTCTCTGTCTCCCAAATATGGCAATTATGGCGGTTGACTTTACCACTAATGTGAAACGTTGCTTTATCACTATACATTAGACTGTGAAGAAAGGAGTCTTTTCCAACTTTTTCAATAAATTGGTGACAGAAAGTTAATCACACATGGTAGTCCTCTTCCCGCAGCATTTGATGCACTTGAATCTTATAAGGCTGCCGTTGCAATTTCACTCTGAGAATTTTGTGCACCGTTATTTTAGGAATATCTAGTTCCAGAAATGCCCATTTTAGTGATTTTCATAGGCTTCGCATAAAAGCTTCCTCTACAGATGTCACAGACTCTTCATCTAAGCCCGGCCTTCCACTTCGCAGTCTGTCATTCACGGAACCAGTCTCTCTGAATTTCTTTATCCAGTTCGAAATTGAATTTCTGTGCGGTGCTACCTTCTCGTAATGTGTAGTAAATCTTCTAATCACTGATATTCACTTCAAATCTGCTAGCCAGAGCACACAATTAACCTTCTCATCTATCGAAGCCATTTACTGTAGGGTGAATGACCCAGAAAAAAAAACCAAAAACCAAATTTAAAACAAGCATATAAATTACTTTTTGTTCATACAAAACTCGAGTAATAATTATTCAAATGCATTTTACAGATTGTTTTATTCTAAATACAACCCAAGTTATCAAAGTTTGAAAATGCAATAGGACTTTATGAACACCCTATATATAGAGGTTTCTTACAGAGGATATAATAACATATATATAGGAGGATACTAATGTCCAACCCAAACTACAAGAGCTAGAGAGCTGAAAGTTTCAGGGTTTGTAGAGGTCATGGAGAAACCTCCAGAATAAATGGGAGCTCTTACCTAAGTGACATGGGTTTGACTCCAGAAATTCTAAAAATTGCATTTTTTCCATAATAAAAGCATTGCACCATTTTTGTAAATTAATATCAGGCACTTGCCGATAAGCTAGAAAAATGAAATTTTGAGCGTTGCTAGATGGCCGCAATACCTATTAGGAATTAGTATCATTTTTGCTTGCAGTGTTGTGGGTTCGACCCCAAATACCTTGGAAAATCTCCCATAAGTTAGCATTGGAAAAAGTTATTCCTGTGTGTAGACCACTCTAAGAGGAATAGGGAGCTGAAATTTTGCATGATTATAGGATTTGGTCACAACCAACCAGGAAAATAAAAAATTTCAAAATTGTTAATTTTTAGGGGTTGTTTTTACTCCATTTGTTGATTAAAGTTTAATAATTTTATCTCAGTAACTATAAGTCATAGGTATGAGCTTTTGCAATTATTTTGTAGCAAATTCTACCCTCTGTTTGAATAAAGTTTTTAATCTATACCTATCAGATCATATAAGGGAAAACAAATAGAATTTCCGATTGCTATAGGTATTTTTAACAATTATTTTGCATTACCAATTTTTATCTCGAAAACTATTAATTGTAGGTACATGAAAATTTGGACTTTATTGTAACAAAGGTCTTCTACCCGAATAAAATTTTAAATCTATATCTTACTGATCATAGAAGGATGATTAGCCATTTAAACATGCCAAGGTTGCTAAATGTGGTGGTGGGGAGATCTCGACCAATTGGGTTGGTGCATGCTCCTCTTCCTCTCTACCTTCCCCTTCATCAATCCTCAGTCACTTCCACCAAGTCGCTACCACAGTTTTTCGCATTGCATATTTCAATGCGAAATTTGAGGGTGCTTCCGTTATTCTATAACTGTGTTATAATGGTGATGATAAAAAGTGTGTTATTTATTGTTGTGTTGTTACTTGTTGTTGTGTTATTAGTTGTCCTTGATTCAGAGGTGCAAACTTATGTATTAAAAATATATATAACAAGTAAAGGTATAAAAATGAGTTTTTATAACCAACTTTTATATGGCTAATACTTTATAATGAATAAACTTTATAATACAATTATGATAACTTTTCAGCTTGAATAACTGTAAAAATTTTCCCAAGTGTCTACCTACCAGCTGTTGAGTGGTGTGGGGGTCTCTCTATTGAATCTTTTTACAGTTGAGAGAATGACAGACAGAAGTAGATAACTCAGTGGCAAACATAAGAATGTTTGGTATATAAGTAGTAAGAATTTTGATAGTATCCTTTGTTTCATTAATGGAAATACCATCTTATCCGTTCATATTGCTTAAAATCAACGAAAATATACTGCTAGTTCAGAGTAATTTAGCTTTAGATACTAGTAGGAGTGAAATTGTTGAATATTTCATATTTTAGTCACCTAACTTAAATGACAATAATAATAAATTGTTCTTTTCCTAACATCACATCAACCATCCATATAAAACACTGTATAAATATAGTTATCTGAAGAATTGCTAAGTTACAACACAACACATTAAAATGTTTCATTTAAATTTGTTCAAATTAACATCCTTTACAACAGTATTACCTATCTTAAATAGTGAATAAAGACAAAAAGTATTTAAGATAAATAAAAACTTACTATCAATAACAAATACGATAAGTAAAAACTTACAATTATTAGCAGAAATATCCCTTCAAAAAATGTAGGAATGCTCGTATCAATACCAATTAAAATAAAGAGACTTCTATTAAAAGATTGCAGCATTGACAATGACAATAGTTTGTTTTATCTCATTGCTATGATGAATGCTTGTCTATCTTCCCATGTGAATTCAAATACACATTTATCGCAGCACAAAGGTAAGGATCTGGTGGCCGAGGTGACTAAATCACTCGTCTTACGCAATGGTGAGGTGGTTCGAACCCCGCAAGCAGCTTTGGATTTTTTTCAGATTACACTGGGTCCAAAACATATATATATATATATATTAATTTAAGGAAAAGAAAAGGTAGTGATGAGGGTGGCAACAAGGTGTTGAGGGAAGCCCAGCGGACACTTACCAAGTTGATAGGCTGCTGGGGGCGTCGAAAAGACACGTAAAACACACGAAAACAAAAAACACGCAAGCTTATCGGGCCTATGCCCGATAAGCTTGCATGTTTTTTGTGTTTTTTTGTGTTCATGTGTTGTACGTGTCTCTTCGACCCCCCAGCAGCCTGCCAACTTGGTCCCCAACTTGGTAAGTGTCCGCTGGGCTTCCTTCAACACCTTGTTGCCACTCTCATCACTACCTTTTGTTTTCCTTAAGTTAATATATATACCATTCTTTTTTCTCCTTATTTATCTATATCTTTACGTTTCTCTCCTGTCGTCTTTTTCTCTTATCTTTCTCATCTACCATGGAACTGACCCGTCTTCATTATCATCTCCGCAGACCCTCAACTGCTGGATTGAATTCCTCAACTCCTGCCTTGCACTTGGACTCACCCCCAAATGCCTCACAATCAGAATTCCTCTTTCAGGCCTTCCTCCCCCTAACCGTGCTTCCATAGCCCTCACGTATCACCTCGCCTCTATCCACATTATCCGTTCCACCATACACCATTATATTATTATTATTATATTATAAATCTCACGTTCTTTATCTTCGTCATTCTTCGCAATCCATATCCAACCTTCACGCTGCTTTCCTTCAAGCAGTTAATGATATCACCGCACATCGCAACAGACTTCTCCGTAAACTCTCTCTGCTTTGCGTCCGGCACCTCAAACTTGGTCTTCCCCTTCCGTTCATAACAGCTGGCGAGGTCAACAAACCACCTCCTTCCCCGCCACTCATCGGTCAAACTCCCTGTCTTGCGGACCTCCTGGGATTCCCAACGCCACCATCACTTTATATTCTGAAAAAGACCCACACTTTCCTAACCCGCAAACCTTTGAAGCGCTCCTATTTTTCCCACACTCCTGCCACCACCTCTTCATCTTGCCAACCAGATGAAGTCTTGAACCTTGCCTCCCACATACTTACCCCTGCCGAGAATGAACTCCTATCACGCGGCCCTTTCTTTTGTCCCAACACCAAATTTGATCATTTTCACCTTTGACCGCACACTACGTCTAAAAACCAACCCTTCCAAAGAAGACTCTCTCACCTCTGCCAACCATAAACTCCCTCCCAGCCTTCCACCTACTTTTTCCATCTTCAAACCTCCTTCCCAATACATTCCACCCACCCTTCCTTCCCTACAACCGGTCGAACAATACCTCAATTATATTAATCGGTTGGCTCCCTTGGTGCTTTTCATATAGAGTAGGCTAATGCCAGCTCTGGGATTCCCTCCTCCCTTGTGTGTGTTCGGTGTGTAAGGAGTAATGGCTATATTTATCCAAGAGGTGGATTAGCCAGAAATTCCACACAAACAATCTCTTGAATCGAAACATTCAACGTTGATCTCACGTAATTATATTTTGAGGCACATTGATTAGATGAAGTTCTGGTTTTCTGACTTCCTCAGCATGCGGTGCTCAGCTGGATGGAGCGCCTTCTGGAGTCATTGAGAGTCCTGGCTATCCCAACCATGTACCCCACAACCAAATGTGCATGTGGTTAATAACAGTGCCACCAGGAAGGCGCATTCGAGTAGAGTTCATTGACCTGGACATCGGAGGGAACCGTATTTCCTGCACTCAGAAGGTTTCTGTGAGTATGGCATTCCATTTGAGCAATTAGTAAATCCTGTTACATCTGCTAAGGGAAGGTTTTGAATGCCTTTGATTGGACTAATTGATGACCTGACTTGAATGATATTGATCTGTGTATGAATATGACGAAATGCCAGCTGAAATCCATAAGTGAACAAACAATAAATTGCAAGCTAAGCATCTGACATAAACAGGGTTTATGGAAATTCCTGGATCATTTTCAGAGGGAGGCTCAAAATGGGGCACTTAGCCCAGTCCTCTGTTACTAGTTACACCACTAAAAGATGCAATTTCCAAAGCCTGTTGTTTAACCTAAAGTTGGACATTGGATAAAAATTAGCATATACAGGGCCCGCATGATATCTTTAAGGACCCCTATTCAAATATGATTTTGCCTCTCCCCCCTTTCTTTTCTCCAAGGTGTTTCAACCATGGCTGTCACGTTACCTGGTCTTGTGAGATTGTAGCGACAGGTGACACTATCTAGAATTGACACTATTCTGTATGAATTTGTTAATATGTTTATTTCTGTGAGATGGAATTTTCTTTAAATGCTTCTGGTGGTGAGTTTTTGCCCTATGGCCTTTGTTTCAACTTTTAATATTATGTGACTTGAAGTTAATACTGAAAGAGCTTTGTGAAATATTAAATTAACTAGTGTAATTGCCTTTCAAAATAATGATCGTTTTTTAATCATGTCTATCTGCAGTAGTATTTCTTTGGTAAAACCTGTCATTAACAGAAAACAGAGATAATAAATTGACATGAAATATGGTGTTAATAGAACACTATTCATCTTATGACTCTTATTTTATGAAGGAAACCACTAACCTAATAAATACTTTCCAGCTAGATACTGAACGCGCGAAGAAGTAGCTGAATATTATCGATACTTCTTCAATGAAAGGCCAAGCAAAGCTGAGCAAGGATATTTTAACCCTCTGCCATTCAAAACATCCCTGAACATCCAAATCTGAATCTTTCCCTAACACTTAAAACATTTCAGAATGTCTGAAGCTGGCTGCTTCCAGTTTTTTCCATGATACATCACTCATTACTATTGGAAAATGTAAAAATTGATGTTAAATTACTACCTCTCTTAACAGCAGAGAATTTAGTTTGTGTTAATCAGATACTAATTTTCATATTCACATCTGACTCCTTATCGAAGCCCACTTATCTGTATTTATGTGTATAAATATACTGCGCCAGTTATCAATGACAGTAAGTTATGGTCCAAGCAAAATTTGGGCCCCATCTTTTGGGAGCTATATGTGTAGCATGCTCTGCATGCATATCCCATCAAGCTGGTCCTGAGCATAGACAATATTCATATTGTGAAAAATGAAACTATGATTTTCTGTAATCAATTAGGCCTTGTCTTCATATTTTATTAACATATGATGCATTAAAAATGAATTTCAGTAGAGAAGATAATGGCTTCAATTTGACATATTATTTCTTCATTAAGATACACTTAACATTTTATATATGCTCTCTGTGAGAATAGATTGGCAAAACGTATAAATTCTAGCAGTATTTATATCATTTGTATTTATACCAGTGGATCCCAACCTGGGTGCTGCAGCTCACTGGGCACCACAGTTGATTTTTAGGGGTGCCACAAAAAATAAGTTTATTAAATAAGTCAATTTACAAGTAACTAGGGCAATCATTTTTATGCATTCTTTTCCAGCTAAGCCATAGTAGCGGAGTGCCTTATGGACACATTGCCTCTGTTTGTTCGTCTGTCTGCATCTCTGAAATTATTGGGCAGATTTTAATTAAATGAAGTAATAGTGATCCTCATGAAAATTTATTAGCAAATTATGATTTTCAACTGCATCCATCAAATAGAATTTCCACTTTATCATAGGTAGTCTGTCCGTAGACAGGTCCGTGATTATTCTTGGTTAAACCTGGTTCTCCAAATACTCCTATTTTCCGCTGTCCTCTTCATATCTTGATAACCCTCTTTCCCTTTCAAATCGTCTATCAGCTGAAACCTTTTTCTACCTCTTTCCCTTTTCCCATTAGTTTTCCTTCTAACACATCTTTAATATTGTTCTGTAATCTTTACACTGCATTGCCTTTGGCTTCTTCTTTAGAGGGATCATTGTTACTTCTAGGAAATCTCGAGGCCACTCTCCCATGTCGTAAATCTTATTAATTAATTTCGTGATCGCTTTTAGTCCTTTTGATCCTATGACTTTAAGTATCTCAGCCGGTATGCCATCGCTGCCCATGCCTTTCCCCTTCTTTAGTTCCACTATCGCTTCTTCTACTTCGCTCTCCATAATACTTGGTCCTAAGTTGTCTTCTTCAATGTTTTCCTCATCTTCCAGTTCTATTTTTGCTGCTCCTGCCTGTTTGCTGTATAATTCCTTAATGTATTCTTCCCATACCTGTGCTACATCCTTTGTTTCTGAGACTATCTTCCCATCTGTATTCATAATTCCCATACCATTAATTCCATTAGATTTCTTATCTTCTAACTCGAGTGCTCTAGCATACATCATATCATACCATCCTAACTTCTCCATTTGTTCTATTTCATCACATTTTCCTTTTATCCAATTTTCTCTAGCTTTATCTGTTACCCTTCTCAACTCATTGTTAATAGGCCTATAGTTGGTTCTACCTTCTTCACTGTTAACGTTTTTCCATTTTCATCTCTCATTCATTTTCTCCAGCATTTCCTTCGTGATCCATGGTTTTCTGATTTTCTTCTTTTGTTTTCCAATCTCTTTATCCAAGGTATCCTTGATACTGGTTTTAATTTCATCCCATTCTATATCAACGGTCTTCGGTTTGTTTTCCAGCTTTCTTAGGTTATCTTCCAACTTCATGCTGACTACATCCTGCCTTTCTTTCAGTTTTTCTAGGTCCCAGGTCTGTCTTTCTCTTCTCGTTTTTCTTATTTGTTTGAGCTTTGTACTCACGTCAAGTATTAGAAGGCTGTGATCTGAATCAATGTCCGCTCCTTGAAATGCCTTGGCGTACTTTATGCTGTTCCTGAATCTTTGTTTTACAAGGATGTAATCTATTTGGCATCTCATTCTATCTCCTAGGCTTTTCCATGTGTATAACCTTCGTTTATGGCTTTTGAACCACGTATTAGTCACTACAAGGTCATTATTGATGCAGAATTCTACGAGTTTCTCCCCTCCTCGATTTCTCTTCCCAAGTCCGTATTGCCCGACAACATTTTCTTCCTGTCCTTCTTCGACTATGCTGTTCCAATCTCCCATTATTATGCAGTTTACCTTTCCTCTTCTGTCTTCTTCGTAAATTTCATTAATTTGCTCATAAATCTCATCGATTTCTTCATCTTCATGAGCTTACGTTGGCATATCTACCTGGATTATCAGCATGTCCACTGGGACTGCTTTTAGCTTTATTGCCATCAGTCTATCATTCGTTGCTAATATCTTTGTCACGCTTTTCATCATATCTTTCCTAAGTACCAGAGCTACTCCCCTTTCCCCACTATTTCCTTCAGAATAAACTACCGTGAATTCTTCCAAGTCGAACTGTCCTTCTCCCTCCCATCTAGTTTCACTTAGTCCTATGTCAACTCTATTTTTTCTCATTTCTTCTTTCAAGTTCTCTAGCTTTCCTGCTTTTCTCATAGCTTTTAAGTTCCAAGTCCCTATTCGTAAATTACTTTCGACAAATGTTTTCCTCAAGGCAGTCCCCACCCGGAGATCCAATTGGGAGACTATTTTACCTCCAGATTGTTTTACCTCGAGAGAACTCATATTGTCCAACCATATAATCATTACTAGGGATTGTAATGTGGTAGTTTCCCTCTTGCTTTCCACATCGCAGTATTGTAGCCGTTCAAATCGTCCTGATCACGCCTACAGCTGTATTGGATATAGACCCAACCAACATCATTTGTTTTCGACTCTATACCATACTGACAGTACTGCTGCCTACTGCCAGGCACTGATGATAGTTTTTTTTTAATAAAACCTCCATTCGAGGGGTTTGAACCCCCGAACTTTGCAATGGAAAGCCAACACGCTAACCACTACACCATCAATGCATTTTTTCCCACTTTATATAAGTGCTTAAATAAAGTTATACTCATATCTCATTAAATAGCATCTGTCAAGCAACAATTTAATACAATATTTTTCTCTCCCTAGGTCTTATATGATCTTTAAGGTAACGATTTAAAATTTTATTTGGATAGAGAACAATATTTACCACAAAAAACTCTGCAAGACCACGTAATTATTACTTCTAGTTTCAGGGATAAAAATTCAAGAAATTCTCAAGCATAACATCACTTATTTTGTTTACATCAATCAAAACGATGATTCCATTATAGTACGTTTCAAAGAAGATACAAGAGAAAGCTTTCAAGAGTGTGACCTTGAGGGAAACAATAAGAATGAAGGGTTGGAACCTCAGCAAATGAAAACTCAGGTCTCATCCATGCAAATATTGCGTTGTGTGTGCTGTGTTGCCAATTGTTTATGCCGCTGAAGTTCACGAATTCTCTTTGCCTCATGAGCTCACAGTAAGGTGCATTCCAGTGTAGTAGATACAGAAATGCCGAATTAGAGTTCTTTGGCCCCCAACTCCTAGCAGCAGAGACATATGAATGGTCCTGAGTATGAATGAAATGTCAGTCATAAAGTCATTTTTAATGCAGAATAGTTACCAACAATCAAAGACCCATATTTTTCTCTCCCAAGCTCTTATATATTATCTACTATTTGGGGTATCCTGGCTTTAATAATCCAAGAGGTTGATTAGCCATAAATACAAACCAACAACAACAACAGCAGGAGTATTAGGGTGTTCCAAAAAAACCGTAGTTTGAAAGTTTGAGGTCCCTATATTAGTGCCAATGGTGGAAAAACATTCCCCCTTAAAATTTGGGCCCTGGCAAAAAATATTTAGGGGTTGCACAGAGGCGTTAAATATTTAACATTTGCAAAATATTTTAAGAAAATGCTAAACTTCTCGAAAACAATGTTTGATGGGGTGTTCAAAATGTGCTCAGTTTCAAAAACTTCCATATAGCTCGATTAGACTTATCTTCTGGTGCAAAGTTGATGCAGGAAGGAAATATAGACAAAAACTGAGCATAGGTTTCAGAAATGTATTATGAAAGCAGCGGCGGACTGACCCCTGGTGTCCACCACTTCCCATGCAACAGGCACTTACTTTTAGTTGACTCTGGATGAATGAATCACACGTCCCATGTCATTCGCCATGGACTGGAACAATGCAGTATCCATTACTCTGGACTGGTACTTAGACTTGTCTATATTGGGCCACGCTTTACTAAATCATTGAAAAAGGGGCACATCTGGACTCATTGATTCTCCCATAGTGCGCAGAAACACTCCCGTCAAGCAAATTTCACTGATATGATGGCGACAAGGTAGAAGGATGAGCTCTCTCTCCAACTTCTTCTCAAGAATCATGCGAGCCGCTTTCTTATTCCCTAAAATATATAAAGAAGACAGAAAATACACCTTGTCACGCATATGAGATTTATGCCTGCTACATTTTCCGATTTTGATAGTCAACTCACCAGTATTGCTAGCAGTTGTGTCGCAACAAAACCTGATGAAACTCTTAGCAAGATTCCACTCATTGAGTATTTTTTCCACGGCCGTAGCCTGAGTTCTCCGGCAGGGCCAGAACACCAAGCAGTTGTTCCTTTCCTTCGCCCATCACAAGGATGGCTAAGCGATCAATCTTTTCTCTTCCACTCAAATCTGGCAATAGTTTGCCGTCAAAATGAACAATCATAGGTCCTTTACAGTCAAATTTTTTTATCTCGGCTGCTGTTGAGCCTTTAAGCTGTTGTCGGGCCCTATGTACTGAGGATTTGCTCTAAACTAATCCTTTCACATCGATTCCCAGAACACCAAGCAGTTGTTCCTTTCCTTCGCCCATCACAAGGATGGCTAAGCGATCAATCTTTTCTCTTCCACTCAAATCTGGCAATAGTTTGCCGTCAAAATGAACAATCATAGGTCCTTTACAGTCAAATTTTTTTATCTCAGCTGCTGTTGAGCCTTTAAGCTGTTGTCGGGCCCTATGTACTGAGGATTTGCTCTAAACTAATCCTTTCACATCGATTCCTAGATTCTTAGCGTTAGCAGCAACAGTAAAAAGTCCCTTCCTAATCGAGGTGTTCATCCTGTCTAAAGCACACACTGTTTCTTTCAAAACAACTTTCCGTAACTTCCTATCCTTCTTACTTTTGGTTTAAGGGGGCTGGTAACAATCTTCTTCCTCTCGGCTTTCTGCACCTGTATTTTCAACCCCGATTTCCTCATCCTCAGACTGCTCTAATTCTACCTTCACCTGTGCTTCCTCTATTTCCTTCCGTTGCTTTTCTTGCCTCTCATTTTCTAGCAACTTCCTCTTTGCAATCCTCCCCTCTTTAACAGCTAATACGCAATCGGTTTGCATCATGCAGCTGCGACGTCCTTGCTCCCTCTGTGCAAGTAATAAGGCCTTGTCTTCCTCATCCCATATTATGTTCATTGCATCTTGGTGGGCTATATCCTAAATGGTACTCTCTATCTGTTCCTTGAATTCCTTTTCACCATTAATCTGCTTCTCAGTATTCCGTTTGGAGCTCTTCTTCAAACTGAGCCATTGTTTGTGAAATTTTATAATTTTGGACACAGAGTGTTTGTCCTGCTGCATAGGTATCCTAGCCCTTTGCCAGAATTTTTCCACTTCACGTATAGTTTCCAAAGCACTTTCAGGGATAGTTTTCCTCTCCATATTATCTTAAAAAAGAAGTACCTTAAAACTTGTGCCTTGCTGGGCAGCTTATAGCCAGTAATTGTTCTTGTCTTGGACCCGATGAGATAGATTCCATCACAACTCCCTTTCTTGGATGGCATTCTCTAAAGCTCTAACATCACAACACTAACATTTAAAATTGCTCCGCATGAAACAAGAACTAACAGGTTAATAATCTGAATGCTCACGTCAATGGGAGAGCGGGCGGCAGGGGTCGAGCTAGTTAGGACAAGTCATTACAAGTCAGTCAGGGAAAGGCGAGCGGAGGGGAGGAAGGGCGAGTGCCATGTCCCATGTGGTGAGAGGGAGGGGTGAGGGCACTCCAATAAAAGGCAGCGGTCTCATGGGGTGATGCATTGTTGTTTCAGTGTTCCCGACTCGCTCCACACATGTACCAGCAGCAACCTCCGCCCATGGGGCCTCGAGAATACTCGCATCAGCTGCTGAGCTGCATGTTTGAACATAGAACACCATTATGTGAACCCTAAATGATTGCTGACAGGGGCGCGCTTTCGCACAGATGCTGTCACAGGCACATCGTAATTTTTCAGGGGGTAGGAACAAAAATTAGTGTGAGACGGTCAGAAGTATAGGGTCAAAAGGAAAGTTTGCACCGATTTGGACCAAAATGTTCCAAGTGTTCAACTGATCAGCAGTGTCCGTATTCTATCAGGGGGTGCTTCTGGTTGCATTTAAATGTGTTTCCGATGGTTGGTATGCTCCAAAACACTGTTTTCAGGAAGTTTAGCATTTTCTTAAAAAATGGTCCAAATGTTAAATATTTAACGTCTCTGCGTGACAACTAAATATTTTTTGCCAGGGCCCAAATTTTAAGGGGGAATATTTTTCCATCATTGGCACTAATATAGGGACCTCAAACTTTCAAACTTTGGTTTTTTTTTGGGACATCCTACTGGAGTATCAAGCATTGCCCAGGACCATTTTAAGCCACTTCCAAGTGCATAAAATACTAGAAATATACTTCAATCATTGCTTAAGTTTTATCTATCAGCATTGCTTCAGAAGCATAATGTTTTGCAATTGAATCTGTTGCAAAGTGCACTTGGACTCCTTCTCCAGTAGAACTTTTTTTTCTTTCTTCTAAATTTTAATTTATTGATTACACTTAAAAAACAATATTCAAATACATTTTATTATTTTCTAAACATACGAAATTATTCTGACATAAATTACAATTTTTTCAATGATAGATGGAAAACTGCATATATTGAATTAACCAGCCACCTCAAATTATTTTATCACTGTATAGCCTATGTTACTCACAGGGTAAAATTATATACCTATGCAAAGTGTCATGATGATATCTTGTGGATTTGTATAGCCGACAAACAAACAGTATTTCAGATTTATAGATAAAGATGTGGTACAGACTACAAAGTTATTCGAATAGAGGACAACATTTAGCAGAAAATATTCCACGGGATCACACAATTACAAGTTTGGGTTTTGGAGATAAAAATTCGAGAAAATCCCAACTGGAGGAAGTGCAATATATCCTCTCTGAAAATAGCACCACTAATGAATGTTTATTTCTTAACAGCCTTGGTAGATGAGAGGCTAGTGCATCTGGCTTCCAATGCTAGGGTTGCGGATTTGAGTTCCACCTTAAGAATGGTCCTTGTTATTGTTATATACAGGTTTCCCTCTCTTTATGTAGGGGTTGCATTCCAGGAAAGTGGTGCATAAAGTGAATTTGCATAAACAACATATATTCATATATTCATACATGTAAAAGATAGGGATACATTCAACAAGCTATCCGAACTCCCCTCCAAGATGCTCTTCTTTCACTCCATAATGACTTCTTATGTGCTAAATACAAAATTATGACAATGAGCACTATAAAATATACTCACCAATAAAAGGAAGCAGAGAAGCACAAATGGTGGCTATTGTGGGTGACATAATAGTGGCGGTTTAAAGTGCGGGAGGATTGTCTTGGCCCAACACAAGTTTCGCAGGCAAGTAGAAATCCAGTGCCGAATTATCCAATGGCAGAAATAGAGATGAGGTGGAGGAGGTGATTTGAACGGGCTTTGGTATGAAGGTGGAAGGCACATTAGGATCAATGGTGGAAGTGGAAGGGCCAGCGGGGGAAGAGGCAGTGTGGGTTGCAGAGCATGGATGTAAGAACTGGAGCATGGTATACTGGTTGAACATAGTTTTTGCGCATACACTGCATTGTGTGGCACAAGAAGATGGTCCAAACTGCACTTGAAAAGAAGACTTCTCTCCAAACTAGGGTTCATATCCACTGCCATTTGAGCAAGATTCTCAGCATAAGTGAAGAATTCATTTAACTTCCTTGATGTAATGTCCTTCACTTCTATAGCAAGTTCCAATTCTTTCTCTTCTTCTTCTTCATCGACACTAATGATAGACCTCAAGTCGTTGATCCTCTCCATGCAAATTCAGTATCTCCATAACATCATCTTCCCCTATATCTGCAAAATCTTATCCTCCCAACTTCTGCCAAAGTTTGATGGCATCTTGAACCAAGTGTGGAACTTCAGGAAAGACTTCAAAGTCGAAATAATTCACTGATCAAGAGGCTGGAGAAGAGATGTCATATTTGGTGGGAGAGATAAGACTGACACATTAGGGCCGATGGTAGTGAGATGTTTTGGGTGGCCAGGTGCATTATCATGGATGAGCAATATCTTGAAGGTAAGATTCTCCATTCTACACTATTGTTCTGCATCTACGATGAAATGGTCCTAGATAATGTCTGTCACCCAAGCCTTCTTGTTGGCTGCCCAATGCACCAGCAACATATTCCTGCTCACATCCTTTAACCCTTAACTATGCGCACCCTGGCATGCAGTACTACATTTTAGCCAAAATGTGCATAATTTTCAGAAATTAACTCAAAATGCCCCCACTCATCTATATACCCTATCAGTAAGACATCAACCATCCATGGAGAATGTTTCACTTCTCTGATTCTTTCTACATCTGTATTGCAAGAATTTATTGTGAACTCCGCTGTCTATCCAGAATGCAGTACTGCATGCGCGTAATTATGTCAGTGAAACAATCGTATTTTTTGCAATATAAAAGATGAAATTGGCATTTTTATGCAATGTTTTATGGAATATGCATGTGATTTCTAGAAGAAAGGCCAAATGTTTTTCGAGTTGGGAAATTGTTTCAATCAAAGCACAACATCAAAAGAGAGGATGCGGCATCTGATTGTGAGACATGCAATGAATATTTGTTGACAACAAATGACTCATGCGGCTCATCCCACCAAAACAAAACTGAATTAGATTAACAAACATTCACTTTACGCATTTCAACCGCCAGGTTAATCATGTATAAAGCCATGATGCTTTGAATCCACATGGAGTTGACCTATGCAAAAAACTTTCACTTCATCCCTCATTGGACCTTCTGGATCTTGTATTGTCAAAATATTGTGTTAACTATACTTATATATAAAAATAAACATTCCCTTTTACTAGCTCTATTTATTGTATAAATCAACAAAATCCTACACTGGTACTCAGTGCCGCTCGCACATAATAAAGTCTTGAAATGAGACACATGCAGTTAAAGATTAAAGCATGTGGGCTATGCGACTGATATACCAACAGTGGCTTGCATTACCACATAAAAGAATCATCAACCTGTACTTTGCTAAAACCAGGTGCACATTTTTCATCCCTGATAATGTACAGTAAACTCTCGATAATCCAGCAACCCTCGCGACCAGAGTAGTACTGGAATAACAAGATTGCCAGATCAGCGAGAGGCTATATTTATAGTGTATGTTCAAGGAGAAAACATAGGCATATTAACCAAAACGGTCGAGCTTGAGGAATACATTTCATTTGCCACCCTCAAATTCTACGTAAATTATTTATAAATAACAAAAAATGACCATGAACATTTAAATTAAGTGCATGTGTTAAATGTGTGAGGGAATTACATGCTCCATACAGACACATACGTACATATATATTTACGTGCTATATCATAGGTTTCATTCCCAGGTTCATCATTTATTAGGTACTTATCTGAATTTTCCAACCATAGCGAAATTAAATAATTATAAAATCATCTTCAGGAGGCCTCTGTAGAAATAGCAAAAGCGGAGAAATAATGCTATAATAACATAAGATACATGCTTTGTTACTCTTTCATAGTACTTTTCGAATAACATTAAATTCGTTCATTCAAATATTTCGTATGCTTTTAAGTTCGTCTGTGTTTTGTCTCTCTTGATCTTCCTTCAGGCAGACTTAGCTAACTCCTTGCGGTAGCTTAACTCACAGTCATAGAATTAACGTTAATTCTATGTGGGAATAGGCATCTGCATAAACTCATTTGTTTTGTGAAGGAACAAGCAGTTTTGATAGTGCGTTGTCGAAAACAACCAGGCTCTGTGGTTTTCATTTGAAAGTGGTTATTGGAGACAGCTGTCATTCTTCATGAACTAGAAATAATTAACAAAGTTAACATAAATATTGGTCAGCCCCTATTAATTAAAGTTCACAGTTCCAAAGTTTCCCAAAACCGACACGTAATTCAACCTTCTCGGCAAAAGAAACCTCTTTCTTTAATTTACATTACCATTTCCAGCGAAATAAATTCAGTTACCCATTTTTGTTTACAATACCACTGTGTCGTCATCATTTAACAGAATTTGTTTACTTAAACTTCTAAACACAAATTGCAAATAACAACTTATCACAAACATCATGGGTGTCGTCGACACCACAGGAAACACAAACAAAAAATAAAATAAAATACAAAAATATATAAAATAAAAATACAAAATAAGAAATAAGAACAAAATTGGGTGGATAATACCAATCAAACATTACACTTTTTGTGAATGCTCCTTATTGTAATAAATCTAATTCCCCTCATCGTGACTACTGATACACTTTATATACAATTTCTCTTGCTTGTTTGTGCAAAACCTTGCGTTTACTTCCTTCACTCTTCATTTTAGAATACCACAAGACAGTATTATTTAAATCTCAATCGTAAAACATGCAAATAAACACGAAAATCACACTGCAAATGTACGAACTGCACCCCAACAGCTGCTGTAACTGACTGACGCTGATTGGCCAAGTGAAGGAGTCCGAGAAACCACGTGATATTCTTGACCTGTGCATCCAGTTGACATCCGCCTTCATTTGTGCTCCCTGCTATAGTCCTCTATGCTGTGGTTCTCAATGATTAGTTAAACATAAATACAAATTTTAATTAATTAGTTTAATTTTTCCATTACGTAAAAGAAATTTACATGGCCTGTGTGCTTCAAACTTGGTTCAATGCCCTCAATTCTCATCCAACGCGACAGTATTTCCATCTTGCTGCAAAATTCGGAACTTCACGATCTCATTACAAAAAAGTGCCATAATAACGAGAGTGCCGGATCAATGGGTGCCAGATTATTGAGAGTTTACTGTAGTTACATGAAGGCATCCTCTTCACTGGCATTGAAAACTTGCTTTGGGCTGTACCCTTCAGCTGCTACAATGTGTTGCATTGCCTTGGAAAATGTGGCAGTAGCAGCATGATCTGCACTTGCAGCTTCATCACTACTTTAATGCTGTGCAAATTTTGACGAATGAATTTATCAAACCATCCTTTACTTGCAGAGAATGATTCTTCAGCACCACCCTGCTCCTGCTGTACATCTTATACAGCTGCACTGCCTTAGCCCTTATAGCAGTCAACAAAAGATTTATCGTTCTGGTTTTGGTCTACTATCCAAATCCCTAACATACTATTTTTCCACAATAGGGTTTCGCACCTTTGTGGTTTTCTTTGCAGATAAGGGAGTAAAGTGCAAAATGGAACTCTGTAGTTTCTCAGCATTCTTTTTGATGAAGTGAATGGTAGACTCACTGAGGTTGTAGACTCGACCAATGGAAGCAGATCCTTCCTCAGTATCAGCATGTTTTAAAATTTTGAGTTTTTGCTGCAGCATCAATGTGGTCCTCTTCCTCTTCATTTCATGCTCATTGTCAGTGTGAGGCGCAGCTAAAAAACAATTCTTTCAATGGTAGAAGTGGAAAATGCATTACAAAGATATGAAGAAGTACTAATGCACAGCACAATGAACAAAGGGACTAACTGGTAATTCCTACCTGGAGGAACTCTCAGAAGATATCTGAGGTGTCATTTGTGATGAAGAAGCAACTGACTAATAAGAGAAAATAATCCAAGGGTCCACTAAATCCGCTCCCCCACTTTGCATTTCGAGGGACTTGTACTTTATGACAGAGTCGTTCATATGAGTTTATTGACCCAAACCAAACACCATATGTGGTCTTAAGAAAAATGCTCAATAGACAAACCTTATCAAGTGTGCTCAACAGTATCACACGAAATCTCCCTCTCATCTCCACTCCTCTCATCTCCAATACTGTAGTACTAATATGCGCAGCATAAGAGACAATGAGAGACTGAATGGTTGCCTTGTGGTGTAGTGAAGAACTTTCTTGCATTTCTATTGCACTGGCTGCATAAGTACATAAGAACAAATCAAAAATGCATAACAAGAAATTTGGGTAGCAATAAGTTTGTCGCATAATAGTGAATTCGCATAAAGCGAACCCGCATAAAGAGAGAAACTGGTATTGTTTATTTATCGGCTGTAATGGCCCTTGTGCTGTAAGCCAAATGTTTATAAATAAATAAATAAATTACCATGTCAACCCTAAATAAGTAAATTCTGATTAGAAGCATTTTGAATTAAAATTTATTATATTCGTCCATTAAAAATGATATTTTCTTTATGGCATGACAGAATTGATTCAGGAGTAGGGTTGCCACCTCTACCGGAATTCCAGGAGTCTCTCAGAATTAACCCACCTTAGATACATATCTCCTGGAATCTGGTAGAACTTGTCTGGAATCCCAAAATCTTCATAATTATGTAATTTTCAGTTTTACCAGTCATTTCACCTTATATTGAGATTTTGGTAAAATCATTTTCTTTGATTCCAGTGAAGTGATATTTAATGTATAAATATACTCTTTTTATAGGAAAATGTTGGTTTGTATAAAAGTTGTCATTGGACAAAATAAAATCATTATTAATTCCCAAAATTACAGCTTATGCCTATTTGTACAGGATCTTTAGATCATATTATCCCATTAATTTTTAACAGTATCATTAACAAATTTCTATTACTCTAATTAACATTTTTGTAACTGATGAACAAATAAAACGAAAACTTCGCATTTTTTGCAGCTTTTAATACATCACTATGACCTGGGTTTCAATGTGATACATCATCTTTCAGTAAAGATGATGAATCACATCAAAATCATGAACAGTTCCACACGGTTATACCTACCAACGTGAATTTTATTTGTTTTTGTAACTGATAAGTTGTGTTTACCTTTAATTTGCAGTTTCACGACCATAAATTCTCAGCCCTCATTAAATATTTTTGTGGGCAAGATAGACCTGAAGTTGTGGAATCATCTTCTAATACTATGCTTGTGTATTTCTGGCTGAAATATTCTTCAAATCATAGAGGCTTTAAGGCATTATATTCATCTGACCTACCAACAAGTAAGTTTGTGACTGACAGACTTGTTTTTAAAGTTAATTCAAATTCAAATTTATTGGCCCAGGGATCATACATTCAGATGATATAGGACAATATACAGTAAGGTAACACTAAAAGTAAGTACAAAAATGCAAACAAAAAAAATAATACAAAATTAGCTTTAATTCATTAGAGATTTTAATTAAACATGGCTGTAATTATACTATACTATGTTCAGTTTTCATTTTATTATTCATAAGCAGGAATCATTTTTTAAACATTTATGTCCAGATATTCCTGACATGTTCAAACTTGATTTGGGGATCTGTAAAATATACCTACTCAATATGCATTCATCTGAGTTATTTATTTTTTCTTAGGATAATCTTGTATGCTGTTATGTATTCTTTGTATGTGGTAGTTTTATTATGTGAAATCCATATTTTGATGTGATTTTTATCTTTTATTATCCATACAACATTAAATCTTAATGTTTCTAGTTTTTCAAGATAAAATAATTTTTTAATATTAACCCTTCTTCTACTACAATGGTATGCAGTCTGCAGTATCCCCAGTGCAGGATCAGTTCCAGCTTACTGGTTCCCTTTTTCTATACACAGCTTGAACTACTATTAATATAGTTTACGTACGTGGAGTCACGGATTTTGCTGAAACTTGGTAGGTACGTAGCGCTAGACGCCAGGATCACAACCAACCTTTTGGGCATATATGATCAGATGCTTTTATGCAAATTGCGTTTAAAGTTTGCAATTTTGCGACGCACACGATAAAGTCACGACGGCACAGTTCTTCATCGTAATCCGTAGCATAGTGCTAGGGAGCTGGGCTAGCGTTTTCAAGGTCTGGAGTTCGCTGCAAGTTTCGGTCGCTTTTTTTCCTCGCTTATTTTATTATTCCTGTTTTATCATTATATATCGACGAGTCGTCGATATATAATGATATTCAAAACCATAACAGCATATTTGTTTCAGATCAGATCGACGGGTGAGCCATAACAACAAATTAAGCTCTTTAAGTAGTGATGATATTGAACGGAATTGGATTCTACTCTTTCTCGTCCAAAGCAATTAATTTTATTAGTGATTTTCGTCATTGCTGAAAAGCAGTATTATCTTTGTGATGTCCGTCCATCTGTATGCATATATCAGGGAAGAATCGACGTAGCCAATTTCAACCAAATTTGGTACATAGAATGCAGACATAAATTAATGACCAAAATGGCATGTTTGGGCCGAATGGACTAATCAGGGGTGGCACAATTGTAAAGTTAAATATTTCGGTATTTATGAATTTGTAAGGAATTAGCTTAACCGATTGAAAAGAAATATTGTTTGAAAGAGGCATGCAACATAATATAACAAAATAAATATTTTTTGTATAGATATAGAAAACAGGGCTACCATAATGCAAAGAATAAATAAATTTCTTTTTACGCGTATATGTGTTGAATTGACCGCTTCAATTTTAACCAAATTTAACACTTACAATACAGACATATATAAAAAAACCATATTAGCATATTTAAAAAGAATCAGCTAAACATGGGTGCCATGGTTACAAATTAAACTCTTTCAGTAATTAAGGATTTGGAAGGAATTAGCTGAACAGATTTCAATTAAATTTCGTATATAAGATTTGTACAAAATACCATAATGAAATCAAGATATATAAAGGGAAGCTAAAGAGCAGGGCTACCACAATAAAAGTAAAATAATATTTCTTTTACATGTATTTCTAGAGAACTAACTGCATGGATTTTAACCAAATATGGTATATTTAATCTTCATATAAATAAATAACCAAAATATTATGACCTGAAGAGTCAATTCCAACCATAAACAAACCAAGGATTTAGCGAGAAGAACCAAGCGCCAAATACATGTTTCGATAGCCAAGCTCTCATCATCAGTAGCTCTGGAAAAGAGTGGGGTTTGTTGGGTAGCGTGAGAGAATATGAACCGATGACCATTGGCGAGAAAGTGAAGGTGGGAGGGAGGGGGAGGAGAGGAAGGGAGAATTGTTAGACCGTAAAGGGAGGAGTAAGGTACGGGGCCGCGATCGATATTCATAACGGTTTGTTTGAATGTGTTAATAAAGAGACTCTCAAAGGCATCTAATTGGTTTTCTTCGCATATTGTTTTTAACAGTGTTAGATTCTGTATAGTGATGGGGTGATTGTTTTCTTGTATATGGGTGGCTACACTCGAATTTTTTATGCTGTTGTGTCTGAAGTGTGCTAAGTGCTCTTTGAAGCGTGTTTCTAAATTACGTTTTGTCTGTCCTATGTATATCTTATCACATGTCCCGCAAGCAATCTTGTAAATTCCTGATTTTTGTAAAGCCGGTATTGTGTCTTTTGGGTTATTAAGAAGGTTGGCGAGTTTATTGTTGTTGACATGAACAAAATATTATATTTCAACCAGGTTGACTAAACACGGATACCAAAATATCAAGGTAAGGTTTTTTATGTAACAATGAATTTGGAAGGTATTGGCTAAACGGATATCAAAGAACTTTCGTTTGTATGTTATGATATGTTGTAAAAATCTTATATATGAAATTTAATTGAAATCCATTCAGCCAATTCCTTCCAAATCCTTAATAACAGAAAGACTTTAATTTGTAATTGTGGCACCCCTATTTGGCTGATTTGGTTTAAATATGCTAATGTAGTTTCCTATATATGTGTATATTACAAATATTAAATTTGGTTGAAACTGATGCGGTCAGTTCAAGACAAATACGTGTAAAAGATTTTTTTTTATTCCTTGTATTGGCCAGCCCTGCTCTCTACATCTATACAAAAAATTTTGATTTTGTTATTTGAAGTTGCATGCCTTTTTAATACAAAATTTCATTCAAATCGGTTAAGCCTATTCATTCCAAATTCCCAAAATGTTTACCTTTGCAATTGTGGCACTCATGCTTAGTTGATTTGGTCTAAACATGCCATTTTCATTAATTTATGTGAGTATTTTATGTATTAAATTTGGCTGAAATCAGTTTGGCCAATTCTTTCCAAAAGCATAATTACCTAAAAGATTTATTTTGCTATTGTGGCACCCTTGCTTGGTCGATCCGGACCAAATATGTAATTTTGGTCATGTACTTACGTGAAAATTCTAGGTACCAAATTTGGTTGAAATTGGTTCTGCCAGTTTTCCTGATATATGCGTACAGACTGACGGATGGACATCATGAACATAATAGTGCTTTACAGGAATGACGAAAAGCACTAAATATGGGGGAGGGAAAGTGAAAGGCAATCGATGGGTGTGACAAACAAGGTTAAATTTTATAATTTAAATTAAATAAAATAAAATATTAAATTTTAAACATATAGAAAAATATTACTTTACTTCTGGAAGTGCTACAACTTTAAAATTTGGCTCAAATGTGTAGCATTAGTACGCCATAATGGACAAAGTGTAAATTGTTTAAAATTACAACATTTGAGGATTGTTTTAAACTATTATTTTTACATGTGGGATAAACGAAAATCGCTGCGGAGGTGAAATCTTTAGAATTGAAATAATATTTGTAATGATGAAATGTCTCTCTGAAAAATGAATGTTTTTTGAAAGTGAAATGAAATGCTTGCAGTATGCAAGCACCAACTACTAGTATGTTATATCCTCTTCTGTAAGAGTCGTCGATATATAATGATAACAGGAGGATACTAATGTTTAGGCCCTTCCAGATGAGCTGGAGATTCGAAATTTTTTTCATAGGTAGGATTTTGTGTAAACCCGACTAGAAAAAATGAAAATCTTGAAAAAGTGCAACAATGCGGCCGCTAAAAATTCGCAATTGTTTAAACAAATTTTCGAGGATTATGTATTTCCGCATGTGCTACGGAGTTGAAATTTTTTTTATAAGTAGAATTCTAAAAAAAACAAAATAGGGATTATACAAATTTTGATATTTTAATATGTTTGGCAGTTAAAAATTTGTAAAATTTAAACAAATAGATAACTGTTTATGTACTACGGGATGAACTAGGAAGCTGAATTTTTCAAATTATTTACAGTATAGTATATTTGCACAAATAAACTTTTCAATTTTACCACATATGAATTGCGGCGGCTGTTAAAAATTATTTAAATTTAAACCATTAGAAAAATATTATTTCACTTCTAGAAGAGCAACAATTTTAAAATCTGGCGGAAATGTGTAGCATTAGAACCTTATAATGATGAAAGTGTAAAATTTTTAAAATTGCAACATTTGGGGATTTTTTTAAACTATTATTTTTACATGTGGGAAATACGAAAATCGTTGCGGATGTGAAATCTTTAGAAATAAAAACATACTTTAATGATGAAATATCTGTCTGAGAAATGAATGCTTTTTCAAGGTGAGATGATATGCTTGCAGAATGCAAGCACCAACTACTAGTATGTTATATGTTAGATGTTATATCCTCCTCTGTAAGAGTCGTCGATATATAATGATAACAGGAGGATACTAATGTTTAGGCACTTCCAGATGTGCTGGAGATTTGGAATTTTTTTCTTAGGTAGGATTTTTTGCAAAACCGACTAAAAAAAACGAAAATCATGATAAAGTGCAACAATGCGGCCGCTAAAAATTCGCAATTGTTTAAACAAATTTTCAGCGTTTATGTATTTCCGCATGTGCTACGGAGTTGAAATTTTTTTTGTAAGTAGAATTCTTAAAAAAACGAAATAGGGATTATACAAATTTTGATATGTTAATTTGTTTGGCAATTAAAAATTCTTAAATTTAAACAAATAGATAACTGTTTAGGTAGTACGGGATGATATAGGAAGTTGAAATTTTCAAACTATTTACAGAGTAGTGAATTTGCACATATATACATTTCAATTTTACCATACATGAATTGCGGCGGCCGTTAAAAATTATTTAAATTTTAACAATTATAAAAATATTCTTTTACTTCTAGAAGTGATACAACTTTAAAATTTGGCAAAAATGTGTAGCATTAGTACCCCATAATGAGGATAGTGTAAAATATTTAAAATTGCAACATTTGAAGATTGTTTTAAACTATTATTTTTACATGTGGGAAAAACGAAAATCGCTGCGGAGGTGAAATCTTTAGAATTAAAAGACTATTTGTAATGATGAAATGTCTGTCTGAAAAATGAATGTTTTTTTCAATGTGAGGTGAAATGCTTGCAGTATGCAAGCACCAACTACTAGTATTTATATACTATAATTATTAAATATCGTTGAAAGTTATGTGAAAAGTTCAACACAAATATGTTTAAAGATTTTTATTATTCCTTGTATATGCAGTCATAAATTTTATATCTATAAAATACGTCTTGATTTCATTTTAATATGTTGCACACATCCTTCATAGAAAATTTCTTTGGCATCAGTTTGACCAGTCCCTAAATAAATTCATGAAAACCGAAAAAAAATAATTTGCAGTCATGGCATCCCTGCTGCTTTGATGCGGTCATAATATAACACTTCATGTAGAAGATTATATTTAACAAATTTAGTTGAAACTGGTTGGGCTAATCTATTCTGGAATCGTGAAAACCAATGTTTCAAGTTGCAATATACACTTTTGCTGGATAGTTTAGGCACAAAATCCCAAACACGTAATGTATTTATGTTAAGATTCTATATACCAAATTTCCTTGAAATCGATTCAGCTTATTCTTCCCATTACATTAAAAATTCATTAACGATGGCGGCGGTAAACCATACCTTGTGATGGAATGGCAGTGGCAAAATGGCTGTGGCGAACCGGCGGTGGCAGCAACAGGAGATGTCAAGCTCACACCACTGCTTGTTTATCATTCAGAAACCTTTTTTGCCTTGAGGAATGTAACTAAAGCATCTTTGCCACTAAGTTTAATGTCAAATAGGCTTGGGTTACTTTAGAAATTTTCAAAGGATGGTTCTACAAACACATTGTCCCTGAAGTATAGCTTTATCGTACAAAGAAGGGGATTCCTTTAAAATGTTGCTAGTGTTGGACAATGCTCCTGGACATCCACTTCATTTAAATGAATTTCACCCTTATGTTAAAGTTGTGTTCCTTCCTCCCAACACAACTTCCATATTACAGCCGATGGATCAAGGTGTAATAGGCTCATTTAAAGCCCTCTACATTCATAAGACCTTCTTTCTGGCAGTGAAATCCACTGAACAGGACCACTTTAAAACTCGGAAGGAATTCTGGAAGGATTTTAATATTTATGCTTCAGTCATCAACATTGAACACTTTTGGCATGAGGTAAAGAATGCAACAATGAATTCTGCCTTGAAAAACTGCATTCACCATTTGTCAAGGATTTTACTGGGTTTGAGGAGTGCCTGAAAAAACCACTCATAGTATCAGAGAAAGGGGAAAGAAGTTAGAGATACAATTGGAGGAAGATGATGTTACTAATCTGCTGGATGCTCATGGTGAGAATCTATCTTATAAGGACCTAATATAGCTTGAGAGTGAGAAGCAGAGGGATGCAGATGAAGAATCTTCAGAGGATTGGCCTGAGACTCCAGAAGAGAAACAATTCACCACCAAATTAATGGCAGAGGACTTCCAGAAAATTGATGAAGCACTTCAGCTCTTTGAAAGACAGGATCCAAACATTGCTAGATTTGCATTTCTCTAGAGGCATATCAGATGTTTTGGCATGCTACAAGGAGATTTATCATGAGAAAAAAGGCAACCTGAATTCTTTGATGTCCTATTTCACAAAAATTAAAGAAGAGGAAACAATGCCATCCACCTCTGTTTCCTCATCCACCTCTGCTGCCCCATCCATCTCTGTTGCTGAAGAAGTTCCTGTTGTAACAGATGACTCTGATAATCTCATGACAGTAGGTGACTATGAAGAAGAGTCCTCTGAAAAGGCTTCTGTCCACTCTTCATCAAATTAAAATCATTCATATATCAAAGATAGTAAATTGTAAGTAAAAGACATGAACAATACTAGAAGGTTTTTTTAACTGTAATTAACTTTTTCTAATTTCCACAGAGTATTTAAAACAACAATTAAAAATACCTTCTAGTATTGTTCGTGTTTTTTGATTATGGAATTCCACAACTCTTGGCCTCATCCATTAAATTTAAATTGTAAGTAATTTTTACACTTCATTTTTATTTTATTTAGTTTTTCTAATTTATTAGCAAGACGTATTAATTTTTACTTAATGTGGATGTCTAATGTGCTCTTTAAAAGCTAAACTACATAGTTTTTAGGTATTCCTCTATACTGAGGATAGAATCATCCAAAAAAACACATTGGTACACGAAATGGATGGAACACAGGAAAGAAATGGTCGAAAACAGCTAATAGAAAGACAAAACAGAGAAAGATGGGATTGTATTGTATAGGCTCTATCACTAGCCTTTGTTTACTTCTCGTAGACATATGAAAAATTATCCAAGGTTTGAGGCCGAAAAATTTGAAAGAGCTGAACTGAAATACGTGTTGTTTACTTGGACGGTCTTCCCCTCCCTGAGCGTTTGATGTTGGAGTATTTTGCCTGAGCCTGTTATACACCACGGGTGTCTCTTCCAAATCTCCTGATTCATACTACATCTGTAAGTGGCATTTAAAATAAGCGGTTCCAAATCCTCCAGTTCAGCAGCAAGCATATAAGGGGTTAAATATACTTTGAATAAAAATACGCTGCAATCGGTGGAAAAGTAAGGAAACAAGTTTGTCAATAGATGGCAGAAGTGCTTAGAATAAATTTCAGGAAGATTGAGTGTTCTTGATCACAGCAATGACCATAAAAAGTCCAAATTGTGTATAACCGATTGCAGCAGTGAAAGGATTAATTCATTCATTTCCATGACATTTGCTTGCTTACATTTCCAGCCTAAGGGCTTTTCTAATCTTGATGTTTTATTTTTCCCCTTTGTGTACTTTATTTTTCAAGACTAGATAAAGTCATATATGTACTTCTAAAAGGTTATATACTTATGGCTCAGGACATTTACTACCTTATTTCTTATTTTTTGTGCTTTTTGGCATAGGTATTAAATGAAATATGTATTCTAATGTTAATACCTTTTCAAAAATAAAATAATTATTCACCACCTCAAGAAAAACAATAAAACTCAGACAGTAGACTCTACCTGGTGATATTTATGTGGTTATGTAAGAGCCAGAGCCAGTTTGGAAAATCATGGAGCCTGGTGCAAAGTATGTGCACAGGATCTCTTATAATTAAAAAACATTTTAATAGCAAATTTTAATAAATAAATCAACTATTCTCTCACTATGACAGTGTTAAATATTTTTCCTGATTTTAATGCATATATTTTACATGTGTAATACATATATTCAGAGATAGCAGAGCCTCATGCAATACCAACATCATCAAGCCTGTCCTGGTACACTTTATACAATTCTAATTTCTGAGTTTCAAGATATATTTTTTATTGTATTTTACAAAATTAGTCATTTAATAGATAAATGTTTTATTAAATAAAGCACCATTTTCTCTTGCTATGCCAGTGCTCAATATTTTTTCCAAATTTGTTTTAAAAATGTATGTACTTTATAAGTACAACAAATATTTTTAGAGAGCTCTCTGTAAGTTTAAACTTGATTTAGGAACCCATCACCAGATGTATTATGTGCCCACCTGACAGCATCGTGACCTATCTCATTACATTTTAGCAGTTGTGCTACAAAATGTTAAGCCTTTCATACTGCACCAGTTAGCAACTTTGATAACGATTTTGTGTTATATTGTTATTACAAGATAATCTTCCTTGTTTCCATAAACTCTCCTATTTAAAAAGAATCTTTGATTGATTTAGGTTGCCTTAAATGTCAGCTAGCAAAAAAATTCCAAATTTCCATACGCTTTGTATTTCACATGCATAAATTACAGGGCATTTAATTAAGTGTTAACATTTATGCTAACAATAATTATGTAATTTCAAAACTAAAGTGTTGAATTATTTTTACTTTCTTGATAGGAGATATGGCTCAAGTGTGAGATTTCTCCCTCTATCCCTAATCAATTGGCATTTTGATCTCAAGAAGTTGTTACATTTTCATTGTTGACCCAGAAAATGTTTAACATATATTCATGCTATAGAATATTTGAAATGCTTTTTGTGGTCAAAAGTGGTGCAGCAAGCACTGATTTTCTGAATTAGCAATAGCAAAATCTCTGTAATGTTTGCATTCCATATTTTGAGAGAATTTTCTGGGAAAATGGGTATTATATGGTAATTTAAAATTTCATCTAGCTTATACAAAGTATAAGAAGCATATGGAAGTCTTTAGTCATATACCAGAATCTCAATCTCTTTGAGGAAATACCAACTAATAATACTTATCCTAATTATGTTGTTTACATTAATTCTTAAACTAGAGCTTTACCTCACTTTGGAAATTTTGCCTTTGTTATTTTTGTTTTCTGTTTGAAAGTATAAAAGCTATAATACATAATTTTAGTAATAAAGTGATATGTGCTTGAGTATTGCATTATAATATTTTATTTATATTTATTTTATCACATTATAATATTTTCATTTGCAATAGTTTGTGAAGGAGATTTGAACTCTGCTTCTGGTGTCATCACATCACCAAGAGTAGCCAACCTCACCACGTTCTACTGTGAATGGGAGCGTAGACAGGAGTCTACCTCAAATTTTACTCTTGCTCTGACCTTGCTTGAGTCACAAATAGGCCAAACCCCAATCAGTACATGTCGCTACTCACCAACAGCAGTCGTCATTACAACTGGTAATACTTCTCAAATTTTATTTTGTTCAGAATTTAATGTGATTATTTGCCACTGCCTAGATTTTTAGAGCAATTTATGGAATAAAATCATTTTAGAAAATCTATTATAATATTGACATGTTATTTTTCTGTAAATATTTATCTTGTCCTCATACTTTCATCATAAGATAGGTATGTAAAATTATTATTTCACTTATTTGAATTTTTGGTAATTTCAACAGGTGATGGCATTCTCCTGAATGAATTTTGTGGGAATTTCACAACACAACAAATTGTGGTCAATCCTTACCAATCAACGAAGGTAGTGGTATGTATTACTATTCATATACGATCTTGAGGAATATATTGGGAATTAAATGTATATTATTACTATAATAAAAGCTTAGATGTGTGTTTGTGTGTGTGTATGCGAATATTATTCCGATTCATAAATCAGGTTCCAAATCGGACGTTACGAATTACCGACCAATTTCTTTACTTCCTATTCTTTCTTCAATTTGTGAAAAAATTATTTTAAACCAACTCTTTTATTTTACTTCTCCGCACTTATCCACCAAACAACATGGCTTTGTTCCGGGCCGCTCTTGCTTGTCAAATCTAGCTGTTTTCCAAAAGCACTCCGTGGAAGCCTTAGAAAATAATTCACAACTAGATTCAATATTCCTTGATTTCTCTAAGGCTTTTGATTCTTTGAATCACAACCATCTACTTCATAAGCCTAGCCACTGCTTCAACTTGCATGGAAATTTCCTTCTGCTATTACGTAGTTTTTTAAATAACAGATATCAGCGAGTCATTCTTTCAGGCCATACTTCAAATTGGTCAATTGTTCCTTCAGGTGTTCCTCAGGGCAGTGTTCTTGCCCCCTTTTTGTTTAACCTTTTTATTGATGACTTATCATCTCAATTACGTCCCTCTCAAGCCGAAATACTTATGTATGCAGATGACTGCAAAATATTTAGGCAAATTCACTCCGCTGAAGACAGTTTAATACTTCAACAGGCACTCAACATCATAACCAACTGGTGTTCTGATTCTTCTCTTCGATTAAACCCAAACAAATCCACCATAATGACCATAACTCTTCGTAAAAATCCTCTAGAATTTAACTACACAATTGACTCTATTTTATTACCCAGAACCATTCTTCAGAAGGATCTAGGGGTATTAATTGATAATAAGTTAAACTTCACAGCACACATAACTGCAACAAAACGCAAAGCTTTGTCCCTACTATGAATATTATACAGATTTACGGACATAAAGGATGCAGCTTCCCTTAAATTATACTTTTCCACATTAGTCTTCCCAGTTGTGAATTATGCTTCCCCTATTTGGTCTATGGCTGCAGCCTCTAATCTTTCTTCTCTTGATTGTGTACTAAATTTCTTTGTTAGAATAGTTAAATATCGTATACCCTCTCTCCGGACTTCCTCTAAGGAAGCCATCCTAACGGCCTTGTCCCTAGACCAATTTTCGGTATCTCGACAAAAATCTGACCTCTCCTTATGTTATAACATTTTAAACTCTAATATAGACAGTCCAGAACTCTTGGCCTCTTTCGGTTTACGAGTACCCTCTAGAACAACACGCTCTATGGATTTACTCCACATTCCAACCACAAGGTTATCTATTGTTAGGCGCTCTCTTTTTTTCCGTCTTCCTACCATATTTAATTATCTACCTTCCCACATAGATCCGTTTAGCCTTTCCTGTAAATCATTTATCAAAGGTTCTAGAGCTCATTTACCTCATTCTCTCCTCTGATTTCTTTGTGCTCTATCCGCAGTGTTATTTTCCCTTTTCTCTTTTGTGTTGTATTCTTATTATTATTCTCTGTATTTTTCCTGTCTTTTATTCGCTTTTATTTATACTCATGATGTTATATATTTCACTCTAAAATGGCTAATGCTGTATGTGAAATTTTTAATTAAATAAATAAATGTAGATGTTATCAATATCAATGGCACTTTTTAATGCTTTTTCAACAAACTTCCCAATTAGGTGGAAGGTTGAAATTTTACATTAATGTTTGATTCAGATATAAAAATTATATGACGGAAACAAATAAAAAAAAGATTCAGGTTCAACTACAGTGGGGCAATTTTCATTCCCTGTAAGATAATGCGTAAAAAGAAACTTTTTCAAGTGCAGACTTTTATTCTTTTGGAAACTAAAATTAGACAGAATTGACGTTTGATCATTGAATTTGAAATATGTTTTACGAAAATTAATGAAGTTTCTTATTCTATTCATCTTTTACTGCCTACCATTTGAAATCTCTCATATTAAATATTTAAATCACATATTTTGGGAAAATATCGGCTTTTAAATGGGATGTTGCCTTGTCGACCATGTCATTGTTAAACTTCAAGAATCAATTTTTGTCTCAACCTGCATACATGTAATATATACGAGTGCATAGATTGCCTTAAATTATCGTAGGATTTTTCGTGAAATTACGTAATCCTAATGGGACTGGGATTTAGCTTTAATTCTTTTGCTTATATAAACAACTGTACAGAAATAGAGTAAGAGAGAGGGGAGGGGGGGATGAGAGGGAAATAGGAAGGATGGTATACAGAATGGAAGGTACATAGAGAGTAAGGGAGGTATAGAATTAGAAAAGGATGGGAGGAAAGAGATAAAGAGGGAGACAGAGAAAAAGAGAGAGAGCTATGGATTTTGAGAGGAGGAAATGAGAGAGGGGGGAGATGAGACAAAAGAGTGGAAGAGAGAGAGAGAGAGGATGGGAGAGAGGGATTATTATTATCTATTTATTATTATTACTTCATTTTTGACAAGGGGCTCATCATTGGTGAAAACAAGAATGAGAAAGAAATTCTCCTGAATCTCTATTTTGGCAAATTTTATACTGACTCTTACTCAATAATTACAGCTGTTATTATTTATTTCTAAGTTCCCCATAAATAATTTGTTCCTTACTGTCATATTGATGGGCTTTTATACTAGTATTATATATAAATGGCAAATTAGATCACCATAGAATAGAATATAATATCTTTATTCCAATGGGTTAATCATACATACTCATCGAACATGTCATAATTACATATTGTGTTTGAAATGTAAAATAAATTTGCTCTATTTCAAAGAGGAAACAATTTTTTTCTCGAGTGCTACATGTATTCTGCTAAGTAAGAGTCCATAAACTGACATTAGGCTCCTTTTCTACATTTGTTTCCTTCTTTTGCTGAGTTCTAGGATCTATTGATAGTTTGCATGTGCACTCTTGTGCTAAAGTCCTTTTTGAAAACGTAGCCAAACCCCAAAAATAGCCCCTATAACCAAAAAGCACCAAATTGTCTTTCTTTGTTGATAATTTTATAGAGTGGATCATCTTAGATTCAGAGTCATCTTGGATTCAGGTAAATAGTGTAGTTTTTCAACATGCAATACAACTAGCTAATTTATCATTCACTTTGATTATTGTTTGATATTCCAAACTAGCTTTATCCCCAATTAGTTCAAGTAATTCACACTCTATTGTATATAAAAAAAGTTATAGAATTCGAAATTTGTATGTTTTCCTTTCTCAAATTATTTAATCATTTTTGTCTGAGTTTAGTTCTCTTTGCCATATTTATGTAAAGAAACATTTAGTGTTTTTTAACAAATATAATAGATACTTTGGATTGTAAGACAAGCTACACATATGAAGTTCGACAGATAATGTTTTCCTAAATTTACATTCAAATTACAATTTCTCTATCACCAGAAAGACTGTTTGTAGGTATATTTTAATAGATTGTCAAGTTAATCTAATTATTACTTGATCATATCTGAAGTATATAGAGAAAATATACTGAACATAAAAAAATTTGGCTTCAAGGTTTAGATGAAAATATATGCTTTAGGTGCCCCTTCACCAGACAAAGTGGCTTTTCTAATGCTGCCAATTGTGTAATCTGTGTGCAGCTCTAGAGGCCTTGGTAGAACGGAGGTTAGCATGTCTAGCTCCTAATGCTAGGGTCATGGGTTCGAACCCTGCCGAGGGCATGGAAATGACTGTTTGTCTTTGTTACCATTATTGCACTCATTGTAAAAGGCCATAAAGTGCTGTTTATGAACAAGTTAAATATAAATAAATATATGATTTAAAATACCGTATCTGCCCAAATACAAGCTGATGTTTTTTGTCAAAATCGATCATGAAAAAATCACCCCTCAGCTTAAATGTTACAGAGAAAACAATTTGGGGTTAGGGTTACCTTATATACTTGTGTATAGGTCGAGGTTTTAAGAACAAATTTTTAGCGAAAAACATACACGAGAAATATTTTTGATAAGTTTAAACCCATGACGTTATTTGCCCTGCAGTTATTAAACACTCTTGTTTTACTTTAACTGTATTGTTAACTATCAAATATTTAAACACCAATGTATAGAAAGAATCAATTACTACAGTAAAACCTGGTTAGTACGTTTTTGCAGGGGACAGGACTAATGATCGTATTAACAAGGAAAATGAGCTAAGCAAGTTACATACATTCACATAGACTACACCACCTTTTTGAACTTCGTGTGCTTGCAGTTCGCGAATTTGCACTTCGCGACAAAACTTTTTATGACCATTACTTCTGTTTTGCGCTGATTAAATTGCATTATTTATGATAAAAAAAGTGACTTTTTAGGTTGACTGGAGCCGTACTTCCATTATTACATTGCGTCTTATGTGAAAATGGGACTTGCACTTTGCGAATTTGCATTTCGCGTCAGTTTTCCGGAACCAATTATTCGTGAAGCTCCAACAATTAAGAAAATAAAAAGGAGCATAAAGTGTTTACAACAGTCGGCAGTAGGTGGTGTGGTTGTGGCAGCTAAAACATTTAGTTTTTAAAATATCTCTTAAACAATGCATTATATGGGAAAATGTCTCAAGCAAACATTATAGAAAATTACATTTCCTAACTTTTATTTCATCACATTTTTACATTTATCAAATATTAAAGCAAATATTAAAAAAGAAGGTTGTGACAAGAGACTTCCGGTTGACCGATTTTTACCAAAAACTAATGATTTCTTTTGCCTTTAACAGAAATATCAAATATAAAATTTTGCGTTTATCTGATTAATAGTTTTTGAGTTAGAGCACCCACAAAATTCTGGTCACAGACACACCTCCACAGACATAATTGAGAAAAGTCAAAACATGTTTAGGGATCTTTAAAAATATATTTCCATTGAAATCTTGAATTAGATTTTTTCATGAAAACAATACTTTCTCTATACTTCGTATATGTAGAAAGTAAACATGTGAAAAAGTAGGGTAGTTATGCTAGTAAATATGGTAAGTTGAAATAGTTTTAAAAAATTTTTGTTAATTTAAGATTTCCTGAATGGACTTATTGTGGGGGTAGGGGACTCACTGGCATTAGCCACAATATGTATTTATTATTTTTGCTTTTAACAGGCTCAGCAAGTTGTACATAAAGCAGTTCATGGAGGAATAAATAACTTTACCCTGCAATATTCCGTGCATGACTGTGGAGGAATTCTTACAGGTCCACATGAAGTGATCACCAGTCCAAATTTCCCCCAAGAATATCCTGCCAATTCAGAATGTGCATGGGCCATCAATTACCCTGAGGGTCAACAAATTCGGGTATGTCTCATGGCCTGACATGAATAAATAAAATGTATTTACCTTGAGATTCATGCCTATCATATTTTATTTATCATTACAGCTAATATTTCTTTATATGGACTTGGAAGTGGACTGCAATCATGATTTTGTGTCGATCAGAAATGGCCGTTCCCCTCGCTCACCCTTAATTGGAAAGTATTGTGGCAACGTGATTCCACCAGAAATTTTATCGCAATCGAACCATCTATGGATAAGATTCCACTCAAATCTTCTAAATCAAGCTAGTGGATTCAAGTTGACCACAGAGCCAATCATTGGAGGTAAGACTCTAGATAGAATCATTGTCATTATTGACCTTTATGCAGAAATGATTATAGCTTAAAACATGTCCTCCACATTCTATTATCCTCTGCTACATAGTATACTATATTTACCCAAATCCAAGATGAACCCTTTTACCAGACTGTCAAAGCAGAAAAAAGATTTTATGACCTTATTATATATGACTTATGCAAAAATTACAAAACTAGCAGAAATTTTTATTGGGTGCCACAATTTTCTTGAATATCATAGGTACTATGTCGGTCATCATCACTCTCTTTACTCTCTTCATCACTGTTCTTACTTTCTTATCTTTATCACTCTGAACTTGGTCTTTTTATAATATTCAACTTGTTCTATTGGTGTTTTACTAACTCTTATATTCAAATTAAGGAAATAATAAAAAAAACTCCTTATGACCTTAATAAAGAAAGCACTCACTTGCATATTGGTTTAGTGAAGTTTACTCTGTGCCAGGGACCAAACACCTATGCAATCACACTCATGCTGGGTTTAAAGGATAATACTCCACAGAACCTTGATTCACAAAGGCAGAATTCACATAAATGCACATGCTTATAAAATGTCTAAATATTTATTTTGAGATCCAAGATTCTATACTCAGTAGGCCAGTCAGTAAGACAGATGGTAAGGTCTTACTGACTGACTGGCCTACTGAGGGTGTAATCTTGGATTCTAAAATACATATTTAGGCATTTTATAAGGATGTGCGTGTATGTGAGTTCTGCATTTGTGAACCAAGAGTTCCTTTTGCTAGAAATTGATGGAATTAACTGATCATAAGATCCTCTGCAGATAGGCATAAGCTGTAAGCTGTTTTAAAATTATTCTCAACTTTCCAGCTTATGCCTGTCTGCATAGGATCTTATGGTTAGTTATTTCACCAATTTCTAGCTAAAGTAATCTCCCCATTTGAGAAGGATTAGTTCATCTTCAATGTATCTCTTGGAGAACATCTGTTGGGGCTGGATGATACTAGGTCAGTTAGCTCGGCTCCAACTAAGAAAAACATCCCCATTAAAAAACCGGAGAATTAGTTTGCTGCAATAGTCCAGTGGTAGAATATCCACCTGGTAAGTGGAAGACCTGGGTTCGATTCCTGGTCATGACATAGTTTTTCTCCTGTTTCAAAATTATTCCCAACTCTTAAGGCTATTTATTATTCTGGTATTTTAACTTCTCGGTTCTTTGTAGTGTTGTAAATTTTACAAATAGTTTTTTATTCAGTAAATAACAGTTTTATGTTTTTATAGCTGAAACTTAATAATACATTAAATCACTTTTTTGAAATGATTGCAAGTGGGCCACAAGAGCTAAATTCATTAAATTAACAGGGAAGTGAATGTGTTAAATTAATCTTCTTGTTATTCAAATGACACCTTCATCTCCTTTGAATTTTGTAGTACGAAATTGATCTTTCCCTAGTATTTATTCAGAACTTTTTATCTAGCTTTTAGTAGGGATTCTTGTAGTGATATTTGACACATCAAATAGTGGACTTATCATTCTGATATCTCTACAGCATATTGCATTCATTTACTTTGCCTTTGAGACCATTTTCACAAGACATTTTGAGACCTTTTTACTTTTTCATATATGTAGTAGTCAACTTTGGTTATACCAGCCTCGGTTATAATGGATCTTCGGATATAACGGATTTTTTTTAATTCCCCAACCATTTTACTATGTAACTACCTCAGTTATACCGGTCTTTCATATAATGGATCTTTGGTTATAACGGATTTCTGCGACATTCCCTAACATTAATTTTCCTCGGCTATAATGTTTTTGACACGGGTCGTGGAATTTTCCTGCATCCCTCTTCTCTGGCCTGACTCACCGACCTCATCTCTGCCCCTGCTTTCGTGCCATCTCATGCCCCACTACTCTGGGGCCTGCAGAAGATTCTGTGAGGGCCAAAATTAATACGATGATGTGGGCAATAACAACCATAGTGGAATCCATCAAGTTCTGTCTTTGCCAAGATGACGAATGGCCTCCACAGAACACTTTGGAGGTGCAGGCCCCCGCTTCCCAAGCACCTCCCAATCCTGCATCATACTCCACTACTCCTGCACGTGCTACATGCGATGTGGGAGTAAATATGGAAAATATCACGTGAAATAGAGAGGAAGTTAGCGAAATGGACCTGCTGCTTCTCCAGGATGAGCGTGTGGTGTGTCCCCCAGAAAAGAGACAATTAAGCTGTTGGAGTGTGCCACACATGTGGCCTGTATAGATACCATTTACTTACTTAAAGTTAAGTGCAAGATGAGATTTTAATTTAATGGAGTAAATGATAAATTGAATGCATATGTAATAACGATACATATGCTCAACTACTTTTTCTTCTGCAAATCCTTTTGTCTCATACATAACGACTTTGATCGATACAGCAATACCAAACTTCCTCTGTTTTACTATCCATCATTTTCTTCTCTAGTTGTGGCCATTTAAGACCAAACTTATGAAGAATATGTTTTTCTTTTCTCATCTGCTTCAATTTTTCCTTGTTTTCTTCATTCACGGATTATTTTTTCTGTGGAAGGTGGACCGAAATGACGTGCTGATGCTAGGTTTCTGTGCGTTTTTGCTTATTGAATCACCTGAAGCTTATAGATAATAGTGTAGGCATATCTTTTCATTCTTGTGGCCCTTGTAATCTCAGTATACCTAACGTTATTTATCCTAGATATGTATAAAGTATGTATGACATCTACATGAATTCTACTGTTCCGTGGAATTAATTGCGCTATTCAACGGACTCATTAGGAGGTTCCATGGCGTTTCACCCAAAACACTTCACCCATGGGACATTTCACCCACAGACACTTCTCCCACGGGTCATTTCACCCATACACTCTTCACCCACGGGATGTTTCACCCATAGACACTTCACCTATGAGAAGTTTCATCCATGCCTTTTCACTCATAGGTTTTTTGCCCACAATCCAGTTCACCCAAAGACGTCACCCATTGTTTTTGGTCTATGCTTCAGTTTAAATGTTAAAAATTCAATTGAATCTATTATAGAAGGAATCCTTTACTAATATAATTGAATATCAAGGTAATTAATATGTAATTATTATTGTAAAAACGTAAACAATACACAGGAACAGAAAGAGGAAGAAAACTTTTATTATTAAATGGACTATTTTACCGAAGCTAAGGTAGTTTGTTTTATTAAAGTTGTAGTCTATTGACCGTCGAAATTCCAAATACAAAGCGTATTCTTCTACAAAATAATATGCTTGTGTAAAAATGCATTTTCTTAAATAGTCTGTTTGATGTCGAAATTATAATCACAAAGCGTATTCTTTTTCAAGAACAATATTCATGAGTGTAAGTACCATTAAAACGTTAAAAACATTACGTTAAATTCTCAGGTGAAATAATTTGGACTACTCTCTTTATCAGATAGTGATATTTAAACTGTTAAGTTGATGAAAGTTGTGGCAACTAGAGTGTGTTCTACACTTAGTTGACAGTATGGGCTATCACTAATTTCCTCTTTTCCATTGCTTTTCCTTATAGCTCTCTCCTTCTCTGATCCTGATCAGTTGCCAAATTTGTTTTGATTATGGTGATATTGTTGTTTAAGTAAAATGATGATGCTATGAGGAAAGAATGGACGAAGTGACATATGGGTAAATGTCTGTGCTTGTGAAACACTATGTCAAATGTATTTTTAATTAATCATTTCGTTCCGTGATATGATACACAAAGTTTATTCCTCTAAAAATAAGTTTCTATAATGTACTTCACTTTATTAAACAAATAAAGAATAGCATATTAAAGATAAAAGGATGATGTTATGCTAAAAATGCTATTTCCATTCCATACTTACTATTGTGCATTTCACATACATTTGTACCAGGTTTGAAGAAAATCACTTGCGCGTTATCTATAAGGTGCGCGTTATAGACCAGAAAATACAGTTTCAAATAATGTTATTTGTAAGGCCAGATTATTATTTATAATAACATGATATATTTTTCCTTCATATTTTCTTTCTTAAGTCTAATTATAGACAACATTTTCTTCTTGCCATTCTCCAATTCTCCCATTATTTTATAACTAACCTTTTCTCTTTCCTCTTATTTGTGAAAGCAGTTTCTTAAATTTGCTTTTAGTATAAAAACGATAAAACCTCATAAATCTGGCATTAAAAAATCTGGCACTTTTTGAAAATTTTAGATTTGAAAATTTTCAATAATTCAGCAAAGACTCCATTACTTCAATATTTCATCAATTGCCATTGTTATGCCTGCCTTATGAGCTTCAGGCTACACCCATTTATGGTGAAAGATTAACATTAATAGTGATCACATGTTTTTTGTTAATGTTATTGGCACTTTTGTTCAAATTTACCTTGACATGCACACAAAAAATAAAAAAAATTCCCTCATGAATAATGCTATGAAACAAAAAATTAAACTCTCATGAGTGAAAGAAGTCAAATTATTAGGTAAACTTGAAAAAGGCACCACACTGAAGAACATGATATAGGTAGTTCGGGAAAATGCAGTATAGTAGACGAGTAAGTCAACAACTCCACTGCCTCAATAATGTTGCGAAAAAATTTGAATAATGGTAATATAATAAAATCAAATAAATAATAAAATATAGTAAAAACTATATTCTCCCTACCACCACCAACCCAATGAATTGCATAAAAGTTTTCGGAGTAAGTGTTGGCAGGAAAATGTGAATGAAAGTAATAATAATATTGACTTTGATCAAGGTGTAATTCAAGAGGTCAATTGCTGGAAAGGTGGCCTTTTTACTCCCTCTAGTGCCAGAAAAAGAATAATTATTTTGCATATAGGAGGTGAAGATGGTTTTCTCCAGCCTGAAAATGACTGTATACTCGTGTTCGAGGGAAACAAAAAGGATGATGACTATCATTCCGAGATGAATGCTTGACACTTTGAAGAGTATTTTAGGAGGATTTTAAATGCGATAGATCATGAAACCGCTATTGTTATTGACCAAGCCCTGTATCACACCATGCAAGACCCAACAACAAGAAATCCATCCAAAAGTTGGCGTAAGGACGATATAATAAATTGGCTAATTGAGCATTGCATCGAGCCAGGGGTAGATGATTCCGGCTTGCAAGATACATATGAGTCTTTAACCATTAGCGAACTACTTGAACTCGGCAGACCTCATTTCAAGTCTCACAGATACTTGCTAGATAGCATCATCAAAGAGAGTAAAGCTAATTTGGACTCCAGTGGCCCATTGTGAACTCAATGCAATCGAGCTTATATGGGCTTGGGTTAAAAATTACAAGGCGAAGAGCAACAAAATGCACAAAATCAAAGGCGTCCTGCAACTGTGCAAGGAAGCACTGCGTAACACCCCGAAGCGCGTGTGGGAAAATGCTGTGAAGCACACTATCAAGGTGGAGGACTTCTACGCCGCCAAGGACCAAGTGCTGAAGAATATCGTGGAACCCTTAATTATCAACCTCGATGAGGATTCCAGCAGCGACGAAATCAGTGAAGACGAAACTTAAGAGGAGATCAAGGGGTTTTTGTGTGGGCCATGACGAAGGTGAGAAACCGCCTACCAGCGAGGGAGAGAAAGGAGACATTTGGCAACATCGCAAAGTGCCCAGAAAGCAACATATACGATACTGTGTGTAGATTAAAATTAATTAAACAAAAACAAAAACGTTAAAACAAAATCTGTTTCATACAAAAAATTTTCTTTATGTCACTCTTTACAACAGTGTTTTCAGAATTCCTCTATCATTTTTCCCCACTGACGAGTTTCTTTTTAAAGTTGTAACCCAATTAAAACCATTGTAATTAACATAGAATTGCATTGCCTCTATTATTTCTTTGTTCATCACTGTATTAAATTTCAAAAGATTTTGTTGAGTAGTTATTCGTTTATATTATATATGACTACTTTCGCGAAAGTTGACTGCGTAGCTGGTTTTTACGGGTAGTTTCTGTGTTTAACTCGCCGTAAAAGTTTACATTTTCTTTTTAAAAATATTAAAAAATCAAACCTTATTAAGCATAAAAGAAGCTTTTGTATGGTAGTTTTGTATATTCTTTCCAATAAACATAGCACAAATGATAACGCGTCAAAGTTGAGATGCATGTCTTTTTGACGCGGACAGTAGTGGGTGAATTCCATTCAATAGATAAATTAAAATCTCTAAAAATAACAACAGGACCTAGTGGTAATACACATAACACAGAAGAAAAACAATTTTCTAGGACTGAAATGTCCGTGGAAGGAGGTCTATAAAAACACCCGATATACACTTAACTTTTTCTTGAAAATTCACTTAATCCTGTGCAAACTTCAAGCCATAAGAGCTCACAATCGGATTCAAGGTCTATTCGGCGTCTTATTGGAAAAACTGATTTAATAGCAAGAAGCACTCCTCCATCTCAAGAGTTTCAATCTCTCCGAAAAATTTGGTGGCTTTTAGGAAAACTAAATTCACAATCAGCGACATTAGGATTTAACCACATTTCAGACAAGGCAATAACATCAAAGTCCTTGAGGTCATGGAAATTTGAATCACACATCGTTAATTTGTTTTTAATGCTCCTCATATTCTGATAATAGGTATGCAACACAATGTTAATATTAGGGGCCAGGATTAACACTAATGTCGCCAGAAAGGAGAATTACCAGGGGGATGATAGTTCTTCTGGGTGAGCACACAGGTGAACATACCAGGCGGTGAGTTCAGGAACGCTGAGTGAGAGCAAGGCCAGGGAAAAAACCACACGTGGAAAAACATGGGAAAACAAACTTCGTCTACTACAAACAATCATAATAGAATCACATCCATACATTGATAAAAGAGGTCTCGTAGCAGCGTCCGAGAAATGAGTCATAAAACATGACGAAAAACAGGAGTGTTCCATAAAAAAAGGTCACAAACAGAGCGAACAAACATGGATAACTTTACAATAAACATTTGACTGGTTTTGGAATCGTTTTACACAAGAGGAACATTTGCATTGCAAGGGGCTACATGATGACTGCAAAATTATTTTGGTATTACATAACTGCCTTGCCAACTCTGAGGAATTTCTTTTAGCATTGGGTAATGTGCATACCACCATATTGTATTTCTCTAATCAGCCTATGGACTAGAGAATTTTATAATCACAAAAATGTTAATACAGATAATCATTTATGCAGAAATTGCCTGTTACCTACAATAGATGTCAAGGTGTTAATGCATTTAAGGTGTTCAGCATTAATGAGATGATCTGCATTCTAACTCATGCATAGACTAATGTAACAGCTGCAACATTGAAAAGTGGTCAGCATAACTTGACCTGCAAATATATTTGAGGAAGATGATGAATTGCCACTATATTATCTAGGTTTTCATATTAGCATTCAAAAGAAACTGGTTTTTGAACTTGTGGAGTTTGATTTGGGAATGGCAGATGTGGCTGTCACAAATAGATTGGAAGAAGATAGCATGGGTGGTGGGAAGTGAATGGAAATCGAATACGATGCACCTATCATACATCAGCTGACTGATGAAAAAATAGCATGATATGTTAACAACATATCACAGAAAACTTTGCAGAAAGTTTCCATTGATGAAAATAATGAGTCCTAAGTTTTCACTATCCAAGATGCTTCCACTGCCTCTACAACCTCTTGACCTCCGCTAACAACAACAAAAATGATAATTGGTCATATACATCTTAAGTTTGGAAGAAGAAACAAAAAGGATAATGTAGTACATGCATATTAAATGCACAATTTCTCTAATTGAAATTCATTATTTACGTGTTAATGATCTCTTTTTATAATTGTTCATTTCATGTTATGTATACATGTATTAGCTTTAAAAAATGGGGAATTTTCAAATATCCAGCAAATGCTAGGTTTCAAGGATGCCAGATTTATTAGGTTTTACTGTACTTTTGTTAGCAACATTTTTACAGGAACCACTTTTAGGTTTGCAACCATCAATCTGCCATCATTGTTATAATCTCAGTCATACTTATCATCCTTTCTTTAGTGCCATAGCTTCCCCTCAAATGTCACTGTTTTCTTCAGAGTGATTTATCGTGAATTCTTCAGAACCAAACTCCTCCTCTTTCCTATCTTACTTGAATCTGATATCAATCCTGCTTCTTTTCATTTATTGCTTTAGATTTTCCAGGTTTATGTCTTCTTTGTTTTACAATTCCATGTTCCTTCCTGTGAATTCCCTTCAATTATTATTATTGCCAAGGTTGTTCCTGCCTGAACATCCAAATGAAGGACTATTTCATCTCACAGCAGAATTAGAACATTTTATCTGCTAGGTTTTTCTTGTTTCAATGTTATTATCTTGATACAGATTAGTAACTGCAATTTTTAAACATTTTTAATTGTCAGTAATTTTAACAACTGTAATTTTTTATAGGCTGTGGGGGAATTTTTCATGGAAATAATGGTGAGATACTGTCTCCAAATTATCCTCAGAAATATCCCAATAATGCTGAATGTGTATGGGAGATCAATGTAGAAGATGGTTATCACATTGGGCTTTTTTTTGTTGAGAGATTTCAACTGGAGGGAGGTGAAAACTGTGCTAATGACTATGTAGAGGTAAATACAAAATTTTTCAATTTCAGATTATCTATCATTATCATATTTATTCTAAAAAAGTAGTTTTTCATTTAATAATGAAAAAGTATGTGATTGTGAATCCAGTAATATCTTCAAGAATAAGTACTTGATAAAATAATCTAGTCTTAGGTTTCTCCAATAGCCATAGCAAGTTTATGAGAAACAACTTTCATAACCTCGTTATGGCTATTGAAGACTCCTAAGATAAGTATTTATTTAAGTAATTTCTTGAATTTGCTTTCAGTAATAAGATTAGCTCAATAATCTCTAGTGCATACATACCTGTTAATATTTTTTCTGTGTACTTAATCAGAATATAGATTTGTTAAACCTACCTCTGCTTTTTCAGGCCAAAAACATCTAGTATAGCAATAGTCTACATTTCTGTGGGTATAAAATGTGTCATGCAGTGTTCTTTAGCACTCTAATTCTCTAACTCATTTTTTCCCCTAAGCCCTGATCGTAACTGCAGGAGCTTTCAGGAACCCAACCATTATGGTTGTTGAGGGATACCTGTATATAGAAATATCATTAGCATTTTAATAAATGAATCCTTTCAGTCAAGACCTAAATTGTAAAAGTAAACAGAGATACATACATATAAATAAGTGAAGTCTATTTAAAATGACTAGTAGCCTGTGACACAGCTCTTTGTGTACATTTTAAAAAATTTTTTGGCTGTTTACATTTTTTTTTCAATATACAGTAAAACCCATTATTTACACTTTTCTATGGACCTGGTAAAAAAGTGTAAATTGTGGGAAAGTGCAAATTCAGGGAAAGGAAAAATAGCTAAACTGATTTTACTTTTAAACTCGCTCGCTCAATAAGACTAACAATAAAATCAGTGTTAAAAGAGCTAAGCTTATAAAGAGTATATCTGTTTATTCGTTTACTTAAAACTCGCTCAGATAGGCAAAAAGAATATGCCTACGCATTGATAGCTTCAATTCAATGACGAATGAGTTCAGCTGCTGATTGAGTTCGATCTATTCTCGCCTCATACACTTTTCAAGTATATTGTAAACTGTATGCCTAATGTGTCAACAATGTAACAAGTATCTTGTATCACTTAATTGATGTGCGGAATGTACGGTGATTTTTCGAAACACGATTTTACGATCTTTTAAAATCACTAGTACTCAAATATAACACAGGGGCTACTATTAAAAATTTCATTTTTTGGAAAAAAACATCGCATTATATTCAGAACAATATGGTTGTTTAAATTACAACAAATTACAAATTAACTTAAATTTAATTACAAGCCATGCGACACTGGGTCTCATATTCCATATAATCCAGTTTAATATACATAATTTCACTAATTCTGCAACAATGCAATAGTCATTAACAAACAAATACTTTCATGTGTAAAAATGTGATATTTTCAAGTTAAAATGACATTTGTGGACCGATATGACCTGTACAGGGAAATCGATAATAAGAATAAGAAACTAATTAATTTTCCTATAAAACAGTCTGAATCTGAAGATCAAGTCAATTTTTTCTAATTATAATTTGCAAAAGAAAAGAACCCTGCACGTTGACAAATAGATTTTTATGTGTTATCTTATGGGAAATAGAAATTATCTCCTGGAGTCGAATCCAGATCTTTTTTTGAGACTTTTTGTCATTGACTTGTAATGCATAATTGAAACATTCCTACCAAATCTCAATCTTCTACCTAGTTGGGAAGTTTGTTAAAACATGCTATAGTGTTACGTATACTGTCTTGTGACACATGGCCAACACACATCCCCACTTAATATACAGGATAGTGAAATGTGGTAACAATAGATGATTATTTGATTACATAAACTAACTGACTAACAAGTTTACCATAATAGATTGAGGAGCAATACGATTGGTTAGAAATATTCTTGTCATTAAAATATTCATGTGGAGTGACTCTGTTTTTAAAAGTTGTCATGGTTTGTTATTTATGATATTTTTATTAATAAAAAATAAGAAACTTATTTTATCTCTATAAACTATTAGCTTTTTTTAAATGCAACAATACCTGAAATACATTGTCTTCCTGCTTCTTTGGTTGTATATTCCAGGTATCTCACTTTTTAAATAACAGTTGGGTATCTCTGGGCAAACTATGTGGGAGAAACCCACCAAATTCCTTTAATTCTACTGGAAGACAACTGAGAGTAGTCTTTCGATCAAATGAAGCAGTTTCTGGTGATGGATTTATGGTTAGTTATGAAGTGTTGTATTTATTTTATATTAGTTTTACCTACTACACCTATAAAATCATGTTTATTAAAAACTATAAATGATGACAATAGAATCATAATCTTTTATAGGCTCAATGGAATGGTAACTGTGGTGAGGTGATAACTGCTAGGAATGGACATATACTATCACCTGGATATCCTCAAAATTATGCCAAGAACTTAAGATGTGAATATTCTATTTCAGCTCCTGGAGAATATATAAGAGCAGAGTTTCAGGATTTTTCCTTAGAAAGTTGTAAGTTTGGCTGAGGGAAATTATTTTTTAAGCAAATAACAAAGACCCCAGACATTTTCCCTACAAAAATAATTTAAATGGATTCTTGTATTACCTTCTGAATTCTTATACTATATCTGCATACTCAGCTAACAAATACCTCCTGCCCCTCCTTCGTGCCAGGAGTAGAGAACATAATCAGGAAGAATCCGGTTACTATGTTGACAAAAATCTTGTAATTTTGTTGTTAAAAGCATAATTTTGGAGAGATTTGGTCCATATTTTAGATTTTACAGCATGAAAATTAAATTTCATTCTTTAGTTAGAGACAAGGTTCAATTCCTGACTTTTTATCTTGATTTTAAGTAATTTTAAGGAGCAAATAAAAAATATGCTACACTCATTCCCATGTTAATCAAATCAAGGACATTAAATTAGAGAAAATAATTTTTTAATTCATTTTATGGAGGTGATTATAATAAACGACCTCCCTCCCTAGAGCACAATTCAGGTCACCCTGAATAAACAGTGAAGGATTTGTAGAAATCAAATCATTATTTCCATAGAAATTTGTCAATTACAGTGGAATCCCCATTTAACATTTGCCTGGGGGGGGCAGGTTTTTTCTATCTTAAATCGAGTAATACCTTAAATGGGGATAGTCTAAAATTGAAAGATTAAATGGCAGTTTATTAATATCAAATTATTATTAATTGAAACACAAATATTAAGAATACAGAGTAATTGAAAGGTAAGTTTCCTGTCAAGTTACAGGATTTTTATATGGACTAAACAAAGTATGGAAAGGTGTACTCCATGGCGGAGTACACAGTTTCCAAAAGTGTTCTTTGAGATCGACATGGACGGAAATGACCTCCCCTATATGCAAAGAATGCATAAAAAATGGAAATTTCAGATACACATTGTAGATTCCAGTTGGCAAATCTGAAAAGAAGAATGAGCCATGAACGCTTTGAAACCGAAGCATAAAAAAATCATATTCACGTAATGATGTCACCGCAACTTTCATAGCATACGTAACAGATGACTTAAGGACTAAAGGTAGATTGAGAAAACATGGCACGACAAAATATTGAGTTCATTTAATGTAACAATGCCAGTATGTGTTGCATTGTTGATGGATAGTGTGTTTTATTGCATTACAACCACTAAATAATATATTTTTGCATCGCTAAATGTAAATGCACCTTAAATTGAGGCGATGTCCATCTAGGGATGAAAATTTTGTCCCTTAAATGCGGGCAATTCACAAAATCGAGAAACACTAAATTGGGTAATATAAACATTATTTATATGAAGCTTTGGTCGGGGCCACAAAAAAAAAACAACCTTAAATGGAATAACCTTAAATCGTGATTCCACTGTACCTTTTCTGGTTGGACATCTAGACAGAAACTGAATTTTTTTTAAAATCACTTATATATTCCATTTGTCTGTTCCTCTGTTTGGGCAATATCTCTCAAATCCTGCAACTTGGAGAAACCAAATTTTCAGTACCCAAGAAAATGGAATTCTCATAAATACAGGTTTTTCCTTATAAATTGAGAATAGTTGAACAGCATTTTGCAGTGTTTTAATTGTTAGAGCATTAAAAACTGAAAAAAATCCCTTGCTTACTGTACCTTTCAATCTTTAATCATTTGTTTTATATTTTAATCTGAATGTTTTTAAAATGAGGCTGAAGGGATAAGCTGGCAGTACGATTAATGAGGGGAGGGGATTGGGCACACAACCTTTTTAGAAGGATGATGTAGTTGGGGTGGGTAACACAGGTAGGGAGGGGTGAATCTTTTTTTACAAAATATTCTGAGTTTACATGCCACTTAATGTAGAGCATACATGTTACCAATCTGAAACAGTGATAACAATTCAGACGAAAATGAAATAAATAGAATACAAACAAATTGTTAGTTGGAGTAGGATTCCTACTATTTTCAATTATAATATTAATGAGGAAATTATTCCTAAACTCAATATAGTACAGTTGCCCACCGATTTTCCGGCAACCTCGGGACCAGAGCCATTTTGCCAGACCACCAGTGGATATAATAACCTTATCATCATTTAACCCAAATATTGTCAAGGTCGGGCCTGTGATAGTGCTGGAAGGATACACTAGGGAGATAAATGAAAAGGTGTGACAGCAGACAACACAATTAGGAAAGAATTAGAATGAATGGGAATGAAAACCAAATAATGAGATGAAAAGATCACCGACTCTCGGTGTGTACTTGAGATCATTCACTTAGGTATCTTTGGTCATGTAACTACATTGAATGTAAATTCATTACTTGAAATGAGCCGGAACCAAAATGTCATTCCAGTTGATCACTCGCGTTGTTTATACCGTTCCTTTATATCAGACATTTAGAAATACCTTTCCTTATAATAAGCTTTCCATTTCGTAAAATATTCCATTACTAACACAGGTGTTCCATTTCAAAAATTTTTGATTCCAACAATTCCGTAAATTGAACATTAACAGTACATTATATTAACCCCTCAGGCGAGACTTTAATCTATGGCATTTAAATTGCTCAGCGTGACTTTTTTTGCAAGCCCAAAATACTTCATGCATGCATTCACTTTAATATTTTTGTGTATGTTAATTATCATTTCAAAATTTTCCAAAAAATTGTTGTATTTAAAATTGTTCATATTATATAATAAAAAATAAATACATTTATTTCAATCCAATTTTTTTATGTGCTGCTCCTCCGACGTTTAGTAGTTCAGTTGCATGTGGTATCACTCAAAACAGGGGTCTAAACAAAGAGACGGTGTCCCTGGGCAGTTTTTATGCCTGTATCTCGTTTCCTTTCTCCTTCCATTTTTTGTGCACACCACACACTTTCTTCTTCCAATCTTAAAAGTCTCTGTTTTAGGGTTTTCTTGAATATAATGCTTTCCTATCAGCTGCATACATTCAGTGTCGGTATCTGAGGGTCGTCCTTCATGCTTATCTATATTTTGCCCATGGTAACTAGCTATAATCCTATCAACCAGGTTTATTCTAAAAGATAAGTGGTCTTTTTTGTTACCAGCCTTACAATACAGAATATAGGCATTCAAAACAGCCATATTTACAAAATAGTTGAAAAGCTTTTTGTACCACACTTTTGTTCTTTTTCTTTCCAGTAAGAATGTCACTAAAAGCTGATCTTTTAAATCCACACCTCCCATATATTTATTATAGTCTAATATACAGGTTGGTTTATTTACAACTTCTGTTCCACCCTTTCGGCGTACAGTTTGCATTATATCTGAATGCTTAGTAGTCAGCATTGACACATCACGCTTATCCTTCCAATTCAACATCACTAATTTCCAACATTGTGCACTAACTACTTCCCCTTTCTTCAATTTCTTACTCAGATTTTTAGTCATACCTTTGCGATTAATTTTTACAGTTCCAACAGCATCTGTTGTTCTCTGAACCAATCTTCGAAAAAGATCAGGACTATTGTAAAAAGTATCCATATAAACACATCTGCCCGAGTCCAATAGTTTCTTACTCAAACTCAGAACAACATTAGTTGATAAAAGATCTTTATTTCACAACCTACTTTTGTCCCCGAGCCATTATAAATAGAATCCCACAAATATCCTGAGGAATCACATAAGTCAAAGAGTTTTATACCAAACTGCGAAGCTTTCGTAGGAATATACTGTTTCCATGAAAGCCTACCTTTCCACAGCAGTAAAGACTCATACTCTAATTTCATTCAGAGTAGTTGGAAACCACTTTTGATAGTGCAATTTTTTGAATGCTGTGATCTTCTTTTTCTTGCGGGCAAGGAATTATTTTGCATAACAATTAGTTTTAACTACTATGAGGGCAATTAGATCCTCATCAAAAAACGACTCAAAATATCCTAAGGGATCATCTGTAGATAAAACCAGCACTATTTGTTTTCCAACTAAACCACACACAAAAGGCCAAGGAGGGTTAGCACTGTCGACATCTTCCCAAATATTCTCTTGAATATTCACAGTGGAGTGAGTTATTTCTTCCAATTCCTCTTCTGTACTGGAATCAATAGAGTATCTGTTCGAATCCTCAGAATTTATATCTACACTACTTGCACTCTTTTCCTGCAAAACATCAAGCACTTCCCAATCCGCCAACTCACGAGAGCTACAAGCCTGGTGAACTAAATAGGGGTTCGGCTAAAGGACAGACCCAACATGAAAAAAAATTAAAAAAGCCCCTGATGCAAACACAGGCGCCAAGAAACCTCGATCATCAGCTTGAAGCATTCTAAATAAGATCCAGAAAGGTGGGAGCAATTATGAAAGTCTGAGACACAACGCATGAAAGATAGAGGCTTGAGTAATCACTGCTATGGCCAGGTCCGAGTTAGAAAAAAAATTTTAAAAAATACTAACACGTAAGCACAGACAACAAGGAACAACAGAACGAAAGCAGACTGCATCGGCTTACATACTTACTCTCTGGAAGCACATAAATCAGAGCCATAGCGATAAGAAGCCTTAATGAAAATTTCGGACACAGATGGTGTGTCGCACACGCTTGAGGCATGGAAAAGAGTGGACACAAATGCTGCATCGCACACGCTGGAGGGGTTAAAGTAAATATTTCTGCATCTTTCTTTGACAACATTTTGAGGGTTATTTAAGAGAAATGTGGGAAAATAAACACAAATACACTGGGTTCATTCTACCTCAATGACAGCAGTGGATTAGTGAACTATTCTAAGTGATTGCGGGAAATTTGAAATGTCATGGAAATCTGTCTGAACCAGCGGTAGTGCTGGACCAGCGAATCTCGGAAAATCAGTGGGTGACTGTATATGATTTAGGTGTTCTTTTGGACTCAACTCTTACATTTATCCCTCATATTAATAACATTACAAATAAAGCTCTTAAAATGTTAGGCTTTATTAAGAGAAATACAAAAAGTTTTTATAATTGTAGTGTACTAAAAATTTTATATTGAATGTACGTTGGTTCATAGTCAACTAGAATTTGCGTCAGTAATTTGGTAACCAAATTATAGGGCTTATATTGCAAAATTAGAAGGAGTTCAACACAAATTTTTTAAATTAATTGCTTGTGAATTACATATTCAATTTGAGGAAATTAATTATAATAGTTTAATGAATTTACTTAATTTAACTACATTAGAGGCTATAAGGAGTTTTTCATTTAAATAATTTCATAAAAATAGTAACTTCCATTTGAGTCTCCCTATTTATTGAGGGTGATAGATTTTCATTTTCTGTCATATAGTACACAACATAATGATTTATTTTAAAAAAGATTTAGAACAAATTACGGTGCTAATTCTCCAATCAATAGGTTGATGCAGATTGGGAATAAATATAGCTCTTTGGATGTTTTTAACTGTACATATAGAGATGTTAAATGTTTATTTGAATAATTACGTACTTAAATTGAATCAGAATGTTTATTACTGTTTTGTAAGCATATATTTAAGGTACGCATGTACATAACGAAATAGATGCATTCCTAGAATCCACTTCATTGCCAGAGGTAGATTTAACATGTAGTAAAAGGGGATAGGTTCCAGTACTTCGGTACACATATCGTAGAAGATGTATAAGACTTAAAATAATAGAAACATGTATGTACAACAAATAAAAAGGCAAAAAAGCATTTAATATCTCTTGTCGGAGACTTTACATGGAACTTAAATCATTATAATTATCAACGTCTTCGCCTATCTTGACAACAGTGGATTGCAGACCTTACTGGGGGGTTAGTAGTGCTGGGATAGACCTGGATCTTGGGGCTGAGGAGTAGACAATTTATTCTTAAGGAATCCATCAAGGGTAGATTGTCTTGATTTCTACTTCCTTTCTTGATTCATCTCACGATAGCCTGCCTGCCTCTACTTGTTGTATCGCTTGCATCTTCTCAGCAAGTGAGATGGATTTTCATTTATTCTTAGGAGCACTAGGATCACTTCCACCCAGTAGTTGTTTGGCTGACATTAGGGTTGCTTTTAAAGTCACTTAATTAAACCCTAAGATATGGATTAAAATTCTAAGTATAGCTTATGAGGATCGTAAAAAACACTTCATAAAAGGCATCTAAGAATGTACGAAAGCAATGCTCACTGTATTTCGGACGACTTAGAACTAAAAGCAAACGATATTTTCCTTTGATATCAGGGACTTCTTTGAAGGAAGAAATATGTAATATAATCACAAGACCCTTGAAACTGTTTGTGGCGAATAGAGCATTTGGAGACACCTGTGCATACATGTGGCGACGTATAACATGCCTCACCAAGTCCGTGCAGTAGGGGTTCTAATGGGGCATTTTCTCTCTTTTCATGCAAAACTGTCTCTCACTAAAGATAGCCTCAAAATAATCTCCATCCTTTCGCCGCCTGAAACAGCATTTAATATCACAAAATACCATTTTTTCTATTTTCATTTTTTAGATTATTTTTCACATTTCGCTAAAAAAAGTGTTTTATCATCCTGCATAAGATTCACAACTTGAAGCTGCAAGAAAATCATTCTAATTTCGTAATAACAAAAAATCTTTGTTTTCTCATGCATCTAACAATAAGTATTTTAAATACATTTCGGAGCAGATTTCCAAGTGCTGAATTCGTAAAAAAGGTGCTTCATTGCCAGAGGTTTCGTTATTGGAGGTATGCCTGTATTTGATTTTAATGTAACATCTTACTATATTTTATTTTGTATGTGCTATTTAAATGTTTTGTATAACTTTGTAAATGGGTGCATTACTACCTGTGTATTATGATTAAATAAATAAATAAATAATATGCTGCATAAGCACTTCATCTCAGAAAAACACAAAATTTGCTTTTAACAAAGCTTATCCTCAAAATGCTATTTGTTTATAATAATTAAAACAAAGAACTTATTATGGGCTTATTAAAAAATATCTATTCAGGTAATATCATAATTTATATTCATTACTAAGATTATTTTTGTAATGCAAATTCTTGAAATATTTAGTAATTTATATTAAATATTCAGATGCTGATTCATGTGTTATTGTTGAAAGAGTAAATTGAAGACAAATATTTTCAGATTTCAGTTTTTTATTATTATGTAAATTTTAAAAGTATAGATTTATTCATGCATTAGACAACAACTTTTGCATCGTCATTTCTATGAAGGGGCATCGAACTGTCCCTTTGACAATGTGACAATCTACGTGGCTGACAGGAGAAGATCAAGTTCAAGGCACTCTAAGCTGGGCCCCTACTGTGGTAATGAAAAACCACCATTCATTAGATCAGCAGACCTTCTTAGGATTGTCTTTGAGACTGACTCTTGGGTGCAGAGAAGGGGATTCTTCATCAAGTATGAAGTGGAAAGTGAGTATGTCAATTTTACCTGTAAAATTAACACTTAAAACTTTTGTTATTATTCTCCTCTGGTAATAAATTAGATCATAGCATAAACAGGATTGGTTATTCATAGACTTTTCATTTAAACAGTTATATGATTTTATACAACCATGTATGACAAAACTATACAGCTTCACAAGCATTTTAACTTATAACAAGCAGTAATATTTTTCAGAAAAAATTATTTTAAAAAATAAATGCTTATAAAACTTTATAAGGAAAAGAGGTGAGGCAATCGTCCTCCTCTCTCTCTCTCCAACTTGGCTCTACCATTTGATCGAGTGATGGTGAGCACATATTTCATTTTGGTACAAGGCATGTTCATATTATCATAACTTGATGAAAAATCGTATAGTTGACACAGTTCATTGATATGATATGTGCTAGGAAACAGCAGCTATTTGATTGCCATGGCAAGTCATGTCAGTCAGAAACAAGATGGCAACTGCACATGTCTAGTTCAGTGAAATAATACATTATCATTAAATTTCTCTGTAAAAAATGAGTGAAAGGGGCTTACATTCATCAGTGGCTTTAAGCTCAGTATGGGAAATCTTGCATGACATGGTCTTCAGTGATTGAATGGTGCAGGTCATTCAATGAGGGTCTTGAACACATGGAGTACTAAGGGCACAAAGCAAGACCAGCAATTGCAGTCAATAATGAGCTCATGAAGTCCAGGTCAAATTTGAACATCTCTCATAAACAGGGTGACTACAAAATGTACCCACACTATAAAATAATCATACTAATTAAATGATTCACAATACAGATTGAGTTTATTTATATATTGGTAATATAGAGGCCCATAATTGCAAAATTTGTTTAGAAAATGTGACACTAGTTGGAATAATTTTTATTGTGATTAAAAAACAAAAGTTTGATTTTGGGGCCTTCTTCACTTTTTCTGCAAGTAAGTTTTCCAACTGCAGCCATCATGTGAAATGAGCTAGTGAGGCAGTTGTGTCAGGTAACATTTCATTTACTGTATATACTCATATATAGCATACACTAGTGTATAACGTGCCCCATACTTTTTGCCAAAAATCCTGACTTTTCGAATCGCCATTCCATGGTGTAACGAGAAATGCTATACAGCAATCTGAGACAAGTGACAAACATTTTGTGTTTTCTGTTCCTGCTCCACAGAAGGGATTATGTTGAAATACCTGAGATTTAAGGCATTGGCAAACAGAAATGTCAGAAAATGCAAAAAAATATTACTTATTGTTCAATGCCCTTATACAATCTCTCTCAATCTGTTTTTTATTTATTTAATCATCTATTTATTTATCTAATCAGATGAAATGTGACTTTTAATTATAACGGTCTCATCTGTGTCATTTGTGTTGTGTTGTATATCTTGCCCTTTTAAAAGAAATTGTCATGTATGTCAAGTCATTGTGATAATAGCTCAAGAGGCTGATTTGCCAGACAACACATTCTTTTGTCTGTCAAGTTTACCATTTAAGTATTGCATCATTCCTTGTTATTTTGCTGTTTCTTTCTTCTCTTTTCTAGCATGTGGTGGTTACATAAATGAACCCAGTATAATAAAATCTCCATCTCATCCAGACACATATTATGGACAACTTAACTGCACATGGGTCATTGAAGCACCTGCAAATCAAGTGGTACTATTAGTGTAAGTATTGTGATATAAATCCATGAAATTCTTAAAATGATTACGAAGCGCAAAAGAAAACCAAGAATATCCATTTTCTATGCATTTATTCTCACATCTACAGTTAGTCTTGTGTGTGTGTGTGTACACACACACACACACACACACACACACATATATATATATATATATATATATATATATATATATATATATATATATATATATATATATATATAAGTATGTATGTGTATGTAGGTATATATAGCAACAGTGTCATTCTTAAACGATTACTGCCTGTGGCCATTCATGTGAACAATCACAACCTTAAATTTAACGATTGCTTCATGGTGAGGGCCATTCGCACTCTCCCCGATAATGCTTCGGCTCCCCAACTCTGTCAGTGGGAGCTTGCACATATCCATCTTTTAACCCTTTCTGGCATGCTGCGTCCGAAAGCCTCCAAATCTAAAGTGGCCTTTCGGCATGATATGCCCATAAGCGCTCGCAGAAAAGATGATTTCTTTTTTTCTCTTCTGGTGTGCTATGAATGTCTTCTTTGTGTTGTGCCTGCTTCTTCTCACTATATACACTTCCTTAGTGTCACCTCACGTATTCGTTACCCTCTGTTATAAACACTTCGAAAAAAATAATTTTCTAAACACTTTCAACTGACGAATGAAGCAGAGAAGACATAATATATGAGCCAGATAATACGTCATCATCATCTCGGTCATATGAGATTTTCTTTTGTGATTGAGGTGGTATGCCGTTTGTAAGCATACCTAATCCTTATGCTCCAATATGCTGAGTGCTCTAAATTTTTTTCCAATGACATCACTCAGCCGTGACCATGGCTGAGATGACTAAAGGGCCGTCATCATCTTGGGCATATGAGCTTTTACTCCGTAATAGAACTGGTCATTCGTAAGCAAACCTTCTCTCATGGACTAATATGACGAGAGCTGGAAAAATTAGTTTTTCGACCATATACCTCAGTTGTGACCATGGCTGAGTTGAGTGAGGATGCTATTACAGACGAACTGAATAAAGAAATTTATTCCAGTGGTTTTGATAGTTCAAGTCACTCAGAGTTGATGGAAGTTCCAGGTGAAAATGATTCCGAGGATGATATTACACAATTTCTTCCTGAGAGAGATCTTCAATCAGGTGAATCACTCCACGTGAATCTTACTGACTGGAAAGATATGAAGCTTTATGAAGGGCTTGGTGATTTTGTGGATTTTAGTGGTCCTCTTCATGATTTATCTTCTGGTGCGAATGAATTTTCTTACCTGATATATATGCTAGGTGGAGAGGATTTTTTTCAATAGATCGCAGATAACACCAATAAATATGCCCAATTCAAACAAAGTAATTCAGGGAGGGTTGATAAAGAGTGGGTTGATATTACAATAGAAGAACTAAAGGCATATTTAGGAGTGCTAATTTACATGGGAATATTTGATTTGTCAGAAAACAGGGATTATTGGCATAACCCTTATATTGATTGCCCAATTGTGCATAATTGCATGAATTTTAATAGGTATAAGTCTATTTCAAAATATTTCCATGTGAGTGACATTACTCAGGAAAAGAAGCAAGGGGATGGAGGTTATGATATTCTCCATAAAGTTAGGCCAGTTCTAGATATAATGGACACATTTCATGAGAAGTATAGAGCGGGTAAGGAACTAGCAATTGATGAAGCAATGGTCGCATTCAAAGGACATCACCATATAAAACAGTAGTAGTACATAAAAAAATAAGCCGACAAAATGGGGCTTCAAAATTAGGGTTTTTGTTAGTCCTCATGGCTATGTATTTCAAGGAAGTGTTTATGTAGGAAAAAAAGAGATTAGAAATAAAGACATTCCTCTTGGTAACCAAGTTGTTATGAACTTACTAGAAAATTTTCTTGGGTTGAATTATCATGTAGATTTTGACAGTTTTTTCTCATCTGTAGGCCTTATGAATATTTTATATGAAAAAACATGCATGTGCAGCTACTAGACCAAATCGTAAGGGTTGGCTGGAAAATTTTAAATATCCTAAAAAAAGAAACTGAAAAGAGGAGAGAGTAAAGTATTGCAGTGCGGTGTAGTTACAGCCACAGTATGGCATGACAACCGAGACATATGCATTCTCTCAACAAATTGTGACCTAAATATGGCCACATATGTGCAAAGAAAAATGGGAAAAGGGAATGAACAGATAATGGTTTCTGGTCCTCAGGCTATCACCAAATATACAAAATTTATGGTTGGTGTTGATAAGGATGACCAGAAAGGATGCTATTATGATTTGGGAAGAAAAACAAAAAAATGGTGGAAATATTTGTTTTCCTTTGTTTTCAACACTGCTATAGTTAACAGTTTTATTTTTAATTAGTGAAACCAATTCTCCGGCCACATCTAAGCATGGATATTCACAAAAAGAATTCAGGCACACCCTCCATAAGCAAATGATTGCAAATTTCTCATCTCGTAAAATCTTGGGGCATAAAAGAAATTTGCCACAGGTTGTTTCATCAAAGGATCCCCACAAACTCACCAAAATTGAAGGAAGAAAAAAATCTGTCAACTGTAGCTGTAAGAAAAGACGAGCCCCTTCTGGAAAAGGCATCCAAACATCATGGATGTGTCGCAATGGTGACTTAGCTTTATGCAAAGTTGGATGCTTTTTGGAATATCACCAGGAGAAGGGAGTAGAGGTGGAAAACTAAAACTATATATGTGTGTGTGTGTATATATATATATATACACAGGGTGTTCCTAAATTTTACCGACAAAATGATAGGGGTTGTAGGGCGGCATGCCTAATCTGTGAAACACCTGGTCCCTGTGTCCAGAGCAGTTTCCTATTCGAGCTACAAGGTGAGAAACCTCATACCTAAGGCAATTATTGTGCTTTGCATGTCACCTTTGATGCACTGCCTTGGTGCATGGTGTTTACTTAGTATTGCTTGCAGGCATGAGTGTATGGATTGTGGATGGTACATTCGGTGGCACGTGTGTTTGCCGAATTAGAAAAAAAGAAATTGGAACTTCAGGACATAACAGCATGTTTTATTAATCTACATTTACTGTACTGATTATGGGACAATATCCATTAAAAGAGGTGCTTGAATTGGCGGCCCCCAACCTGCAAGCACAACATGCATCTTCTGAATAATGATTGCCTCGTTCGTTCATAAATTCCCTCCGTGTTGCGGATTGAATCACAAGCAGCCTGGATACAAGGGAAAAGGTCTGCCTTCTGACTGACTGCATTTTCATACACAAGGCTCTTGATGTGACCCCAAACAAAAATCAGAGGATTGAGATCCGGAGAGTGAGCTGCCAAATGAATGGTTTGGTGGGTGCTTAGGTACGAGATTTTTCACCTTGTAGCTTGAACAGGAAACTGCTCCGGACACAGAGACCAGATGTTTTGCACATTGGGCATGCCACCCTACAACCCCTTTTATTTTGTCGGTATAATTTAGGAACATCCTGTATTTAAATATTTATAAATGGATGGCAGGGGGGTGCCGGTGGTGTAGTGGTTAGGATGCTGGCTACTACTCGCCTGCTGCTTGAAAAGGAAGGACTTTTTCCAAGGTCACCTGGCCCTGTTTGTGTGGTTTGAGGAGACCGCTTAAATTCAGCGTTCCATCCTTTGGAAGCAACGTTAAATAGTGGCCCCCTTGGTGTTCTTTGCAAAGAGTAGGCAAATGCTGGCACTGGGTTTCCCTTCTCCCTTCTGTGTGTCTGTCTGGTGTGGAAGGCAACAGAAAACCACCACACCGTTTATGTATATTCCCAAGTCAAAACCAATCAATGAATTGGTAGGACCTGTGTTAAGACAGAACATTATGAATGATAAATGGATGGCAACAAGTTGTTGGGATAAGGAAGCCCAGTGAGCACTCACCAATAAGATGACTTCAGGTTGGCGAGCTGCTGGGGGTGTTGAAGTGACATGTAAAACAAACATAAAAAACACAGAAGCTTTTGGGGGTGAACACTTCGTCAGCATAGGAGCGAGACAACTGATGGCAATGACACTGGGTGGAGGCATGGGGTCGAAGGGTAGTGCAGAAAAGTTGGGGATTGGAGGATGCGGAGGGGATGGGGGAATGTCCGAAAAGGAGAGAAATGCTAGTGAAGTTTGAAGTCAGGGGAAATGAAGGAGTTTAAAAGATGGATATCGGAAAGCTCCCACTGATGGAGTTGGGCGACCGAAGCATTGTCAGGGATAGTGCAAATGGCCCTCACTGTGAAGCAATCATCTATATATTGTTTTGTCAGTGTGTCAGAAAAGGCCGATGACACTTTACATCTATAATATGCAAAGGTCTCGGGTCACTGCACTGTGACAAATTACCATTATATTTTGTCCCTGAATGGTTATTAGACAACACTGAGCCATGGCCTGTTAACTACATTATTGAAATTTCATTAAAAGTATTTATACTTCTTTTTTTGGTTGCAAATATCGCCTAAAACATTAAAATTTAAAAAACTACGAGTATCTAATATAAGCTATTGTAGGAAAACCTAATCTGAAAAGAAGATTTAGATAGAAAATATTAGTGTCTTGATTTTACCATACTGCCATCTCAGGGCAGTAATAGGAACTGGCAAAACCAAAATGCGGGACTGTCAGAGATAGTTTAAGTGTTCATCATCAGGAGGCACTGTAGTATTTTGACATGCATTTTTTTTAATTATACCCATGCACATTCTTGATTTCCATTGCATTACATTAATGTCGTAAAAAACAAAAATAAAAAAGTATGAATATCTAATAGCAGCATTTTTCGCAAAATATAATCTGAAAAGTTCGATAGAAAATATTTATGTCAAGCATATTTCTATTACTGCCATCTCAGGGCTGAACATGGAACTGGTATAACCTTAAATGCGGGACTGTCAAAGATAGATGAAAAGTTCTCCATCAGGGTATTTTGGAATACATTTCTAAAAAAACCCACCAATTGCATTAATTTACCATGCCTGATGAAAGTAAGCACATATCTTATTGATGCTGCAAGCAATGCTGCACTAAGCAGCTAGTTAAATTTTAAGTTGTCATATTTCGCATAAACGGCCACAGGGAGCAGTCATTTAAGAATGATGCTGTTACGGTGGCCGTTCATGCAGATGTTGAGGTAATTGCTGGTGAGGACAGCATAAAATGCGGTACATTGGGTGCATCTCAAGAGGTAAATGATATTGTAGGTCCCGCTTTTTATGTTAGGTTTATATTGTAAAAAATCTTTTAATTGGCATTTAGAAGTGTCAAAAATAGCGAAGATGTTATCAATGTAATGTAACCAAATCAATGGAAAATACTTGAAATGATTCTTCCAATGTTTTACTTACTCATGAAAATATCTGCCTAGAAGGGGGAGAGAGAATTTCCCATAGTTGTACCATATATATATATATATATATATATATATATATATATATATATATATATATAAGCAAGCATTTCATCTCCCCTTGAAAACGCATTAATTATTCAGAGAGATTATTCATCATGGGAAATATGTCTTTAATTCAAAAGATTTCTCCTCAGGACCGATTTTCATTTTTTCCTTATGGAAAAATAATGGAGTAAAACAATCGCTAATTTTTGCAATTTTAGGAATATTATACTTTTTCTACATTGGGTTAATAATCCACACGTTTTTGCCAAATTTTAAATTTATAGCACATTTAGAAGTGAAATAACATTTATCTAATTATTTAAATTTAAATAATTTTTAACAGCCGCACTAAGAACTTCATAGATACATTGAAATGTTTATTCGTTTAAATAGTCTAAACTCTAAATAAACTAAAAATTTCAGCACTCGAACTCGCCCCGTAGTATCTAAACATTAACCTATTTGTTTAAATTTTCAGAATTTTTAACTGCCAAACAAATTTAAATATCAACATTACTATAATCCCTATTTCGTTATTTTACACATACTACATTTAAAACAATTTTCAGCGTCGTAGCCCATTTGGAAATACATAAACCTTGAAAGTTTGTTTAAACAATTGCAAATTTTTAGCGCCCGTTGTTGCACTTTTTCAAGATTTTCGTTTTTTCTAGTCGGTTTTGCACAAATCCTACCTAAGAAAAAAATTTTGAATCTCCAGCACATCTGGAAGTGCCTAAACATTAGTATCCTCCTGTTATATATCATTATATATCAACGACTCTTACAGAGGAGGATATAACATATAACAGGAGGATTTTAGACAAATTTTAAAGTTGTAGCACTTCTAGAAATAAAATAATATTTTTCCAATTGTTTAAATTTAAATAATTTTTAACGGCCACCGCAAATCATATATGGTAAAATTGAAATGTTTATTTATGCAAATTCACTACTCTGTAAATAATTTGAAAATTTCAGCTTCCTAACTGATCCTGTAGTACCTAAACAGTTATTTATTTGTTTAAACTTTAAGAATTTTTAACTGCCAAATAAATTAAAACATCAAAATTTGTATAATCCCTATTTCGTTTTTTTTTAAGAATTCTACTTATAAAAAAAATTCAACTCCGTAGCAAATGCGGAAATACATAAACCATGAAAATTTGTTTAAACAATTTCAAATTTTTAGCGGCCGCATTGTTGCACTTTTTCATGATTTTCGTTTTTTCTAGTCGGTTTTGCAAAAAATCCTACCTAAGAAAAAAATTTCAAATCTCCAGCACATCTGGAAGTGCCTGAACATTAGTATCCTCCTGTTATCTATTATATATCGACGACTCTTACAGAGGAGGGTATAACATATTGGTTGGTGCTTGCACTCTGCAAGCATATCATCTCACCTTGAAAAGGCATTCATTTCTCAGACAGATATTTCATCATTACACATATTTTTTTATTTCTAAACATTTCACCTCCGCAGCGATTTTCGTTTTTCCCACATGTTAAAATAATAGTTTAAAACAATCCCCAAATGTTGCAATTTTAAGAATTTTATACTTTCTCCATTATGGGGTACTAATGTTACACATTTCAGCCAAATTTTAAAGTTGTAACACTTCTAGAAGTAAAATAATATTTTTCTAATTGTTTAAAATTTTAACATTTGTAACGGTTGCCGCAATATATATATGGAGAGATTGAAATGTTTATTTGTGCAAATGCACTGTTCTGTAAATAACTTAAAAATTGCAGCTTCCTAGCTCATGCCGTAGTACCTAAATAATTATTAAACTTTGATGTTCAAATGGGGTTAAAATAACCCCTAAAAATTAACAATTTTAAAATTTTCGATTTTCATAGTTGGTTATGTGAAAAGTTCTATACTTCTGCAAAATTTCAGCTTCCTAAACTTCATAGATTGGTCTACAAACTGGATTGCGTTTTCCCATGCTAACTTATGGGAGATATTCCGAGGTCTCTGGAGTCGAACCAAAGACACTATAAGCAAAAGTGACAATAATTCCTAATGGATATTGCGGCCATCTAGCAACACTGAAAACTTCATTTTCCTGGCTTACCGGCAAGTGCCCATAATTAATTTACAAAAATGGCGCAATGCTTTTCTTAAGGGAAAAAACGCAACTTTCGGAATTTCTGGTGTCGAACTCATGTCACTTAGGTAAAAAGTCTCATTTTATCTGATGGTTTTTCCATCATATCTACAAAAACTAAAACTTTCAGCTCTCTAGCTCTTGTAGTTTGGGCTGGACATTAGTATCCTCCTACATGCTATATATCATTATATATCGACGACTCTTACAGAGGAGGATATAACAGGAGGATACTAATGTCCAGCCCAAACTACAAGAGCTAGAGAGCTCAAAGTTTCAGTTTTTGTAGATATGATGGAGAAACTTACAGATAAAATGAGACTTCTTACCTAAGTGACATGAGTTCGACTCCAGAAATTCCGAAAGTTGCGTTTTTTTCCCATAAGAAAAGCATTGCGCCATTTTTGTAAATTAATTATGGGCACTTACCGGTAAACTAGAAAAATGAAATTATCAGTGTTGCTAGATGGCCGCAATATCTATTAGGAATTATTGTTACTTTTGCTTACAGTGTCTTGGGTTCGACTCCAGAGACCCCGGAATATCTACCATAAGTTAGCATGGGAAAACGTAATCTAGTGTGTAGAACAATCTAATACGTTTAGGAAGCTGAAAATTTGCAAGATTATAGAACTTTTCTCATAACCAACTATAAAAATCAAAAATTTTAAAATTGTTAATTTTTAGGGGTTGTTTTAACCCCATTTGAACATTAAAGTTTAATAATTTTTTAGGTTCTACGGGATGAGCTAGGAAGCTGCAATTTTCAAATTATTTACAGAACAGTGCATTTGCACAAATAAAAATTTCAATCTCTCCATATATATATTGCGGCAACCGTTAAAAATGTTTAAATTTTAAACAATTAGAAAAATATTATTTTACTTCTAGAAGTGCTACAACTTTAAAATTTGGCTCAAATGTGTAGCATTGGTACCCCATAATGGAGAATATGTAAAATGTTTAAAATTGTAACATTTAGGGATTGTTTTAAACTATTATTTTTACATGTGGGAAAAACGAAAATCGCTGCGAAGGTGAAATCTTTAGAATTAAAAGAATATTTGTAATGATGCAATGTCTGTCTGAAAAATGAATGTTTTTTCAAGGTGATATGAAATGCTTGCAGTATGCAAGCATCAACTACTAGTATGTTATATCCTCCTCCTCTGTAAGAGTCGTCGATATATAATGACTAGTAGTTGGTGCTTGCATACTGCAAGCATTTCATCTCACATTAAAAGAACATTCATTTTTCAGACAGAAATTTCAACATTACAAATAGTCTTTTAATTCTAAAGATTTCATTTCTGCAGCGATTTTCGTTTTTTCCCACATGTAAGAATAATAGTTTATTATATTATATTATATTTAGTTTTTTTTAAGAATGCTACTTAGAAAAAAAATTTCAACTCCGTAGCACATGCGGAAATACATAAACCATGAAAATTTGTTTAAACAATTGCGAATTTTTAGCGGCCTCATTGTTGCACTTTTTCAAGATTTTCGTTTTTTCTAGTCGGTTTTGCACAAAATCCTACCTAAGGAAAAAATTTTGAATCTCCAGCTCATCTGGAAGTGCCTAAACATTAGTATCCTTCTTTCATATGTTATATATCATTATATATCGACTACTCTTACAGAGGAGGAGGATATAACATACTAGTAGAAGGCGCTTGCATACTGCAAGAATTTCATCTCAACATAAAAAACGTTCATTATTCATATATCATCATTACACATATTTTTAATTCTAAATATTTCACCTCCGCAGCGATTTTCGTTTTTCCCACATGTAAAAATAATAGTTTTAAACAATCCCCAAATATTGCAATTTTAAAAATTTTACACTATCTTCATTATTGGGTACTGATGCTACATATTTTAGCCAAATTTTAAAGTTGTAGCATTTCTATAAGTGTAATAATATTTTTCTAATTGTTTAAATTTAAATAATTTTTAACGGCCGCCACATTTCATATATGCTAAAATTAAAATGTTTATTTGTGCAAATTTACTACTCTGTAAATAATTTGAAAATTTCAGCTTCCTAGCTCATCCCGTAGTACCTAAGGAGTTATCCAATTGTTTAAACTTTAAGAATTTTTAACTGCCAAACAAACTAAAATATAAAAATTTGTTTTATCTGTATTTCGTTTTTTTAAGAATTCTACTTACAAAAAAAAATTCAACTCCGTAGCACATGCGGAAATACATAAATCATGAAATTTTTTTTAAACAATTGCGAATTTTTAGCGGCCGCATTGTTGCACTTTTTCAGGATTTCCGTTTTTTCTAGTCGGTTTTGCACAAAATCCTACATAAGAAAAAAATTTCGAATCTCCAGCTCATCTGGAAGTGCATAAACATTAGTATCGTCCTATATGTTATATGTAAACCGCGGATTTTTAGGTTCTAAAAATTAAGTTTTAGGCGACTAAAATAGGCTCTTTAAGTAGCTTAATTAGGCTTTATAAAACGTAAAATAGGCTCTAAAAACTACTTCCAAAAATTACCAGTCAACGAAACATTATTGATTTGTTTTCAAAGAACATAAAAATATTTTACTACTATGCATTGAAACTTATTCTTATGGTTAATTTACCATGCGTCACAGAGAAAATACTATCTACATTACATATAGTAATACTGACTGAAAACACTATTCAAGTATAAATTTAAGTACTATGCAGAATGTTTGACAAACTGTTTCATTCGGAATTCCCACAATGAATTTGTCACCTCTTTGCGTTTATTTCACAAATTTCCCGTAGTTGGCCTCACAGTAAATGACAAGCACCTTTTCTAAGTTTTTTTTAGCACAAAACTATGGCATTTGTCAGTTAATATCATCTTGTAAGCAAAAAAAGAACGTTCGACATCAACTGATGTGACGGGGGCAAACTACAACTTAGGTGCATGTTGAAATGAAATTTTGCACTCAACTTCACTGGATTTTCCTGCCCGTATATCTGCTGCTGTACATAGGCTCTGCAGACCTGAGTTCTTTTGTAGCCCTTTTTCTAGTTTGGCTCTTACTTTTCCCCCACTTCACCTGGCGCTTCCTTGATTTTTTGTTTCACTTCATTCAGCAAAGCAGTATTTTCGTAGATGGGTTTTTCTGAGCCTTCCAATTCAGCCATAATCCACGCAAGGGATGTATAGTGGGATCTAATATACACCAAATCCTTGGGACTGGAGGGATCATCCAGCAACATTTTCGCCGAAGTGACACAGGCAGTATCCTCAGCTAGATTTGCCACAACTTCCTTGACATGAAGGATATGCTCACTGTAAAATTCAGCTGCTTTCAGCCATGTGCCCCAGCGGCTGAGCACAGGCACAGGTGGCAGAGGGACATCGGGCAGTTTTTTTCAAAAAGCCTGTTTTCTTGTTGGTGCCTTGACGAAGACCTTCTTCGCGGTGGAGATCAATTTGTTCACCTTGGGAATTTCCAGTCTTATTTGCTCTGCTACGCGGTTCAAACCACGGGCAAGGCATGTCACATGCACAAGAGAGGGATAGAACACCTTGAGCAACTGCAGGGCAGCATCTGTGTATAGGAGCAGCACTTTCTCTTCGTCTAGATTGTTGGGATACAGCTATTTCAGTCGATTGTTCACAGAATGTGCTATTGTTTCCTGATTTGTTTTGGCAAGTTACTTTGTGCAGATGAGATAGGCTCTGGATGGCACATCTGGGTCCAATTTCCCAACAACTAAGTTGGCCATGTATCTGCTGAGAGCGTCAGTGGTTTCATTGACTGATATCCAAATATGTGAATCTCCAATGTCCTCCCGTATCCAGCACATTGCATCATCGTACGTGGGTTGTACGTAATTCTTGCCTATCGTTGACTCAGAAGGTACCGACTGAGGGCAGTATCGTTCTAGGAACCCCTTGAATGTTGGAATTTCTAGTGTTCTTAATGGAATTGTTGCTGCCACAATTGCATGACAAAAATCTGCAAAAAACTGATTATTCTTGCTGGATCTCTCAGAAGTTTTTGTTAAAACCGTTTGTTTCATCTTCGATTTGCGTTCAACATTTGCCTTATGTAGCACTCCTTGGACATGCTGAGTTAGATGGGTTTTTTTATAACTCGAAACCTATAAAGAAAAATTATGAAGAAATAATTAACCTTAAAAATACGGAAATAATCTAATAAATATTGAAATGGGACAAAATTATAAAATTTACTGTAGAGCTACGAAGGTCCGCAGCTGGATTGCTGAAAATTTTAAATAACCACGTCTATAGTTACCATAAAATGGCTTGTATAAACAAAAAATGTAGATGGTTTTTGCCTCAACGATGACAAGCAATTCACGGCCAATAATTCGTTGCAAGCCAGCATTATAATGTACTTACCTCCTTGTTGTATGCTTGACAGAAGATAACTTTTTCATCCGTTGTGAAGTACGGAAATTCTTGTAGCCACTGACGTATTAAATAAGCTTTCGAACTTGCTACTTTATGCATTGCACTTTCACAATTTTCACGTTCACACTTCTCATCTTCACCCTCTGCAGTCTGGAGATGGACTGCAGGGTTATTCTCGTTTTCTCGTGTCACACAATATGGCAATGTAACGATGAGAAATTAACGCAACATCAGATTAAACCCATTGTTACATTGTCGCATCGTGCGACACAGGGAAACAATAGCACCGCCGGATACGTGACAGGTCTGAGCTGATGTTCGCCACCTGATCATGACCGTGGTGTGAAGGACATTTTCCCAACCCTCAACTGAACATTGTACAGTCAGTTTAAAAAATATGACTAGTACCAAAAAAAATTAGCCCTTTTTAGGCTTTTTTGCATGAAAATGGCAAAAATAAGCATTAACGTCGAAATAGGCATTTTTAGGCATTCATGTCAAAATAGGCATTTTTAGGCACTATAAAATATACGTTTTTGGGGTTAATTATTCATGAAACGTATATATACAATTGTATATTCAGATATCTACTCAGGAAATAAATAGGTTTTTACCTAAAGATCTGCGGTCTAGTTATATGTTATCATTCTATATAGACGTTCCTTACAGAGGAGGAGGAGATAACATATTAACAGGAGGATATTAATGTTTAGGCACTTTCAGCTGAGCTGGAGATTCGAAATTTTTTTCATAGGTAGAATTTTGTGCAAAACCGACTAGAAAAAGCGAAAATCTTGAAAAAGTGCAACAAGTCGGCCGCTAAAAATTCGCAATTGTTTAAACAAAATTTCAAGGTTTATGTATTTCCGAATGTGCAACGGAGTTGAAATTTTTTTATAAGTAGAATTCTTAAAAAAACGAAATAGGGATTATACAAATTTTGATATTTTAATTTGTTTGGCAGTTAAAAATTCTAAAACTTTAAACAAATAGATAACTGTTTAGGTTTTACGGGATGAGCTAGGAAGCTGAAATTTCAATTATTTACAAAGTAGTGTGTTTGCACAAATATACATTTCAAATTTACCATATATAAATTGCGGCGGCCGTTAAAAATTATTTAAATTTAAACAATTAGAAAATTATTTTTTTACTTATAGAAGTGCTACAACTTTAAAATTTGGCTAAAATGTGTATCATTAGTACCTTATAATGAAGAAAGTGTAAAATATTTAAAACTGCAACATTTGGGGATTGTTTTAAACTATTATTTTTACATGTGGGAAAAACGAAAATCGCTGCGGAGGTGAAATCTTTAGAATTCAAAGAATATTTGTAAAGTTGAAATGTCTGTCTGAAAAATGAATGTTTTTTTAAGGATGAAATGCTTGCAGTATGCAAGCACCAACTACTAGTATGTTATATGTTATCATTATATATCGACGTTTCTTATAGAGGAGGAGGAGGATATAAGAGGATACTAATGTTTAGGCACTTCCAGATGAGCTGGAGATTCGAAATTTTTTTCTTAGGTGGGATTTTGTGCAAAACCGACTAGAAAAAACGGAAATCCTGAAAAAGTGCCACAATGCGGCCGCTGAAAATTCGCAATTGTTTAAATAAATTTTCAAGTATTTTGTATTTATAAATGTGCTATGGAGCTAAAATTATTTCTAGAGGTAGGATTTGTAATATAACGAAATAGGGATTATAGAAATTTTGATATTTTAATTTGTTTGGCAGTTAAAAATTCTTAAAATTTAAACAAATAGGTAAATGTTTAGACACTAGGCGGCGAGTTAGGGAGCTGAAATTTTTTAATTCTTTAGAATTTTGTCTATATAAACGAATAAATAATTCAATGTATCCATGAATTTTTTATTGCGGCCGTTAAAAATTATTTAATTTTAAACATTTATAAAAATGTAATTTCACTTCTAGTTGTGGTATAAATTTAAAATTTGGCAGAAATGTGTGGCATTATTAACCCAGTGTGGGAAAAGTATAACATTCTTAAAATTGTAAAAATTAGTGTTTGTTTAACTCCATTATTCTGCCATACTGAAAAAACGAAAACCGATCCTGAGGAGAAATCTTTAGAATTAAAGAAATATTCCTCATGATGAAATATATCTTTGAAAAATTAATGTTTTTTCAAGGTGAGATGAAATGCTTGCAGTATGCAAGCACCTTTTGCAGTATGCAAGCACCAACTACTAGTATATAATGATAACATATAACATATAGGAGGATACTAATGTTCAGGCACTTCCAGATGTGCTGGAGATTCGAAATTTTTTTCATAGATAGGATTTTGTGCAAAACCGACTAGAAAAAACGAAAATTTTGAAAAAGTACAACAATGCGGCCTCTAAAAATTCACAATTGTTTAAACAAATTTTCATGGATTATGTATATTCGCATGCGCTACGGAGTTGAAATTTTTTTTGGAGGTAGAATTCTTAAAAAAACGAAAAAGGGATTATACAAATTTTGATATTTTAGTTTGTTTGGCATTTATAAATTCTTAAAATGTAAACAATTGGATAACAGTTTAGGCACTACGGGATGAGCTAGGAAGCTGAAATTTTCAAATTATTTACAGAATAGTGAATTTGCACAAATAAACATTTCAATTTTACCATATATGAAATGCGGCAGCCGTTAAAAATTATTTAAATTTAAACAATTAGAAAAATATTATTATACTTCTAGAAATGCTACAACTTTAAAATTTGGCTAAAATATGTAGCATTAGTACCCCATAATGGAAAAAGTATAAAATTTTTAAAATTGCAACATTTGGGGATTTTTTAAATCTATTATTTTTACATGTGGGAAAAACAAAAATCGCTGCAATGTTGAAATCTTTAGAATTAAAAGAATATTTGTAATGATAAAATGTCTGTCTGAAAAATGAATGTTTTTTCAAGGTGAGATGAAATGCTTGCAGTATGCAAGCACCAACTACTAGTATGTTATATGTAAGAGTCGTCGATACTAATGTCCAGCCCAAACTACAAGAGCTAGAGATCTGAAAGTTTTATGTTTTATAGATATGATAGAGAAACCTTCAGATAAAATGAGACTTCTCACCTAAATGGCATGAGTTCGACTCGTGAAATTGCGAAAATTGCGTTTTTTCCCATAAGAAAAGTATCGCGCCATTTTTGTAAATTAATTATGGGCAATTGCCGGTAAGCTAGAAAGATGAAATTTTCAGTGTTGCTAGACGGCCACAATATCTATTATGAATTATTGTCACTTTTGCTTACAGTGTCTTGGGTTCGACTCCAGAGACCCCGGAATATCTCCCATAAGTTAGCATGGGAAAACGCAATCCAGTGTGTAGACCAATCTAACAAGTTTAGGTAGCTGAAATTTTGCGAGATTATAGAACTTTTCTCATAACCAATTATAAAAATCGAAAATTTTAAAATTGTAAATTTTAGGGGTTGTTTTAACTCCATTTGAACATCAAAGTTGAATAATTTTTTAGGTACTACGGGATGAGCTAGGAAGCTGCAATTATAAAATTATTTACAGAACAGTGCATTTGCACAAATAAACATTTCAATCTCTCCATATATATATTGCGGCAACCGTTAAAAATGTTAATATTTTAAACAATTAGAAAAATATTATTTTACTTCTAGAAGTGCTACAATTTTAAAATTTAGCTGAAATGTGTAGCATTAGTACCTATAATGGAGAAAGTGTAAAATGTTTAAAATTGCAACATTTGGGGATTTTTTTAACTATTATTTTTACATGTGGGAAAAACGAAAATCGCTGCGGAGGTGAAATCTTTAGAATTAATGGAATATTTGTAATGAACAAATATCTGTCTGAAAAATTAATGTTTTTTCAAGGTGAGATTAAATGCTTGCAGTATGCAAGCACCTTCTACTAGTATGTTATATCCTCCTCCTCTGTAAGGAACATCTATATACAGGGTGTCCCAGAAGTCCGGCCACATAGGACAACTTTGTTATTTGCAGAATATCTAAAAATAATTAGAGATCAAAGTTGTTCGCAATAGGCTATTTTTCGTGGAAAATTTTGATTTTTATTGTCTAGGGCCTTCCGTTCGACCGCTACTCTCATGGCTCATCAATGGTTAAGTGACTCAGCGGAAATTCCTACGTCCACATAAAGGAGCTAGGAGCCGGCTATGTGAATAGGAGTTGCAACAAAAATGAATAAAAACTCCAAAAACTCGTGCAGCAGTGTATATTGCACATTTACAATAAATTTTTAAATTGGTATCCATGCTGGTGTACACTCATTCTGATTCTTTCCCTCAAGCTTCTCCGTACACTTAGCAATGTTTGCGGAGTAATTTCTGGGCATGCTGCACAGATGTTCTCCCGAAGTTCTTCAAGGCTTCTTATCCTGCTTAGACAAACAAAATCAACATTTATCCCGAAAAATAGCCTATCGCAAACAACTTTGATCTCTTATTATTTTTAGAAATTCTGCAAAATAACAAAGTTGTCCTATGTGGCCGGACTTCTGGGACAGTCACTTAACCATTGATGAGCCAAGAGAGTAGCGGTCGAACGGAAGGCCCTAGACGAAAAAATCAATATTTCTCCTGAAAAATATCCTATTGCGAACAACTTTGATCTCTTATTATTTTTAAATATTCTGCAAAATAACAGAGTTTTCCTATGCGGTCGAACTTCTGGGACAGAGTCACTTAACCATTGATGAGCCAAGAGAGTAGCGGTCGAACGGAAGGCCCTAGACGAAAAAAATCAATATTTCTCCTGAAAAATAGCTTATTGCAAACAACTTTGATCTCTAATTATTTTTAGATATTCTGCAAAATAACAAAGTTGTCCTATGAGGCCGGACTTCTGGGACACCCTGTATAATGATAGAAATGTAATAGCCAAATATTATGGTCTAAGAAACCAAATTTATGGAATTCTTACTGTTTATAATAATGAGTAAGTTTAATGGAATATATAGTGCCTAAATTATTCTGTAAAACCATTTGCAGGTTTGAATCCTTCAATCTGGAGATGAGTAGTACATGCACATATGACTGGGTGTCTGTCTATGAGGGGCCACAGATTAATGTGATGAAACGGTTGGCACGTTTCTGTGGAAACATGAAAAATGAACCTCCTATTGTTAAGTCAACCACTAGGAATATGGTAGTGCAATTTGTCACAGACACTTCCATCCACTTTGAGGGTTTTAAGGCAGCAGTATCATTCACATATGGTTAGTCAAAATCTATTAGTAATTAAATTTATTTAAATGTAGAATGACTCTAGAAATCACAGCTGCATTGAAAGTAATGTTTACATTTCAATGAATAGAGGGAAAATTCTGGTAGATGAATATAATTATAATATCAGAAATATTTTTAAATAATTGAATTATAGGAGAATAAAGAATATATATACTGTGTCATTTCTTTTTAAGGAGAACAGAGTGGATGTGGTGGGAGAAAGATACTTTCACATGGCACCGCACCTGTTTCCTTGCGTTCGCCTGATATGATAGGAAATGATAATCTTTATGAGCCATTCATGGATTGCCAATGGCTATTTATTGGACCACCACAAGAAGTGCTGCGTCTTGAGTTCAGGACCATGGCTATGATCCCATGCAACCTAACTTCTAATTATTCATCTACATTATCTTACTGTGACTGTGATTTTATAGAGGTTGGTCATTTCTTTTTTCAAGTTGTTGTGTATTCATTAGTACTGTCAAAGAAAGCTTAGGAAAATCTGTTAACTCTTTCTATAAAATAAGAGACATGTCTCACTGAGAGTTTTATTTCCTAATGCCACAAGTAAGGAATATATCTTAAAACCTCATATACCTTCCAGTATGTAATTCTCCACTGTGTGTTATTTCCAATCCATGATTCAGTGTTAATGCTTCAACTTGATTTGCTTCAAAGCATTTTAAAAGCACAGGAAAACCTCATTAATTTGATATCAGATTACTTGAAGTATGGGATAATCCAAAGTCATTAACATCCCCTGAACAACAGAATAAGGTTTTGGGCATTTTTAGTATGTTTATTTTGAAATACAGTTATTTTTTAACTTTGATACAATATCAGTCCCATGGACTGCTTAAACTGTCCTTTATTTCGAGTTAATGCCTGAAAGCAATATGTCTTATACATTTATGTTAAAACTTATTTTGCTGCAAAAGATTTGTCATAATTTTTTCAACTGCCATAAGCACATAACATTAAATTCATTTGCATTTTTACTGGCTTCAGTCTTGATATATCTGTGAATCCAAAGTCATTAGGAAAGGCATGACCATAATTCTAGTAAAAATATAATTTGGAGCATACGGTGTAAAGTGCGGAATTAAAAAATAAACTCCTGAACCGTAAAATTATCCCGAGAAACAATCATTCATAAATAAGAAGTAAATTTAAAAATTTGTTAAAATTAAAAAAATTTTAAATTACTTATAGTTTTGAAGGAAGAACATCTGCAGGGACCTATCTAAAACTGGTTAAAGGAGAGGAGAGGAAAAGGAACAGACACACATACACACTTCTGCACAATCACTTGGGAACTTGGAAGATGCTAAACATGCATTTTGAGAGCTACGCTCTCATCTTCGGTAGCTAAGATAGTATTACTGTTTTTTGTGTTATCTGGGATATTTAAACATTCTTGGCAGGAGTGGAGGGAGGGAAGGGGGTTGGGGGAATTCTTAATGGTCAGCGTATAAAGGGGCGAGTGAGGGATAGGTCCGCAGTCGTTATTCATAACCTTGTCTGCATATTTATTTATGAAAAGACTTTTGTAAGCATTTAGTTTCCACTTGTGTGGATTTTTAAAGGGATCATGTTTTCGATTTTAATTGGGTGATTATATTCCTTTATATGTGTTGCCATGCTATACCTGTTAAAACTATTATGTTTATAATGTGAAGATGTTTCTTAAACCTGGTTTCCAACTTCCGTCTAGTTTGTCCTATATAGACTTTATCGCAGTTGGTGCAAGTGATTTTATATATACCGGATTTTTGTAGTGTCGGAATCTTGTCCATTGGGTTATGTAGTAAATTTGTAAGTTTATTTTCATTCAATAATACTGCTTTTAGGTTTTGTTTTGCTAAGACATTCAATAAACTGTTTGTGATGCCAGGGACAAAGGGAATTTTTACGTTTTTTGTTTTTTTGGGAGGCGTGTTTGTGAGGGTAATGTTTTTAGGAAGAGGCTGTGCTTGTGTTTGTGTAGAATATTGTCTATTATTTTAAGGGTCGTAACTATTGATTTTAGCACATTTTTTGTGTGTTTTAATTCTGTAATAAAATCAACTTCGGAAAGAGGGACTTGTAAGAGTCTATGTACCATTGAGTGGAATGGGGCCAACTTGTGTGAAATATGATGATTAGAATCAGAAGGACTGTACGTGTCTGTATGTGTGGGTTTACGGTAAATCCCAAACTTAATTTTGTTGTTTTCTCTTTTTATTAGAAGGTCAAGAAAGGGTAATGTGTTTTGTTTTACTACTTCATGCATGAATTTAATGGAGGCATATTGATCATTTAGTTGCTGAATAAATTCTATTATGTTGTTATTGGACGTATCAAATATCGCAAATATGTCCTCTACGTATCTTAGCCATAAACGTGGGAAGTAGGTGAAGGTGTTTCTGCTACATTTTTCAAAGTTAACCATGAATAAGTTGGCTAAGAACAGTGAAAGGAAATTTCCCATGATAGTACTGTGGTTTTGTTGATAGAACTTATTGACTTGAAAAAAATTTTGATTCATGCACAGGTGTGTAAGTCGTACTAATTCCTCAGCCGTTTTTGATGGTAAGTTTTGGTGGGTGAGCCATTCTCGGAGAAATTATAAGGTTTCATTTATGGGAACACTGGGAAAGAGAGAAGAAACATCAAAGGATTCTAAAATTTCATTCCTGTAGTATTATGCCTTCAACTTGGTTAATAAAATGATGGCTGTTTTTATATTGTTTAAGAGGAAATTGTTTAAATTGATCATTAAGTCACCGTGAAATTTTATGTGCCGGGCTGTTCGTGGAAGAAAAATGGATCTAAGGGGGATGTCTTTGTGGATTTTAGGTAAGCAGTACATCCTGGGAACCCAAGAGTTGGAGGCTGAGTTGTTTCGTGATAAATGTGGTGCATGTTTTAACAATTTAATTTTAACAAATTTTTAAATTTCCTTTTTATTGACAAGTGATTGTTTCTTGGGATAATTTTACGGTTCAGGAGTTTATTTTTTAATTCCATAATTCTCGTGTTATGAGGTTGTAATGCCGAGGACAGTGAAATCTAAAACCACTCTTAATTGGCATGTCTGAAAAACCCCAATGTTTTAACCCCTCAAGCCCGGAGGAGATTTATTAAATCCCACCTGTACGGCCGGATGAGTTTTTTAAATTTTCATGATTGCGTTGCAAAAACGTTTGAGAAAATTTAAAAAATCATAACTTTATAAGTTTTTTCTCAAGTTTTCTGATTTTTTTGTGGATTTACGAAAAACATGAAATTTGTAAATATCCATTTTTCGTATCATATTTTACAAACAAACATTGTTGCAGTAGAAGAGAATGTACACCAATCGCTAATTTTCCGGCATGCGTTCTCGCTTTATATATAACATTCAGCACCGGGAAATCTATGAAAGATATTGATGTACAATCTTAATAAAAGAATAACTTAAATTAGTAACTATTTTATTATATGAATCTACCCATCTAAACCAATTAGGTGAAAAGTTTTACATATCTCAACTTTTTCATGTCTTGACTGGAAATTTTTAAGTAATTGTAGTATTACTGATTTATTTATAACATAAACGTTTTAGCTATATAGTCATTATTCTTGTTCATTACAAAAGTCACATAGAAGAAATGATTACATTTCGTTCATTGGAAAGGGAGATATGACGATGTATACATCAGAAATGAATTTAGATGCAAAACACGGAAAACTTTCAAAAGTTAAACTAGCTTATAAGTCCTTTCCAAATATTTTTAGAAAATTTACACATGCCTAATTGGATTCTGCATGGGCGCTTTTAAGACCACAAACTACTCAATGCAATTTTCTTATTAGGAGGCCTGTTTGTATGGTGAGTGAAGCTTTGGGGCCTGCAGTAGGGCCCATCAGTGTGCTGTACTGGTTGCATTAACATTAAAAATGTCACTGATATTCGTTGGCCGCCATGAATACTAGATATTTTTAGATCTATAAAACGTCGAATTTTTGTGCTCAACACAAATCTGCATATCTATTTTATGCCTTTTCAAAAGTCAACAGTATGAAAATAAAATGTATGTATTCTTTTAGGCTTTTTTTGGTTCAAGTTCCAAGTTTCTTCGATAATAATAGATCATTTTAAGATGCGAATTCTAATGGGAGAAAAAGTAAATCTTCTGGAATTAAACCTTGAAATCAGATCCAACCATAGCCCTCAACCTTCCCCTGGATGAAAGTGGATTCCCTGCAAAATTTGGTTGCACTGACTCTGGCAGTGACCAAGAAAATACGATTCTAATAGAAAAGTAAAGCTCCTGGAATCAAACTCAGGACCTCAGATACAAACATCCCTTAACCTTCCTCTGGGTGAAAGCAGATCTCATTCAAAATTTGGTTGTGCTGACTCTCTCAGTGTCAGAATGCATAGAGGACAGACAGACACTCTACTTTATATATTAGATAATTCAATGATTGCATGTTGCTTTTAAGATGTGAGGAAAAATACATCTTCTGCTCCAGCTTAAAATCTAAGATTATGAGATATTTTGTATGTAGGATAAATAGTTATTAGTTAGAAAAATTATACTATAAGACATTTCTTTTGTTCAGTATTTTATTTTTTGCTAAGGCAATTATCTATAAAATACTTTTTAAAAAGTACATGTATGATGGATATCTTAAATAAAATTTAATCAATCATGTACATTTTTAATCTGTTATTTCTGGTTAAGAATCTGCATTTTTCAAGGAACTGACTGCTTATTTAGGTAAAAGTTCTGATTTTTCAATTTCATAGAGATAAATATAATTGATTCATAATACTCATAAGTATTCTATAAATGGACTGATAGAATGTATCCTTGAAAATGTTTGCTATTTGATATTGTATGCAAATACTAGTTTTAATTGGCATATCATTATTAAGAGAAAAATTACTATGATTTATTTTGTTTAACTATAGGTACGAGACGGTGCTGGACCATTCTCTGAGTTGATTGGAAAATATTGTGGTTCAACGATTCCATCTGTGATCACTTCTTCTTTTAATCAAATTTGGTTTCGATTTGTATCAGATAGTACAGGCAACGGTCGAGGTTTTCAAGTGGACATTAGCAGCATCCCATGTGAGTTGAGACATTTATGCACTTTCTGTTAGCACTTTTTTATTAGCATTAGCTCCAAGAGCAGATCCAGGCTTCAACCTTGGGGAGGAGGTAATCAAAGATGAAAGAATAACTTTTTGAAATAACCTTCAAAAGGATACGTATTTTAATATGTAAAATAGAAATAGATAATATTTTGGGCTACAAAATAAAAAGTCAAGTAGTTACATTTCTTCAATATGTTATTTTTAATTAATTTTTTGTGTTCTAAAATCTTGGAGGTTTTTACCATTTTTACCCCTTTTACCCTCCCTCTCCTAGATCTGCCCTTTATTTGCTCCTTAATTGTGAAGAGCATTATATTATACTAGTGTAATTTCCAATCAAATATGACGGTAGGCATGGGTTGTCTTAAATTTAAGGCACTTCCCATTCTTCCATTCTCCCTCCCTTTCCTCTCCATAAATAAACTTCCCTAATAAACAAAATTATCTATCTATCTCTCCCCCTCTTCCTCCTCCTCTGTCTTCCCCCTCTCTCTTTATCTCTCTCTTCTTCACTACCTCTCTCTCCTTCACTGAAAAAATAGACTTCCTGGTCTCAATCTCACCCTAATAAGGAACATTATCTATATATCTCTCCCTCTACTTCCTTCTGTCTCCATCTCTCTCTCCTGTCTTTCTCCTTTTTTCTTCCTTTCACTCCTCTCACATATAAAAGCATTTGAAGCACGCTCCCCTCACACATATAGTATACTAAAGGTTGAGACAACAATGAAATCTCAAGGTTTAACAATGACATGGTCAGATAGGTAACATATCGTAAAAAAACTTAAAAATTTCCAATAAACATGCTTTAAACATATAACTTAAGCAGTTTTGAATTGTAGGCAAAATTTGACGATAAGAATAAGAAACCTTATTTATTTTTCTTTAAAATGGTTCAGGTCTCAAGATTGTAAGTTAATTCTTTCTAACTTTAATTTGCAAAAGAGTAAAAGCCAGTAAGTCAAAAAATCTATTTTTACATGTTATCTTATGGGAAACAAATTATCTACTAGAGTCAAACCCAGGTATTTTTTGGAGATTTCTTTTTCGTAAATGGCTTTTACTATAGGAATTAAAAATTTGTACCAAATTTCAATCTTCTACCTACTTGGAAAGTTTGTTAAAAATAGTATTACAGTCATCATAAATAGTTAAATAGCGTGACTGGATTTCTACGCTCATTATTTAAAGGGATGACTAACGTAATTGCCTGTCAAATATGATGGGCATGCATGGATTAAATATTAAATTTAAGGCACTTCCCAATCTTCCTCCCATTCTCTGTCTCCCTTCCACTCTCTTCTCTCTCTCTCTCTCTCTCCTTTTCTACCTCTCTCTCCTATTAAAGCATTCAAAGCACACTTTCCTTAGGTATATAGTATAAGTATTGACATGACAATAAAATCTCGAGGTTTAACAGTGATATGGTCACCAAGGCAACGGTATCCACAAAGTTCACCACCAGCAATTAATCACCATCAATTCATCATCAGCAATTCAATGCCGCTGAAAATTCACCGCCAGTAATTCATCAGCACAGAAAATTCACTGCTGTCAATTCCCAATCCAAAATTATTCAGCTTCTTAACAGTAATCTTGACATGTTATGAAGTAAGTTGGTTTTAAATGTGCATAATATTGAGCGTGAATCGCAAGAGAAGAAAAATTCGTAAATATAATTTAAAAATAGAAATAAAAATCTATAAAGAGAGATGCACACTAATATAGTGAAAAAGCAAAAATTTTTAATAAGAAAATGTCCGTAGATGATGAAAAAAAATGGGTGGGTGGGGGTTGAACCTGGGTCCTCAAGTTCAAAAGACATATCTAGTCGAGCACCCTAATGCGCTTGCCGATGCTTTATTGTCTAATTGTTGTTATTGTAGGAATTTAAATAGCCGACAGGTTTTTCGTGATCTTTAAATGTTAATAATTTATGTAGGAATGATCATTGGTGGCTAGAAAAAAATGTGTCCAATTATTTTTTGTTCTTTCATTCCGTGGTGGTTTCATCCGGAAACCAGGAGATGAGTTATCTAACTCTCCCTGTTAGTTCTATTGTTTTCTAGAATTGATTACCAATTTGTGATATAACCAAATCAAAAGTTTTACAAAAAATATTAATTTTAAAATGTTCTGCTTCACTTCTAATGAATTGTTCCTGAACACTGAGTTAATTGAAGAATTTTTTAAAAATTGAATTCATTTTGTTTAAAATTTGATTGATATATGTATCATATTTTATAGCCATTTGATTTGATTCATTTTTAAATCCATCAAAATCATTTCTTAGAGACAAAAGTGTTTTGGTGCATTTTAATTGCTGTTATGGTCATCATTAAATTTGTCTCCTCCTTTTGTAGAATTAAACTAATGACAACCGAACTTATGGCACTTAAAATCAAATTGCATCAAGTACTGAATTAAATTCGATACATTTTTTTCTCGGCATTGAGTTCAGTACTGATTTCAGTGACTGAAGTAAGTGCCATGTCAAACAGCCTTAGCATTACTAATATTGTTACATTACAAGAATTAAAATATAACCAATATTAACTCTTGAAATTAAGCAGCACAAAAGCTGACGAATCATTTGGAGACATGTGCATTCGAGACAAGACGAATATTTTGATATCACAACTTCAAGGCAATGCTGATACCATACAGAGTATTTCTTAGAATTAGGAATTAAGCAACATTATCGACCGTGAGAAAATGTGCATGAAATTGAATGGACAAATTACTGAAAAATTTTACAGTAGCTATTCTCTGTAGGAGGGGGAGTATTTCATTATTATTTTGAAGTCCCTTTGGGGCCAAGGACCCAAGGCAATGCCTTTCCGTGTCTTGCCATAGCCAGCCTCTGCCTCCCCTATCTCTCATTCACTCCTGTCCCAATCCATAGCTCTCCCTCTTTTTCTCTGTCTCCCTCTTTATCTCTTTCCTCCCATCCTTTTCTAATTCTATACTTCCCTTATTATGTACCTTCCATTCTATATCCCTTCCTTCCTACCTCCCTCCCCACATCTCCCTCTCTCTTACTCTACATCTATATAGTCATTTTGATAAGAAAAACAATCCAAACTAAATACCAGTCCCATTAGGATTTCATTATTTTGCAAAAAATCCTACGATAATTTTAGGCATTCTGTGTACTGATATATATTACACATAATAATATTCATTCCAGTAGGTTTGTACAAGCAAACAGGAAACTTCAGTTACAATATCAGAGATGGTGTAATATTAACATTAAAACTTGAAATACATTTCACATTCAAAAAATTCACTGATTGAATAAAAGGCTTTCATTAAAAACCAGAAAAAAATTACGGATTTAAATTTCACTATATTTATACTCATGGCTTCTTCTGGAAGCCTGTTGAAGAATCTTATACTTGAGGTGCTATAGCTGTTCAGTGATTTACCAAGTTGAACTCATGAAACATAAAATAGATTTCTGGATCTCATATCATATTAGTGGATTTGGGACCGGGTAACTTATGTACCCAAGTTAGTTTTGACATGGATTAGATTAGTATATATAAAGCAGTTATAAACAGTTAAGTTGGATAAATGGGTTTACAATGTTCTCTAAATGAAGACTCGCAGATTATCCTGCCTTTTTTGCAGGGCAAAGATTGATTAACAATTGGTGCATGTCCCCAGAGATGGATTCCATAGGTCAGATGACAATGAAAAAATGAAAAATATACAGATCTTAGATAGTTGTAAGAAACTAGAGGTTTTAGTTTCCTAATCATGTATAATATCCTAGAGAGCTTATTACGAATATGAATGATATGGTCATTCCAGGACAATTTTGAACCTAGCTGAAATTCCAAAAGCTTTACAGTGGGCATATTGCTTGAATTTGGTAGGTCACACAAAGAAAATACTATATTCTGTGATTTGTTATCATTCAGCAAGAGTTCATTGGCACTAAACCAAATCTTGGCAGCCTCTAGAGAAAGAGACAATATAATTATTGCATTTACAAAATTAGGATCATGATTTACAAGGGTGGTATCATCTGCATACAACACAGTATTAGATTGAACATTGAACTCCAGATCATTAATCATGACCAAGAATAGGAAAGGACCAAGAACCAAACCCTGGGGCACCCTGGACTTAATTTCAAGAGTATCCAATATCAGACAGTCGACAGAGACAAGGTGAGTTCTCTTCTGAAGGTATGACACTAGAATCTTTCAAGAATTATCCTTTTACCATAACAGTCAAATGCCTTAGTGAGATCGCACAGTGTTACAGAAGTACAAGGTGCTACCCAAAAGTTCTGGGAATTTGGGCATAAAAAAATTACTTACACAAAGTCTTAATTTCCACCGTCCCCTTCAAAGTAGTCCCCTTGGGCTTTTATACAGCATTCCCAACATTTTTTCCATGATGCGAAGCATCCTTGGAAGTCCACAGGTGTGAGTGTATTAAGCACCTCTTGTGATTCTGCCTGGATCTCCTCAATTGTGTTAAAACATTGCCCTTTCAGCCGGTGTTTCATTTTGGGGAACAGGAAATAGTCGCAGGAGGCGAGGTCAGGAGAGTAGGGGAGGTGGGAGATGACTGTCATGTTTTTGGAAGTCAGGAACTGCCTAAAAACCAGTGACGTGTGGGTGGGCGCATTGTCATGGTGGAGCATCCAGTCATTGTTGTGCCACTTGTCTGGGCATTTGCATCAGACGTTCTCCCTTAGCCGCTTCAAAACATTGCAGTAAAACTTTCCATTGACAGTTTGACCAGGTGGGAGGAATTCTTTGTGGACGATCCCGTCGACATAAAAAAATGATCAGCATGGACTTGACATTGCTGCAAACTTGACGTGCTTTTTTCGGCCGCGGAGAATTTGGCGACTTCTACTGTGACGACTGCTGCTTTGTCTCAGGGTCATAACCATAAACCCAAGATTAATTACCAGTTATGACCTTGGAGATGAAGTTGGGGTCATCTCTAACTTCATTTTGAAGCTCCCTGCAGACAGCAATGCGATGGTCTTTCTGGTCGTTGCTCAGCAGTCTCAGAACAAATTTTGCAGCAATGCATCTCATGTTCAAATCCTCCAACAAAATGCATTGAAATGTCCTGTACGACAGACTGTTGATGTCACAAATGTCATGGATTGTTTGCCTTTGGTCTGCCAGGATAGCCTCATGCACTTTTGCAACGTTTTCCGGAGTTGTGCTTGTCGATGGTCGACCAGAACACTCATTGTCATCGACAGACGTCCGTCCATCCTTGAAACGTTTGTACCAAAGGAACGTTTTGCTTTGGCTTAAAGCATCATCACCAAATGCTTGCTTAAGAATTCTGTGTCTTTCTGCTGCCGTTTTGTCAAGTTTGAAGCAGAATTTGATGCAAATTCTTTGCTCCTTATCATCAGCCATTTCAGTTCTAAACGAATTCGCAGAACCACTCAAACACGACGTTAAAAAAATGCACAGAACTTGCGAACACTTTCACTCAGCTAACTACCACGTTGCACACTTATTCACAAAGGATACTGTCAGCACTACCTATCGGCGAGTGGCCATACTAAAAGCGGTTCGCGTGTGCTATTCAAATTCTTTTGGGTAGCACCTCATATATTCCTTATTTTCGAAAGCTGATAAAATCATAATGAAAACGGTCTCAACAGCAAGGGCTGTAGACATGCCTGCTCTGAAACCAAACTGAGCTGGATAGAACAGATTGTGTGATTCAAAATAATTGTACAATTGATTATACATGGAAATCTCAAATACTTTAGAGAGAGTAGGAATGACAGAAATTAGTCTATAACTACCAGGATCATCATGGCAACCATTTTTAAAGATAGGCACAACCTTTGCCAGTCGATACACCAATACCAGACTTCTACTATCCATCACTTCCTCCTCTAGTTGTGGCCATTTAACACCAACCTTACGAAGACCATGACTCTCTTATCCCACCAGCCTCAGTTTTTCCTCGTTTTCTTCATTCATGAATCATTTTTTTTCTGTAGGAGGTAGACCAAAATGACATGCTGCTGCTTAGTTTCTGTACATTTTTGTGTATTGAATTGTCTGATGCTTATAACTAATAGCGTAGGCATACCTTTCACTTCTGTAGTCATTGCAATCTCAATACACATAACGTTATTTATCCTAGATACGTATAAAATGTTTATGGCATCGACACGAATTCTACTGTTCCGTGGCATTAATCGCGCTATTCAAGAGGCTGATTAGAAACAAAAACATTGCAAACGTCAAAATTTTAATCACTGTGAGTGGAAAAGCAGGTATTTAAGTGCAATAATGTAAATGCTTCCTCAGAATTCACACTGCATAAGGTATTACTGTGTATATTAACAAAATTTTCACTATTAATTATTAATAATGTATATTTTGTTTTTGCGACAATTGACTGCCAATTATTCCATTTTGGGACAAGTGTGCTTGTTACTGTCAAAATTGAGAAGTAATAATCTTACCTTCAGCATATAAGATGCAGGCTGATTTTGGGAGTCATTTTTCTGGAAAAAAGTGCATCTTATATGCCTAGAAATATGGTAATAAAGTTTCCCTTGTAAGATATTTGATTTTTGAAGTCCCAATTTAATACCATTAGATGAATGTTACTTTTTCCTGCATAACAAGTTCCCTGTTTAAGAAGTTAAAAGTAATGACTGTGAAGACTATTTTACCTGTTTAATAAGTTTTCAAAACATATATAAAAAATAGCTTCTTTTAAATGGACTATTACTTTCTGTAACATTGTGCATTACGTCTAAATTACACTAAACGAAGTTTTTGCTTTCCATTTTACCATCAAGGACAATGATGTCACTTATGTAGAGATCAAGAATCAATTACTACTAGTTTATCGATATTACTTGCGACTATCAATATAATGTCTGAATAGCATTGAGCAATTTCAGGATAAAGTGCAGTAATGTTGTCAACACCTCTATTTATGGTCAGTATTGAGAACAGTAATAATCTTACCTTCTGCATATAAGATGCAGGCTGATTTTGGGGTCATTTTTCTGAAAAAAAATTGCGTCTTATATGCCAAGAAATTTGGTATATGATTATACCATGGCAAATTTTATGAAAAGCACTTCTGTACCACAGGAAACCAGTGTATATCCCTACTTTTTTGTAATTTATTAAGAAAACTAGAACTAGCTTGAACATAATTTTTCTTCATATTTTGGGGGTAAAAGAACTTGGCATTCTCTGATACAATTTCTCCACTTAAAGGTGTGTTTCTAGATCTCCCTTGGAGGAACCAGGTGTACATTCTACAGCAGAATTTTCATTTGATTTTAATGTTTTGAGTTTACCAGGATCTTTCTTGATAGTTGGGACGAATTCAAGAATCGTCGCTTTCTTATCTCTTACATTCCTTATTGTTGATTCACTGATGTTGAGTTCCTTAACCAACTTTAATGCATTTTTTCCATTTTCAAGTCTTCACATGATTGTTGTTTTTTCTTGAAAGATTGCTGTCTCATTGTCTCTTATTCAATAATATCTCTTATGGGGTTACATGGCCAGTACAATAAAAATGCAAGAAAGTTCTTCACTTCACCACAAGGCGACTATTCAGTCTCTCATTGGCTCTTATGCTGTGCATATTAGTACTACAATAAAGGAAAGGAGAGTGAAGTGGAGATGAGAGAGAGATTTTGTGTGATACTCTTTGAACATACTTGAGAAGGTTGGTCTATTCTTCAAACCACATGCAGTGTTTGGTTCAGGCCAATAAACTCATATGACTGTGATAAATGCACAGGAGGTCTCTCAAAATGGAAGGGGGTTAAAGGGATGCCCAGATTTAGTGGACCCTTGGGTGTTTTCCCTTATTAGTCAGTTGCTTCTTCACAAATGATACCTCGAATATCTTCTGAGAATTCCTCCAGTTAGGAATTACCAGTTAGTCCCTTTGTTCATTGTGCTGTGTGCATTAGTACTTATTTGTATCTTTGTAATGCGTTTTTTCACTGTTACCATTGAAAGAATGGCTTCCAAATGCACGACTACCTCTCACACAGCATGAAATAAAGAGGAAGAGTACTGCATTGAAACTGGGGAAAAATTCAAAATTTTAAAGCATGCTGGGGATGGATCTGCTTTCATTGGTAGAGTCTACAACCTAAATGAGTCTACCATTTGCTCAATCATAAAAAATGCTGGGAAACTATGGAATTCCATTTAGCACTCTACTCCCTTATCTGCAAAAAATCACAAGGGTGTGAAACCCTGTTGCGGAAAAAATTGAGTATGTTAGGATAAAATGTCAGAACCAGAAGAAGATGAATCTTTCATTGACTGCTATAAGGGCTAAGGCAGTGAAGCTGTATAAACACCCACGACAGAAGCAGGGTGGTGCTGAAGAATTGTTCTTTGTAAGTAAAGGATGGTTCGATAAATTCATCCATTGTCAGGTTTTGCACAGCATTAAAGTAAGTGGGAAAGCTGCAGGTTCAGACCATGATGCTACTGCCACATTTTCCAAGCCATTGGAACATATTGTAGCAGCCAATGGGTACTGCCTGAGGCAAGTTTTCTATGCCAATGAAGAGGATGCCTTTGTGTAACTACATTAGAAGGAAAAAGAAATGTGCACCTGGTTTTAGCAAAGTACAGGTTGATGATTCTTTTATGTGATTATGCAATGGGAGATTTCAAGTGCAATCCATTGTTGATATATTGTTCACATAACCCATGTGCTTTAAAGGATGTGAGCAGGAATATGTTGCTGGTGCATTGGGCAGCCAACAAAAAGACTTGGGTGACAGAACAGGTTATTGAGGACTGGTATAAAACCATTTCATTGTAGAGGCAGATCAATATTGCAGAATGGAGAATCTTACCTTCAAGATATTGCACATCCTTGATAATGCACCTGGCCACCCAAAGCATCTCGCTACCATCAACTCTAATATGTAGGTCTTATTTTTCTCACCAAATATGACATCTCTTCTCCAGCCTCTAGATCAGTAAGTTATTTAGACTTGCAAGTTTTTCCTGAAGTTCCTCACTTGGTTCAAAATGTCATCGAACTTGGGCAGAAGTTGGGAGGGTAAGGTTTTGCAGATATAGAGAAAGATGATATTATGGAGACACTTGATTCGCATTGAGAGAATCAACAACTTGAAGTCTATCATCAGTGCCAATGAAGAAGAAGAAGAGAATGAGTTGGAACTTGCTCTAGAAGTGAAGGAAGTTAACTGAATTCTTCACTTATGCTGAGAATCTCGCTCAAATGGCAGTGGATAAGAACCCTAGTTTGGAGAGAAGCCTTCTTTTCAAGTGCAGTTTGGACCATCTTCTTGCACCACACAAGGCAGTGTATATGCTAAAACAAAGTTCAACCAGTGTACCATGCTCCAGTTCTTACAGCCATATACTGAATCCCCCACTTCCTCTTCCCCTGCTGGCCCTTCTACTTCCACCATTGATCCTAATGTGCCTTCCACCTTCACACCCAAGCTTTCCTTCACCTCATCTCCATATTTGCCATTGGTTTCCTCCTTTCCCACGGAACATGCATTGGGCCAAGACAACCCTCCAGCACTTTAAACCTCCACTATTATGTTACCCACAATAGCCACCACTTGTCCTTGTCTGCTTCCTTTTATTGGCGAGTATATTTTTTAGTGTTCATTGTTTTAATTTTGTGTTTAGCGCATAAAAGTCATAATGGAATGAAAGAACAGCATCTTGGATGGGTGATAAGATTGCTTGTGGAACGTATCCCTATCTTTTAAATTTAAATATGGGTTCTGTTTATGCAAATTCACTTTATGCATCACTTTCCTAGAATACAACCCTCACATACAGAAAGGAATAACTTTCCACTTAAGCCATAGCTCCATAGTTTGGAACCCTTGTGTTTTGAGGCCTTATGTACAGTTCTATCATAGTTTACATGTTTTTGTTTGCTATTCCATATAGCTTATTTTAAGAAATTCTTGAAGCAAGTGGAAGGAAAATTTAATAATTTGGTTAACTTTTCATGAACACTTTCCATAAGTTTAATGCAGTTGGATTTTTTGGAAATTATAATTTCAGCACCCTGTGGTTCGCAGACAATTTTGAACGTGACCAGTGTAACTCAAGTTCTTACCTCTCCAAACTATCCAAATGATTATCCAAACAATCTCCGGTGTCGCTGGCTACTTACCAGCACAGAAAATTTCAGATATGATATTCATTTTGTAGACATGGATTTGGAGGATTCCAAAGATTGTGAAAATGACTGGTTACAGATTCATGACACAGCTGTAAGTATGGCTCTACAGGGCACCATTTTTATTTTTCAACCTATACATTATGGTAGAACATTGTTAATTATCTCTATAATTGCAATTATCCAATAAAGTAACTGTCACCTTTAGTTATTTAAGAACGTTACTTGATCAAAATCAATAATTATCATGGAAAAGGAAAAAATATCATTAATTATCCACTTAAATATCTTAATTTTTAGTTATCTGGAGTGATCACTGAAGGCTTTGGCAGTAGCTTGATTTACAGAGGGAAGCTTGAAACAGAGACTCCACATTCATTCATGGTGAGTTCTCACAAGTTAATCATTTTCATAATAATTCTTACCTTATGCTACCAACTTAATTAAATCACATTTTCATTAGATTTGTGTTGTTCTGAATTTTTTTCATTAACCAAAATTTGAAATATTACATAATTATAAGGAGCAGCAGTCCATAATTAACTGGATTATCTTTTAAATTAGTTTAAATTGGAATTGGAGTGAAACTATTTTTATTCATTCACCGGTAATAAGCCAAATAAATTGCTTAACTTAGCATTTGAGAAAATGTTATATGTAGAATTCCATGGGCAATTACTGACTTACAGAATGTATATCCTATAAATTAGTTTTATTGTAATATGACATAAAAAGTGATATATCAATAAAAATAATAAAAATCGTTTGCAACTTAAAAGAAACTTTCCCGAGCGAAGCCGGGCGTTTCAGCTAGTCATTTATAATTTATTATTGATATTATTATTTCAATATACAATGCAAGTGGGCGCCTGGCCCGGTGGCAAGGTTACAAAATTAACATATAAAAAAAAAACATATTTAAAACATATAAAAACATATTCAGAAGATTCAGTTTACATCACGTATCACTCAAAAGCTCGTCTTTAGAATTACCCATAATTATTATGCATTTTAAATGGTATTTAACTTCGCTTTAAAGAGACCTACGCGGGAAGGGAATGGCTTGAAGACCTCTGCAGGTAATGCGTTCCAATGTTCAATCCCTCTATTAAGAAACGAGAATTTTCCCCAGTTTGTTTTTTGTGGAGGAATGCTCCATCTTGTGCTCATGATCCCAGCGTCCATGATAAGAAGGTTTTTTAATCCTATAAATTAGGAGAGCAAACTGATCTGGCCTGCAAACTGTCCAATTCATCAAGCTACAATGAAAAAGCAATGTGAAATTTAATGCAGATAATGCCTTATTTGGTAGTAAATTCCTTCTTGGTGAAGTTTTTATGATGAAAACTAGTTTAGACTCGATCTTTTCATAAATGAAACTAAATCTATACTATAATAACAAATGTTTGGATGTATTTTATGCTATACAAATCCATACCTTCAAAGCTATCGTAACGAAGATTGGCATGATTATTGGGGACACAACACATTTCCCATAAAAAAGTTATTTGCATTTTTTTTATTCCCCATAAGATAACACATAAAAATTGAGTTTTATATATGCAGACATTCATTCATTTGCTTATATAAATTCAACAAATTGATGTAAGAACTTTGTACTTGCTCAGTATTTAAGAAGAATGATTATAGTTTCTTATTGTTATCATCTTTTCTGTCTTTAACTCAATATCGCTCACATTTCACATTTATTCCCATTAATTTGGACTAAATTTGAATTTTTAACGATAAATATCTTGACAACAATGCATTGTTACAGTCCAAGATTTAATGTTGTTTTGGTATATTTATTTAGTTACATAATAAGTATTCTTATTTAGTGAATTGTGCCTAAACATGGTGTAATAATATGGTATATTAATTAATTTCAATTTGAATTTAACGATTTTTGAACAATTTGCTGGTGAGTATTTACATATTTTATTTTGTATGATTTTAAGTGCGATTAATAAATTTATTAATTAGTTTATACAGTAAAACCTGTATTTACATTATGAGAATGTACATTTTCTCACTATTTACAACATTTTTTTAGGTCCCATCAATTTTCCTATGATTCCAATGTAAGTAAAAACCCTGTATTTACACTCTTTCATTTTAAGTTTTCCCGCTATTCCCACCATTTTATGTTAAAATTTCCGATTTTTTAAAAGAATTTAGCATGTGATTCCCAAGAGTTTTTAACACTTTTTGGCCTAGCTTGGCAAAATTTAAAACTCTTTTGGAGAAAGATTTTGAAAATGGCGGCAGAGTAGGAACAGCACCCCTAGAGGCAGAAATATGAACTCTTTCTTTTCAAAACAGCACTCACTTTAGCAGATGCTACGATGCTACTCAGGAAAAGCATACTTAGAGATGGAAATACGTATGAACTCTTTTGGGTGAAAATATCGAAACCTCATACGTAAATCACACTAGCAGAGCATAAACAGCGCACCTAGATACGGAAATACTATTTACACTATTTACTCTTTGAACTAAGAGTGAATGCTATTGAAAAGATGTTCAAGTTTGGCACTATCATGTTTTTACCATTTCCACTCAAATTCTGTCCCTTGGTTCCCACAGTTTGTAATTAAATTTAAGTTAATTTGTAATTTGTTGTAATTTAAATTACCGTATTAGCCCGAATATAACAGTTTTTTTCCAAAAAATGAAATTTTAAAGTAGCCCCTGCGTTATATTCGAGTAATAGTCATTTTAAAAGATCATAAAATTGTTTCAAAAAATCACCATACATTCCACATGTCTGTTAAGTGATACAAGATACTTGTTACATTGTAAACACATCAGGCGTACATATTACAATGTAGTTGATAAGAATCTGAGGCGAAAATAGATCGAGTTCAGTCAGCGGCTTATCTCATTAGTCATTGAATTGAAGCTATCAATACATCAGCGTATTCTTTGTACCTACCTTAGCAAGTTTTTACCCATCTGTTATTTTTTAAATGGATGACAAAAAGGATGTTGATCATGTTGATAAAAAAGGTTTTTCCAAATCTCATGTTAACAGAGAAATCTGATGAGGTTAAAACATGAATTTTAAAATAGTCGTAGCTCAAGAGGTGGAAAAAACGAACACCATTCAAGCTTCGAAAACGTATGATGTTCCTGAAGTAAATATACCTAAGTATGTCTAGTACAATTTTTTGTACAATTTCCCAGACAAATGTAATATGGAGAATGTAATGGAAACCCAAGCATACTTTACTAGCATTTTAATTCAGCATATATTTTAATATTACTATTATTAAAAAGTTTGCTGGTTAAATAAATGAATAAATAGATATACTCTTTATAAACTTAGCTCTTTTAACACTGGTTTTTGTTAGTCTTACTGTAACAAATGAGCGAGTTTAAAAGTAAAATCAGTTTAGGTATTTTTCCTTTTCCCGCAATCTGCACTTTCCCACAATTTTCACTTTTTTCCCGGGTCACTAGAAAAGTGTAAAAAGTATATAAAGTTTAGTAATAAAATATGTTCTATATTTCATTTAAACAGCAACCCATGCGAAGTTGGGTAAATCTTCTAGTTACATATATGTACAAGTAGTTGGTGCTTTCATTCTGTAAGCATTTCATCTCACCCTGATAAATATTAATTTTTCAGAGATATAAAATTATTAGAAATATTTTTTAATTCAAAATATTTCACCTCTGCACCCTATTTCTATCGTTCCTAATTAAACAATATTTGATTTAAACAATGCCTTAAATTTGCAATTTTGAAGATATTATACTTGATCCAATGTAAGATACTAATTCCACACATTTTTGTCAGATTTTCAAGTTGTAGCACATATAAAAGTGAAATAATATTTAATTGTTTAGATTTTAAAAATTTATTCCTTCCGCAATATTGGTGCTTGCATTTTGCAAGCATATCATCTCACCTTGAAAAACATTCATTTCTCAGACAGATATTTCATCATTACAAATATTTTTATAATTCTAAAGATTTCACCTCTGCAGCGATTTTCGTTTTTCCCTTATGTAAAAATAATAGATTAAAACAATCCCCAAAATTTGCAATTTTAAGAATTTTATACTTTCTCCATTATGGGGTGCTAATGCTACACATTTCTGCCAAATTTTAAAGTTGTAGCACTTCGAGAAGTGAAATAATATTTTTCTAATTGTTAAAATTTTAAACATTTTTAACGGCCGTCGCAATATATCTATGGAGAGATTCAAATGTTTATTTTTGCAAATGCACTACTCTGTAAATAACTTGAAAATTTCAGCTTCCTAGCTCATCCCGTAGTACCTAAACTGTTATCTATTTGTTTAAACTTGTAGAATTTTTAACGGCAACACAAATTAAAATATCAAAATTTCTATAATCCCTATTTCGTTTTTTTACAAATCCTACCTCTAAAAAAAATTTCAACTCTGTAGCACATTCGGAAATACATAAACCTTGAAATTTTTTTTTAAATAATTGCAAATTTATAGCGACCGCAATGTTGCACTTTTTCAAGATTTTCGTTTTTTCTAATCGGTTTTGCACAAAATCCTACCTAAGAAAAAAAATTTGAATATCCAGCTCATCTGGAAGTGCCTATACATTAGTATCCTCCTATATGTTATATGTTTTCATTATATATAGACTATGTTATATCCTCCTCTGTAAGGAACGTCTATATATAATGATATTATATGTTATATCCTCCTCTGTAAGGAAAGTCTATATATAAAGATATACCTTTTGATGTTAACTACTAACCAGCCCATCAAAACAATCCTAACTTCTACTGTGACCAATTATGTAAAAAGTTGGCTCATTCCTGTAACATCTCGTTTTCATATCACTCAGTATAGCTGATTCTTCAAATAAAAAGTAACTTTGTTATTTTATGCAAGCAAACAGAAACAATATCTAATCAATTTAACCAATTAATCAAATTAATTAAAAATTTCTTTTTTGCTCCTTCTTTGGAATAATAAAACAGAGAAGATATTCTTTTCTCTGTAGAACTATACCTCACTGTTTATGTGGATCAGGTTGCTGGAGAATCCCATGAATCACAGAACTGAAAATGGAAAATAAACAATGTAATTGTGAGAATTGACTGAAATGCATCTTTTTTATGACACTGATTAGGGGTGAGCGATATATATCAACCTGGTATTTAGTGAAATTGATCGAATGATATGATCCGAAGATCCTATGCAGACAGGCATAAGCTGTGAAAGTTGGAACAATTTTTGAAACGAGAAAATATATCATATCATTCCATCAATTTCATGTTTGGCAATCTCACCATTTGAGAGGAAGGAGTTTCTTTCGATAATTCTCTTCGAGGACATCTGTCGGGGCAGTTTGATACTAGCTTGGCTAGTTCCCGTCCTACAAAGGAAAACATCCGTGTTCAGAAACGAGAGAAAATGTTCTGCTACGATAGTTCAGGGGTAGAATATCCGCCCGGCAAGTGGAAGACCCGGGTTCAATTCCCGGTCATAGCAGACTTTTTTCTCGTTTTTTTTTTCTCGTTTCAAAAATTGTTCCAACTTTCACAGCTTATGCCTGTCTGCATAGGATCTTCGGATCATATCATTCCATCAATTTCATGTTTGGCAATCTCACCATTTGAGAGGAAGAAGTTTCTTTCGATGATTCTCTTTGAGGACATCTGTCGGGGCAGTTTGATACTAGCTTGGCTAGTTCCCGTCCTACAAAGGAAAACATCCGTGTTCAGAAACGAGAGAAAATGTTCTGCTACGATAGTTCAGGGGTAGAATATCCGCCCGGCAAGTGGAAGACCCGGGTTCAATTCCCGGTCATAGCAGACTTTTTTCTCGTTTCAAAAATTGTTCCAACTTTCACAGCTTATGCCTGTCTGCATAGGATCTTCGGATCATATCATTCCATCAATTTCATGTTTGGCAATCTCACCATTTGAGAGGAAGGAGTTTCTTTCGATGATTCTCTTCGAGGACATCTGTCGGGGCAGTTTGATACTAGCTTTGCTAGTTCCCGTCCTACAAAGGAAAACATCCGTGTTCAGAAACGAGAGAAAATGTTCTGCTACGATAGTTCAGGGGTAGAATATCCGCCCGGCAAGTGGAAGACCCGGGTTCAATTCCCGGTCATAGCAGACTTTTTTCTCGTTTCAAAAATTGTTCCAACTTTCACAGCTTATGCCTGTCTGCATAGGATCTTCGGATCATATCATTCCATCAATTTCATGTTTGGCAATCTCACCATTTGAGAGGAAGGAGTTTCTTTCGATGATTCTCTTCGAGGACATCTGTCGGGGCAGTTTGATACTAGCTTTGCTAGTTCCCGTCCTACAAAGGAAAACATCCGTGTTCAGAAACGAGAGAAAATGTTCTGCTACGATAGTTCAGGGGTAGAATATCCGCCCGGCAAGTGGAAGACCCGGGTTCAATTCCCGGTCATAGCAGACTTTTTTCTCGTTTCAAAAATTGTTCCAACTGGTATTTAGTAACAGAAAGCGGTCAGGAACAGATATCAGTGATATCTATTTTTCAAAATATCTGTTATTGGAATATCAGTTAAGAAATAATATGTGTAGGTTGAAACAGACCGTTGGACCATATTTGTTTGCTTTCCATACTCGATACCAGTCAATCCTTAATACTCGCCTTTGTTCTTCACAAGCTTTCACGCACCACAGCCAGGGTCGGATCCAGAAACTTCCCAAGGGGAGGGCGATCGCCTCACTTGATTCCGCCTCTGCCGATGGCCATACATTTTGAAAATCCCTATCCCCATTAGAACCTTTCTTTTCCTTGTCATACAGACTTAATCTTCGGTGTAGAGACAAGGAATGTTGCGCGGAATGAATTTAAGAATGTACCCAGTGGATGGCAATGGGCTCGTCCAAGGGGAGGGCGATCACCTCTCCCTTGGATCCGCCACTGACCACAGCGCACTCTCTATCTTCCTGCAAACAAACAATTTGTGCTCTCATGCCACGGGGAAGAGGACTCATCACAGGGGTGGGGTGGGGATTTCCCCTCCCCGCAAGCCGTCACCCTCGTCCCACCACTAACAGATGCCGTTTAAAGGTCAAGGATATACCTATTATCCAAAATAGCAGACTGTTCTCAATGCTCGGATACTCAATACTCGGATACCAGTTAATATCAGTTGATGGATTTGTGGGCGCTCTAACTCAAAAACTATTAATCAGATCAACACGAAATATTATATTTTACATTTTTTGTAAAGGAAGAAGAGCTGATTAGTTTTTGGTAAAAATCGGTCAACTGAAAGTGGGTGTTTACTCTTGTCACTTATTCGTAATTTTTAAATATTTGCTTTAATATTTAATAAGTGTAAAAATGCACTAGAATAAAAGTTGTAGGAAATTTAATTTTCTACAACCTTTGATTGAAATATTTTTCCGTATAATTCATTGTTTAAGAGATATCTTATATTATTAGCTGCCACCACCGCGCCACCTACCGACGGCTATTATTAACAACTGATGCTTAGTTAGGTCTTAGTAACGCTCCTTTTTATTTTCTTAATTGTTGGTGCATTGTGGATACATACAATATCAGAGGGTTATGGTTTTTCCTGTTCTTTGTAATATTTAAAATTATCTCGGTTTCCTTAAATATTTGTTATTACGTAATCTTATTAGATGTAAATTACTCCTTTAGCCAAACAATTAGAGGGGATTACAACACCCAATGCATTTCGCCCACAAAGTTATTATGAGCTACCAACGATGTTACGTAATCTATTTTGAAATTTTTAGAAATATTATAGATATGGAGAAAGTCATGTGGTGGCCACATCAGATTTTTTTTCGTAGATTTCTGTGCCTGAATTACGATTTATTTTTTAAAAAATCGCTAAATACAAAATCACATATTTCTGGAGAACTTAGTAAACAATCAAGTTGAAATTTTACATTTTGTTAGAATAATACATATTAATTACATTTATGTAGGTAGTGTTGTCTAAAAATGTATAAATGAACAATAATGTCAACAATAGTGAAAAGTTAATATTTTTAAACAAATTGTATAAAATTGTAATCATATGAGATTTTCCAAAATTGTTTGTATACGATGTTTGCTTTATCATCCCGATTTTGTAATAAGGAAAAAAAAAGACTAATATAAGTGCATCATCAAAGACTGGAGTTTGAATACGCCATCGCCTGGCATCTTTGCCTGACGCAAAATGAGCTAACGCGGCAAAGTACTGTTTATTTTTTTCATTAGAATGAAAATTGATTTCTTTCATCTAAACAAACCTGCAATCAAATTAAAGCTTGACTTCTTATCTTTGTAATAAAGAAAGACGCAGAGCGTTATCTGCTTTCGTTTACAAGATACATGAGTCAGAAGGAGATGCTGTGCGGAACCGGCAATTCACCGGCTGTTTACGTTAAGGACATTTTCAACCGTCTCTTTAAAGCTAATGGTTTAAGGGCATCTGCATCTGAAGAGTTAACAATTTTATGGAGATAGTGAAATGTTTATTCGTATATATAGGGTAATGTCTAAACGACCTGAAAGTTTCAGCTCCCTAGTTCGACCCATAGTATCTAAATATTTACCTATTTGTTTAAATTTTAAGAATTTTTGAAAGTCAAACTAATTATAATATAAAAATTTCTATAAGCCATATTTTGTTTTTTTTTGCAAATTCTACCTATATAAAAAATTTCAACATCGTAGCACATAAATCGTGAAAATTTGTTTAAATATATATAATAGATATTACTTATATGATATGGAAGAACTATGTGTTTATGTTTAAAATGTGAAAGATTCATTTAATTGAAAGTAATGTATTTAGGGGATTTTCACTTATTGTATCTGATGCATGTAGCACAATAAAATTTTAATTATCCCTAAGTATTTTCATTAATACTTTGTTTAAGCTTATTTAAATTAATAAATGATCATTAAGTTTTTGTAAATACGTAAAATAAGTACGCGAATCAACAGTTGTAGAAGCATTATAAATTATACTGGTATCGGAAGGAGCATTCTCTGGTAGGTAGTACCAGAACCAGCTCCGTAAACTGATACACCAGTAACAGGTATTTGGAACAGATACTACCTCATAACAGATACCAAGATATTAGGTACCGGTAAATATCAGTTTGGCTCATCCCTAGTACTGATGGTTGTAGAGCATTGAAATTACCTAGAAAGTTAAAAGTTGAAATACACAACAAATATAGTCTGAAAGAGATAAAGAAATTTTAAAATTATATTTAACTCACCACGAAGGACTCGGTGGAAAAACTTAAGATTTTTCTAATGTGTATGTTTGAGTGAGAAGAGTGTTGGGGTAGGATAAGAAAGGCATGGGATGCCATGATCTGAAGGTGCCTTCCTTTTATTTTTTCATAAAATTTTCATTGTGAGCTACCACAGAGTCAATGCTCTCTTGAAGTTGGTGACCTTTTTGAAGAATCGGTTATCCTGTAAAACTTGTTCTTTTAGTTTATTTGCCATCTCAACAATCTCTACTAATGCCTTTGCTGTAAAGTGTGGTTTATTGAGCTCTGCATATTTGCCTGCAATCATTGACTAACTAATCTTTTGTGAGATTCCTGTGCAAACCCTGCCTCACTATCTCGAAATGGCACCCATTTGTATAACAGAAAAAAATTTCATAGACCTATGCTGCACTTACTCTGATCTCCTCATAACCATGGCATGGCCTAAAAATGCCTTCTTCATGATTTTAAATCCAAAAGAGCAAAAAATGGTGATGTGAAAAGGTAAAAATGGTCTCCTCTAGGGCCATTGTGAATAGGCAAAACTGAGATTAGCAACTCTGTATACTGCAGTGAACCATAATTTTCGATACAAACAACTCCAACTGATATGCTATATGCTAAGTGTCTTATGAAATTAGAACCATACACTATTTTCAGTATAAAATTTTTTTACACAATTAACACAAAAGCAAATACAAATTTAACCATATGATAGTCAATTTGAGACGGAAACTTATCGCTTGCTCAAAGTCAGCTATATTACACCTGATATAATTAGGATAATATCTTCAAGCTGCTGGTATGTCATTGTCCACCCCAGTACTGAATAATGCATAGCAACAGAACCAAAGTGACTGACACCATCAACCTCTCATGTATAATACCTCTCACTAATAAGTGTGTGGCGTTAACAGACAAGTACAGAATTTTAGACTAGGGAATCCACAGGTTCCCCTTCCCTCTGACGCATGTGCTGAGCATCTTATACAGTAAAAATGCCACTGGGCAATATATAGTAACTATTATTGGACACATGGCTTAGTTAGTATAATTTGTGACGTCAGGCTCTACAATTGGATTGATTTTAGTCAAATTCTCTGAAGCCATTTTTGAGTAAATGAAATTTTTCAAAAAATCGCCAAGAGTAAACTACCCTTAATTTTTTTGTAATTTCATTTTTATGAAAAAAGTGTCTGCAAAAGATAATATATTGGGCAAATACGAGATATAAATTCAGTTTTATGTACATGTTTGGGTCCTTGAACATCGAACAGACAGACGGCATGGTGAAAACCACTTTTATGGACTCAGCGACACCTAAAACATGTATTTCCATCAAAATCTCGAAGTTGAATTTTTTCACAATAACAATAATATACTATGTATATGAGAAAGTAAAAATGAATAAAAAGGGTTCACATTTACTGTGTCATAGCTTAAATTATTTCAGTGAGTTAGATAGCCTACAGTATAACTATAACATGATTAAAGAATATTTACTGTTTCAGCATCTAAAATCATACTTTTAATTTTTATATGGGATTTTAATAAAACGAGATTGGAATACCAAGATTGGGAATTTTGAATCCCAAAATCCGCCAGGATTGGCACTCTTGACCACAAAGCTACGGCTTTGTAATGTCTGTCAATTATATATTCTTTTAACTGTTAATTGTTTATATCGTTTCTGGGTATCATTTGGAGTTAATATAAATTAATTTTCTGCGCAAGAAGATATTGTGGCAAGGCTATTTTAGACATAAATTAAAGCGCCTTTTCAGTAATCTTGCTCCGCGTGCCAAATTATCACGGAATGGTCGTTTGGACATCACAATTTGGCAAGAAATATCAAAATTGGACAAATTTTTATGCTGGAAATACCATATTTACCCGAATCCAAGATGTTTTTTTTTCCAAATTTCAGCTTGCAAAAATCAGGATTATCTTAAAGGCAGGTATAAAGTGAGGTTACACATTTAATCTACGTTTGTTTAAACATATGAAACATAAAATAATACATTTATATCTATTGAAATTTTTTATTGAAAACTTATGATCCAAATTTAAATTATTACAGTATACATTTTAAAAAATTATTTTATTTTTAAACAAAACTTTTGTAACACCTTTTCAATAAATAAATGAACTACATCTATACTACGCTATACTATATCTATGTGTGTTTGAAATACATGCCAAAAATGTGCAAATGACATGTTATTTAACAAAGTAGAGATCTATTGAATTTTATTTTTGAATGATGATGTTCAGTGAACAATTATTACACAAACGATTCCCATAATTGAACTTAACTTTCCTTGTCTATTGGCAAATATCATTCTGCAGATGTCAAAACAAATTATGGCATAACTCGTCAGAATTTACCCATTCAACAGTTTTACTCCATTAATTCTCTAATTGTGATTTTATCTTACATTCCTTTTAAATAACAAACAAACTATACCTATCCTGAATACGTGTGCTTGACATTTATGCAGAATATGTACAAATGACATGTTATTTAATGAATAGAAAACTATTTAATTTCATTTTTGAACAATGACATTCAGTGAACAATTCCCTAAAGTGAACTAAACTTTCTTTGTCTATTGGCAAATATCATTTTGTAGATGTCAATATAATTGAGTAATTAACCAGGATTTCCACATTCATCAGTTTTATGCCATAAATTCTTTAATTGTGATTTTGTCTAACATTCCTTTTAAGTGCATCACTCTCAAACTGAAATTTGATCATGTAGAGGTAAGGTAATGCTGATGAGACTCCAGTTTTCTTCAACCTACCATTATATTGTCAATGAAAAAGGTGCAAAATCTATGATAATAAAAACGACAGAAAACGAAAAAATGCGAGTTACAGTGTTGTTGGCTGTTTCAGCAGATGGATAAAAAATATTACCACATGTTATGGAATAAAAAATTTGAAACTCCAACACTGTAAAATGATCCAGATTCGTCAATAATAAAAGGGGTTAAAAGATGTTAAACCCCTTTTATTATTGATGAATCTGGATCATTTTACGGTGTTGGAGTTTCAAATTTTTTATTCCACGTTAATTCCCTGTAGTCTCCATGTCCAACTTTCACACCACATGTTATATTGATTAATAAATAAAAATCTTGTAATTTTCCACTATTTTAAAATAGTGGAAAATTACAAGATTTTTATTTATTAATCAATATGGAATTATTCCACCACATCACGCGTTCAATGGTTGAATTAAATACCACATGTTATCCTAAAATAAAAACAAGTAAGAATACACACAGGTCTACCATGGTACAAAAGTGCTTTTCATAAAATTCACCATATTATAATCATATACTAACATATTTGCTTTGAAATCAGACAATTATTGTTTCTTATACTGTGGCAACCCTGCATTTTAGATCCATTTTAAACATGTTCATTTCGTTTTGTCATACAATACTCTCCCTACAAACGAAAGTTCTTAGGAATCCGTTCAGCCAATACCTTCAAAATTACCGTGTTTACTCGCATAATTTTCCCACTTTTTCATACAATTTTTTACAGTAAATCAAGAGTGGGGCAAATACGCAGTTTTCCCCTTATCGTATAAAAGTGGCTATATCAGAAAAAAGTGACTTATTTCCTCATAATAGTTACAGACAAATTCTAACTTTGATATAGTGGTAGCCCTGTTTTTTGAACCAGTTTAAATATAATAATGTTGTTATTTATTTATATAAAGATTATATACATCATATTTGGTTAAAATCCATGCCATCAGTTCTCTAGAATTACATGTAAAAGAAATATTATTTTACTTTTTACTGTGGTAGCCCTACTCTTTAGCTCAGCTTTAAATATCTTGATTTCATTATGGTATGTTGTGTAAATCTTATATACCAAATTTAATTGAAATCCATTTGCCCAATTCCTTCCAACCCCATAATTAGTGAAAGAATTTCATTTGTAATTGCGGCACCCCTGTTAGGCTGATTCAGTTTAAATATGCTATTATGGTTTTCTATATATGTGTACATTATAAATATTATAATTTGGTTCAAATTGATGCAGAAATTTCATAGCAAATATGGTTAAAAAGAATGTTTTTTATTTCTTGTATTGCGGCAGCCCTGCTTTCTATATCTATACTAAACACATTGATTTTGTTATTTTATGTTACATGCCTCCTTCCTACAAAATTTCATTGAAATCGTTTTAGCCAATTCCTTCCAAGTTCACAATTACCATAAAGTTTAACTTTGTAATTGTGGCACCCCTGCTGAGTCTATCCGGTCCAAATATGCCATTTTAGTCATTAATTTATGTGAGTAATATATGTACCAAATTTGGTTGAAATTGGTTCAGCCGTTTTTCCCTGATATATGGGTATGGACATCATGAAGATAATAGTGCTTTTCAGCAATAACGAAAAGCACTAAAAACAATGCCCAAGGAAGAAATGCCTACTGGAGGAATAGTTAGATGTCATGAAAATGGATGGATGTCAAAAGAACTTATGAGAGATTGGTTACACATTGTCTGGAAGAACTATTAAGAAGAAGACAGATTACAACTTCTGAAGTTAAAGATTCAATCAATGCAATGAATAATGACCTTATAATAATGACATCATAGCTTCAAGTTCTTGATGTTTCTGTCAACAAGCAATTTAAAGATAATTTAAAGGGTTTATACTCTGTGTAGTTATTGAGTAGAGATCACCCTATAACACCAAAAGGAAACCTAAAAAACCTACTATATCAATGCTCTGCCAATGGATCAAGGCATTATGGCAACAAATAAACACAGAAGTAATTATGAGTGCATTTAAGAAAAGCTGCTTATCCAATGCCATGGATGAAAGTGAAGATGATGTCTTGTGGGAGTCTACAGACAAAGTTTGGAGTGATAAAAATAATGAGAGTGAGGACAATGATGAAGAGAGCATAAAGGGTGATGTAATATACTTGTGATATTCAAGAAAATTATGGGACCCAATAAAATTTTTGCTAGCTTTGTGGAATTTTTAATTTTTGCAGGAATCATATGTAATTAGATCAAAATCTTTTTTTATGTTGTGACAGTCCAGAAAAAGAGGGTCATCTTAGATTCAAGGTCATCTTGGATTCGGGTAAAAACAGTAGTTTTTTTATGTAAGGGATTCTTTTTGTAAATTGCTAGTGAGAACATTTCCTCTTTGGGGTATGGTTTCCAGAAAAAATTCACATAAATAAAAATACTGATGATGGCTATCATGTCCACACAAAAACTGTGTTGTTCTTGTGTTCCAGTTGAAGGGCAACAAATATATCACATTTCGAAATTGCATGCCGTCGATAATAACTAGCTATGCTATCGATATTATTCTATTGAAATATGGCATAGAGCTGGAATTTCAAACAAATTCAATAATAGAATGTGAAAATATTCATGTTGTTTATTTTAATGCATTATGTAAGGAAAAAATTTTGCATGTTGGAAAATACAGTATTTTTATTGGACAGGTAATGAAATAAGGAACATTTTGGCATCCTGTACAGTAATTTGAACTGTACAGGACGAGATCCTGAAATACAGTACTGTCCTGTATAATACAGGACAATTAATCATCCTAGGTATACCACATCATACTCGAATTTAAGATGACCCTCGATTTTCGCAAGCTGAAATTTGGGAAAAATTCGTCTTGGATTCAGGTAAATATGGTATGTCCTAAAGAAGTTGGTAAGGTTAGACTGGTCAAATCACTGTCCCGACAGGATATGGGCTGCTGACCAGAGCCTGTGGACCCGCTCCTTTAAAGTATTTTTTGACATATAATAAATATGTTTCATTTACTAGTACCTTCAGAAATTTTTGTTAGGAACATTTGAGTGGGAAGAGAAGGGAGCAGTGTTTACAGTGGCTTACCTACCTCTTTCCTGTATCTTCCCAGATAATGTGCAATATCATCTAATGATCAAATTAAAAAATATATTAATTCGAAAAATCTGTTCCCCAATGACTGCTTGGTTATAACCTTCCCAGCTTTTCATCTTAATTTGTTCCTTTCCTGCATCCTTTTAACCTTTTAACTGCTGTGAACGCATTTTATGTTTTGTACCTTCAGTACCTCTCATGCGTTATATCACAACAAAAAACATCTTTAAAATGACTACCAAAGAAAAATATATCATTTTGCATGAAATAAAGTTACATATATTGTTATAATATAATATTGTTAAATATTGATTTTCTATTTTTTTAAACATTACAGTAAACAGTAGATAATTCGGTGATTTGTGGGGCCCCTGGTTTTAAAACTTTAACTTTTTCTGAGTGTTTTTATTGGAAATCAGTTTAGCAAGTGTTTTAGTAAAGGTTTATACACCCAATGCTTTATTGATTGAGTTCTACAAACTTCAGGAGCCCCCGACACTTGGGAGCCCAGATGCCTCGGATTCACCACACCTCCTCTTTGGCCGGTCCTGATAGCAATTAATATTCTTACCACCTTTTGTTGTAAAATGCTGCATTTTGACAATCAGCCTGAGGTGCTGTTATTCCTCAATAAGGCTTTGCTGCTCATCAGAGAAGGTGAATTCAGTATGTGAACAAATACTGACTGCTGCAGGGAATTGCCACACCTATACATAATATAGAATCACTCATCTGGGATGAAAGAACAAGTAATTTACAGTTATAGGCCATTGGATTCAAAAAGACTCCTCATTCTTCTATACAGGAAGAGCTTTTCATTTTTTAGCGTTTCATTTTATAAAGCTGTCGGTCCGTCTGCGCAGTCGATTAAATTAGAATAACAAGTAAATGGTAAGAGATAAAAGACTGAAATTTGCGGTGTGAATTAGCTATCTATAATGCTATTTATTATGCTGCCAAAAATATTTTTTGGAGAAATTGGTGGGTCTTTGGGGGTACCTTCAAATTTTTCAAGTAAAGATTCTGAGCAAATGGTTATAGATTGGAAGTTAAAATTTTTAGATTAATTATTGAATAAATTACTGTTATATAGTTTATCAATATATTTATAAAAGAATTTTAAGTTTACAATTCTAAATAAACCTCAATAAATAAAATGTGCTTTTCCATATTGCGTCAGAAAATGAAGGTTCCATTTTTTAACATGGAACTAGAGTTCAACTGAAAACCAGAGCTCATATAAGAGAACTAGCCAGATAACCCATTGTGTTATAAAGATTATCACAACAATAATGATCTCTAACATCATTTTAAAATGTTTAAATGAGTTGAATATTTTTTGTTTCATTTTACAGTGTTATGTCGGTAAAAGGTATAATTTCTTTCACATTTAATAAGATTATGATCACTGATACATTGAATTACTGTTTTGGAATATTCTATTCACCAAGAAAATGCATTTTATTTTTACAGAATAGTCGGGTTCCTATGCAAATATCTAAATTTTGTGGAACTGGCCATCCATCAGATTTCTATTCTGGGACTTCTAATGTGGAAATTGCATTTAGGACTAATTCTGCCAGCACCAGCCGTGGATTCAAATTGGAATACCAATTTGAAGGTTCTTATCAAGATGTGTATTCTTATCATCAAGCTCTATTTCTGTTCTGTAGCAATTTACATGTTGGATTATATTTTTATGCAGGCTGCAACAGGAACTTCACTGGAAAACAGGGTCGTATTTTGAATAGCAGAGCAGCTCATGCAGATAATTGCTACCTAATTATACAGGCAGAAGCCAATCATACAATATCTCTCTATTTCAATGAATTTTTTTTGACCAACAGTGAGGGATGTTCCAGTTCAGCAATGGAGGTAAGATAATAACTTGCTATGATAAACAGTTTGAAAAGAAAAGTAGTCATTACTTTTGACTACAGCAGAACCCAGTTAAAAAGTTCCAATATACCATATTTTGCAGCATATTACACACAGGGGTATAAGATGCATACCAGTTTTTTAGAAGATTTTCAGGAAAGAAAGTATTTTGGTTCACCAAGACATTTACAAAGGGCCTCGTTGTGCATCATTTCCAGCTGTGATTAAGTCTGTATCCGGCAACATTTACAGAAAATACTATGGCGTCATAACAGTTAAATATAACATTTTAGATAAACTTCATTTTTTAAATAAATAGAGATGATCTAAAACCAATAATTGCTTTGAGGCTTGTATAGCTAAATGTGCTATGCATGAACTCGGCAGTTGTATTAATTAAAGCTGTCCGAGTGCACCAAACACATCGCACATATAGATACCCTTTACGGATAGTACTTACCTACTTAAAGTTCAGTTCAAGATGATATTTTAATATTATAGGATACATAATAAATGGAATGCATATGTAATAACGATATGTACACTCAACTAGTCCTTTTTCTTTTGCAACTCATTTTGCCTCATACATAATGATTTTGATTGATACCGAAAGACCATACTTCCTCCTTTAGTTGTGGTCATTTACGAAGACTATGTTTCTCTTATCCCATCAGCTTCAGTTTTTCCTCGTTTTCTCCATTCATGGATAATTTTTTTCTGTAGGAGGTAGACCGAAATGACATGCTGCTGCTTAGTTTCTGTGCATTTTTGTGTATTGAATTGTCTGATGCTTATAACTAATAGCGTAGGCATATCTTTTCACTTCTGTAGCCATTGCGATCTCAATACACGTAACGTTATTTATCCTAGATGCGTATAAAATATTTATGACATCTACGTGAATTCTACTGTTCCGTGGCATTAATTGCGGTATTTAACAAGCTCATTAGGAACTAAAACATCGCGAATGTGCCAAAATTGTAATTACTGTGAGCGCACATGTATTAAAGCGTAATAATGAAAAGGTGTTCTCGGAATTCACTTTGCATAATGTATTACTGTATATACTATTAACAAATTTTTCACTGTTAATTATTATTAATTCATAAGGCAAGGACGATGATGCCATAATCTAAACATAAAATATCCTAATTTTTCCATAATGTTAGTGTATAGGGCATTGTCTTAATTATTCTTATTGCTCATGCAGGGTGATTTGAGTAACAGAAATTGAAATACGAGCCGATTCCCAAAAAATTTGGAAACTATGGATATGGAATTAATTTAGAGGAAAATTATAAATATTATGCTAGAACTCATGGAATTTATTATGTAGCACACCACCTTTTTGAACTTCACATGCTTGCGGTTCGTGAATTTGGACTTGGCGACAAAATTTATTATGACCATTACTTGTGTTTCACGCATATTACTTGTATTTTGCATCATGCGTTTACGATGCCAACAAGCATTAACTCCCACTACTTTTTTGTTTCTAAGTTCATTTCAAACTTTAGCACCCTAGAAAAGGACATTATTTTATTATATTATAATGCTTGTTATTAATAGCTTTCAAAGTAAACAAATGTGATAACCATCAACTTAATTCTTTAGTAGCTCAGTTTAAAACTCACTGCCAACGGTGCAATTCTTCATAACAGTCGAAGTTGCTGGCATCTAGTGGCCAAATTAGAAATAATTGGCTAATAGAAAAGCATCCTGTGCGTTTAGTTTGTCACAACTTTTATGAGTATGACATTAAAAATATTCGTTCTTTGTAAATGAAGTTGCTGGTTTATGACCGAAATATTTAATGATTTAATGCTATTATCTTTGTATTTTGAATGTAATTTAAGGAACTGTTGTTTTGTTAGATTTTCATTGTATATTACGAATTTTTAATGTAAATCTAAGAATTGCTATCATCTTGTAACATAAAAAATTCTGCCGCATATTTTGAATGCTATTACTATAATAAATGTTATAACTTTCTTATGCTAGGTTTTTATTTTCTGTTATACATTTCTAATGTAAATAAATAGAAATGGAACCACTTTTAAATGTTAGTGTTTTTTTTCTGGCTTGGAAATGTTTGTTGCAGAATCCAGGAAAACATTGGTGCATGATGTACTCAATATTGCATTTCAGTAGTTCAATTTAAATTAAACCATTTCCTTAGAATGAACAAAAGAAGATCAAAAATCACAGGCAAAATTTTGGGAGGTAAACTGTACAAGTGACGAAAGAAGTGTAATTGCTTTGTTATGTTGGGTTTTCATATGCTATTACGCGTTTTGAAGGTAATTAAAAATATTTTTTTTTACTTTATAAATGCTAGGTTTTTTATTTGTGGTTACATTTTCTTTTATTTTATGTTAAACTCTATTATATATGATAAAAAAGTGAATTTTTTAGGTTGGCTGGGAACCACTGTCTCGTAATATCATGGCGTCTTATGGGAAAATAGGACTTGCACTTCGCAAATTTGCATCAGTTTTCCGGTACCAGTTACCCACCAAGTTCAAAAAGGTGGTGTACATATAGGATCCACATGGCTCAAGTGCAATTGCCCTGGAGATCACATTGGTTTATTCAACAGTTTAGATCTTGGCGTATGGTGACTTTTAGCGCTTGCAGTATGCAAGCACTGACAACTTGTATATATATATATATATATATATATATATATATATATATATATATATATATATATATATATATATAAAATAAATATTTTAGAGTGTGGGTATGTATGTATGTATGTTCTCTATATTTTTTACCGTCGAAGCTATCGAATTCAAAAGTTTCATGCGCCATCCTATGGACCAAAGAAAGAACTTGGTTTAGGTTTACAAATTGTGGGGACTCTTATACCCCATTGGGTCAAAAAAATACTATTTCCATAAGAATGCATGGGAAATGGTGTGGAGAAACCCCAAAATGCCATACAGCCCTTCACTGATGTGGATATAAATATACCTAAACATTAACTTATGATCACGGGAAATGGCTTATTTTACCCATGAAAGACTGAATATTATAATTTTGTTCATGTTTTGTTGCATTAGATGCTAAATCGTTCAAAAGTTTTCTTTAAGCGCAAAATTTATCGGTTTAAATGACCATTTTCCAGGCAGCAACAAAGCTGAATTTCTTAATTGTTGTCTTCTTCAAAGGGAGATAGCCATGTAAAGATTAATGCAAGGAAAATCCATGCCATGGCATGATGTAGAGGAAGAATAGCCAACGTCATGATAAAGGATACAAATGGATTCATGCCTAAATATAGTCTATGAATACTTTTAAATTGAGTCAAATGATTTTTAAGGAATATTAGAACATTGTTATCTTTTACAATTAACATTGAAAGATTTATCGCAACAAATCGTTACATCTACTTACATTTGTTCGGTAACCAAGATGTTGTTTATTGTTTATGTTTTGGCTATATTACTGACAATCCACATAATTTTATTGCTGCTTTAACCCTTATCCGGGTAAGTGGGGTCCAACAGACCCAGCGACTGATGCTTAGAGTTAAAATACGAGAAATATGCGGGACATGTGGTTGAAATTTCAAGACTTTGTAAACGTTTGTATTATTTACAGGAAAGTGGAAAGATTTGTGAAATTACGATTTCATTATCTAATTTTCGGACATTGTAAGTATTTATGACTTTATCTGGACAACCAGGGCCTGTTATACCCTCGGCCATGTCTGCCTAGATTTTATACAAAGTATTATCTTTCTTTGTTGACGGCGGCGCTCTTTGTAACAAATTCGTGGAAAGCGAATCTATTATAGTATGTTCCAGCCCATTAGCAGCAGTGTACGTTTTTGTATCAGCCTGTTCGCTGCGGCAGTGATTTCTGACTGTGCTTTTCTCGAGTTTGAACTACAGAAACACTCGACGGCATCGAGATAAGAGGTAGATTTCATTCATTTAGTGCACATTAGGTATAAGCTTGCCAACGTTTTAAGTATTTGAGTAGGTAGTAACAGGCCTAAGTTTTGATCTCTTACAAGGGGACTATGCCACATTCGGATAACCGACCTTGTTCTCCTTTTGCAAGCGTTTAGGAACCGATGGATAATAGAAAGTGTGCAAGTAATACGACTCGCATCTCAAGCATTTTGGAGAAAAAAACGTAATTTCAATGTGAGAAGCAGCTAAAACACTATTCCTGCTTCCAATTAACATTGTGGTGATTAGCCTAATTGGTTAAATTCGGGATTCCTATGATGAGGGTCTGGGTTTTAAATCTCGCTCGAAACTTTTTTTTCTCTCAAGTTTTTGCAATTATTATTTTCATGTTAATTAACTGCAAAGTACATTATTTTTTCAAGGTTTTCGTCTGTTAACCTTTAGTTAGTCACGTAAACAAAGTTCCTTAACTAGTCACGTGGGGTCTTTTAAAACCCCTAAATTGTTTTTGAAATTTAATAATAAAATGTTTCATTATTTTCATTATACTGTAAAGTGCATCATTTTAATTTAAAATGAAATAGTTTAAGTAGAATTTTGTCAAGATAAAACAAGTTTTGTAAATAAACCAAATTTTACTTTTTTTATTTACCAGTGCTATCCTAACATTCGTAACATTTCAAAATCATATGCTCTTTACATACAAAATCACCATAATTTGCACATTTACTTTGCACTTTTATGTTCTTGTTTCTAGGGCAAAATCTACAAAGAGTGAACACATGCGTTTGTTTGTGGCAGTAACGAATACTGGGGGTGGATGACCGTACGCTCCGCACGGCCGAAGGGATGGCATGCGCGGTTGCTTAGGGGTCGGTTTATTGCTGCGACGGGAAGGTTGTGGGGCCACATGTGAAATATACTAGTAATTGGTGCTTGCATTCTGCAAGCATATCATCTCAACATAAAAAAACATTTATTTTTCATATTTCCTCATTACAAATATTTTATTGATTCTAAATATTTCACCTTGGGAGCGATTTTCGTTTTTCCCTTATGTAAAAATAATAGATTAAAACAATCCCAAAACTTTGCAATTTTGAGAATTTTATACTTTCTTCATTATGGGGTACTAATGCTACACATTTCTGCCAAATTTTAAAGTTGTAGTACCTCTAGAAGTGAAATAATATTTTTCCAATTGTTAAAATTTTAAACATTTTTAACGGCCGCTGCAATATGTTTATGGAAAGATTCAAATTTTTATTTGGGCAAATTTACTATTCTGTACATTACTTGAAAATTTCAGCTTCCTAGCTTATTCCGTAGTGTCTAAACAGTTATCCATTTGTTTAAATTTTAGGAATTTATAACTGCCAAACAAATTGAAATATCAAAATTTGTATAATCCCTATTTCTTTTTTTTACGAGTTCTACTTAGAAAAAAAATTTCAACTCCGTGGCACATTCGGAAATACATAAACCTTGAAAAATTGTTTAAAAAATTGCGAATTTTTAGCTGCCGCATTGTTGCACTTTTTCAAGATTTTCGTTTTTTCTAGTCAGTTTTGCACAGAATCCTACCTATGAAAAAAATTTTGAATCACCAGCACATCTGGAAGTGCCTAAACATTAGTATCCTCCTATATGTTATATCCTCCTCCTCCTCCATAAGAAACGTCTATATAGAATTATATATATATATATATATATATATATATATATATATATATATATACTGGTAGAAGGTGCTTGCATACTGCAAGCATTTCATCTCACCTTGAAAAAACATTAATTTTTCAGACAGATATTTCATCATTACAAATATTCTGTTAATTCTAAAGATTTCACCTCCGCAGCGATTTTCGTTTTTCCCACATGTAAAAATAATAGTTTAAAACAATCCCCAAATGTTGCAATTTGAAACATTTTACACTTTCTCCATTATGGGGTACTAATGCTACACATTTCAGCCAAATTTTAAAGTAGTAGCACTTCTAGAAGTAAAATAATATTTTTCTAATTGTTTAAAATATAAACATTTTTAACGGCCGCCGCAATATATATATGGAGAGATTGAAATGTTTATTTGTGCAAATGCACTGTTCTTTAAATAATTTGAAAATTGCCGCTTCCTAGCTCATCCCGTAGTACCTAAAAAATTAATAAACTTTAATGTTCAAATGGGGTTAAAACAACCCCTAAAAATTAACAATTTTAAATTTTTTTATTTTCATAGTTGGTTATGAGAAAAATTCTATAATCTTTCAAAATTTCAGCTTCCGAAATTTATTAGATTGGTCTACACACTGGATTACGTTTTCCCATGCTAACTTATGGGAGATATTCCGGGGTCTCTGGAGTCGAACTCAAGACACTGCAAGCAAAAGTGATAATAATTCCTAATAGATATTGCGGCCGTCTAGCAACACTGAAAATTTCATATTTCTAGCTTACCGGCAAGTGCCCATAATTAATTTACAAAATGGCGCAATGCTTTTCTTATGGGAAAAAACGCAACTTTCGGAATTTCTGGAGTCGAACTCATGTCACTTAGGTAAGAAGTCTCATTTTATCTATAGGTTTCTCCATCATATCTACAAAACTAAAACTTTCAGCTCTCTAGCTCTTGTAGTTTGGGCTGGACATTAGTATCCTCCTGTTATATCCTCCTCCTCCTCTGTAAGGAACGTCTATATATAATGATACTAGTAGTTGGTGCTTGCATACTGCAAGCATTTCATCTCACATTAAAAGAACTTTCATTTTTCAGACAGAAATTTCAACATTACAAATAGTCTTTTAATTCTAAAGATTTCATTTCTGCAGCGATTTTCGTTTTTCCCACATGTAAGAATAATATTTTAAAACAATCTCCAATTGTCGCAATTTTAAAATTTTTACACTTTTTCATTATAAGGTTCTAATGCTACACATTTTTGCCAAATTTTAAAGTTGTAGCACTTCTAGAAATAAAATAATATTTTTCTAATTGTTTAAATTAAAAAAATTTTTAACGGCCGCCGCAATACATATATGGTAAAATTGAAATGTTTATTTGTGCAAATTTACTATATTGTAAATAATTTGAAAATTTCAGTTTCCTAGCTCATCCCATAGTACCTAAACAGCTATCTATTTATTTAAACTTTAAGAATTTTTAACTGCCAAACAAATTGAAATATCAAATATGTATAATCCCTATTTCGTTTTTTTTAAGAATTCTACTTATAAAAAAAATTTCAATTCCGTGGCACATTCGAAAATATATATCATCATCATCATCATGCTTCTGTCCGAAGACAGGTTTTAACTGAATCGCTGCCTCCATTTCTCTCTCTCCCTAGAAGCCTCTTTTATGCCTCTATAAGTATTATATCCCTGCTTTATATTATCTAATATTCCTATTCTTTTTCTCCCTCTTCCTCTTCTTCCACTAATTTTTCCTTCTAAGATCGTCCTTTGTAAACACTGTCTTCTCAATATGTGCCCTATCCAATTTGCTTTTCTTTTCTTGATTGTTTTTATTAGAGTCCTTTCTTCTCCCACCATTTCTAATACTTCTTCGTTTCTCTTCCTCTCTGTCCATTTCACTTTCATCATTCTTCTCCATACCCACATCTCAAAACTTTCTAAATATTTTTCCTCCTTTCTCCTTACCGTCCACGTCTCTGCACCATAAAGAGCTATGCTCCATATGTAGCATTTTGCTAATTTCTTCCTTGTTTCTAAATTTATTTTCTTGCTTGTGAGAAGCTCCTTCTTCTCGTTAAATGCTGCTTTTGCCATTGCAATCCTACTTCTGATGTCCTGTGTACTACTTCCATCCTGTGCTAAAATACTGCCGAGATATTTGAAACTACTTACTTGTTCCAATTTTTTGCCATTTACCATTATATTTAATTCTTTATGTTCCTTTGAAACCACCATGACTTTCGTTTTTTCAGCATTGATCTTCATTCCATATTGTTGGCCAACCTCCACTAGTCTGTCTGTCATCCTCTGAAGCTCTTTCTCGCCTTCTGCTATTAAGCCCTGATCATCTGCGTATTTAATGGTGGTAATACTTTCACCTCCTATCTTAAATCCTTTCTCTTCCATCAACGCTTCTTCTGTTATTGTTTCTGCATAAATATTAAATATCGCTGGTGAAATAGGGCAACCCTGCCTCACTCCCCTCCCTATTGAAGTACTTTCTGTTTCTTCTCCTTCAACCCTAACTCTAATCTTTTGATCAAAGTAAAGGTTTTTAAGCAGTCTTTTATCTTTCCAATCTATTCCTATTTTGTTTAAAATACCCAGCATTTTATCCCATTTCACTCGGTCAAAAGCTTTCTCCCAATCTACAAAACAAAAATACATACCTTTATTGACTTCTAGCGCTCTTTCTATCATCATCCTCATACATCCTATAGCATCTCTAGTCCCCCTTCCTCTTCTAAAACCAAACTGATTATCTTGCAGCTCCTTTTCTATTTTACATTCAATTCTTTTGGTTATTATTCTGGTTAGAACTTTAGCTGTATGAGAAATTAAACTAATAGTTCTGTAATCCTTACAACATTTTGCATTGTTCTTTTTCTCCAGTGGTACCATCACAACATCTAAAAAATCTTCAGGCCAAATGCTAGTATCATATACTTGGTTAAAAAATTTTGTGAGTTGCTTAACTGCTTTAGACCCCAAAACCTTGAGAACGTCCACGGGTATATCATCGCTCCCAACAGCCTTACTTCTTTTCATGTCATCAATTGCTCTTTTAACTTCAGACTCGAGAATACTTGGTCCTAGCTGATCTTCTTCCACATCCTCTTCTTTATTTAATTCAATATTTCTTGGCTTTCCTTCTTTGTCATACAGAACCTCAATGTATTCTTTCCAGACATTCTTTACATTGTCTGGCTCCGATACTATTTTACCACTTTTGTTCATGATTCCTTTACGTCCTATCTTTCTTGCTTTTTTCTTGAATAGTTCCCTTGCTTTGCTATACATGAGGTCTGTTCTACAAATTCTTTCACACTCGAAAATCTCCCCGCATTTCTCATTTATCCACTGTTCTCTGGCTTTATCTGTTTCCCTTCTTAAAGCATTATTTAACTCCTTGTACTTTCTTTGGCCTTCTTCAGTGTTTATGTTCTTCCACTTTCTCCGCTCATCCATTTTTTGTAGCATGGCTGCTATGATCCAAGGTTTTTTGTTTCTTTCACCCGTTATCTTTCCTACCTTCTTTTCCATTACATCTTTAATGTTGCTATGGATGTATCTCCACTCCTCATCTACATTCTTCCTATTTTCTTCAGCTCTCTCCCCCAACCTTTCCTCCAGCTCAGTCATGATAGCCTCCTTGTTTTTAAGGAGTTCCTCTAAGTTCCATTTCTTGTTAACTCTTATGTTTCTCCTAACGCTCTTCAGTCTACATTGTATATTTGCCACCAAAAGGTTGTGGTCAGAATTGATATCTGCCCCTGGTAGTGTTTTCACATTTTTAATGCTATTTCTAAATCTTTCATTGACTAGTATGTAATCTATCTGGTATCGTCTCTGGTCTCCTGGGCTTCTCCATGTGTAAAGTCTTCGCTGGTGATGCTTAAACCATGTATTAGTTACAATTAATCTATTTTTATGGCAGAATTCCACAAGTTTATCCCCTCTTTCATTTCTCTTCCCTAGTCCATATTTTCCCACTATGTTATCTTCCTGTCCCTCTCCGACTACACTGTTCCAATCTCCCATTACTATGGTGGTGATCCTTCCTTTTCCCTCATCCTCCAATATCTCCATAATCTGTTCATACATTTCATCTACTTCGTCATCACCAGCATTAGTTGTTGGCATATACACTTGAATTATAAGCATATCCACTGGCTCCATCTGGAGTTTTACGGCTATTAATCTGTCATTAACTGTCACTACCTTACTAATTCTTTCAGCTATCTCTTTTCTCATTATAATCCCCACTCCCCTTTCCTTTTTCTCCCCTCCCGAGTAAATAATCTTAAATTCGTCTGAATTTATCTCGCCTTCTCCTTCCCACCGAACTTCACTAAGACCTACTATACTTACATTATTCCTTCTCATTTCCCTTTTTAAGTTCTCTAGTTTACCCCCTGAATTCATAGTCCTAACATTCCTTTGCCTATTTTTAATTTCTCACTACTTGCTTTCTTATTAATCTTACATTTCCTCTGTGCATCCCCTAGGGTAGTCCCCACCCGGAGATCCGATTGGGGGACTATTTTACCTCCAGAATATTTTACCCCAGAAAGATCCATAGAGGTATTTGCAGATTTTCAGCCTATCATGGGAAATATAATGAGGTAGTTTCCCCTTGCTTTCCTCATCGCAGTTTCACAGAGTGATTACCCATCTGTAGCTGTTCAGATCCACATGATCACCACCTACAGAGGTACTGTGCAAGCTGCTGCCCTTGCACAGGGGAATGTAAAACCCCCAAGACTGCTTCTTAGTCTGACTCTTCCCCTCAGACCTTTCCGGCTTGGATGGTCCTACCAGGAGAATTATCTCCCGCCGGCATAGCTCTTTGGTTCGTAAGAGTACACAAACCCTCTGTAAGGTTATGCAGTCCTTAGGGAGGGGAAAATATATAAACCTTGAAAATTTGTTTAAACAATTGCGAATTTTTATTGGCTGCATTGTTGCACTTTTTCAAGATTTTCGTTTTTTCTAGTCGGTTTTGCACTAAATCCTACCTAAGAAAAAAATTTCGAATCTCCAGCTTATCTGGAAGTGCCTAAACATTAGTATCCTCCTGTTATCATTATATATCGTATGTTATATCCTCCTCCTCCTCTGTAAGGAACGTCTATATATAATGATATATATATATATATATATATATATATATATATATAATATTATACATATATACTATATACATATATATGCACTGGTGGTGTAGTGGTTAGCGTGTCGGCTTTCTATTGCAAAGTTCGGGGGTTCAAACCCCTCGAATGGAGGTTTTATTAAAAAAAAAAAAAACTATCATCAGTGCCTGGCAGTAGGCACCAGTACTGTCAGTATGGTATAGAGCCGAAAACAAATGATGTTGGTTGGGTCTATATCCAATACAGCTGTAGGCGTGATCAGGACGATTTGAACGGCTACAGTACTGCGATGTGGAAAGCAAGAGGGAAACTACCACATTACAATCCCTAGTAAAGATTATATGGTTGGACAATATGAGTTCTCTCGAGGTAAAACAATCCGGAGGTAAAATAGTCCCCCAATCGGATCTCCGGGCGGGGACTGCCTTGAGGAAAACATTTGTCGAAAGTAAATTACGAATAGGGACTTGGAACGTAAGAACTATGAGAAAGGCAGGAAAGCTAGAGAACTTGAAAGAAGAAATAGAGTTGACATTATAGGGCTAAGCGAAACTAGATGGGAGGGAGAAGGACAGTTCGACTCGGAAGAATTCACGGTAGTTTATTCTGGAGGAAATAGTGGGGAAAGGGGAGTAGCTCTGGTACTTAGGAATGATATGATGAAAAGCGTGACAAAGATAATAGCAACGAACGATAGACTGATGGCAATAAAGCTAAAAGCAGTCCCAGTGGACATGCTGATAATCCAGGTATATATGCCAACGTCAGCTCATGACGATGAAGAAATAGATGAGATCTATGAGCAAATTAATGAAATTTACGAAGAAGATGGAAGAGGAAAGGTAAACTGCATAATAATGGGAGATTGGAACAGCATAGTCGGAGAAGGACAGGAAGAAAATGTTGTCGGGCAATACGGACTTGGGAAGAGAAATCGAGGAGGGGAGAAACTCGTAGAATTCTGCATCAATAATGACCTTGTAGTGACTAATACATGGTTCAAAAACCATAAACGAAGGTTATACACATGGAAAAGCCCAGGACATAGAATGAGATGCCAAATAGATTACATCCTTGTAAAACAAAGATTCAGGAACAGCATAAAGAACGCCAAGGCATTGCAAGGAGCGGACATTGATTCAGATCACAGCCTTCTAATAGTTGACGTGAGTATAAAGCTCAAACAAATAAGAAAAACGAGAAGAGAAAGACAGACCTGGGACCTAGAAAAACTGAAAGAAAGGCAGGAGGTAGTCAGCATGAAGTTGGAAGATAACCTAAGAAAGTTGGAAAACAAACCGATGACCGTTGATATAGAATGGGATAAAATTAAAACCAGTATCAAGGATACCTTGGATAAAGAGATTGGAAAACAAGAGAAGAAAATCAGAAAACCATGGATCACGAAGGAAATGCTGGAGAAAATGGATGAGAGACGAAAATGGAAAAACGTTAACAGTGAAGAAGGTAGAGCCAACTATAGGCGTATAAACAATGAGTTGAGAAGGGTAACAGATAAATCTAGAGAAAATTGGATAAAAGGAAAATGTGATGAAATAGAACAAATGGAGAAGTTAGGACGGTACGATATGATGTACGCTAGGGCACTGGAATTAGAAGATAAGAAGTCTAATGGAATTTGTGGTAAAGGAATTATGAATACGGATGGGAAGATAGTCTCAGAAACAAAGGATGTAGCACAGGTATGGGAAGAATACATTAAGAAATTATACGGCAAACAGGCAGGAGAGGGGAAAATAGAACTGGAAAATGAGAAAAACATTGAAGAAGACAACTTAGGACCAAGTATTATGGAGAGCGAAGTAGAAAAGGCGATAGTGGAACTAAAGAAGGGGAAAGCCACGGGCAGCGATGGAATACCGGCTGAGATACTTAAAATCATAGGATCAGAAGGACTAAAAGCGATCACGAAATTAATTAATAAGATTTACGACACGGGAGAGTGGCCTCAGGATTTCCTAGAAGTAACAATGATCCCTTTAAAGAAGAAGCCAAAGGCAATGCAGTGTAAAGATTACAGAACTATAAGCCTTCTGTCACACACATCGAAGATCATCACGAGGATTCTTAATAAAAGGCTGGAGAAAAAGGCAGAAGAAATAATAGGGGAAGATCAATTCGGTTTCAGAAAAGGACGAGGAACTAGAGATGCTATAGGAGTAGTTAGAATCATATCAGAAAGGGCAATAGAATACAGTCAAGATATCTGCGCATGTTTCGTAGACTGGCAGAAGGCCTTTGATAGAGTAAATTGGGTCAAGTTGATGAAGATATTAAAGGATATAGGTGTAGACTGGAAAGACAGGAGACTGATTAGGAATCTATATGAGAATCAAGTTGTAAAGGTGAGGTTTGAGAATGTGGACACCTGCGGAATAAATATCGGTAGAGGAGTAAGACAAGGCTGCTGCCTATCGCCAACCCTATTCAATATATATGGAGAAAGTCTAATGCAAGAAGCTTTAGAAGGTACAGGGGATTTCAAAATTGGAGGAAGGATTATAAGAACAGTAAAATACGCAGATGATCAAGTACTTCTAGCAAGAAAGGAAGAGGAGCTACAAAAAATGATAAATAGACTAGTGATAACAGGTAGAAAATACGGTATGGAAATAAATACAGAAAAATCCAAGGTCATTCGAATATCGGGTAAAGAAGAGAATCTGAACATAACTATTGGGGGAAAGCCATTAGAACAAGTTTCAGAATATAAATACCTTGGAAGTATCATAACACGGGAGGCAAAATGTACGGATGAGATCAAAACTAGAATAGGAAAAGCAAAAGCGGCTTTCAGGAGAAAGAAACAACTACTTACAGGGAATATAAGGGAAGATATCCGCAAGAAGTTGATAAAATGCTACGTATGGAGTATAGCATTGTATGGGGCAGAAACATGGACGCTAAGGAAAAATAACATCAAATACTTGGAAAGCTTTGAAATGTGGACTTGGAGGAGAATGCTGAAGATAAAATGGACAGATAGGATGAAAAACGATGAAGTACTACGAAGAATAGGAGAGAAGCGAATGATTATACAGACTATCAGAAAGAGGAAGGCTAACTGGGTTGGACATTACATGAGGAGAGAGAGTATGATTAAAGATGTGTTAGAAGGAAAACTAGATGGGAAAAGGGAAAGAGGTAGGAAAAGGTATCAGCTGATAGACGATTTGAAAGGGAAAGAGAGTTATCAAGATATGAAGAGGACAGCGGAAAATAGGAGTATATGGAGAACCAGGTTTAACCATGAATAATCACGGACCTGTCTACGGACAGATAACCTATGATGATGACATATATATGTAATATTATACATATACATGTAATATTATACGTATATATGTAATATTATACCTATATATGTAATATTATATATATATATATATATATGTAATATTATATATATATATATGTAATATTATACATATATATGTAATATATTATACATATATATAGGGCTGGTGGGGGGCGGGGAGAATCACATGTTCAATATTATTATCGTCTTTTTAGTTCTCCTGCACTTCATGCAATGTCAAATTTGAATAGAATTTAAAGTGCTGCCATCAGCAGTAAAATATGTATTAAAGATACTCACCAAATAAGGAACTGCTGGCAAATGAACCTGAGCCTTGTCTCCTCGTTGAGACAGCAGTTATAGTAGAACAGACGAACAAAAAAACAGAAAAAGTGCAAAGGGACTCAACAGGAGAGAGCATGCGAAGGCAAATTGCTACCTGTACATTTAGAGAAATTTTTGGCCAAGCAAAGCGAGGTCTCTCCTGTTGAGTCCATGTGTATTTTGTCTGTTTGTTCTATAATAACTGCCATCTCGGTTGTCTGATTTTTATTAAACTTCGTGTGCATGTACAAATAACTTAGAGTCAAATGCCTATAGTTTTTATAGAATACCACCATTATAGTTACTGCGCAATTTGCATTAGCGCATTGCGCAAATTTCTAAATATTATCTTATCAAAACGAAATTTAGCACACATACGGAAAACATCAAACGATTAAGATAACATCAAATAAACATTTCTCTAAAATGTATAAGGAGCCTCCCAGAGGCACGCAATGTGATTCTCCCCACCAGTCATAAGTAGGCTGAGCGAGGCTGAAGAACCCGCGGATTCTGTAGGTAACTTACCTTTTCACTATGCCGGTATTTTTATTTGTAGTGCATTTAAATAACCTCTATAAAGGTTTTAAAAAACCAATTGGACAATTTCATGTTCTAATCTTTTAAAGAAAATACTTTTGTAATACATTGCACTGGTTCTCATTCTAATCTTTCGGTGAAATGCAATATACTTTACAAACAAGCACGTTTAACTTCGCAGAAAATTAAAATAAATCGTTCTTCCTTCTGTGCCTAGCAATATTACCTTCTTATTTTCAATCTGTCAGTTATACATCGGCACCTATATTTCGATAGTTTCAAAAATATTCTTTGATTCAATTCACATTTGACTCTTTTTTAAGATGAATTGTTAAGTTCTGAGTCTTACATTCCACTGTATATGTAGGCCAAAAAGTCTGGAATCACAAAGAATGGAAAGCATTTGTCTTCATTATTGGCTGAGTGAAGCGAGGTCTTTCCTGTTGACTCCGTATGCACTTTGTTTGTTATATGATAACTGCTCTCAGTTGTCTGATTTTCACCAAACTTCGTGTACATGTACAAATAACTAAGAGTCAACTACCTATAGTTTTTCTAGAACACCACCCTTATAGTTACTGCACAATTTGCATTCGCGCATTATGCTTATTTCTAAATCTTATCCAATCAAAACGAAATTTAGCATATAGTGCTTCCATGCTGGTACGGGTCGGGTTCAGACACAAAAGGCACTGGTGCAAGTAAAGAGCGGGTACAAAAACTAGTTTTAATTCCAATTCAATTTGCCTTGCCAGTGTAGGCACAGGAACTTTTCACATGCCTTTTACTGCTAGTAAAGCCCACCCTCACTGTCAGAAGTAGCATTATATAGGAAGATACAAATTTGCAATTTATGCAGGTCGGCAGATCGCAGGCTTTGTGTATCATGTGTCAAGAAAAGTGTCTGACAAGTAAACGATCCTTTTATTATATAAATATATACAAAGTTGCAATTGAAAAACGATTGTCGATTACGTTTAGTAGAAGAGAATGTGGGGAGGGGGGTGAGAAAGAGTGAAGAGGGGAATTATGTAGTACAATGTAACTTTGATGGATTGGTTTGTGCGAGAACTCTCCCTTTTAACCAGTTGGTTTTGCCCATTCATGCAACTAACATCTATCTTTGTGAATTCGTATTTGAAGAAAAGTGGTTACATATAAGAGTGCCTATCAGCATTCTTTATATGTTATTTAACGTTCAAATATAGTATTTTTTCGTCAAATAATTGCGTGTGAGTTGTATTATTTTATACTTTGTTTGCGAGAGAAAGGAATGACAGTTATTTTATAAAATTACATTGATGAGTTATATGTGATCTCAGCTTTTGTGACAGAATATCAAAATCCTTAAAAGGGACCAATACCAGCTGATTGAACAGTAAAATTGTCAGTTATAAGTTCATGCATCATTCAATTATAAATCTTAATTTTGATTGAAATATTACTTTTATCTGCCCTTCAGATTTGAACAAAGAATACTGATCAGATAAGAATGAAGCTTTTGAGGTTAGAGTACACTCTAAGAAGAAAAGAAAATACTAAATCAAAAATTTGGGAAACGTTGTGAAATTTTAGATAAAAAGGGCGAACTGATTTTGAAGACAATCGCTTGCAGTAGTTGTAAAAATGTTTACCATTATGATAATAGGAAGCTGGGAACATCAAGTTTATTGTGACACAAGTGTGAAAATAACAAAGAAGGCATGCCTAAAATTACAAATTTTCTTGTGCCGAAAAAATGTGATTTACCAAAATTATCAGCTGAAAAGAAAAAAAAGATTTTAGGTGGCTGTGTCGAACTTGTAGTTAGAGATTTGAGACCTTTTGAGATAGTGTCAGGAGATGGGTTTAAAAATTTATTAGAAATGATAATGAAAATGAGTGCAAATCAAAAATGTTATTTTGACTTAGAAGATGCGCTACCACATCCAACAACTATTTATTATTAATTCAGTGGCTCAGAAAGCTCAAGAAGAGCTAATTCAAGAAATAAAATCCTACATGGGTACAATAGGGGATGGGATCACGTTGGACTTGTGGACAGATAATTACAAAAATGTCAGTTATTTAGGGATCACATTACACTATGTAAAGAAAGCCATGTTATGCAATCGTGTTCTGTGCACTAAACATCTTGATCCTGATGAAAAGAAAACTGGAGAGTATATAAGGAATGAATTGTTGCTAATTTTAAAACAATACGGTGTCTATAGTAACTTAAAGAATTTTACTTTTGTCAGTGACCGTGGAGCAAATACATATTAAATCTGCTTTGAAAATTTTCAATAAAATCAATTGTGCAGCACATTTAATAAATAATGTTGTAGATATTTCTATGCCTTCTAATGAAACATCACTTGCTTTAATTCAGAAGTGTAGAAAAATTGTGAAATATTTTTTAAAATCAGGCTTACAAGGTGTGCTGAAATCTACTTTGAAAGGAAACGTCAACACATGTTGGAATTCAATTTTTCTTATGATCCCTTCAATACTCGAAGGTTATTTACAATATTTTAATTGAAAAAAAGATGTGATATGATTTGTGAGGTTGAAAAGAAAGATTTATTAGATTTAGTAGCATACCTCAATCCATTCCAAAAGCATTGATTGAATTGGAAGGAGAAAAATATCCAACAATATTTTTGGTTTATTTGTGGCATTTGAAAATAAATGATCATTTAGAAATAGGTTCAACAGAATCTAACGCCATGAAACTTGAAAAACTTCTGGTAAAACTTATTATTTAGAAAATGTGGAAATTCAGCACATTCATAAAATTTCAGTTTTTCTTCACCCCCTTCTAAAGAGTTTGAAAATGTTAAAAACTGAAGAAAAGTATGCAATCTATGAGAAAGTTAAAGTATTAATGACATTAAAAAGAAGAAGGGATATGAAATCGAATCCGTGACACCAAAGCCATGTACGCTTGTAGAGCAACCGACAAAATGGTATAAAATGTCAGACACCTTAGTTCAGTTTATGGACATAGACACAGTAAATGATCATATTTCTCAAGACGATTTGACATCATATATTGACTTAAAACTATCTGACGACATTACATTTTGATTTGATGAAATGGTGGGATAAGCAAAAGAATTGTTTGCCAAATTTAAGTATTTTAGCGAATCATATTTTTGCAATACCAGCGACCAGTGCTCCATCAGAGAGGTGTTTTTCATTGTCGGGACATGTTGTTAGTGAAAGAAGAGATGGTTTAGGTCCCGTAAACGTGGATTATCTCCTATTTTTAAATAGTCATTATTTAATCTTGGGGCACTATTAATTCCCTTTTTCAATTAAATTATTTTTTTAAATTTGTAATTTTTGTAAAAATAAATCGTAGATACTTTAAATACATTTTTTGATCTTAAAAATTTTTATGTACAATTGCATTTCATTTTAATTTATACAAAATAAATGACTTACTCAGAAATAATATTTTTATTTTTTCACGATTTGTTGCTATGAATTTTTGTCTCGAGGACCAGACAGTTAAAAAAAATATGGGTCGGGTCGGTCAAGTAGACCTGTGCGAGTGCGAGCCTGTGGGTATGGATTGAGTGCGGGTTAATATTCTGCAGGTGCGGGTTAATATTCTGCGGGCACAGGCTGGGTACAGGTTAGTAGTCTGCAGGAACGGGTCGGGTACGGGTTAGTAGTCTGCAGGTACGGGTGGAAAATATCATACCTGTGCAGGGCTCTAACTCAGTATATATTAATGATTTGAAATTAATAACATCCACTAATCAAAAACTGAATGCATTGGAGAGCTTACCTATATTAAAAAATCTGATGTGGCCACCACATGACTTTCTCCATATCTGTAATATTTCTAAAAATTCCAAATAGGTTACATAATAATAAATAATTTAAGAAACTGTGAGAAAATTTTATACTTTTAAAGAACATAAATAAACTCAAACCATAGCCTTCTGATAATGGATATAGCCACCAAGCTCAAACAATTAAGAAAAGAAAAAGGAGCATAACTAACGTAAGATGTAACGAAGTGTCAATTGTTAACAATAGTCGTTGGTAGGTGGTGTGAGCTAAAAATATAAGATATCTCTTAAACAATGCACTATATGGAAAAATGTTTCAAACAAATGTTGTAGAAAATTAAATTTCCTACAACTTTTATTTCAATACATTTTTACATTCATCAAATATTAAAGTAAATATTTCTAAGTAACTGATAAGTGACAAGAGTAAACACCCACTTCCGGTTGACTGATTTTTGCCAAAAACTAATCAGTTCTTGTGACTTTTACAAAAATGTTAAATATAAAATTTCATGTTGACCTGATTAACCTTTAAAGGACGTGCGGATTCATTTGAAACCACTAAATGTATATGAAGTTAGACATGCTGTTTCAAATGAAACCGTACATATACTAACAAATATGCACAATCCACCAGCAGAGGGAAATTTTTGTGATGTACATGAAAATGCTGTAAAACCGCTAATAGTTCAAGACTACAACCGGAGTATGGTTTTTGTGGACAAAGGGGATAGAATGGCGAACAGTTATTCTATCAGTCGGAAGTCGTGGAAGTGGACAAAGAAGTTGTTTTCCCAATTGATGGATGTTACTATTCTTAATAGTTTCGTACTTTCCAAATCACTTGGGCAGAAACTTACACACCGGGAATTTCGACTAAAATTAGTGCTTGATCTTTTGGAAGTGAGTGAAAGGAATTCTCCTCCTTCAATGAGTGGTAGACCCAATCCTGTTGAGAGCAATCTCAATAGACTTGAAGTGCGACATTCAGAACATTGGCCTGAAAAGGGAAAGAATGTATGGTGTCGTGTTTGCTCTAAAAGGAAAATAGTAAGATGCACAAGAATTCACTGCGCCAAGTGTGGTGTTGGTTTATGTATTGAAAAATGTTTCCGTTTATATCATACAAAAACGAATTTTTAATGGGTTCAAATATAAGAATTACTTTTCATTAACCCTATAATACTCAGTTGTATTATTAATTCTACAATCAAACATAGTTGCATATTGTACTAATTAATCATGTTTATTTGTCATAAAACAAGTAAAATTACTATATTGGCATTATTTTAATTATAATAAAAATGTCTTATGAAGCAGCGTTGTTTTTACTTGAATAAACTTTTTACCATTTTCTTTTGTAATTATTTGTTCTCAAGTTATATCTCTGAATAGCTACACTGATTGTAGAGAAGGCCATTTAAATGCCCCGGCCCCCAGAATATACAATTGAGATTTAAACCCGTCCTTTAAAGGTTAATAGTTGTTGAGTTAAAGCACCCACAAAAAAGCTATCACATACACACGCATCAAGATTTAAACCCGTCCTTTAAAGGTTAATAGTTGTTGAGTTAAAGCACCCACAAAAAAGCTATCACATACACACGCATCAAGAAAATGGTCAAAATGTGTTTAGGGGACCTAAAAACGTGTATTTCCGTTGAAATCTTGAAGTTGATTTCTTTCATGAATACAATACTTTCCCCTATACTACGTATATGGAGAAAATAAAAATGAAATCACGTTTATTTACGGTGATCTGGGATTTATTCTGCACTCTGTACTAGATTTCCCTGCAAAACACATGATGCCAATTTCTTAGAAAAAATCTTTGGCTTGTTCTTGAATTTTTCAGTTTGATAATTTTCTGTCGAATTACATCTTATTTAGATATCAACTTCCTTGTTTTTTTTCAAAATTCTTAATTTTAACAGACCTCGATTTTGTATGAAGAAATACTTGATGAAAAGTAGTCAACGAGGGTTGACTTATATGCCAAGTACTTGCCTAAACATACATTTTCATTCAAGAGAATTATCCAGCTCATTTTATGGCTGAAAACAAATCCAAGAATAAGCATGGCTATTGGAGATACCTCAGATTAGTATTTATATTTTCAATTTCTGATACTTAAGTGTTTATTCTTGAATACACCTTCATGACAAAAAATTGAGGTCAACTTCTATGCAGAAATAAACAATATGAGTAAGTTATTTTTAGCCTACTTGCCACAATGGAAATAGGCTTATAGTTTTGTCGTTGTGTCTATCTGCCTGTCTGTTTGTCCATCCCCCCTATTAACCTTTTCACCAACAGACCGATTTTAGTGACACTTGGTGGAAATCTCTTGCTACTGGAGCCAAGCTCCCGAGGAAAGTTTTTGTTGTGAATATTGAATGTCCCGGGTTTGATTCCAGGAACTATCCTTCCCATTTGATTTTCATGGAAAGTCCGAAAACCATTATGCAGGATAATTTTCTCTTGCACTCATCTGCGGTGATTTTAAAGCTATTAAAGCCAATATAAGTATAAAACCTTAACTGTGCTGGTGGGGTCTGCTGGACCCCAGTCAATTGTTTTTTCTTGGTAGTTGACGTATTTTCCACAAGGCAGCGCTGCGTGTCTAGGTATTCTCTTACACACTAAATAGCTATCTATCAGTATACCTTAGGGATTCAGAGGGTAAAGTAGATTGGCATAAGAGGTATGTTGGGGTCCAGTGCACCCCACCAGCATGTTAGTGTAAGTTTTTTTTATATTCTTATGTATAGGATATTGTCACTTTTCAGCTTATTTTGTTAAAAAATGGCTGGACGTTATGTTTTTCTGAAAGATGAAATTCATCGGATGCTGGAGGATTGCAGTTCAGATGATGACGTTGACAATAGTAGTGTTTCTGAAGATGATCCACTGAAGAGGATAATGCTGAAATGAGTGACTGCGGAGTAATCAGCTCTCAATTCCTATGCAATCAATTTTGCAGATTATTGGACCGCTAAAAGGAACTAATAGAAATCTGAGTGGATAATTGGTTGTTTCAGTTGAGCTAGTTGAGAAGCTCAAAGAAGAAAAGCTTACATTGATGGGTACTATGAAGATCAACAAACCACAGATTCCGAAAGAATTGAAGCCTCATCGTGATTGAGAAGTCGGTTCAACTCTCTTCGGAGACAGCTGGCTTCACTCTTTGCTCCTATGAACCCAAGAAGAATAAAACTATTACATTAGTCTAGCATGCATCAAGATTAGAAGATTCACCTATCTGGAAAGCCGGAAATGACTACATGGACTGCAATATGACCAAAGGCAGTATCGATACCCTTGACCAGCTCTGCCACACCTAGTCTATGTCCAGACAAAGCCGTAGATGGCCTATGGCTCTATTCTTGTGGTGAAAATTTGGTGGAAAGGAGCCTGAAAAACAGCCACCAAATTATTTAGTGAGGAAGGGACGTTGTCAGCTGTGCCCCCAGAAACACAATCACAAAACCAAAAACAGCTGCACAAAATGCCAAAAATTCATATGCTCTGAACACAGCAACCTTTTGTTAAAAGTGATTTTTTGTATATTTTCACTGATGTAGTGCAACATTGTCATGTTTTTAATATTACCGAGTTTTTCATGTTGAGATTTTTTCTATTTACCATATTACATTTTATTGAGAACATTTTGTGTTTATTTAATTAATATTACATTTACAATTTGTGTATATTCATAGTTGTTCATTAAAATATTGCCCGTCAATGAAAATAAAACACCTTTTAAATTTGGGGTCTATCAGACCCCACCAGCATGTAAGTGCAATTTTTTTACCAGCTCAGTTAAGGGTTAAATAAATATTATGTGGAAAGTAGGCATCATAAGTTCCGTTTCGATCATCTTGTTTATAAATACTCTATACTTTGACTTGTTACAAAATATTTCAAATCCCATAAGGTTTGGTAATTTAGAAATTTTTCTCTTTATGACTGTATTCTTATCGATGGTATGATCATCTTCACTTAATCTTTAATTCACTCCATTCTTTTAAAATAGTTGTTTTTCTACATTTTTAAATTCTAGATATGCACTAATAAAATTTCTTTTTTATCTTTATCTCATTATATTCCAACTACCACTTATAGGTTCGAGATGGACTTGCTGGCGATTCTCCAGTATTAGTGAAATTATGTGGATACCGGCTCCCTGAACCCATATTCTCTACTTCATCTGCTCTTTCTATTCAGATGAGGTTTACTAAAAATCGGATGAATGAACGCTATGATATAACATACACAACAACTGACAAAGGTTAGTTTGAATTAGATTCTTCATTTGAACTTTGGTTTGAGGGTAAAATAGTTTATAAATTTCATCCATATTATTTATTTAATTATGTACTCAGAGTTAATATAAATCAAATATATCTCCAACAAAAAGAGCATGTAATTGGAATATTAACAACATATTGCTAGCATTTCATTACTTCTTAGCTCAAGTATTATATAGTGGTCATTGATTCGAGACATTAGGAACTTTTTCATATTTCCACAGATCATAATAAACAACAAGGCTGTTTTTAAAATCTATTGTTCTTTTTTCTAAACAAATTTTGATTTCATATAGCAGAGCAATTGCATAAGGTATTGAGTGCCAAAGAATTTTAGTTTTCCAAAAAGAAAACATTTATTTAAATTTGTAAAATACAATAGAACTCACTTATAAAGAGTAAGATAACAGACAAAATGAAAAACATTATGTCATAGATAAGAAGTATCATAACATAATATAGGTATAATGTCTTTTCTCATGGTTATAACCAATAAATGAATATATGAAGCTCTAATTAGCGTATTTACTCGTGTAATACCCGCACTTTTTTCTCCTCAAGTTTCCATCAAAAAAGGTGGCGTGGACATTACATTCATCTGCTGAGGGCAGGCCACCCATGAAACACCTACTCAATATTGCATGCCTGGAGTGAGAACGTGTTTTTTTTCTATAGACGCAATATGCCATGCATTTTATTTCCTCGATTTTTAACCAAGGTATTTTTCAAAAATGCCTGGAATAATATAATAAGCACGATATTTATCAGGTATTTTAAGAAGTCTTTGCCAGCTATCAGTAGTAAACCTAAATCACGTAAATATTCTATGTAAATAAAGTTCATAGAGTAAATAGAGTTCATTCTCATAGAAAAGGCAATGCAAGAGAACTGCATATATTTTTCATTAAATACAAACACATTCTGCTAGATTGCCTTGTAATTCATGACATGCTCAAATCACATTTTACTGTAACTGCATTTTTTTGGGTTCCTTTTATGTTAAGCAATCCTAAAAGAATACTTTTATTACTCTGTATAAAAGCAAAGAACACTATCTGCGATGGAAATGTGTCACTAAATAGCTGTTGGAGTTGTTCGTTTGTGCATTCTCAAAGCTATAAGTGTTACATTTTATCCGCAGAAACAGTTCCAGGTAACAGTTGTATTGCAACTAGTGACAGGTTTATTTATGGCATTGTGTGATGTCTGGGAGATTTATTTTGAGCATGAGCAGTTTACATTTATTTCTGTAAAATTCGCTCTTTTTCTAGGTGAAAAATGGCTGAGTTAGCGTGATTTTGCTAAATTAGTGAAAATTACTGATTTTAAAAAAAATAACTTGAGAATGTGCAAAGGCTAAAAATTGAACCTTTCTGTGAGATTTAAGAGCTAGACTCCGAAATAGATTTTCAAGTTGTCTCTGTGTAATATAATGGCAATGGATGCCAGTTTTTCATGATTACATACGTTAAAAAGTACTAAAAATCTTTTTTAGAAGTCACTTCTTAAATATTTGCTTTTTGCGGTAATTGTATCATCAAACTCTGCTTCTGATAGATTATTCAACTGATGTTGCCGTAAAATATCACAAACGAAATTTTGGAAGTGCGGACATTACACAAATTCCAGTTTTTCCAGATTTTTAGCTCTAAAAATGGGGCTGCGGGCATTACACGCATGCAGATTTTACACAAGTAAATACAGTACTACAGAAACATCAAAAGCATCTATCTTATTTCCTAAAACTCTATAGTAATTGTAAACTAGAGGCCAAGTATTGGATGCTACACAGGGTTAAAACAACATTCTTACCGTTTCCTTGAAAGTAGACTCCCTAGTAAATGAACATTTTCCCCACCCATTCTCTGCAGATCCATATCTCCAACTTTATTCCCCAATCCACTAATCCTAACCAGTTACTTCAAATGAAACTGCGTAACAATTCCCAAGTTCCATTTCCTCTGTGCCTTGCTCTGCACTGAATTTGAGTGTGGTAAAAAAACTCCTATATGTAAAACAAGTACGAATTTTAAAGAAAATTCAGAAATACAGTGTGTCGTAGGTTAATAATGCTAATTCGTTCCTGGAACTCGAGATGTAGAATGAAGTACCATTAAATGAATCAATATCTCCCATAAGAATACAATATAGTAATCGGGTCCAACACCTCTCGATACACAAAATAACATTATATACTGTATTTTATGGATCTATATGGTGCCAAGTATGATATAAATGGTATCAGAACATAAGTAAATCAATAAAATCATACATTAACATAGAAATTGCATAAGATAAACAAATAGTATGATGTAGCTACTTTTTAAGGTGCCCAAAATCAGAAAAGGCTAATTTCATAATAGCTCCTCTAGTAACAAGAAAAAGAAACTATGTAATACCAATCCAACAAAATGTAGTCATACGAATGATATAGAACAATGATTTTTCACTAATAAGTTTTCAGAGAACCACAAACACTTCTGTGGATTCAAGTTCATGAGTTGACATTGCTAAAAAATAAATGCAACAAACAAGTTATTTCTTGCAGCAGTTACAGTATAATTAATGAAAATCTTCTGCAATAGAGGTAAATAAAACATTTATTTTGTTGTTTTTATTAAACTGTGAGTTTCATTATATACAAAGAAGGGTACCACTCCTTCATCAAGCCATAGCTGATACAATTGAAAATAAATTTGGAGACATTGAACTCATGCTACCTCAAGAGCACAGAATAATTTCAAGTTTATAAATAGGGCACTTGGCAGATATTTCTTTCTGCACAACTCACAAAGCTTGTAAGATTTCTATTATAGAGGATTAAGAGGGTTTTAATGACTGCTGGAGGACCTTTGAGAAAGAAGTCATTATTATCACCACTCTTTGGTCCCATTGCCAAAAATAACAGCATGCAAATAATGTAAATTTAATAAAAATATGTCGATCCAAAAAACTTTCCCTGCTCAAATTTAGGTGATCTGCCACTACTGGAGAAGCACTGTGCAACAGATGCACGTGTGAGTCATATACGCAGTATTTTTTTGTGCATAATTTCAGCAGTAAGTCAGGATGATGGTAACTCGAATATGAGTTGTAATTTTTTCATTGGCATTAACATGAATCAATGTTAATCAACGTGATGTTAAACCAAGAATACACTGAAATATCTTTTCCTTTGGTTCAAAATAAGATCAGAGCCCTATGGTTAACTACAACTAATTAAAAGTGGAAAAACCTCCTTATAAACACACAAATAATAAAAAGGAAGTGCTCACATAAGCTCGGGGCTTAGGGGGAACTACTCTATGCCAAGGGCTTTTTTATACACACAAAACACATAAGCAATCAACCATACACATTTATTTCCTTATTAAAAATGCCTAAATATGCATTTCAGAATCAGCGATTCCATATTCAGTCAGTGATTTTTCATGTCTGTGGAAAAAGGGTCCCTGGGGTGGAGTAGAGTAGTTTCCCCTAAATCTGAGTGTTTGAGATTGCATGAGCATTTAGTCCCTGGCATGGAGTAATTTTCCCTAAACAGGCATGTGAGTACTTCCTTTCAGAGTTTTGGGGCAGGAGCTGGAGTAACTATTTTTTGCTGGAGCAAATTTTCCCGACTTCGGCTCCAACTTCCAGTTTTTTTTACTTTTCATTAATTTGTAGAGAAAGTATCTTAAATGTGCAATTTTGATACACATTTGCATAGGGAACACTATTAGGAGGCATGGATTATGAAGAAAAAATTTTCCTTCAAGAGATTCGAACTTAGGATGTCAAGTTATTACACATGTAGGCTGCAGGGCTTTCGGTTCACCGCATTCTTCGGCTGTTTTAAGATGATGTTTTGCTCGCGTTGCAGTTGGCATCCTCAGGTCAGATGACCAAACTATTAGACATGTGCTGTACAAGCTACACTACAAAGCTAGGTACATCTATTTTGATAGAACTAAGTGGGGTTTTTGTCTTCAACAAATGTCCTCAACAAGACTCACAATTACTTTTCCTTGAACTTTCAAGTGTTTCTTATGGATTTTTTTTACCCTATTGTTCAATTTCAATGGACCATAAGAATAGCATGGAATTCAGAGCAAGACAGTCTAAAAATGCTTTTTTTAAATTACTTATAATAGAGATATGAACTCAGAATGAAAACAGTATGGCTAAAAGAATCAGTATATATAAATTCTCATGTGTTCATCTGTCTGTCCCAGTACTTTTGGACATTTCACGATGGAATTAAAAGCTGAAACTTTCAATACAGATAAATCCCCATGAGATGGTTCTTAGAAAAATCAAACATCCCAGAGAAAGGCCGGGATTTGGCTTCAGGAGACAATTATATTTTCTCACAAGTTTACACGAGATTTTTAGCTTTTCAAGGTGCAAGATTTTTTCTTTCATTCATTAAAATACATAAATATGGACCAATTTTCTGTTTTTGCTTTATTCATCGACAAGAACTAAAAAATAAATATCTTATTCTTGTGATGTTTAGATGTTGCACAGAAGAATCTGTCAGAAATATGCATTTCTTTTCAAAATGTTTTGACTTTTTCATACTCTTTCTGGGTGTTACCAAGGCAACCCACATTGCTGCCTCTGATTCAATTATCATCTATTAAGCCTTCAAATACACAAAATAATTGTTATTTGATGCACACTTTTTGTGATGTACCAAATTATTGTTGTAGCAATGTCAAACAAATTGCAATGTTAATAATTGCAGATAAATATTACTCAGTGAACTGCAGGCATTTTTAACGATTGACTAAAAGAAAAAAATAGCGATAGCATTGATTTAAGGCTTTTAATGGGAATTAATGGCATCATATTTGAATCATTATTTTCAAATTGTATTTTTAATTTCTCTTAAAAAATTTTGAGTCTACATGTTAGTGAAGATCTTGACTCATCCTACCATGTAAATACCATATCTGCCCAAATATAAGCCGACCCCCCAAAAATTTCCACCATTTTTTGACAAAAAATAAATTTCGTAGATTTTATGCTGAAGTGTGCTATGCATGCATGGCCTAGAATACATTATTGGAGATGAAAAAATAGAGTGGGAAATGGTTTAGTTGTTGACATTTTAAATATTACTCCAATTAATAATTTTGCGTTGTTTAGTAATGTTCCACATTCAGTTACAATAATTTCATTCATTTTCACAAAAGGTCAAATAAAGCAATAGCGACCTCACAAAGATAATTTTTAATCCAAGTCTATTTCCAATGAATTTAGCATTTACATTGCCTTAAGAAATTGCATTTTATAATTATACATGTTCATATCCATATATCGTATACAACTTCTCACAAAAGTTTTACCATAATTCAAACAGTTGAGCATCAAAAGCCGTCATCGCATTTTGCGTAATAGTCTGCGTAGTCAATGTACATAAGTTTAATAGATTACATAAATGAGGTTTTAACATGCATATAAACATTAAATTGGCTATAGCAATAACTACAATAACCAAGTAAAACTAATAGGAACTTCTTTTAATGGATAATAGAAAATAATACAATATCCAATTTCATTTAGCAATGAAAGAACAGATAACAACGGCAACAAAACATGGGTACTGCTAAATTCAATATTCTAGCTATATTATTCATTCATTAATATTCATCGTAAGTCAAATATTTACTTTACAAAATATATAGTACTATCATTTGAGCATGACGGCAATGAGAGACGTGCTGCCATCTATGGGTGACTACGGAACTTGACCCAAATCCCAAATTTTTTCTCGAAGTCGCATTTAAGCCGAGGGATGATTTTTTCATGATAGATTTTGACAAAAAACATCGGCTTATATTTGGGCAAATACGGTAATATTATACCTGAAATTGCTACTCTTATTTGTATGATCAGAAAATTGGCTCTGATTACTTCCATTGAAGTTTTAATATGTTTTATTATGCCAAGATTCATTCCCATACGGGATAATCTTTTGGGATAACTCAAGTGCAGCTATTAAAGCATTCTCTATCCAAAAAAATCTCTCAAAGCTATGGTAAATGTGTCTAGTAGATCCCTGGTAAACCAATTTTCACTGTTTTGAAAATTCTTACTCTGCCCTGCGTGTATATCCTTAATTGTAAAAAATAATCCTGTAATTCCTATGATGACCACAGTTCATGATTATTTGACCCATGAAAGGGAGAATGTCCATTTAAATTGTTATTCTCTTACTCTATGTAAGCAAGGACCTCATCATTCTGCCTCAGTGATTTTTAACAAATTGCCCAATTGTATAAAATCCCTCCACTATCTTTAAAAATAGATTGAAGGCACTAATACTATGTAAAAGTTATTATTGCATGAATGAATTTTTAAATGATTTCTTTGTTTAAACTACACAATATATCAATTTTGTGTATTGTTAAATTTTGTTTGTTTTTGTCCTTGACAAGTTTCAATGTCATATTTTGACAAATTGAACAATAATAAATAATAAAGTAGGTAGTTTACACTTGAATAATTAACTCGGAACAAAAGTGTCAATTAGTGTTACCAATATAGGGCATTTATATCTTTCATATTAAATACGATCTTGGCTAATATGCAACGGATTCCCAGTAAATCAACGATTTCCATTACCTGCAATATTTTTGTTTGGTAGGAATATATGTACTTGTAAATTTTTGATATGTGATAAAACCTTTTATGTATAAAAACAACAAAAAAGGTAGGAAACTGTTTATTTAACCCTTCTGTCCCAATGCGGTGTATTTTTATACCCCATGCAATGAAATGTTTTAATAATAATAATTTCTTTAATGCAGACAGGTTTCCCCAATTACATGTGTTATAATAGATTTATGACAAGCACATACGACCGTGCCCTCGGCAGGATTCGAACCCGCGACCCTTGTATTAGGAGTTAGACATGCTAACCACCCATCTACCAAGGCCGGCAATAATAACTTTCATCTCGAACGATTCCAAAGTTTAATATTTTTTTATTGTGTAGCAATGTTTCAAATTTATTTTTCAGTTGTAATACCAGAAAAATTTTCTTTCATTTATTTATAAAAAAACGATTTCTTTGATGGGGTTCAAAAATACCCCTCTTTGGGATGAATGCCACCAAATTTAATACTGCAATAAAGGCTTTATGTTACCGATATGATATCTATTAAAGTTTCTTGCAATTTTTTCATGAAAAATTGGTTTAATATGAATCTTTTGATTTGTATGAATTTGTTGTCAAGTAAAAACAATGTGATTTTATTTTGTAATATTTTGCTTTATTCCGAAAAAATAGCAATGAATGTTTTTGTAATTGAGGAATGTGCACTTTTATACTCAAAATACACAATATGACAAAATTAATATTTTCTTTATGCTAAATTAAGAAAAGAAAGTTGACTTACAGCTGAGGCATTACCCCATAAATTTGGTTTTGATTACAGTAAACCCTCGTTAACACAAACTCCAAGGGAGAATATAACCAATTGTAGGTGTTAACTGAGTTCGTGATAACTGAATTATATATGAAAAATAGTACAAATATTCTAATTTTCTGATAAAATGTATGTATATACCTATAACACATGTAATTGGGGTAACCTCTTTGTGTTAGATAAATTATTATTAAAAATACCACAAATGCAAGATTTTGACAATATTAAAATGAATGTAACATCCATGATCCATTCCCAAAATGAAGTAGCATTGATCAAGGCTTGCTTGTGGTGGCTGTATTCACACAATAAATCAGGACTGTTAAATTTATTTAAGCATCTTAGGTTCTTGGATTTTTCAATTGCCCATAATTTTAATTTTTCTGCGTCATTTTATTTGCAGCAAACCACTACAGTAAGTCTCATTGTATGAACCGTCATGACACTTACCAACTTAACGACTTTGAGATACAATTAATGGTTTGGTTACAGGTTGAAGAATATGCCCACCTCATCCAAATTGAACATGTCAAATCAGGATATGTGCTCTTAACAATTTAAAAATTCTGAAGCCATTCATTCACACTTATTTCATCTACTTTATTAGCTTCACCACAAATAACATGCAAAGTGAATCCATGTCTTTTCTGAATCCTCCAAAGGCATCCACTTGAAGTGAGAATTTTCTATTCCAAGTATGGTAGCCAATTCCTTGGCTTTTTATTGAAAGAGAAGTCCATAAATCGGGACCATTGATGACCTCATATTTTGAAACCATTTCAATAATTTTTCTTATAAATCTTTTTGTGGAGCTTCACATAGGCATTGATTCTCATTGTCGACTCTTCAGCTACAGCTTGCATGATCTTCTCTTATTATTGTGGAAAGTGACAACTTGGGTATTTTTAATACTTCTGCAAATCTTGTTTTTAAGAGAAGATCTCATTCCACATCTTCTAGTATTTTCTTTTTTGTTACCAGCATAATTGAATTTTTTCTTCATTTGCAGCTTGTGCTACCCATTGAGGCAGCCAAGCGCTTACACACAAAACTGTACTTCAACAGGGAAAGACAGATGCAGATGTTTCCTTCTTTCACCCTTGAGAATCAATTCTATTGGTCAAGCCATAGTCATTCTGATAAATGATATTTTTTCATCATTGTGGGAAGAAATAGGACAACGCTGGTATTGCCTGGCCAGGGATTTTTCTTGGGATAGTGAAGATCAAATAGAATATATCAATTTTGTGTGATGATACTCAAGACCATCCAAATTTTTTGAGTCCCTCACCTAAGAGCAAGAGAAAAACACTTATGTCTCTGCATAGCCATGTTCTTGCAGGCACGATAAACTATTAGCAGAAGCACAGTATGCACTCATTACTTTGCAGATTTAAACATTTGGCAGTCATATGTACTAATTAGAATTGCTATCACAGCAAGGCACACCACTGTCCATCGTGAATGATGATATAAGACAAAATAATTTCCTTCCTTTCTTTCAGTGATCTGTTCGACTGAAAACATTTATTGCAAGGAATACAAACACCCATGTTGACACAATGAAAATGTATGCTTTTGTAACATTTTCCTCTAAATAGATGGAATTAGTGGATCATATGGTCCTTATGCTACAGGCATAAGCTGGAATGTTGGGAAATTTGAGAACAGGAGAAAAAAATCTGCTATGACCGGGAATCGAGCCTGGACCTTCCACATTCTTGTTCTGAAACAGAAAAATTACTCTGCTATGGTAGTTCAGTGAAAGAATATCTGCTCAGCAAGTGGAAGACACAGGTTCGATTTCTGACCATAGCAGATTTTTTCTCCTGTTTCTAAATTTCCCATGTCTTCCGTTGTTTGACACACTCAAGAAAGATGAAACACAACTGAATGGCCAAGGCCAAGTATAGTCCAGAATGAGGACAGTGGCTAAATCACCTTTCTTAGAACAAAACTACATCTGCCTATTGAACTGTTTACACAAATAACCTCTCTAAAACGGCAACAGATTAGGAACAGCACCCCTAGAGGCAGAAATATGAACTCTTTTCAAAACAGCACTCGCTTTAGCAGATGCTACGATACTCCTCAGGAACAGTGTACTTAGAGACGGAAATACATATGAACTCTTTTGGATGAAAATTTCAAAACCTCATACGTAAATCACACTAGCAGAGCATAAACAGTCCAACTAGATATGGAAATATAATCTATCTATATAAAAGGCTAATGGTGTATGTCTGTTCAGTCGATTTTGCATACTTCCCGATGACCTAGAAAGTTGAAATTTGGGGATGTTATAGAGGGACCACTGAACTGTTACACAGAAATCAGGCAACCAGGAATTTCACCTCCAAGGGGTAGAAAAGGGGGAAAAAATTGGGGAATTCAAAATGGCGACAGATTTTTAATTTCAGTCCTACTTGGACGAAAATCTATATCTGGGGGTTTTCAGGGTTACAAATTACGAATTTGATGATAATTTTTAAAAATTTAAAATGGTGGATCCAATATGGCGGCCCAAAATTCAACAGCTTTTTTATTTTAGTCTGATTTTGTTAACAGGTGTTTTTGGGTCTGAAATTAGAATAAGAATCAAGAAAATGCTGTAATGGCGCAGTTAATAATAGAGCAACTGTTGAAAGGTGACATTGAATGGGGATGCAGTCACTCAGCTCTGACTCTGACTGCTCTATGATTCAGCTCTTCCTGTGCTCGCACCTGTCAGTTCCGGCAGCATGAGCCGACAAGTACCAACCCGCTTTTATTTTGTTCGTCTCCACTTAATAACTGGCATACATTGTTAATGCTTATCGACGCCAGTTGGCAATAACATGCATACATTGTTAACAGAAAGTGGATTACCTGCTTTCTTTGTGTGTGCACCCTCAGTGTTCATTGTCACTGGAAGGGATATGACTCAGCTCTTCCTACGCTCACATCTCAGTGTTTGTTCAGAACTCAGAGAGGAAGCATCTATGTGTTAGCGTTCCACTGTTCCCTGCTCTATTATTAACTGCACCATTTCTTAATTCTTCTTTAATCTTGCAGTCAGAAAGCGGATTATCTGCTTTCTTTGTATGTGCACCCTCAGTGTTTGTTGTCACTGAAAGAGATATGACTCAGCTCTGCCTGCACTTGCATCTCAGTGTTTGTTCAGAACTCAGAGAGGAAGCATCTATGTGTTAGCGTTCCACTGTTCCCTGCTCTATTATTAACTACGCCATCTCTTGATTCTTCTTTAATTAGTTTTTCTCGGTTCTTATTTTAATCAGTCTTCATTTAGTTTAGTTTCTTATGATTTTGTTTCTATTTATGATCCGGAGATTATTGTCGAAGATGTGCGACCTCTCTCTGCTGATCTTATAATTAGTTGATGAGTTGTGACTGTCAGGGGACCACATCAACAAATTCAATGAGATATTGTGTTTGCGTACAAATTACCTCAAAATGTGTTCTTTATTGGTGCCCTCGAGTTCGTCAAACCAGTGGTAGAGCCCCACATTCAAATCCTGAGCAGCAACCTCACCTATGCTGACCACATCACTCATTGGGTCTACAACAGCACATCTATCCATGTGTATGACAGTTTGAATTTGCAAAGACTTTCAGATGAGCAACATGAGTACCTGGCCCATCTACACTCATGCAATGTTCCCATCCTGTATCAAAGGGTCCAGCAACAGCCAAACATGGTTGATTGTGGCCTTTTTGCCATTGCCTTTGCCACCTCAGTTGCAAATAACAAAGATCTGACATGTGAAACATATGATCATTCTCAGATGAAAAGTCATCTGTGAGAAATATATCTAACATAACAATTAGCCTTTCCCTTCATGCTATTTCCTCCCTGAAGGTGAAAAGGAAGTGAAAAGAAGAGGAAAGCAAAAAAAAGGTGGAAGAAACAACCGAGAAAAGGGGTGAGCGTTTGTCCAAAGATCGCTTGAGAAAGGAAGCAGATCGCTTGAGAAAGAAAAGAGTGTGATGCAGAAACCACTTCAGAGAAATAATCACATTTATTACATGATCGTGAACACCATGTAATCAAACTTGTGACTGAAACCACACTGGAAAGAAGATCACATTTGTCCCATCTTAGTGAACATGCTAAAAAGAAACATCCTGCTGAAACCACACCTGAAAAGAGGAAGCGTTTAGTGGAGAAAAACAACAGAGAATTGAGCATCAAAGAAAAGGTGAAGACCTAACAAGAGGAAAAGTCTTTGATTCGCACTCTGAACAAGTTATCGAAGAACACTACATTGGAGAGATGAACATCAAGGGTGGATTTTATGGATCCAAAAAGTTTTTTGAGTGAGAGATCCCAAGATATGAAGTTTATCACCTGCTGTCAAAAAGGGAAAGTAAATTTGAGCAGCCTGTCACCCCATCTTTTTCCTCAACTTTTGGAGAATCTTATGGATGGAAACAACCCAGATTCAAAAAATTTTATGGAAAACATAAGATCTTATAACAGTGCATTTTTATTTGTGTCTATGGGTGCACAAATCGAGGTGCCATGGGGTATGGACATGTTTCCATATTCATGGCCAAATCTACCATAGAGCAGTCACTTTACATCCTGCTGATGGGAAACAGAGGAAATATGAGCGAAGAGATGACCTGCCAACAAATGAGCATCATTGGAAACGCTGGGTGCGAGAAAAGTCATGGATATAATTGGAAAATTTATTTGTGACAACAATGAATTGGCCAAAGCACATAAGATGTTGCATAAAGTGGAAAAGGAGGCTCTCACAGAAGCCAAAGCCAAAGGTATCCCTCCAGCAAATGTGACTATGGCGATACGTCACGACCGCTTTTCCGATCCTAGATGCTACAATACACCCCACATAAAAAAGTTGCTGTAGTTTTCCAAAACAAAGATGGAGAACCACCTTTCGAGCAGGACTTGATTATATATCTAAGACCTGATGACAGAAATCCCTCCAGCAATAAGACTCAAAGAATAAGTGTCCTCCATCAGAGCTTAGAGCCAATGACTTACCCCTTACTGTTTCCCTACGGAGAATCTGGATGGCACTCCAACATTTGTTCAGCCAAAAGACGAAAAGGAAGGAGTAGAACCATTGCACACAAAATGGCCATGCAGCAGGAAACAAGTGACTCAAATGGCTTACTATGGGTACGTTTGGCTGTTTAGGATGAATTTAATCAATTCCTGAGCGCTGGAAAGTTGATGCAGCAGTTATGGTTGCTCATACATAAATTTCCCATTTGATTTACATGGGAAATCTGAAATCCATTGTGCAGGGTAATTTTCTTTGCACATTAAAATATCTAAGAATTGTAATATCAGAGCGAGTTTTGTATTATTCTCTGAGGATATGAATGAAGATTCTAATTTTTATTGTAGAATTTAGCTTATTGATTGTATTTCTTAGAATTTTGCAAAAATACTGGCGATCTTGCAGTTTTTATCACTCATTACGAGAGTGTTGCCATAGCAACAAATATTGTTGGACTCAGATTCGTTATATTCTAATATGTACATGCATTATTTTTGCCACACAAATACACATGATCAATTTAATATTCCGTTTGAATGTATTTGTAATATTTTATTACGCTAAATTATGAAATTTGGAAACACAAAGAGCTACATATCTGCAATTACTTTAAAGCTATTAAAGCCAATATAAGTATTAAATAAATGAATAAGTAAGGAAAGTAGGCATCATAAGTTGTTTGGATCATCTTGTAATATTCTAAAGAATGAGTTTTAATATGTACGGGCAATTTAGTTACAGCTATCAATATACAACGAAACAGTGACACCACGTTTTGCATGTTATAGTTGCAGGTGTAATTTAAATATGTATCAAGTATTACTGGACTAAATTGGAAAATTTTGATTTATGAATGTTATTTAAATTCCATTCGTATCATTCAGATGCTGTTGACAGTGGCTACCTGAATCGTGCCTGTATAAAAAAGTAATTATCACCAGATTTCCATCCGTTGGGGCAGTTTGATACTAGCTTGGCTAGTTCCGTCCTAACCAAGAAAACATCCGCGTTCAGAAATGAGATAATTGATCTGCTATGATAGTTCAGTGGTAGAATATCCGCCCGGCAAGTGGAAGACCCGGGTTTGATTCCCGGTCATAGCAGACTTTTTTCTCATTTCAAAATTATTCCCAACTTTACAGCTTATGCCTGTCTGCATAGGATCTTTGGATCACTTTATTCCACCAATTTCTTACTTGGCAATCTCACCATTTGAGAGGGAGGAGTTATCTTCGGTGTATCTCTTTGAGGACATCCGTTGGGGCAGTTTGATACTAGCTTGGCTAGTTCCGTCCCAACCAAGAAAACATCCGCATTCAGAAACAAGATAATTGATCTGCTACGATAGTTCAGTGGTAGAATATCCGCCCGGCAAGTGGAAGACCCAGGTTCGATTCCCGGTCATAGCAGACTTTTTTCTTGTTTCAAAATTATTCCCAACCAGATTTCCAGTTAACTTATCCTTTTTGTAATTTATTTTACCTGTATTTTTGTTAATTCCGATATTTATGCCTCGGAATATCACATCAAGGAATACATTCTGTAGATAGTTGAAACACCTTCAACACCTCTGTTTGATTTACATAAGTAATATTTTTATAATGCATTTGCATTATATACAATCAACAGCTGTGCAAATTGGAGTCTGATCAGCTGACAGAATTGCCTATGGCCCTACAGATCACTATAGATTGACGGGTAACGAAGATAATTTCTTTCGTCGTAGTGATATTTTCTCTAAAATAACGATAGGTGGTACCACTACATATCAATATTGGCATATTTGTGACTTAGGGAAGGGATGAAGTTGGCCAATCAATGCTTTCAAAGCGAAAACTTATGCAATTCCCGCTATTATGAAAATACAAGCGTTAAGGCAAGGATTTCAAAGAGTGAACAAAACAAACTGAGTTACTGAGGCATATGTATCAAGAAATTCTCCGTAAAACAATCAAGTGAGGGCATTAATTGTTACCTATACTTACTGCCAGTGGTGATATTTTCGTTTGCTAATTTTTTTAACACAAATGTAGTGTCCCCCCTTACTTTTCTTACTAATATTTTGGCCAAAAAGAGGGGGGGACTATATTCAGACTAATATGGTATTTATGTCACCACATAGTAAGATCCTATCAACATTTTGAAATAAGACTAACATCCGAGCATCATGGAGAGTCTAGAAATTCTTTGATACAACCACTTGGGGACCGGTATAGACATAGTATAGCGTAGGTGAGAAAATTCACTTTTAAAATTGCTATGCAGCACACAAAGATCTGTTCAGAATTATTGCTAAAATTAAAACATGATATAGTAAGACAAGATATGGAGTATATTGCTACTCCACATTTAAATTACAGCAACAAAAATATGAAATAAGTTCCAAGCCTTCCTGAAAGTGAGAATTTCATTCACACTGAGCCAATGTTATGTCAGGGGAATAATGTCAGATTTGAGTTCTTGTATTAAAATTTCATATGTGAATGCATTATTAATGACTGACTGGATATTGGAGTAGAGAAAGTTCAAAGTCACTTTGTCTTCACTTTGTAGATTCTATTTTTACCTCTTGTGAAGATGCCACAGGAAGTAGGTGGAAGTAGTAGAAGATACTATTAATAGAATAGCATATTTATATTTCTTTGAATTCATTTGTGGCGAGAAATACAATTTTTTTAATAAACAATATTTGTAATAGGAAATTGAAAACCTGTTGTAAATATACATAGTAAGTAGGGCACTAAATCTATTTGCTTATGACTTTTTATCATCCAAAACCAAAATCTTATCTGAGCTCTAATTATAAACGAGTTCCACTATATCTAAAAAAATTTATTAGTATTATAAGTTGAATATTCCATATAAACTCCTTATTTTATACCTTCTAATACAGGAAACCAAGTAACAGCCAAAACAGTTGACTATATTTTATATTTATTTAAGGTCGTGGTTGTGGAGGACGACTTTTCAACTATGCAGGTAGATTTACAAGTCCTATGTATCCATCAAATATGAGTAACACTTCCTCCTCCTGCCGATGGGAAGTTGCTGTTCCTGAAGGTTCTCGTGTGAACCTATATTTTGAAGGTAAGTTGTTTTAACTCCTAGTTGCATCATTGTTTTTCAGTTAATGAGGCAAGACTACCATATTTTTGAGCTATAAGATGCACCCTGATTTTTTAGAAGATTTTTTAGGAAAAAAGTATTTTGGTTCACCAATGTATACTTATGTTAGAAAGGGCCATGTTGTGTAACATTTCTAGCTGTATTAAGTCTGTATCTCACATTTAAAGAAAATATTATGGTGTGATAACAGTTAAATATAACATTTTAGAGAAACTTACTTCATGAAAGTAAATAGTAAACTAAGACATAAAGAATTGCTTTAAAACTTGTATAACTAAATGTAACCTCCGTGTACTTGGCAGTCCTATTAATTAGGCTGTCAGTGCTGCACACAACAAATGTGTATATATATATATATATATATATATATATATATATCCCTTAGACATAGTACTTCCTAAAATTGAAGTGCAAGATGAGATTTTAATTCCTAATAAATTGAATGTATAAATATTAACAATTTAGATGCTCAACTAGTCCTTTTTCTTCTGCAACACTTTTTGCTTCATACATAACCATTTTGATGGTTACAAAAATACCAAACTTCACCTGTTTTACTAACCAGTTCTTCACTTCTTCCTCTAGGATCAAGCCTATGAAGGCTATATTTCTCTTTTCTGTCACCTTCATTGTTCCTCCTGTTTACTCCATTCGGAGATCATTTTTTCTGTGCAACATGTACCAAAATGATGTTCTGTAGCTTGGTTTCTGTGTTTTTATGTATTGAATCACCTAAAGCTTATAGATAATATATTATTATTATTATAGATAATAGATAATAGTGTAGACATATCTTTTCACTCTTGTAGCCATTGCGACCTCAATACACGTAATGCTATTTATCCTAGATATTTATGAAATTTATATAACTGTTCGGGCTCATTAGGAACTAAAACATTACTACTAACATCGCAAGTGCACCAAAGTTGTAATAATTGTGAGCGGACATGTAATAAAGTGCAATGCTGAAAATGCATCATTGGAATTCACATTGCACAAGTTTTTACTGTATCTATTAATATTTTTCACTTTTAATTACTAATAATGTATATATTAATGATTTTGTGACGAATGACTGCCAATTATTCCATTTAGTGGATGTGGGTTTGTGTCAGTGCTGAATACAGCAATAATCTTACATTGTCTATAATACGCAGGCAGATCAGAGAAGTAATTTTTTTGGAAAAAAGTGCATCTATTAGCCTGAAAAAATATGTATTTCCCAAATTTTTTTATGTTTTTGAGGATCACCACCGACCATAACAAAAAATAAATTTTTTTGAAGGTTTTATTAACAGAATGATTTTCTGTGCATATCTATATAAGAAATTTTAAAAAATATATGAAATAGCTTGAAAAAGAAATCATTAATAAGTATAATACAGAATGTCTTTTAGTTTCTAAAATATGTAATACAGAAGGATTTATCACCAAAAAGGCTTTCATTCCCTGTTTGTATTATTTGGAACCTTAGGCTTGAATATCTCACACCAGCTCATTATTGTTTTGTTTTTAGGTAAACAAAATCATAAAGAACAGTATTCTAATTACCGTATTTTTTAGTGTAATATCATAAAAATTTTTTCCAAAGAAATTCCATCAAAATATAAGTTACAGTCAAAATAAAGCTACAATTTTTTTTAAACCTCTCGCAGACCACCCAGAAAACACTCTTGGACCATAGGTTGGGAAACTCTGATATAGAAGACTTTTATTATTCCATAATAGAGGGATATAGATTTATGGCTATTGCAGCATTAAATCACAACCAAGTTGCTCCTGGCACTCAAATACCGTATTTACCCAAAGGAAGACAAGGTTTTTTCACAAAAATGCCATTAAAAATATTAGGTACCATCTTCGAATGTAGCATAAGGATTTAAGGTGAGAATACTCCCCTATTTAAAATGCACCATGAAACACCCATATGTCAAGTGTATGTCCGTTAAAATATTTATTATTGCATAAACTAATACATCGTATTTAATTGATTACTACAATACTTTAAAAATTTAAGGACAAATTTCTTAAAATTGCTCCCACAAACCAATGGTTCCACTTCGGCGATAGGGAAGTGTTTAGAGCTGGGTAGTTTATTGCGTGACAAGTTTAAAAAAATTGACTACAGCTGGGCAATTCCATGCGTAATATGAAACAAAGTCATTTAGGCACCAATTAAGGTGTCTAGTAATACAATGTAAACAAGACTGATACAATTTAAACGTATCTACTACAATTTAAACATGATGCTTTGCGTTTGGTATGCCAATGGCAGATGTAAAGTGGACATGAGTTTCAGAGTGTAGAAAATTTATGAGAGCACTTGAGTAGTACATGCTTTGCTGAGTTTTAAAGTGAAATAGTGACAAGTTATTATTTATAACTTTTAAATAAGATACCCCAAACAAATGGCAGATCGCGTAGAGATAAAGGAACTGCGATAAGAGGGAATGTATCGAAATGAATTAGAAGAAGTTACGACAGAAATTTTAAGTTAATGGTGGTGTGCTATGCTGAAGAAACAAATAATTGTGCAGCAGGGAGGAAATACAATATGACTGAAGCCAATGTGCAAAAATGGAATCAAGCAAAAGAAAAACTTGAAGGTGCTAACTTAACACGGAGATCATTTAGTGGACCAAAACGAGGTCATGCATGCATGCATTAGACGAGGAAATTGCAAACTTTGTACATATTCAAAGAATGGACGGTAAACTGGTGACGTGGCATATCATTAAATTGAAAGCTCAAGAATTAGCACGATCACAAAATATTCCACACCAAGAATTTAAGGCTAGTAATGGATGGTGTGTGCATATGATGCGTCGTAATGGTTTTAGCCTGCGACGAAGAACTTCACTTTGCTAGCGTCTACCTTCTGACTTCACGGACAAACTAATAACTTTACAGAGACATGTAATTTGGTTGCGGAAAAGGCACAATTACCTTCTGAGCCAAATGAATAATGCAGATGAGACAACCATTTACTTTGACATGCCATCCAATTACATAGTCAACAAAAAAGGTGCAAAAAATGTCATCATAAAAACTTTCGGGAATGAAAAACTGCACATTACTGTAATGCTGGCTGTATTAGCGGAGAGAACAAAGTTGCCGCCATATATTATTTTAAAACGCAAAACAGTGCCTAATGAAGTACTACCAAATGGAATAATTGTTAAATGTCAAGGCCAAGGATGGATGTCAGCTGATTTAATGAAGGACTGGCTAAGCATAGTGTGGAATAGACGACCTGGGGCAATTTTAAGGCAGAGAGCAATGCTCGTCTTATCGTTAGATGCTTTCAAAGGCCACCTTACAGAGGAAGTTCAAAATACCCTTCATGGTATGAATACTGACCTTGTAGTTATACCAGGAGGTATGACATCACAAATTCAAGCGTTAGATGTTGTAGTGATGAAGCCCTTTAAGGATTACATAAAGTCATTTTATTCAGAATTGCTTTTGGCAGGGGACCACGCATTAACTCCTACAGGGAAAATTAAGAAGCCCAGTATACCACTTCTCTGTAATTGGATCATTGCAGCATGGAAAAAAGTAGATCTTAAGAGGGTTCAAGAAATGCTGCATATCAAATTCCATGGACGGTATGGAAGACAACTTGTTCGAATTTGAATAAGTTGTGATGAATGAACAGGGCAGCAACAATAAAGGAAGGAAACAGAGGAGAGGGAGATGTAAGTAGTAAATTTACTTTTTTTATTCATCCTCTTAATGTTAGATTGTTATACATATATGTAAAAGTTTTTTTGTAAGTGAACCTAATGTTTTTAGAGGTCGTCTTCCTTTTGGGTAAATACAGTATTTCCATTGGACATTTGATCACAACACACTCTACATGAATTTTAATTAAATATGCCTTATTTAATGAAAAGATAGAGCTTCTTACGAGAAAAAAATTAATTTAGAAATAAGGAAGAAATTAGCAATATGCTACATATGGAGCATAGCTCTTTATGGCATAGAGACATGGACAGTAAGGAGAAAGAGGAAAAATATTTTGTTTTGAGATGTGGATATGGAGGAGGATGATGAAAGTGAAATGGACAGAGAGGAAGAGAAACAGAGGTATTGGAAATGGTAGGAGAAGAAAGGATACTAATAAAAACAATCAGGAAAAGAAAAGCAAATTGGATAGGGCACATATTGAGAAGACAGTGTTTACAAAGGACGATCTTAGAAGGCAAAATTAGCAGAAGGGGGAGAAAAAATAGGAATATTAGAGAATTTAAAGCTTGAATATAGTACTTATAGAGGTATAAAAGGGGCTTCCGGAGAGACAGAAATTGAGGCAGCAATTCTGCTGAAACCTGTCTTCGAAGAGCAGCGTGATAATGAATGAATGCCTTAGTCATTCTTTATAGAACATTTCATCACAGTGTCATCTATTAAAATTTCAGTTAAAATGCTTTCGAGTCTTTCCTTATACAGTTGGCCCTCCATTTACACAGGGATTATATTCCTGGAGAACTCAGTTCGCATTGAAACTATATAAAAAGGTACTGAAGGCCTATGGGTATTGAGGGATTAGGTTCCAGACACAAGATTATCCTGCTATATCAATCATTACCTTTAGGAAATAAGCATTTTACAGCATCAAAATGAATTAGCAGCCAGATAACTATTAAGTTTTTCAAAAAATATTTATGTTTATCAAGTGTTAATTTTAATATTTAATGTATGAACTTCCCCTGAAGTTGATGCATCTTCCTTTTTAGATGGTCGTACAACATTTTGGCTTTCTCTCTTATCAGTGCCTCATCCAATGGAACCCTTTTCTTGGTTTATTCCTTAATCCAAAAAATCAGCACTGTCTCCATCTTTTGTATAATAATGTTATGAGGATAAAATGATATATTTGAGCCCTTTGGTGCAATTTCAGCAACACTTGTTCTTATTTCCTCATCATTTCTCATTATTGTGCCTCATTGAGGACCAAAGTTCTATCCACAGATGTTGCGACTACATCCTTAAGTCTATCCAAAATTTCCACTTTATTATTGCACTGGTGGTGTAGTGGTTAGCGTGTCGGCTTTCTATTGCAAAGTTCGGGGGTTCAAACCCCTCGAATGGAGGTTTTATTTAAAAAAAAAACTATCATCAGTGCCTGGCAGTAGGCAGCAGTACTGTCAGTATGGTATAGAGCCGAAAACAAATGATGTTGGTTGGGTCTATATCCAATACAGCTGTAGGCGTGATCAGGACGATTTGAACGGCTACAGTACTGCGATGTGGAAAGCAAGAGGGAAACTACCACATTACAATCCCTAGTAAAGATTATATGGTTGGACAATATGAGTTCTCTCGAGGTAAAACAATCCAGAGGTAAAATAGTCCCCCAATCGGATCTCCGGGCGGGGACTGCCTTGAGGAAAACATTTGTCGAAAGTAAATTATGAATAGGGACTTGGAACGTAAGAACTATGAGAAAGGCAGGAAAGCTAGAGAACTTGAAAGAAGAAATGAGAAGAAATAGAGTGGACATTATAGGGCTAAGCGAAACTAGATGGGAGGGAGAAGGACAGTTCGACTCGGAAGAATTCACGGTAGTTTATTCTGGAGGAAATAGTGGGGAAAGGGGAGTAGCTCTGGTACTTAGGAAAGATATGATGAAAAGCGTGACCAAGATAATAGCAACGAACGATAGACTGATGGCAATAAAGCTAGAAGCAGTCCCAGTGGACATGCTGATAATCCAGGTATATATGCCAACGTCAGCTCATGATGATGAAGAAATAGATGAAATCTATGAGCAAATTAATGAAATCTACGAAGAAGACGGAAGAGGAAAGGTAAACTGCATAATAATGGGAGATTGGAACAGCATAGTCGGAGAAGGACAGGAAGAAAATGTTGTCGGGCAATACGGACTTGGGAAGAGAAATCGAGGAGGGGAGAAACTCGTAGAATTCTGCATCAATAATGACCTTGTAGTAACTAATACATGGTTCAAAAACCATAAACGAAGGTTATACACATGGAAAAGCCCAGGAGATAGAATGAGATGCCAAATAGATTACATCCTTGTAAAACAAAGATTCAGGAACAGCATAAAGAACGCCAAGGCATTGCAAGGAGCAGACATTGATTCAGATCACAGCCTTCTAATAATTGACGTGAGTACAAAGCTCAAACAAATAAGAAAGACGAGAAGAGAAAGACAGACCTGGGACCTAGAAAAACTGAAAGAAAGGCAGGATGTAGTCAGCATGAAGTTGGAAGAAAACCTAAGAAAGTTGGAAAACAAACCGAAGACCGTTGATATAGAATGGGATGAAATTAAAACCAGTATCAAGGATATCTTGGATAAAGAGATTGGAAAACAAGAGAAGAAAATCAGAAAACCATGGATCACGAAGGAAATGCTGGAGAAAATGAATGAGAGACGAAAATGGAAAAACGTTAACAGTGAAGAAGGTAGAGCCAACTATAGGCGTATAAACAATGAGTTGAGAAGGGTAACAGATAAAGCTAGAGAAAATTGGATAAAAGGAAAATGTGATGAAATAGAACAAATGGAGAAGTTAGGACGGTACGATATGATGTACGCTAGGGCACTGGAATTAGAAGATAAGAAATCTAATGGAATTAATGGTATGGGAATTATGAATACAGATGGGAAGATAGTCTCAGAAACAAAGGATGTAGCACAGGTATGGGAAGAATACATTAAGGAATTATACAGCAAACAGACAGGAGCGGCAAAAATAGAACTGGAAAATGAGGAAAACATTGAAGAAGACAACTTGGGACCAAGTATTATGGAGAGCGAAGTAGAAAAGGCGATAGTGGAACTAAAGAAGGGGAAAGCCACTGGCAGCGATGGAATACCGGCTGAGATACTTAAAGTCATAGGATCAGAAGGACTAAAAGCGATCACGAAATTAATTAATAAGATTTACGACACGGGAGAGTGGCCTCAGGATTTCCTAGAAGTAACAATGATCCCTCTAAAGAAGAAGCCAAAAGCAATGCAGTGTAAAGATTACAGAACTATAAGCCTTCTGTCACACACATCGAAGATCATCACGAGGATTCTTAATAAAAGGCTGGAGAAAAAGGCAGAAGAAATAATAGGGGAAGATCAATTCGGTTTCAGAAAAGGACGAGGAACTAGAGATGCTATAGGAGTAGTTAGAATCATATCAGAAAGGGCAATAGAATACAGTCAAGATATCTGCGCATGTTTCGTAGACTGGCAGAAGGCCTTTGATAGAGTAAATTGGGTCAAGTTGATGAAGATATTAAAGGATATAGGTGTAGACTGGAAAGACAGGAGACTGATTAGGAATCTATATGAGAATCAAGTTGTAAAGGTCAGGTTTGAGAATGTGGACACCTGCGGAATAAATATCGGTAGAGGAGTAAGACAAGGCTGCTGCCTATCGCCAACCCTATTCAATATATATGGAGAAAGTCTAATGCAAGAAGCTTTAGAAGGCACAGGGGATTTCAAAATTGGAGGAAGGATTTTAAGAACAGTAAAATACGCAGATGATCAAGTACTTCTAGCAAGAAAGGAAGAGGAGCTACAAAAAATGATAAATAGACTAGTGATAACAGGTAGAAAATACGGTATGGAAATAAATACAGAAAAATCCAAGGTCATTCGAATATCGGGTAAAGAAGAGAATCTGAACATAACTATTGGGGGAAAGCCATTAGAACAAGTTTCAGAATATAAATACCTTGGAAGTATCATAACACGAGAGGCAAAATGTACGGATGAGATCAGAAATAGAATAGGAAAAGCAAAAGCGGCTTTCAGGAGAAAGAAACAACTACTTACAGGGAATATAAGGGAAGATATCCGCAAGAAGTTGATAAAATGCTACGTATGGAGTATAGCATTGTATGGGGCAGAAACATGGACGCTAAGGAAAAATGACATCAAATACTTGGAAAGCTTTGAAATGTGGACTTGGAGGAGAATGCTGAAGATAAAATGGACAGATAGGATGAAAAACGATGAAGTGCTACGAAGAATAGGAGAGAAGCGAATGATTATACAGACTATTAGAAAGAGGAAGGCTAACTGGGTTGGACATTACCTGAGGAGAGAGAGTATGATTAAAGACGTGTTAGAAGGAAAACTAGATGGGAAAAGGGAAAGAGGCAGGAAAAGGTTTCAGCTGTTAGACGATTTGAAAGGGAAAGAGAGTTATCAAGATATGAAGAGGACAGCGGAAAATAGGAGTATATGGAGAACCAGGTTTAACCATGAATAATCACGGACCTGTCTACGGACAGACTACCTATGATGATGATGATGATTGCAAAGTCAGAGATTTTTTTGCCTCTTCATAGTTGGTGTATCTCTTTAGTCTTTTCTCTTCAAACTCGTGATAAACAGTAAAAACTAAAAATAGGGAGAAAGTAATATTAATTCACTACAAATCATGTGTGCTTTAGATACTACAGAAAAATATTTGAAAGGCGATGTTGGATTGAAAAGTCTACTACCCAACATTGAGCAAGGACTTCTTTTGTGACAAAGTTTACAGTTGTGGGCATTATTTTGTGAAATCTCTCCATATTCTAAAATGAGAAAATTTGTATATTTCCCTTTAAAATACTTTTAATTCAATCATGGTTTCGAAGTGTTACAACATTATCTACAGGGTAAAGACTGGGGAGAGTAGTGCTGCATATATACGAAGGGAAAGAGTAGGTAGGGAGAATAGGAGTGGGGATGAGGTGTGGGGGGAGAGAAATTATCCTGGGAGTGGTTGCACGGGGTGCTGTAGACACCCCAGCCCTGTTTCATTACAAGGTTTCTTTACTTTTAGGTTTTAAGAATCTTAACCTTCAGTAGCTGGAGTGGCACATGCCTACAATTATTTTTGCCTAAAAAAACTAGTACCCTATGGTTATTCTTTGAGTTTGGTAATTTTTCTTAGACAGAGCATTGTTCAGAAATCTCCATGTTTTCTGGGATCGCTATTGAACAGTTACATTACTCATTACAAAATATAAAATTTCATAAAAGTATGAACAAATGTATTTTCCACAATTTTTATTTTTCTCCTGGATTCGTTAAATAATTTACATCTTAAAATAAATTTCAATTAATCAAAAATACATCAAGAGACCAAAAGAAAAATTTGTTGAAAATCGATGATTAATAATTTTTTAAACAAATATCCATGTGTTGTCCGAGACCCTGAACCTCTTACATTACAGAAATGTGTGTGGCCATTAATGGGTTAAGAGTAATGATGGTTGGATAATTAGGTACAATAGAATGTCTCATGATGAGTCGAGGAGTAGGAGATGGGATAGAAATGTGCTATTACAAAGAAATACAAGTCATTGGTGGAGTACGGGAATGGAGAGCAAGGGGGAATGAGTAGGGAAAACATCCATTTAGCAGACCAGTAACACTTTGGAAAAGTTAGACAAAGTATCCTTAATAAAGGTAAAATACTCCTTTAGCCAAACAATTAGAGGGTTACAACACCCAATGCATTTCGCCCACAAGGTGGGCATCGTCAGGGGTAAAACCTGTTTCAACAGTGACTGGGAGCCAACTGCCAGGTTTGAAACGGAAAGTATTAAGAAGACGACCGAGAAACAAGTGAAACGCGGAAAGATTTTTCGGCGTGTGTGTCGTTTAAATCTGTCAATTTGTATAGGGTCTTGTTGAAATCTGTGTCCGTGTTCATAAGTGTATCGTGGTTTTTGTAAGTATCCTTAGTTTAAAAACACATTTTATGTTCACCAGAATGAGTTCTAAAGTTTCTTCCAGTATGACCAACATACACTCTTCTGCAATCATCACAAGATAATTTGTAAAGATCACACTTGTCTAAAATTTCAAAATAGTCTTTGAAATTGCCTAATAATTTTCCAATATTGAAAGGGGTGTAAAAAGATATTCAGTATTTATCTTTCAAAACTTAACTGGCGAATTTGTAGGATAATTGGCCCATTTTGTGCTATAAAACTATTGTTGGAGTGGAAAAGGGAGAAGTACGGTCATGTTTTCCCTCTAAATCAAATTACTTGATTTTACTACTTTAAGCTGAAATGCATGCAAATATTCCGAATTACATTACATGATGACATGCACAAAGAAAAAGTCATATTCCAATGACCATATAGAAGTGAAACCATGTATAAAGATACCGTGTAAATGGAGGGCCAACTGTAATAGTTATGTTTTGTGCTTTATGGGAAACTTTTCCTAAGATAATTTTTTATTTGAAGAAGTTTGAGTTTGAGATTTATGTTAAAAATATAAAATACTTCAATAAACTCAAACTATATGAAATGAAAAAAGTTTTTAATATTTGTTAGACAAAAAGCATTTTCAACTACTAACAAGATGGAAAAGTATATTCCTTAAATGGAATACACAGTGATTTCAAAGGCATTCTTAATGGGAAATACATATGAAAAGGTATCCAAAGATTACGTGATTCTTGAATTTTTATCCCCGAAATTATAGTCTCAGGGATTATCTTGTAGTAAGTGTTGTTCTCTATCCAAATACATTTTTTTATCTATACCTCACAGATCATATAAGAGAATGGCAGAGAAATATATGGATTTTTAATCATTGTTTGCATAGAGAACCATCTTAGCGATTGATGTAAACAAAATATGTGATGTTTTGCTTGGGATTTTCTCGAATTTTTATCTCTAAAACCATAACTCATATTTATGTGGCCTAGTGGACTTTCTTGTAGTAAATGTTGTTCTCTATCTGAATAAAGTTTTTAATCTATACCTTACAGATCATATAAGAGCTAGAGAGAGAAGTTTGGTATTTCATTGTTGCTTGATGGATGCCATTTAACAAGATCCGAGTATGTATAAGTTTATTAAAGTAATTATGTAAAGTGGAAGTTCTGATTGATGGATTCAGTTCAAAATCACAATTGCGCAATAAATTTTACTAACAATCACTCATATTTAATTAAATTAAAATCCATCCAGCGGTTTATGAGATGAAATTTATGACGGACGGATGGATGGACCAGATGTGCCCATAAGGCATTCCGCTATTACAGCTTTGCTGGTAAAGAATGCCTAAAAAGGATAAAATAGAAAACCAATAAAAATATTTTTTAATCAACTTCTAATATGCACTAAACAGCTAAAAATATATATGGAGATTGAAGAAATTCTGCCAGTGTACCAGGTGTCTTCTTCAAAAATACCAGACACAAGCATCGAAAGTACAAAGTGCTTGAGAAAAGAAACATACACATGCAGCATTACTTCTAATTTTTTCCAGGACAAACTGCCCAAATACCAGACAATCTGGTTCAAAACTGGTCATCTGGAAACCCTAATAATAAGCAGTCTTCTAAAAGTTTAAAAGTAATCTTCTATATGTGTATGGCTTGGTATCTTGTGGAGAAATGTAAATGCTTAATTTAATCATTATTAAGACATAGGACTTTTAAAAGATGACTTTTGAACTTTTAGAAGACTTAGTCTTCTCAGATTTGAACCGGCTAATATCTTCAACTGAAACCTTAAAAAAAACATTCTTAATTTCTCAGTGTTTGATTTGGGTCTAAGAAGAACATGTGAAACAGATTACTTGGACATCTTTGACGTGGAAAAATCAACAAATGCAGAAGTGTTCAGAGCAAAGTACTGTGGAATGGTATGTATATAATCCTGAACTTTTGACACATGGTTTGCTAGTGCATCACTTCTAACGTTCACTCGATTGATTTTGTTCATCTTTTGTTTAGGATAACCCTGCCATATTCACTGGAGCATCTAATGTGGTAATTGTTCAGTATGTTACTAGTATTAACAATATTGGCAGAGGATGGATAATTAAGTTTATAGCAACTAAAACAAGTAAGTCTAGTCATGTTTATGAGCCACTTGTGAATTAAAAACTTCAAAAATTATCATTTATTTTTAAAAAATTTCAGGTGTCTAAAATTAATGGAATAAAACTACAAGGACATGGAACAACTACAATAAGTGATGACATTCTAATTTTGAAAGAAGCCATCTTATCAGATTAAATTTTTACATTAAAATAATCCAGAAAACAAACTTTTTCAATCATCTGTTTTGCAAAAAACCACTGATGATGTGAAATAAATAAAGAATAAATTTATATATTACAGTTAATAACAATGTCTTCACTTTCATTTTAATCATATGAGCTCACTCATTGGCCAAGTTTTTATTGCAGGATGTCTGCTAAATAAAGCATTTCCTGCAAATTCTTCATCATCAGTTCCTGTTTACACCTAAATTTAGGCATTTGAACAAAATAATAAAAAAATATTTAGCTGTTGTTATTTATACACCACCTTTTTGCACTTTTCGTGCGTTCGGCTCACGAATTTGGACTTTGCTACAAAATTTTTTATGACCATTACTTGCATTTCGCGTCATGCATTTATGATGCCAACAAGCATGAACTCCCTCTACTTTTTTGTTTCTAAGTACATTTTAAACTTTAGCACCCTAGAAAAGTACATTATTATTATGTTATATTTATAATGCTTGTTATTGGCAGCTTTTAAAGTAAACATGATAACCATCGACTTAATTATTTTGCAGCTCAGTTTAAACCCCACTGACAATGGCGCTATTTTCGATTACAGTCAAAGTTGCTGGCATTTAGCAGCCAATTTAGAAATTATTGGCTAATGAAAAAGCGTCCTGCGAGTTTAGCTTTTCACAACTTTTATGAGTATGACATTGAAAATATTCATTCTTCGCATATGAGGTTGCTGGTTTTTGACTGAAATATTCCATTATTTAATGCTATTATATTTGTATTTTGAATGTAATTTAAGGAACTGTTGTTTTGTTAGGTTTTCATTGTTTATTATGAATTTTTAATGTAAATCTAAGAATTGCTATCATCTTGTAACGTATGATTTTCTGCCATGTATTTTGAATGCAGTTACTAAAAGAAATGTTATAACTTTAATACACTTGGTTTTGATTTTCTGTCCTTCATTTCTAACATAATTAGTAAAAGAAATGTAACCACTTTTTAATGCTAGTGTTTTTAGCAGCAGGGAAATGTTTGTTGCAGAATCAAGAAAAACATTTGTGCATGATGTACTCAACATTCCATTTCAGTAGTTCAATTTAAATTAAACCATTTCCTTAGAATGAACAAAAGAAGATCGAAAATCACATGCGAAATTTTGTGCAGGTAAACTGTACAAGTGTGGAAAGAAGTGCAATCACTTTGTTATGCTGGGTTTTTATTTGCTATTGTGCATTTTGAAGGTAATTAAAAGTATTTTTTTCTTTATAATGTTAGGTTTTTCAATTGCGGTTACGTTTTCTTTTATTTTCTGTGAAACTGCATTATTTATGATAAAGTGAATTTTTTAGGTTGGTTGGGAACCACTCTATCGTAATAACATGGTGTCTTATGGGAAAATAGGACTTGCACTTCACAAATTTACATTTTGCGTCAGTTTTCCGGAACCAATTATTCGCAAAGTTCAAAAAGGTGGTGTAATTAGGCTTGGTTGGATTCGATTTAATTAGATAAACAGCGAATTTTAAAAATTATTAAATTGGACAAAAATGAATTGTCAATTTTTACCGCTGCATTTTCTACAAAATTTATTCGTCATGATTTTCAAAGTTTGTTTTCCGCTCTCCAACTTAACATATTTTACCACCGACACATCAAAAACGGAACAGCCTGAATTTGTCATACCAAATGGCCACACAACATGCAGAATTTGCTTTCTAATGTCGCTTATGTTACTGTCTTAAGGGCACATACTGAGCTGTCATGGGATTCAAAGGTAAATGACAAAATATTATGATCAATTTATTGCACCCTTTCTTTAGGCTCAGCCAGATCCAATAATCTCTATGCACTTTGGACTCCATTTACCGAAAAGTCGGAGGACTTCTATTTAGTCTTCTTCTGCAGGACATTAACTACTGATCTCCTCCAAGAGGCAAAATGAAAGGCTTTCCCCGATTGAAAAATAAGTGCCGATCGTCAAATGGCCTTATGGCTTTCCAAAAGTGATAAAATTTATAAAATTCATCTAAGAGAGAGAGAGAGTCTCTCCCATGCTTAGTTTATTTTGCATTGCTGTCAAAGGAGCATTGTTCCATATACGTACTCTGGATTTTTCCACATTCATAGCCATTTATTACTCAACAAGGTGAGACATTTTTCATAAAAATATTCATTCATACATTAGGTTGTGCGTTATATTCACGTCACATTAATTTTCTCACTAATGATCATGATTTAATGAATAAGAGGCATGAATTAAAGAGTAGAATATACTTTCTGATATATTGCAAAGAATTAATTTCCAGGTTGGTGGCCGAAGTCAACAACAACACATTCGCCTAAATATAGATAACAAACAAAGCAGCATAAAAAGCCTTCTTTTTATTTATCCACTTTTAGTCAAACTTAAGTAGAAAAAATCAGCTCTTTCAATCTGCATTAGTTTTTGTTTAGGAGACATGTTTAACCTTGATGTTCTGCTTTGGGTCAATTCTGTCCAAATGAAAATTTGAATGAGGATAAAAATTTTTATAATGCAAATACAAATATCATTGTGGGTGACTTTATTTTTTATATACACAGTTACATTATTCAACAATCAGATGTTATGAAATAATTATCCTTTTGTTGGTATACCAGATGTTGCACTCAGTCTGTTATGGGTCACTTCTATCCATTTACTATTTTGTATTATATTGATGAAAATATTTAGTTTTGCATTAGAATTTGTGGAGTTCAGTTGTGATTGAAATTATATTTATTGTTTTATTGATAATTTGTAAGTTATTTTTATATCTATCATATTAATTTTGTTCAAATTCATCTACACACAGAAAAATTTATAGGCTATAATTATGGAAGAAAAAATTCAAATTGATTCTGAAATTGAAGATTAACTATTGGATACAGATGTAGATTAAAATGCATCAGAAAAGGAAAATAATACCGAATAAGAATATGATTCATCATACTCTTCTGATAATGATCAACTTGTTTCCACCGAAGAAAAAAATGGTGCTATAGCGGTTTCTCCTAACCAAAGTTTACACCAGATGACCTCAAAAGACAAAAATATTACAGTAAAACCTCTATCTTACGAAACTTCCTATAACGAGAACCTCCGTATCACGAACTTGGATCTCAGTCCCATTTCCTGAACATGTAAAATGCATAAAAGAAGCCTCCCTATAACGAACTTCCGTAACTACGAAACTCCCGTAGAGCAAAGGCTGAACCTGGTCCCAAAAATGTAATCCACCTCCGTACAACGAAATTTCGACGAAAACAAAATCGTAAACATTGGCTGTCGCTGGATCGTCTCGATGCAAAAACACCATCGCCCTAATGCCGCATACATATCTGTCTACTCCCGCCTAATCACCATCCCTAGTTGGGAACGGCCGAATGAGAGAATGGATCAATCATGCTCGCCAATTGCTCTTTAAGCTATCGCCATTGCAAAGTGCAGTCGGATTATTATCGTACTTAAAACGCCCATCCGAATCAATTGCTTATGTGTAAAGCTCTTCCCGGCTTTTTTCACTCAAATGAATAACAATTGTTATAACTGGGGGTATTAGAATGAGGTGTGATATCGTAAGAAAAATATGGGGAATGAACTAAATCGATACCTCAGAACATTGCTTCTGTGTAGCGGTATCTCAATATTGACTCTTTCTGACCTGCTGTACTCACTATTTACGAACTCGCTGACTAATAGACTGCTCACAAATTTCGTGATACAAAGGGGAGGGTGGAGTCGGACAGTGTTACATTGTGCTACAGTAGGTAACAGGGTTGCCAAACGTCCGTATATATACGGACAGTCCGTAAAAAAGAGCAAAACTGACTGTGTTCGTAATAATATTTAGATGTCCGTAAAAATGCTTAGAAATTTCCAGAGGTTTAAAGCAGTGGTCGGCGTACCCCTTAAAATATTTTTGACGAAATTCGTGTCCTCGGGTATATTTTAAAGTTAACAAACTCGGTTATTATTGGGTAGAGTCTACAAATATATATATATATATATATATATATATATATGTACTTTATATGCACTGGTGGTGTAGTGGTTAGCGTGTCGGCTTTCTATTGCAAAGTTCGGGGGTTCAAACCCCTCGAATGGAGGTTTTATTTAAAAAAAAAAAAACTATCATCAGTGCCTGGCAGTAGGCAGCAGTACTGTCAGTATGGTATAGAGCCGAAAACAAATGATGTTGGTTGGGTCTATATCCAATACAGCTGTAGGCGTGATCAGGACGATTTGAACGGCTACAGTACTGCGATGTGGAAAGCAAGAGGGAAACTACCACATTACAATCCCTAGTAAAGATTATATGGTTGGACAATATGAGTTCTCTCGAGGTAAAACAATCCGGAGGTAAAATAGTCCCCCAATCGGATCTCCGGGCGGGGACTGCCTTGAGGAAAACATTTGTCGAAAGTAAATTACGAATAGGGACTTGGAACGTAAGAACTATGAGAAAGGCAGGAAAGCTAGAGAACTTGAAAGAAGAAATGAGAAGAAATAGAGTGGACATTATAGGGCTAAGCGAAACTAGATGGGAGGGAGAAGGACAGTTCGACTCGGAAGAATTCACGGTAGTTTATTCTGGAGGAAATAGTGGGGAAAGGGGAGTAGCTCTGGTACTTAGGAAAGATATGATGAAAAGCGTGACCAAGATAATAGCAACGAACGATAGACTGATGGCAATAAAGCTAGAAGCAGTCCCAGTGGACATGCTGATAATCCAGGTATATATGCCAACGTCAGCTCATGACGATGAAGAAATAGATGAAATCTATGAGCAAATTAATGAAATCTACGAAGAAGACGGAAGAGGAAAGGTAAACTGCATAATAATGTGAGATTGGAACAGCATAGTCGGAGAAGGACAGGAAGAAAATGTTGTCGGGCAATACGGACTTGGGAAGAGAAATCGAGGACGGGAGAAACTCGTAGAATTCTGCATCAATAATGACCTTGTAATAACTAATACATGGTTCAAAAACCATAAACGAAGGTTATACACATGGAAAAGCCCAGGAGATAGAATGAGATGCCAAATAGATTACATCCTTGTAAAACAAAGATTCAGGAACAGCATAAAGAACGCCAAGGCATTGCAAGGAGCAGACATTGATTCAGATCACAGCCTTCTAATAATTGACGTGAGTACAAAGCTCAAACAAATAAGAAAGACGAGAAGAGAAAGACAGACCTGGGACCTAGAAAAACTGAAAGAAAGGCAGGATGTAGTCAGCATGAAGTTGGAAGAAAACCTAAGAAAGTTGGAAAACAAACCGAAGACCGTTGATATAGAATGGGATGAAATTAAAACCAGTATCAAGGATATCTTGGATAAAGAGATTGGAAAACAAGAGAAGAAAATCAGAAAACCATGGATCACGAAGGAAATGCTGGAGAAAATGAATGAGAGACGAAAATGGAAAAACGTTAACAGTGAAGAAGGTAGAGCCAACTATAGGCGTATAAACAATGAGTTGAGAAGGGTAACAGATAAATCTAGAGAAAATTGGATAAAAGGAAAATGTGATGAAATAGAACAAATGGAGAAGTTAGGACGGTACGATATGATGTACGCTAGGGCACTGGAATTAGAAGATAAGAAGTCTAATGGAATTTGTGGTAAAGGAATTATGAATACGGATGGGAAGATAGTCTCAGAAACAAAGGATGTAGCACAGGTATGGGAAGAATACATTAAGGAATTATACAGCAAACAGGCAGGAGCGGCAAAAATAGAACTAGAAAATGAGGAAAACATTGAAGAAGACAACTTAGGACCAAGTATTATGGAGAGCGAAGTAGAAAAGGCGATAGTGGAACTAAAGAAGGGGAAAGCCACGGGCAGCGATGGAATACCGGCTGAGATACTTAAAGTCATAGGATCAGAAGGACTAAAAGCGATCACGAAATTAATTAATAAGATTTACGACACGGGAGAGTGGCCTCAGGATTTCCTAGAAGTAACAATGATCCCTCTAAAGAAGAAGTCAAAGGCAATGCAGTGTAAAGATTACAGAACGATAAGCCTTCTGTCACACACATCGAAGATCATCACGAGGATTCTTAATAAAAGGCTGGAGAAAAAGGCAGAAGAAATAATAGGGGAAGATCAATTCGGTTTCAGAAAAGGACGAGGAACTAGAGATGCTATAGGAGTAGTTAGAATCATATCAGAAAGGGCAATAGAATACAGTCAAGATATCTGCGCATGTTTCGTAGACTGGCAGAAGGCCTTTGATAGAGTAAATTGGGTCAAGTTGATGAAGATATTAAAGGATATAGGTGTAGACTGGAAAGACAGGAGACTGATTAGGAATCTATATGAGAATCAAGTTGTAAAGGTGAGGTTTGAGAATGTGGACACCTGCGGAATAAATATCGGTAGAGGAGTAAGACAAGGCTGCTGCCTATCGCCAACCCTATTCAATATATATGGAGAAAGTCTAATGCAAGAAGCTTTAGGCTGCGTCCATGCTGACGCTCATCGCTCAGCGACGAGAGCAGAGATACCAGCAGTGAGCCTAGCGCATAGCTGCGATGAGCGCTGACTACGGCCATGCTAGAGAGGAGAATACTCGATCACAGCTTTGCCGATAGTCGCCGGTATGCCTCTACAGGTGATCAGCGGCTGTGTCTTCTACGTGAACCAAGTTTTGCGTTGCGTATTTTAGCGATAGAGAACGGGAGATCTTTTTCAGTGCATCCTATAAATGAAAAAAGGAATATTCTCGGCGAATTTCAACACCTTTTTCCTGAACTAAAGAAGCATCCAAAAAAATTCCAGGAATATTTAAGGATGTCTGTCTCCACTTTCGAAAACATTTTAGGGAAATTGTCGCCTAAAGTCGTTTGTAAGTGGAGTAATTGTGTCAAACAGGATCTAATGCTTCTTTCCCCTTTGTTTTCGTAGGAGATGAGGCCTATCCATTAATAAGTAATTTATTAAAACCATATCCTAGAGCTGATCTCACTGAAGAATGTGAATACTTCAATCAGAGATTATCGAGAGACAGAAGATGCGTTGAATGTCGTTTGGCATAACTTCTAAGTTCAGAATTCTTTGGAAGCCAATTGAAACATCGCCTGAATATGCAGATAAAATTATCAAGGCTATTTGTGTCCTCCACAACACAATTATTGACATGGAAGGTTTGTCAGCGAACCTCGACAGAGACGCAGAACTATATATCGCAACAAACCAGAGCAGTAGGACGAGGATGCAATACTTCCAGCAGACAGGCAAGATATGTAAGAAATATGTTCAAGGAGTACTTTACTACACAACGAAGGGCATAATATTTAAGAATTTTCCCCAAGTTACAAGAAATTTATCGGTGTTATAAGGTCTGCAGAAGCTCCAGAAAGACATACTATATTTCTTTGTATAACTGTGCTTTTTTCTATTTAAGCTGTTATTTCATTTCGTATATGACATTAGCTCATGTATGAAACACTAATATCAATTTTGTAAAGTGATTACTCAAAATGTATCTGAAAGTATTTCAAATCTCTCAGTTCATTTCTCATCAGTTAATAATATATAATACTATATTATAAAACTGCAAACATTGCCCATTACAGTTATTTCTCACTTGTAGTCCCCATTTCATTTGCTATTTCGTTCCATGCTTTGTCAAGCATGAAACGATTGTGGTGGTTAGGATCGTCCTGTTTCCACAAAAGCGATCGCAATGACACAGGATTTATTAATTTGTCAACTTCCATTCTAAAAGAAATAAACTGTTAAATATAAAATACCAATAAAAAATTAGATGTAATTATGCATTTTATACGTATTTCAAATATATTTCTACTTACCTGAAATGTTTAACTGGAGGCGTTCTTTCCTACAGTGCTTACTGTTTGCGCGCGCGCGTCTCGACTATCAGCGCTTACTAGCCGAGAAAACAAATTTAAATATCATCGCAGCTATCATCGCTTATCTCTCCTCGGTCAGCAGCTATGAGCGCCGCTTGAGTATGGACGCCCCCATTTAAAACAATGTATTCATTTTACAAGCGCACAGGGGATTTCAAAATTGGAGGAAGGATTATAAGAACAGTGAAATGCGCAGATGATCAAGTACTTCTTGCAAGAAAGGAAGAGGAGCTACAAAAAATGATAAATGGACTAGTGATAACAGGTAGAAAATACGGTATGGAAATAAATACAGAAAAATCCAAGGTCATTCGAATATCGGGTAAAGAAGAGAATCTGAACATAACTATTGGGGGAAAGCCATTAGAACAAGTTTCAGAATATAAATACCTTGGAAGTATCATAACACGAGAGGCAAAATGTACGGATGAGATCAGAAATAGAATAGGAAAAGCAAAAGCGGCTTTCAGGAGAAAGAAACAACTACTTACAGGGAATATAAGGGAAGGTATCCGCAAGAAGTTGATAAAATGCTACGTATGGAGTATAGCATTGTATGGGGCAGAAACATGGACGCTAAGGAAAAATGACATCAAATACTTGGAAAGCTTTGAAATGTGGACTTGGAGGAGAATGCTGAAGATAAAATGGACAGATAGGATGAAAAACGATGAAGTGCTACGAAGAATAGGAGAGAAGCGAATGATTATACAGACTATCAGAAAGAGGAAGGCTAACTGGGTTGGACATTACCTGAGGAGAGAGAGTATGATTAAAGACGTGTTAGAAGGAAAACTAGATGGGAAAAGGGAAAGAGGTAGGAAAAGGTTTCAGCTGATAGACGATTTGAAAGGGAAAGAGAGTTATCAAGATATAAAGAGGACAGCGGAAAATAGGAGTATATGGAGAACCAGGTTTAACCAAGAATAATCACGGACCTGTCTACGGACAGACTACCTATGATGATGATATGTACTTTCTAATGATATGATTTACGTATATTTTATCTGTGAGATAATTACTAGATGTTGCTTCGCTATTTTTTACATTAGATATCCTTAATATTGTATCTCTTTGAAAGATCTCGCATATCCTCAGGAATATGCGTACTATAGCTTGAATACCGCTGATTTAAAATTTTTTGTTAGATGTTCTTATTGTGGATATATTTTTAAAAGTAAAGCAACCTTTCTTTTTCAATGAACACAAAATGAAATTATGAAACAAAATGCTCTGAATGAAGAATCAGGTACTTGTGTTCCAATAATTTTTACTGAACACATTCGAAATTTCATGTCCCTAAGCCAGATAAGTGCGCCAAAGTAACGTAAATATTATTTCTGTTGCGATGTATGAATGGCCAAAAAAACCTCCTCTCACTCAGTATGAACGCCTCGCTGTCTGGGTTACATGAAGAGTGTGGAGGGCTTTCAGATAGCATCAACTTTCGAGTTGAAAGAATCTTGACTTAACATTGGTCAGAAAAGTCTCATATTTTTCCCTCCCACTTTTGTTCACGAAAAACGTAGAGCCGCCCCCTACCCGTCCCTACCTCCGTCTTTCACTGCTTTGCGGGGATTTTCCGGGTATCTCGGTGAGCCAACATTTACTGCGTGTACGTAACATATTTTCTCTAGTGGGGCTGGTCGATGATTAACTGGTAACATTTTACCAGTCAGTTCACTTCGTGCAAAGAATGCATAATAATTTTTTAATATCAGTATGGACCTAGTGCCAGATGTGCGTAGTTACGATAGGTTTGGCAATGCTGCACTATCTATCGCTGGCCTTGAGGCTTACATTTTCGTGCCCCTTACTATAACAACATTCATGTTCTGTCAGCGAGAATACTTATGAACTCCGTGATAATTTAAAGCTAAACAGAATAACTGTATTCCCGAGAATGCGATATGTACTATAAATTTTGATCCTTATTTCGCGAGAAATTGTAATATGTATGATACATTTTATAGTGAATTAATAACGTGAGATATTTTATGCTTTCGTTCACAAATACTCTGCCCCGCTATCAGACAGAGTGCATAAACGAATCGAATGCATATTTAGATAAAAATCATTATCTCATCTTGCACTTTTATTAGTAGCGAGACATTAATATTGTCTATTATTGTTTTCATAGAATGCACTATTACGATAATCGCTTCTGTGTAGCGGTATCTCAATATCGACTCTTTCTGACCTGCTGTACTCACTATTTACGAACCCGCTGACTTATAGACTGCTCACAAATTTCGTGATACAAAGGGGAGGGTGGAGTCTGACAGTGTTACATTGTGCTACAGTAGGTAACAGGGTTGCCAAACGTCCGTATATATACGGACTCCGTAAAAAAGAGCAAAACTGACCGTGTTCGTAAAAATATTTAGATGTCCTTAAAATGCTAAGAAATTTCCAGAGGTTTAAAGCAGTAGTAGTCAACCTTTTTAGTCGGCATACCCCTTAAAATATTTTTGACAAAATTCTTGTCCTCTGGCATATTTTTAAGTTAACAAATGCTGTTATTATTGGGTAGTCTATAAATATATATATGTACTTTCTAATGATATGATTTACATATATTTTATCTGTGAGATAATTAGATGTAGCTTCACTATTTATTTTAACTTAGATATCCTTAATATCATATCTCTTTGAAAGATCTCGCATATCCCCAGGGATATGCGTACTTGAGGTTGAATACCGCTGATTTAAAAAATATGTTCTCATTTTGGTTGTATTTTTAAAAGTAAAGCAACCTTTCTTTTTCAATGATCACATATTAAAAATATGAAACAAAATGCTCTGAATGAAAATCAGGTAGTATTTGTGTTCCAAGAACTTTTGCTCGACACATTCGAAATTTCCTGTTTCTCTAACAAGGAGAAGACACGATAGTGGGATCACAAATTTTTATGAAAATTGGTAGGTGTATTGCTCTGGATTTCAGGATCACTGCAAACCCCCCTTTTGGGCATATATGGCCAATATTTTTTTGAAAAATCGCGATTAAATATTGCAATTTCTCGTAAACTGGTATAAATACCTTAATGCACACCTAATTGGTTAAGTAATTGTTGGCGGTGGGCGTAGAGTTGGTGCGTTCGGAATGTGAGGGCACGAGTTCGATTCCCTCTTGGGTAGCTTTCTTTTCTTTCATTCCTTCTCCTTTTATAAATCCTTTTTTGTATTTCGCTTTAAAATTTAACTGGGCAGCAGCGTTCATATTTTTATTTTTTTTCTATGTTGTTAGGTGGTGGTCCGGATTTTTTTCTCAAGTCATTCAATGCACGATTTTCTCAACATTGTTTAAATTATTAAATTGCACATTCTTCATTGATCTCGGCACACACTACATCCTATATTGATGCTTAAGGAAAGGATCCCTGAAATTATTTTTGCAAAGACTTCCTCCGAATACTTAAAATAGACCCATTAGGCGGAGATATATCAGGAAAAGTATCATTAAAAGTATAAAAGAAAATGAACTGATGAGAAGTCCGTTAAAAGTACAATAATATAAATAAATAAAAATTTCTTTTATGAATCCCTCAGAAATTCAGTTGATTGATCAAAATCATAATAATCTACAACCACCAGTCATCATCGGGAGCAGTGATGGGAAGAGTTAGAAGGGAAACATTCATTTGCTTATGTATCGACAGGTAACGGAACTTTTGTTTTGTGTTTCATTCCCATAATGCGATTGTACATCTCAAAACCGATGGCGATAGCATGATCAGAAATCTTCTGACTGGTGTGATCAGAAATTAGAGACTTTATGCTCAATGTATAGTTTCTTGCTCGCTTGCTCGAGTTTCTGTGAGTGATTGCGTTGTCTGTGAGGCTTTATCGTTGTCTTTGGACACATGAATCAACTGGCAATTTGTGTGTGATCAGTGGATCTTCGTTTGTTTTGTGTGAAATTTCAGAGTTATTTTTCAACAAACAAGCAAAAGTCGAAGAATATTTTTTAAGTACGGTTCTATTACTTTTATTTATTTTTCGCTATTTTTTTAAAATATCTTGTACATCGGTCAACCTTTTACAGTTGGTTGAAAAATTAATTTCTCCATGCAATTCTAGATTTTGAACTTGTAGGATGGAATCTTTGCGAGATCCAACTTCGGCAAGATGCATCCCGCCGATCGATGATGAAAATTCGGGGAACTCTCATTTATTCGCTGATGCGCTTAACTTTTGTGCAACCTTCTTTGCGGAAGTGGTTTAATTTCTAATCATGCTATCGCCATCGGTCGTGAGATGTACGATCATATTATGGGAATGAAACATTACAAAAGTTCCGTTACCTGTCGATGCATAAGCAAATGAATGTTTCCCTTCTCCTTTTAACTCTCCCCATCACTGCTCCCAATGATGATTGTTGGTTGTAGATAATTAATGTTTTTAATGAACTAACTGAATTTCTGAGGGATTCATAAAAGAAAAATTGCAATATTTAATCGCGATTTTCCGAAAAAATATCAGCCGTATACACCCAAAAGGGAGGTTTGTAGTGATCCTGAAATCTAGAGCTATACACCTACCAAGTTTCATAAAAATCCGTGATCCCACTACTGTTTCCTCTCCTTGTAAGCCAGATAAGTGTGCTAAAGTAACGTAAATGTCATTTCTGTTGCGATGTATGAATGACCAAAACCTCCTCTCAGTATGAATGCCTCGCTGGGAGGGATATGTGAAGAGTGTGGAGAGCCTTTGGATAGCATCAGCTTCTGAGTTAAAAGAATCTTGGCTTATAATTGGTCAGAAAAGTCTCATATTTTTCCCTTCCACTTGTGCTCTTGAAAAACACAGAGCCGGTCCCTACCTCAACCTCCCATTGCTTTGCAGGGATTTTCGGGTATCTTGGTGAGCAGACATTTACCATGTCTACGTAACATTTTTTTCTCTAGTGGGGCTGGTCGATGATTAACTGGTAACATTTTACCAGCCAGTCCTGTATGACATACATGTTTTGACTCAAAATATTTAATTTTGCCTTACCCTCTCGTTTTCTGTACCCACATGGAATGAAAAATTAGACGCATAATAATTGTTTTTGCTATTTTCTGCTAATCGGGTGTTCCCAGATTAATTTTACACTAACAAAATTCACGTCCTGTAAGTGAAAATACTTCTGAACTCAGCAATTATATAAAGCTAAACAGAATAACTGTATTCCCGAAAATGCGATACGCACTATAAATTTTGGTCTATATTTCGCGAGAAATTGTAATATGTACAATACATTTTATAGTGAATTAATAACGTGAGATATTTTATGTGCTCTCGTTCACAAATACTCTGCCCCCCTATCAGATGGAATGCATAAATGAATCGAATGCATATTAAGATAAAAATCATTATCTCATCTTGCACTTTTATTAGTAGCGAGACATTAATATTGACTATTATTGTTTTCATAGAATGCACAATTATAATGATGAACATATTAATCTTTACGTATTGTTAGTTGTATATTCAATGGTTTGGCAGTGCCTTGCTTGGTCAGATGAGCCCCATAATTAATCCCTCAGCACTGGTCTGTGCATGGTACAGACATTGGTTTCTTACTATATCGCCGGCCTCTGTGTGGCGCTGCTTTTAATTTGCTATATAGAGATAAGTTAAAAATTTTTTTCGATTGGCTTTCACATTATTATATATAGACTGGTTTTTACTTTAAGAAGACGTTGAATACAATATTTTTCTGTTTTAATTATGCAAAACTAAATTACGTCTGCTCCACTGGTTGATGCGAGTAAAAATGATTAGCTGTATTTCTTCACTTTTGTTCTCTATCAGTTATTAAAAATTTATTAATGTCTCTAAATCACTTTCAGAAATTAGCTCATTCTTTATGGAAGAAAATAATTTTTTAAAAAGTCCATAATTTTCATCAGAAAATCTTGTCTTCAGAAAGAATACGATCAAAGATACACAACGAAAGGTGAGTGTTCGCAATTAATAAAAATTAGTAGTGTTCAAGGTCGATAAGGCAGCATGAGAAGAAGGGGAATAGGGGAAAGCTAGAGATGATTCACTCTTGTTTTCATAAATCATATCCATGCAATGTTATTCATAAACAGTTCTCAATTCCACAACATCTGTATTTGGAAGAGATTAAGTGGGAAGAGACTCTCAGCTACTGCATTGTAAGGAGAATGAAATGGCAAGCTGAATATTTACAGAGAACTTGACTGTGTTATTTGAATGGAGTTGAAGTTTATGGGAACTATTCTAGCACTAAAAGCAGTGATTAAGAGTTAAACATTTGTGTGGTATATACCGTTATTACATCATCATGCGATAACGCATAAACTTATTGATGAAATAGAATTATGTAAGCTATATAACGTACTATGGCATAGATATTCTGAAATTTTCACGTAAATCCAATTATTAGGTAAAACTTTATAAATGTTTATAATGATCTACATCAAAATTGACCATTTCAATTTAATATCTGCCGAATTTATGGTAGAGTGGTAATTAAATCTAGCCCGTTTCTGAGGGGTTAAGCCTGACGTACCACTGCATGGCAGGTCTGCCCATGTTTATGCAACCCTCTGTAACCTCCATACAATGAACATCCCCTTTTTTCGGTCCCACCAATTTCATTATGTGGAGGTTTTACTGTATATGGAAAACAAAATCAGGCAATACCCAAGAAAGATTATCAACATATTAAAAAATCTTTTCCAGGGCCTACTAAATATGCAATACATAGAATAAGAGATATAAAATCATCCTTCCATGTAGTAATCTCAACTAATGTTATAATAGAATAAAACAATAACTAATATAGAAGGAAAGTGGGTCTATGAAAAAACTGGTCTGATCTAGACAGTATTGACATTGGACTTTTGCTATTGGCTGGAGTATATAAATCTCAAAATGAATCATTAAAAAGCTTGTGGGATGAAGAAAACGGTAGGCCTATTTTCAGATCTGTAATGTCCCTTGAAAGATTCTATAAGATAACAAAAGTTTGGAGGTTTGATGACCGAGCTAGTAGAGAAGAATGCAGAAAAGGAGATTAGTTAGCAGCTATGCATGTTGTTTGGGATTTGTGCATTGAAAATGTACAAAAATTATATATTCCAGTGGAAAATGTGACTGTTGACGAACAGTTGATCCCGTTTAGGGGTAGATGTCTCTTTAACACATTCAGTGCGGACGACTCACATGTGAGCCACCCAAGTTTTTCTTTTCAAAGTGGTGGGACAAACACTTGTATGCGGTTTATGCTTTTGTAATGGTATCAATACTTGTCATTAATGAAATATTTAAAAAATAATTTCAAGTTTTTATTTAGATAAAAACAACGATCAGTATAATTAATGGTTTCAGGTGTCACTTGGTGGAATTTCTTCATAATGTAAAATAAAGAGACTTGTTGTAATTCCACATAAATTTATTTAAAACGACCTAGGTTTCGTTGCAATGCAACATCGTCAGGTGAATAAATTCAAAGCCAGCGGCAATTTATAGTAATAGGTACAATCAGTGGGTGGGGGAGGGTGAGTTGGGGAGAATAAAGAAAGGAATTGTGGAGCGAACATCATTGGAGGAAAGGAGTGAACGTATGTTCGTGGGAAGGGGAGGGGGAGAAAACGGTTGAGCTTAGTGATGTCCAGTAAGTTGGATAATGAGAAGACAATGGGGATAATTGGTAGGAATAATTATATTAGTGAGAGATCGAGAAGTGGAGAATGAAAAGGATACAAAATATCATTTAAAACTTTACAGTTTTTTGAAGCCACACTCTGTATAATTTCAAATTATTCCAGAATAACTAACTAGGGTCCCTTTCTTTCATAATGCAGGAATTTTGGAATAAATTCGCTGTTATGTCCACATTCTCATAGATGTTTGGCGAAGAGAGGGGTTGTATTACTGTTTATGAAGCAGGAATGATGTTCTTTGATTCTTTCTTTGAATTTTCGTCCTGTTTGTCCTATATAAACGACAGCACAATCTTTATAATGTAATTTGTAAATTCCACTTTTTTCCAAATTTTTAATTTCGTCTTTTGTATGGCATAAAAGGTTTTTTAAGTTTGATCTATTGTAAAAAGCCGCTCAAATTTTATTTTTGGGAATTAATATATAATTTTAAGGGATATATTACTAAGAAATGATAGTCTTCGCCATTGTGGTTTCCAATCGCCAACAGGGATGGTACCGTATATTTGTTTCATGGCTAGTTGGGATCGTTTCCTCTCGTATAATGTCAATTAATTTTTTAGGGTAGCTGTTGTTGGCTGCTATTTGTTTAATAATTTGAAGTTCTTTCCTGACATTGAAATCTGACAAAGGAATGCTCAATAGCCTATGAAGCATGGAATGAAATACGGCAATTTTTTGTGAGAAATGGTGTTTTGAATTGAAGTGAATGATTTGGTCGGTGTACGTGTCTTTCCTGAAAATGGCAAAATCTAAATTTCTATTTACCTTTGGTATGGTGATGTCTAGAAAGTTTAGGGACCCGTTGATTTCTGTTTCACATGTGAATTTTATTGCTTTATTAAAAGAATTCAAGAAATTTAGGAAGATATCCAGTTGCCTCGATGACCCAGCCACACACAAAAAATATCATCCACATAACAAAACCAACAGAAAACGTTTTTAACAATAGGATTCTCTGAAGAGAATAAATCACTTTCAAAATTGTCCATGTAAATGTCTGCAAATAGTGGCAACAAAGGAGAGCCCATGGCTAGGCCATCTAATTGTTTATAAAAACTTACATTAAACTTGAAATAGTTTTGAGAAATGCACACTTTAATTAGGGAACTCAATTCACTGATTATTGGAGAGGGAACACCTTTCAAGGCGAGGGTAATTTCAGCTAACTCCAAAGCTTCTTTGGTGGGAACACTGATGAAAAGATTACACACATCAAATGATACTATTGTGCACTTTGGAGGGAGAACTTTTTGTGATAAGGTATTTGCTAATTCATAAGAATTTTTGACACTGTTTTGGGGAGAACTTTGAATGTTGCCTGAAGATTGTATTTAATTTGTGTGCTAGGAGGTGATTCGGGGCTGTAACATTTGAAACCACAGGCCTAATGGGGGTGTTAGGTTTGTGGATCTTTAGAAGTCCGAAGAATCTGGGCACTAGGGGATTCATTTGAAACAGCTTAAATACTTCACTTGGTTTAAACGACAATGAGCAGGAAACAATGCATGCTTTGCACTCTTTTTGGTAAATAGGGGTGGGACATACGTTCACTCCTTTCCTCCAATGATGTTCGCTCCACAATTCCTTTCTCTATTCTCCCCAACTCACCCTTCCCCACCCACCCATTGTACCTATTACTATAAATTGCTGCCAGCTTTTAATTTATTCACCTGATGATGTTGCATTGCAATGAAACCTAGGTTGTTTTAAATCAATTTGTGGAATTACAACAAGTCTCTTTATTTTACATAATGATCAGTACATTTTTCCATGTTAATACTTATTACAAAAATCTGATGTGGCCACCACATGACTTTCTCCATATCTGTAATATTTCTTAATATTCCAAATGGGTTACATAATGTTTTAGTAGCGTGAACTCCTTTAGCCAAAAAACAAAAGGATTATAAAACCCAATGCATTTCGCCCACAACGTGGGCATCTTCAGGGGCGACCTGTGAACGACAGTGACTATAAGTCAACAAAGATGCCCACATTGTGGGCCAAATGCATTTGGTTCTATAATCCTTTCGTTTTTTGGCTAAAGGAGTTCACGCTACTAAAACATCGATTGAGCCAAATGTTTTTGAGCTACCATAACAGGTTACATAATAATAAATATTTTAAGAAACTGCGAGTAAATTTTAGACTTTACAAAGATCAGAAATAAACTCAAACCATAGCCTTCTAATATTGGATATAGCTACAAAGCTCCAACAATTAAGAAAAGAAAAACGAGTGTTACTAAGACGTAACTAAGCATCAATTGTTAAAAATAGTCATGGGTAGGTGGCGTGGTGGTGGCAACTAAAAATATAAGATATCTCTTTAAAAATGCATATATGGAAAAATGTTTCAAACAAAGGTTGTAGAAAATTAAATTTCTCACAACTTTTATTCCAGTACATTTTTACATTTATTAAATATTAAAGCAAATATTTCAAAATAACGAATAAGTGACAAGAGTAAACACCCACTTCCGGTTGACTGGTTTTTACCAAAAACTAATCAGTTCTTGTGACTTTTATAAAAATCTTAAATATAAAATTTTGCGTTGACCTGATTAATAGTTTTTGAGTTCGAGCACCCACAAAAAGCTATCACATACACACACAGACATCATCGAGAAAATGGTCAAAACGTGTTCAGGGGACCTTTAAACCTGTATTTCCGTTGAAATCTCAAAGTCGATTTTTTTCATGAATACAATACTTTCCCCTATACTACGTATATGGAGAAAGTAAAAATGGTTCAGATATTATTAGAAAAAATTACAATATTAAAAATTAGATGTTTCACTAATAATTCTAAAGAAATATCTTTGTTCTCGGCTGATTCTAGTTATAGGAGCATTTTTCGCATATATATGTTATTATTGCCAAATGTTTCTTACACGTATAATTTGAACAAATGCTACACTTCCGAGTAGTGTTAATATTTTTAGTACGTCCACATGGAACGCAGTGCCCCTTCTTGTTTTGCTATCTTTCTTCCTCAGTTTCACAATCTCTTTTCCTAAACGATAGCTGTCCTTCCTCTTCAACTGCATCTAAACATACATGTTTCAATATTATTGAACGAATATCAGGAGGGAGTGTTTTTATCTTACTTCTTTCTTTCAAATAATCATTCAATAATAAAATACGCAATTTTTTCAAGAAAATCCTTCTATACTTCTGTGGCAAACCGCGATGTGTAGCATTATGTAATATTTGGGCGTTGATTCCTGCAATATTCAATAATGCAAAAAACAATGCTCGAGGCCACCTTCGCGTTCTTCTCAACACTGAGTATGCACTACACATCTGATCCACTGTATCCACTCCACCTTTAGTCATGTTATAATCTACTATAATTTCTGGTTTCCCTTAATTTGGATCAATGGCAGCATTATGATGCATAGTTGATAACAGAGTAACAGCTTTATTTTTCTTAGGGACATACGAGACTAACTTGATCTTTTTCTGAAAACCAAAAATTGACGTTTTAACTGGTCTCATTTTGTTTGGCAAAAATTCTGCAGGTAATTCCCGCTTATTCTTTTTCACTGTACCAATAAACGTAATTTTGGAATCTAGCAGTGACAGAGCCAGAGGGTAACTACTGTACCAATTATCACACGTCAGATTTCTATTGGTTCTTTTGGGATGATGAATTAGCCTATCCACTATTGCTGCTGGGGTATTGACAAACTTATATGGTCCATCAGGCTGTGTTCCACAATAAACCTGAACATTACAAGTGTAATATGTCTTTGCATCAGCAAGCATGAAAATTTTCAGGCCATATTTAGCAGGTTTATTTGGAATATACTGAATAAAGCCACATCCACCTTGAAAGGATTCCAACTTTTCATCTATGGTAAGGAATTCACTAGGTATATAACTGTCCTTAAAATTTAAAGCAAATCTATCTAGTATATCCCTTATAGGGGCCAATTTATCAAGCTTTACTCGAAGAGCTCGTGTTCTGTAATCATTAAACCGAATACATTCAAGCAGAAATAAAAACCTTCTGTAACTCATGGTTGCACAAAATATCTCGAGTCCAGTACTGTCATTTGTCCACAATTCTAAAAAATATGTATGGTTAGCTCTATTCAATCCAGCAGTAAACAATAGACCGATTACGGCAACAATTTCAGAAGCATGTCTTTTATGTCTCTTTCTCTAAAATAGACATGTGAAGAATGCCTATTTTCAATGAATTAATTGGTGCAGTTGACTATTACACTGGTCATTTCTTCATCAAAAAGTGCGGTAAAAGTGGGTAATTCGTCATTTATCACTATCCTTTTTTTGCACTAGGAAATTGGTTGAGTATATTGCACCTAGGAGTTCTACTAAACTTACTCACAAACGAAACTTTCTGCCAATGTGTAGTTTTATCTTTCCTAACATAATGAAACTTATCATTCTCATGGTCTCACAAACTACCCTCATCTGAGGAAGTATCCTGCTCGGAAAATGAGAGTTGTTCCTGATTCAAAATATTTTCCTCTTCCAATTCATCCTCAGACCCTCCGATTTCCTCTTCAGATTCATCCAAAATAGCAGCAATTTCCTCATTTTCCATTGTTTTGTGTAAACCCTACCCCATCAGAAAAATCTTATTTTATTGGCCATTCAATATAATTTCGGATCATACTACATTTCATTATTGTTGGAGTTAGCCTTGTTCAAATCATTTCTTATTAATCGTAAATATAGAGTATTTGTTAATGGTGAATCCACTAGGATATCCTCTGCCTTATATGGCATCGGGATTTATTTTGGGGCCTATATTATTCGTTTTCATGACAAATGATATAGAAAGTAATATATCATCCAATGTACTACTCTATGCAGATGATGCAACTATATACAATTCAAATGCTGATTACAATGATTTAATGGCACAAAGTGCACAAGCACTTAGGGAGGCTTCTATATGGTTTGCCAGTAATAATTTTTTATTAAATGATAGTAAGACACAATCCATCTTGATGAGCCTAAAAGATATTAAAACTGAGATCCAATCAGTGAACCTGCTAGGAATACATATTGATACTAAATTGACCTGGAAGGCCCACATAAATATTGTTTCTAAAAAGCTTTCCCGTGCATTATTTTTGTTAAGATGTTTAAAAACTAGGTACCTAAATATTATTTATGTTATGCTTATTTTGCATTTTTTCAGAGTTTTAAAATATGGTCTGATCCTCTGGGGAAATAGTAGTGGCATAAATACTGTGTTGATTCATCAAAAGAAAGCTATTAGAATTTTAACGGGTGCTAAACATAATGAACACTGTAAACCTCTGTTCATTAGTGAGGGAATAATGACAGTAATCAACTTGTATATATTGGATTTACTTGTTGTTACTAATAAGAATGCTCCAAATTACTGGTGTCGACAAAATGTGCATGACTATCATACTAGATATAGTCATTTGCTAGATGTGCCACAATGCAGGTTGGATAAGACTTTGTGTAGTCACAGTGTACTAGGTATGAGACTGTATAATAAATTGCCTAAAAACATGTATGATGTACCAGTAGATAGATTTAAAGATGTTATGACCTCATGGTTAATTAGAGGACTGTATTACTCTCTAAAGGAATTCTTAGAAGTACTAATCGTGGATTTTAAATCTATTGGGTCCTAATTTAGGTAATCTGAAATTGTGTGATTTGTTCTTCCTCTTATAGTGTTTATGACGAGGTCTCTTGCTATATTATGTAGCCTAATGACTAATAAAGATATTTATTTATTATTTTGGGACAGTGACAGTAATGGAGGGAAAGTAGAAATATAGATGAATTTACGTGTTAAATAAAGATTGTAGTGTACAGAGTGACAATCGAGTACCAGTCGATTAGGAGGCAAGTGAGCTTCACACCAAATCAACGGATAAATAGGAGTGAAGCAAGTGGAGGATCTGAGTTAGTCTTCCCTTGCCTCATGTAAATGGACAACTACAAAGAGGTGTGAAGCAATAGTAACAAAGCATTCTTTCTCTATTACATTAATATAAACCAAAGCAAAAAACAAGGATAAATGAACAAAGATATGGGTAATGTTGTACTTTAGGTGGCTGACCATGTCACCTTAAGTGGCCAGAAATAGAACTACATAGTGTATATGTTTATTTCTCATAATGTATGTGTTATCTTTATTAATCGATTAGTGGCAATTAGGGATGGGATGGTTCCACTTTTTCTCGGTTCAAGTTATATTAATCTGATCCCAGTTCTCAGGTTTCCGTTCGGTTAGGTTAGAAGTGCTTTTTGATACACCACGGGAAATTCTAGCTTTACAGTAGTTACATATAGTGCAGGACTGCCATTTTCATCGCTTTTATACGTTTTCATGGATTTTTTTAACGTAAGAACTGAGATATTTCTGTGATTCACAGATATTTATTTATAAGGTAAAACTTGGTTCCTACCTGAGCTGTTTGCATAAAAAGTACATGAACTACTAAGAAATTCTGAGATAATATTTATATATGAATAATACGAATTGTGTTAACAATATATGGTTCAGTGAAATTGTTTCATGAGTATGTACAAATATAATTTGAAAGTGCACAAATTCGCTACTTATTGTGCAAAACTAAGCTGTAGAACTACACCGGCAATCAAAGGAATATTTATATTTTTTCCTTGACTCTCTTTTTAGTATTTGTATGAATGCATATATACACTGCACGTACAGTGTCACTAGAACCAGCAATATTGTTAACTGATTCACTAGATTTACAATTAGTCACCATGGCCTTTTTAAGGAATAGTTTGTACACAAAGTCGTCACAAATTCGTTAGATGACAGCATTGAAGGGGATTCCAATGTGATTCATGAATAATGCCATGTTGCTTCCTGGCACGAGCCTAGAAATGAGACTATGTAGTTGATACTAGTCCGTAGTATTGTCTGGCATCGTAAAAATTCATATCGTATTTCACTAACATTTCTAAATGAATACTTTCACTGAGTTATTCTATCCCTCAAATAAATAAAATATGAATAAAAAATACAATTCTTCGATTGGTAGGTCTTTGTATAGACAGAAGTACAAGGTTGAGTGGGAAAAGAAATTAAAGTGGTTAATAAAAGGAAAACTGATTTCTCGGCAATATGTACTGTCTGTAATTCTGATTTCAACATATCAAAAGGAGGCCTAAGAGATCTCAAATGCCATGAGAGAACAGAATGTCACAAGAGGAACCAGAAGTTTCAAAATAGTTCTCTAATTACGAGTTTTGTGATTAAAGAAAACAGTGATGTTGTTGACGCCGAATTAAGATGGGCGAATTTTGTTTGCAAAACTACGCAGAAACTACTAGGTGGATGTTGATGAAATTTGGTAGTTAGGACATAGGGGCAAAGAAATTATATAAATAGTTTACGTGACCCAATCAGGAGTGCCATTTTACAGGTGACAAAAAATGTTCTTTTCTTTATATCTCGTATAATATAACTTATAACTTCGTAGAACTAATCAAATAGCATACGTTTTGTTCAGTATATTTTTATCTAAGGAGTAGCCAATTTCAAGAAAATAAAACGAGAAAGGTCATCATTCTCTTTGGACCCGTGTTTTTTGTCAAATAACTGCTGTAAATACCTAATTAATTTAATTTTCTAATGTGAGGACAGAACATTAGGAAAATGGATAATCTACGATGAAGAATGAATGTAAATACGTCTATTTTTTACGTTTAGACAGCGTTCGTAAGTGAAAAGATATGGGTAATTTACGACGTAGGAATAAATGTGAACAATAATTACATTACTACTATTCCAGTGAGGTAAGTTTTAAATAATTGTCGATTATTTTATTAATTACAATTAGGAAATTAGTGGATGAATCAAAAATTCGACATTTCCTCGGCATCACTACTGGCATTTCAGTTCGTAGACATTACAATAAGCCATTAATATTTATCTTTTTTGACATAATTGCATAAATCGTAAAGAATGCCTCTGCCTTACATGCATACACGGATGATGTCTGCATCTTTCCACTCTTGTTTTTTAATAAAATAACGAATGGAACTGAAGAACTGGATTATAAACAGTTCCAGTTATTTCAGTTCTTGAGAGAACCAGCAGAACCAGGGAATCAAAGAACCGATCGTCCCATCCCTAGCAGCACTGCTTTTCAACATTGAAAAGAATAAAAACTTTTTTAAGAAGCACTATGAATTTGGAAAGACTAAATGCACTTGCAGTACTTTCAATGGAGAAAAATTTCCTCAATTGTCATCCAGAGATCAAGGAGAAAATTATTGAACTTTTTGCGCAAATTAAAACAAGAAGAATGGATTTCATTTTTAAATGAATAGATCAAGCTTGAACTGTAACAATTTAAGTTAAAGTAAGTAAAAAAATGTTTGTTTTTTTTTGTTAAGATTTTATCAAGTTCCTCAATAAATTTTCTTTTTATACATGTTTTTTTCCTTTTACACAATTTTAAAACAAAGGCTAAAAATTTTCTGGAGCAGCACCCCCACTAATTTTAGCTACAAGCCGCCACTGTATGTTATACTAGTAGTTGGTGCTTGCATTCTGCAAGCATATCATCTCAACATAAAAAAACATTCATTTTTCATATTTCACCTCCGGAGTGATTTTCGTTTTTCCCTTATGTAAAAGTAATATATTAAAACAATCCCAAAACTTTGCAATTTTAAGAATTTTATACTTACTCCATTATGGGGTACTAATGCTACACATTTCTGCCAAATTTTAAAGTTGTAGTACTTCTAGAAGGAAATGCTGGAGAAAATGGATGAGAGACGAAAATGGAAAAACGTTAACAGTGAAGAAGGTAGAGCCAACTATAGGCGTATAAACAATGAGTTGAGAAGGGTAACAGATAAAGCTAGAGAAAATTGGCTAAAAGGAAAATGTGATGAAATAGAACAAATGGAGAAATTAGGACGGTACTATATGATGTACGCTAGGGCACTGGAATTAGAAGATAAGAAGTCTAATGGAATTTGTGGTAAAGGAATTATGAATACGGATGGGAAGATAGTCTCAGAAACAAAGGATGTAGCACAGGTATGGGAAGAATACATTAAGGAATTATACAGCAAACAGACAGGAGCGGCAAAAATAGAACTGGAAAATGAGGAAAACATTGAAGAAGATAACTTAGGACCAAGTATTATGGAGAGCGAAGTAGAAAAAGCGATAGTGGAACTTAAGAAGGGGAAAGCCACGGGCAGCGATGGAATACCGGCTGAGATACTTAAAGTCATAGGATCAGAAGGACTAAAAGCGATCACGAAATTAATTAATAAGATTTATGACACGGGAGAGTGGCCTCAGGATTTCCTAGAAGTAACAATGATCCCTCTAAAGAAGAAGCCAAAGGCAATGCAGTGTAAAGATTACAGAACTATAAGCCTTCTGTCACACACATCGAAGATCATCACGAGGATTCTTAATAAAAGGCTGGAGAAAAAGGCAGAAGAAATAATAGGGGAAGATCAATTCGGTTTCAGAAAAGGACGAGGAACTAGAGATGCTATAGGAGTAGTTAGAATCATATCAGAAAGGGCAATAGAATACAGTCAAGATATCTGCGCATGTTTCGTAGACTGGCAGAAGGCCTTTGATAGAGTAAATTGGGTAAAGTTGATGAAGATATTAAAGGATATAGGTGTAGACTGGAAAGACAGGAGACTGATTAGGAATCTATATGAGAATCAAGTTGTAAAGGTCAGGTTTGAGAATGTGGATACCTGCGGAATAAATATCGGTAGAGGAGTAAGACAAGGATGCTGCCTATCGCCAACCCTATTCAATATATATGCAGAAAGTCTAATGCAAGAAGCTTTAGAAGGCACAGGGGATTTCAAAATTGGAGGAAGGATTATAAGAACAGTAAAATACGCAGATGATCAAGTACTTCTAGCAAGAAAGGAAGAGGAGCTACAAAAAATGATAAATAGACTAGTGATAACAGGTAGAAAATATGGTATGGAAATAAATACAGAAAAATCCAAGGTCATTCGAATATCGGGTAAAGAAGAGAATCTGAACATAACTATTGGGGGAAAGCCATTAGAACAAGTTTCAGAATATAAATACCTTGGAAGTATCATAACACGAGAGGCAAAATGTACGGATGAGATCAAAACTAGAATAGGAAAAGCAAAAGCGGCTTTCAGGAGAAAGAAACAACTACTTACAGGGAATATAAGGGAAGATATCCGCAAGAAGTTGATAAAATGCTACATATGGAGTATAGCATTGTATGGGGCAGAAACATGGACGCTAAGGAAAAATAACATCAAATACTTGGAAAGCTTTGAAATGTGGACTTGGAGGAGAATGCTGAAGATAAAATGGACAGATAGGATGAAAAACGATGAAGTGCTACGAAGAATAGGAGAGAAGCGAATGATTATACAGACTATCAGAAAGAGGAAGGCTAACTGGGTTGGACATTACCTGAGGAGAGAGAGTATGATTAAAGACGTGTTAGAAGGAAAACTAGATGGGAAAAGGGAAAGAGGTAGGAAAAGGTTTCAGCTGATAGACGATCTGAAAGGGAAAGAGAGTTATCAAGATATAAAGAGGACAGCGGAAAATAGGAGTATATGGAGAACCAGGTTTAACCATGAATAATCACGGACCTGTCTACGGACAGACTACCTATAATGATGATGACTTCGAGAAGTAAAATAATATTTTTTCGATTGTTTAATTTTTAAACATTTTTAACGGCCGCCGCAATATGTTTATGGAGAGAATCAAATGTTTATTTGTGCAAATGCACTACCCTGTACATAACTTGAAAATTGAAGCTTCCTAGCTCATCGCGTAATGTCTAAACAGTTATCTATTTGTATAAACTTTAAGAATTTTTAAATGCCAAACAAATTAAAATATCAAAATTTGTATAATCCCTTTTTCGTTTTTTATCATTATATATAGACGTTCCTTACAGAGGAGGAGGAGGATATAATATAATAGGAGGATACTAATGTCCAGCCCAAACTACAAAAGCTACAGAGCTGAAAGTTTGTTTTTGTAGATATGATGGAGAAACCTACAGATAAAATGAGACTTCTTACCTAAGTGACATGAGTTCGACTCCAGAAATTCCGAAAGTTGCGTTTTTACCCATAAGAAAAGCATTGCGCCATTTTAAAAATTAATTTTGGGCAGTTGCCCGTGAGCTAGAAAAATGAAATTTTCTGTGTTGCACGACGGCCGCAATATCTATTAAGAATTATTGTTAGTTTTGCTTACAGTGTCCTGGTTTCGACCCCAAATATCTCCCATAAGCTAGCATGGGAAAATGTTTTCCCAGTGTGTAGTCCAATCTAATAATTTTAGGAAGCTGAAATTTTGCAGGTTTATAGAACATTTGTCATAACCAATTATAAAAATCGAAAATTTCAAAATTGTTAATTTTTGGGATTGTTTTAACCCCATTTGAACATTAAAGTTAAATAATTGTTTAGGTACTACGGGATGAGCTAGGAAGTTGCAATTTTCAAATTATTTACAGAACAGTGTATTTGCAAAAATAAACATTTCAATCTCTCCATATATATATATATATATATATATATATTGCGGCAACCGTTTAAAATGTTTAAATTTTAAATAATTAGAAAAATATTATTTTACTTCTAGAAGTGCTACAATTTTAAAATTTGGCTCAAATGTGTAGCATTAGTACCCCATAATGGAGAAAGTGTAAAATGTTTAAAATTGCAACATTTTGGTATAATCATCACCATAGCAACAAATCGAAAATTGGCTTTCAAAACGCCGAAACAAAAGTTTTTGAGAGAAATTCAAACAAATACGATCGAAAATTAAAATTGTGTGATAAGAATAAGAATCTTCATTTTTTATCACTTAGAACAGTACAAATCCCACCACGATATCATAATTCTAAAATATATTTAAAAGTAAAAGAAAAACTGAACGACGGATTTTAATGAACCATGTAAGTCAAATGGAGAAATTACTCACCTGGAATCGAACTCGGGACCGGTAAATTCGGAATATAAATTACGGCCCGGAGGTATATAGTCTCCCGAGAGCCTTACACCAAGTTTCATGGAAATCGATCCATTCATGAAGATGTTAGTGGGGACACATACACACGGACAGCGAGGCGATCTCATAAATCTACTTGACAGTTTTTTAATGGAAAGTAGGCCAACAATCTGACGTAATTTTTTCTGAGGATCATTTATTGATTCGTCTTCAGGTTCATGTGATAGTTGTTTCTTTTTTTTTCATCAAAGAGACGATTCCACCCGAGAAACGACTACTTCTGGATCCATTTCAAGATCTTCTGCAAGCTCCTTGGATGCGATTTTCAAACTTACAGAGCCATTTTCCTTGAATTGCATTAAGAAGCTTTGTGCTTTGCAAGAGTGGTAATACTTGATCGAACTGCATATTTTAGTTTTGCATTATCTTGCTAACAACATTAATTTGCGCGAGAATATCGTCTCAAACCACTAAAATCACCAAAAATTAAAAGTTTTTCAGTTCTTTAGCCCAGTGTTTTTCAACGTGGGGTACGCGCACCTTCGAGGGTACGTGAGAGAATTTCTGGGGTACACAACACGAAGACGGAAGTTTTACCTTATAACGAAATAATATAACTAATTCTAATTTTGTTTATAAAAACAAAACAATTATGTATATGAAATTCAGAGTAACGCAAAAAAATTGTTTTATTGGCAGCTTAATGAAGATTTAACGATGATTAGGATTTCCGTGCATTATTATGACCATCGGGATAGAATGCGTAAATTCCATTTCACTTCAGGTGCGTATGATAAAATTATGAATAGGAATAAAGAAGAAATAATTCAAGCAATTTATATTTAAACCAACAGGTTTTTTAGATTATGCAAGGGCAAAAATCTCTTGCCCATCCATTTTCATTCGTCAACTGTCATTCAAATTTAATTGAAGCGGGACTGCGACGAACTACTTGAATGTTACCGACAAACTTTAGCATAAGAAGAGGAAAAATAGCCAAGCAATCGACCCTGGACTCTTTTTTAATACAGAGGTTCATAAATCTTCATACGTTTCCCAACAAAGATTTTTACATTATGTGCTTTAATTATAACTTTGGCTTTTTGTCATATTGTTTACCATGTAATTTTATTGTTTCTCTAATAAATGACAATAAAATCCGGTGATAATATGCTTTTACATTGAATGTGAATCCAAAAATACAATTGTAAAATTATTTCCCTTTGGGCGCTAGGGTTATAGTACCGCCGTCGAACGCGGATTTTTGCTTAACGCAGAGTTCTCAGGAACGCATCCTCCGCGTTAAGCGCGGGTCACCTGTACCAGTGAAATTGTCCTGGGGTAGGTACTTCAACTTTTTTTTTAAAAAGGTACTTCATGAAAAAAAGTTGAGAAACACTGAATATTTTAAGAAACTGCGAGAAAATTTTAGACGACAAAGAACAGAAGCACACTCAAACCATAGACTTCTGATATTGCATATAGACTCAAAGCTCCAACAATTAACAAAAGAAAAAGGAGCGTTACTAAGACGTAACTAAGCATCAGTTGTTAACAATAGTCGTCGGTAGGTGGCGTGGTGGTGGCAGCTAAAAATATACGATATCTCTTAAACAATGCATTATATGCGAAAATGTTTTAAAAAAAGCTCGTAGAAAATTAAATTTCCTACAACTTGTATTCTGATACATTTTTACATATATCAAATATTTCATAATAACGGATAAGTGACAAGAGTAAACACCCACTTCCGGTTGACCGATTTTTACCAAAAACTAATCAGCACGTCTACCTTTAATAAAAATATCAAATATATAATTTCACGCTGATTTTATTAATAGCTTTTGAATTAGTGCACCCACAAACTCCCAGTCACAGACATACACAGACATCATCGATAAATTAGTCAAAATGTGTTCAGGGGACCTTAAAACATGTATTTCCGTTGAAATCTCGAATTCGAATTTTTTCACATACTTGGTTTATGGAGAAAGTAACAAACGAGATTCATTTTCACTTTCTCCCAAAACTACACCGTTCTACTCAGATTCAACAGCATTTCTGGAAAGATACGGACACCGCCCTCATTGCTATTTTGTCTACCACCACGCAAACATAAGTTTAACTATCGCCTGTGGCGTACCAGGCTTCCGCGCGGCGGGAGGTCCATGGCCAATGAAGGTCAACATTTTTTTAGGGTTTAAAATTGTTTTTAGAGAATTCAAATTTGTTTTGGCGGGGGGCCTACACATTTTCCAGTATGATACTATCGCTAAAAGATATAATTGTATTTCTATTTGATCTTCTAACCGTATCTGGGAAAATATTTGAAACGTATTTGACCAAAAATCATGAGATTTTTTTAAATACAGTGTATAATGTGCAATTCAGCGGCCCCGGGCAATAAAGTTTTGTTTATTTACCAGCAGGAGTTTTCATTAGATATCATTTATGATGTCTAATAGATATTTTCAAGTACTTGGATATATTAAACTTATGAGGGAATGACATATTACAGAATAAAAATAATTCTCAAAACCTGCTCTTTGAAATTTTCACACGAACCGATCAGTCATTCGAAAGGTCGTATGTGGCCCGCACAGTGAGACATTAAGCCTCATGTGGCACTTTAATTAAAAATTTTGGGAAACCCATAAGAATGTTTGAACTTCGTATTAGAAATCGCAGTTTAACGTTGAACGTCTTTTTCATGTATCTGGTCTCCTAACAAATATTTCATAGCTGCAGATGCTAGCATACTCGGCAGATATTTTTAGAACGATCTCAAATTGAACCTCTATGCAAAACAAAGGTGTTAGAATTTTCATTGCAAAATCCAAAAACATTTGTTGTGGCCACCACATGACTTTCTCTATACCTGTAATATTTCTAAAAATTCCAAATAGGTTACATAATAATAAATATTTCATGAAATTGCGAGAAAATTTTAGACTTCACAAAGAACAGAAATAAACTCAAACCATAGCCTTCTGATATAACCACAAAGCTCCAACAATTAAGAAAAGAAAAATGAGTGTTATTAAGACGTAACTAAGCGTGAATTGTTAACAATAGTCATCGGTATGTGGTATGGTGGTGGCAGCTAAAAATATAAGATAGCTCTTAAACAATGCATTATATGGAATAAATGCTTTGAACAAAGGTCGTAGGAAATTAAATTTCCTACAACTTGTATTCCAATACATTTTTACATATATCAAATATTAAAGCAAATATTTCAAAATAACGGATGTGACAAGAGTAAACACCCACTTTTGGTTGGCCCACAAAAAAGCTGTCACATACACACAGACATCATCGAGAAAATTGTAAAACGTGTGTAGGAGACCTCAAAACTTCTATTTCCGTTGAAATCTCGAAATCGATTTTTTTCATGAAAACAATACTTTCCCCTATACATTATTCCTTGCCTATACTACGTATAGGGAAAGTAAAAATCGATACTACAAAAACTATTTCTGAACTGCGTGCATGAATGAGAAAACTTCGAGAGTTTTCCCCCTCTCCAGCAATTTGTAGAGGAGACAATTTGCAAATTAGATTACGATATCCTGAGTGACATTTTCCAGCATCTACGTGATTTAAGTTGCATTTTTTGGAGTATTTCTCCCCACCTGTAGAGAGTATCAGTTGGGGGCGAAAGTGTTTTTATTGGTAAGTAAACCGACAAGTATCTCTGTGACGGCTTATGAAAGTCTCATTGACATTACAACAGAATTTTGAACTGCAGCAAAGATAAAACGACATCTCGCTGATAAAATTCCGGGGTAGTTTCAGCTATGAATATCAAAATTTATCCAAAGCTACCTTTCTCAAATACATACTGAGACTGGATTTTCTCGAGGCACTGCTACCAAAAATAAGTCCGCAATCTACTGAATACTGCACCAGATGCGAGAATTCAGCTCTTCCTCAACATTCGACGACTTGACACAAGAAAAAAACAGAAACACTGGTCGCACTGACCATAGATATGTAGCCATACTCTTGATTTATTTTTGAATGACGTTTGCTTTTTACGTTCTCCATATACGAAGTATAGAGAAAGTATTGTTTTCGTGAAAAAAATCGAATTCCAGATTTCAATGGAAATAGATGTTTTAAGGTCTTCTGAACACGTTTTGACTATTTTCTTGATGATGTCTGTAGGCGTGTTGACCTGATTAATAGTTTTTGAGTAAGAGCACCCACAAAAAACGGTCACATACCACACGCTCATACACAGACATCATCGAGAAAATAGTCAAAACGTGTATTTCCGTTGAAATCTCGAAATCGATTTTTTCATGAAAACAATGCTTTCCCCTCTATTACGTATGGAGAAAGTAAAACTTATATTTCCAGCTGCCACTTACCGACGACTATTGTTAAAAATTGACGCTTAGTTACGTCTTAGTAACGCTCCTTTTTATTTTCTTAACTAGAGTTGAAATTCAACGGGCAAATTGTAACTTAATATATTCAACTACATATATTGGAAGGAAGTTAGCTAAATTTGACACTTATACGAACATTAGATAAGATATATGAACAGGTTTTCACTTTAATATTTTTTTTAATAGTAAGACAGTAAGAATACACAATTTTTTCCTAGAAGAAAAGCATTTTTCTATTTATAATCTTGTATAAATGCCTTTAAATTATTAATTTTTGATGCTGGCATCCTGGAGTGCAGGTTTAGAACGAATTGGAGGTTTTTAAATGTTTGGGTAAGATATTTTGTAACTAACCAAAAGATTTAGGATTTTATATATTTTAATAATAATAATTTAAACACAATCATATTTTGTAACACCTTACTTTCGTAGAGCATACATATATTTGTAAAGCTCTGTTAATAATGCATTATTATATTTGTTAATATTAAAATGAAATCAGATTTCAGCTAAGTTAACAAAATCTTTAACGTTTTATGCTGAAAAAAATTAGCTAATAATTTTCTGTGTTATTTTATCAAGTTAAAGCAACACGTTGAAATTAAACAAATACTAACAATGAAAATAATAAAAAAACGCATAATGTGAATTAAAATATTTTTTGATTCAATAATTTTTTAAGTATTAAATTATGAAACAAATAACATAAACAATTCAACATCTCATTAAAAAATTTCATTATAGACAACGTTTCAAATAAAAACTCATCGTCATTCTTAAGCCTACCTTGAGTGGGAGTGTCTATTACATAAACTTTAATGGTATCCTTGTTTCTCGCTCTCGATAAAGCTGTCCGTGAGAAAAAATAGGTTTGTCTAAGTATAAACCCACGCATAGCATGCATATATTTGTAAATCTATGTTAATAATGCGTTATAATATTTGTTAATATTAAAATGTAGTCAGCTTTTAACTAAGTTAACAACACCTTTAACGTTTTATTCCGAAAAAAATGAGCTATTATATATTCACCAGATATGTTGATTTTCTGTATGAACAACAGTGCGGTTGATCGCCCAGGGAACGTTTCAATGAAAATGCAAAAGTTTGACAAATTTTCGAATATTTTAGCTTAATGTGAGCGAATTCGATTAGAAAACAATAATCGACGATAAGAATAAGAATCTTCATTTAATTTCTTTTAAAATGGTTCTTACCCGAAGATCGTACGATTACTTCTAATTTAATTATGCAAAAGAAAATAAGTCTGCAAGTGTGGAAGAGGTATATTTAAGATCCCTCTTATGGGAAATTCCATATAGCGTTCCAACCAACCAGCAGATTAAGGCTTTTATTTTTAGTCTAATAATTGTTGTAGCTTCGTTGCTATATCCAATATCAGAAGGCTATGGTTTGAGTTTATTTCTGTTCTTTGTCGAGTCTTAAATTTTCTAACAGTTTTTAGAAATATTTCAGGTAAGGAGAAAGTCATGTGGTGACCACACCAGCTTTTTCTAATTTTATCAAAAAAAGGAAAACCTGCACGTCAAAAACCGATTTTTACGTGTTATCTTATGGGGAATGCAAATCATCCCCTGGAGTCGAACCCTGGGCGTTTTTCGTAAATCTTCCTTCGTAATATCATTTTTATATCCGAGTAGATTGTCACTGCCTAATTTCAAGTTTATATCAGCATATTTGATGAGTTAATCGCGTTTTAAGAGCGTGACATGGACCAACCAACCAACATAGCCTTTTATTATAACGGAGGATACGCTAGCGTTATTTCCCGTCAAATATGACGGGTATGCGTGAATTAAGAATTAAGTTAAAATTAAAATAAAATATTAATGAAACTAACTTTTATATGTACTAAAAAGTAACCAATGGATATAAAATTCACATATCTCACGAGCTTATGATTAATTCCGTAGAGATTCTCTTTCTACGCAAACGCTCACACTGTAAGTCATACAGAAGTGACGCACGTATGAATAAGTACGCGGAAGTATCTTTTACTTAAGCAGATAAAAATTTGCTGAAGTGCTCTGCAGGCAGTAGTTACATTTATAGAAACGCAGGTTAATGTCGGTTGACATTTTTGCAGTAAGACAGTGTTTAATCGATTCACTTTTGGGAACGTAGAGAATTCCAGAATACGTATGCATGGATGTTGTTCTTTTTTATATTGATCTCTGTACGTGTTTTTAAATGTTAAAACTTTTGAAAGCTCAAAATTTGGGTAAATTGGCAAACAAAAGGAAGAATAAAAAGTCGAACAAACTTCATTTTGCTCTGTTCCCTATTTTATTTTCTGCATAATCATGAATTAGCTTCATCCAATTTTAGTCATAGGCTTAGTAGCTTTCCATTCACATGCTGTTTGATTCTCGCCGCAAATAGTGCGTCGTTTTTCCTGCAGATCATTCTGTTAAATGTTCCAAAATCGCTCCAGGATAAGTAAAAGTTGAACACTTTTCAGTAGAGCCGGTAAAAGGGGTAGGCGAGAGAGGCACACGCCAAGGGCGCAGCATGCTTAGAAACGCAGCAAATCGCAATTTGAACTTTTAAGTGTAACGCTTTATAATATACAGTAGATATATTTTATATGGTATTTTGTTTTACTTTCAAATTGTAAATAAACTGCTGTTTTGAGAGATAGAATTGTGCACGGCATAATTTCATTAGGAAAGGGCATAGTTTTCAAATCTTGCCCAGGGCGCAAAAATGCCTTGTTAATTGTTGCAAATTTTGGGCCCAAAATTTTGAAGGATTCTTTAGACTTTCTCATGAATTTTATTGCACCTTTCCTCATCGGAGAGCGGATAATGTCATATTCCCGTTTTAAAAGTATCTTCGCTCGGCCAGCACGAATCACTACTTTCACGTACCAGAAGCGTCCTCAAACCCCTCCCTCTCGCCATCCCTTGTCCCTCATACCGAGGCCTCGAGGACCACATGGCTCCCTTCGAGCAACTGATCCCTACAGAGAGAGATAGAGCCCGGTGCCATGCGCAGAGAGGACACACCCCCTCTGCCAAAGAGATAAGCATTGCGCTATCCGACCCTCGAGCAGCAGAAGACGCTCGCGGGCATTCCTCGCCATCCCAGAGAGCCGCCACCGCCACCTGGTTAGTGACCGAGCTGCGATCCAGTTGCCCTCGAAGGCGAGACTCGAGTGCGGTCTCAGCATGCTCTTCGCAGCTGCCGCATTCTCTCTGTTCCTGCTCTGCGGAGCTTCCAGCTCGCCGTACGCATACCAGTGAGTATCCGAACTCGTTTCTTCGTCACCTGAGGAATCTCTTCGTGATCGTGATGCTTTCCGTCCTATCAGACCGCGACACGGATGGAATCCCACGCAGGCGTCTCCTGCCGAGTTCGGATAACTCGAAAAATACATGCCAGGGACAAGTTTTAGTGTGACGCGTCTCCGTTGCTGAGGTCAGAGGTGCGCAAACTGGGGGGCACGAAAGATTTGACGGGGGGGGCAGTCGGTCCTTCTGTCAAAGTGGAACGCGATTCCCAGCAAGTTTACCCGACCGAGACCGAACTGGTGGCTATTTGGTTTTTCTTTATCAGAGAATATAGGATTTTACGCTTTTAAAATTCTCGTATTTATAATTTACTAGTGGTACCCGCAAACAGTTTTGCGAATTCAGTCACAAATCTGCATGTTTAAAAGTAATAATAGCCATTTCTCCTTATAAAATTAGACAACTGACACTTTGAATTTCATGTTTGTCTTTATAATTTAAATGTGCAATTTTTATTGCTTCTCCATTACGAAAAAGGTAACATTACAGTATTGAAATAAAGGAAGAACATTTTTTTCTTTTGGTAAATCGTTAAAAAAATGCCCACAGCCCACACGCAGTTTACTGAATAATAATAATCTTCAATTATTAACGTTGCACTCGATTAAGTTTGACATTGCTTCAATTATAATTTCGATGCTTCATAAAAAGCGTGAAGCGAATAACGAAATTCTATAGTCTATTTGAAGACTTAATAGACGCTAATTCAATCGGAGGCAACAATACGGGTCGCCATGGCAAAACTCGCAAAGAGTATGAAAAAGCCATGACATTTAAAAAAGAAATGCGTTTCTGAGAAATTCTTCCGTGTAACATCTAAACATTGCAAGAATAAGATATTTTATAATTTTAGCCGTCGAATAAAGCAAAAAACGGAGAAATTCGGTCTGTATTTACGTATTTTAATGAATGAAGGAAATAAACCTTGCACCTTGAAAAATCGAGATTCCTGTGTAAGCATATGGGAAAATATATTTGCCTCCTGGAGTCGAACCAGGGTCACTTCCATAAACGAAAATAGTTTTCCCGGGGTCTCCTAGGTGGCAGAAACAAAATGTCGTTTACAGCATTTCTCTATGTGAAACTGTTAGAGAGATAACATGGGAGACGGACGGACAGACATTGCGTAAGTATATATAAAAGATTACAAACGACACAAACATGAGATGATATTCAATTAAAATGAGGGGCGCCACAGTTTTCATCGATGAAATGGGAGGCGCTGCTTGAAATGTTTACGCATCGCTGGCTTAGGTTGTCTTCATTTGGCTAAAAGTCAGTGTGAGAATATGTCTGATTGTGAGTTTTATTGCCAATTTTTAGCTGGTTATAAAAGAAATGCGCTCATAGTTTGGCGTCTGTCTGTCCATCTGTGCACGTTTTGAGGTCTCTTGAACACGTTTGGACCATTTTATCGTTGAAGTCTGTGTGGTAGGAATTTTGCGGGCCATCTAACTCAAAAACTATTAATCAGATGAACACAAAATTTTATATTTGACTTTTTTATTTAAGACACAACAGTTGTCTGCCAGAAGTGGGTGTTTATTCTTGTCACTTCCGTTATTTTGACATATTTGCTTTAATATTTGACATATGTAAAACGTATTGCATTAAAAGTTGTAGGAAATTTAATTTTTTACAACATTTGTTCGAAACATTTTCCCATATAATGCTTTATTTAAGAGATATTTTTAAAACTATATTTTTGCAGCCACCACCACCGGCTATTGTAAACACTTTTCGCTTAGTTAAGATCTTAGTAACGCTCCTTTTTATTTTCTTAAATGTTGGAGCTTCGCGGCTATATCCAATATCAGAAGGCTACGGTTTGAGTTTATTTCTATTCCTTCTAGTCTAAATTTTTCTCGCAGTTCTTTCAAATATTTATTATCACTTAACCTACGTATTTGGAATTTTTACTTTCTCCATATACGAAGTATAGAGAAAGTATTGTTTTATGAAAAAAATGGAATTCGAGATTTCCACTGAAATACATGTTTTTAGGTCCCCTGAACACATTTTGACTATTTTCTCGATGATGTCTGTGTGTGTGTGTCCGTGTCTGTGGCCGAAATTTTGTGTACACTAACTCAAAAACTATTAATCAGGTCGGCGCGAAATTTTATATTTAATATTTTTGTTAAAGAGAAAAGTTTGTGTTTACTCTTGTCACTTCTCCGTTTTTTTAATATTTGATAAACATAAAAAGGTACCCGAATAAAACTTGTTGGAAATTTAATTTTCTACGTTTGTTCGAAATATTTTCCCATATAACATTGTTTAAGAGATATTGTAGAAATTAATTTTTTAAGCTGCCACCACCACGCCACCTACCGGCGACTATTGTAAACAAATTACGCTTAGTTACGTCTTATTGTTTGTAACGCTCCTTTTTATTTTCTTAATTGTTGGAGTTTCGGGACTATATCCAATATCAGAAGGCTATGGTTCGAGTTTATTTCTGTTCTTTGTAGTCTTTAAACTTTCTCGCAGTTCCTTGAAATATTTATTATCATGTAACCTATTTGGAATTTTTAGAAATGTTACAGGTATGGAGAAAGTCATGTGGTGGCCACGTCAGATTATTTTTCGAATAAAAAATGTAAATGATACGTGGAGTTTCACACATTTAGTATAGGGGAAAATATTGTTTTCATGAAAAAAATCGATTTCAATATTTCAATGCAAATACACTTTTAAGGTCCCCTGAACACGTTTTGACCATTTTCTCGATGATGTCTGTGTGTGGGTGTGTATGTGAGTTTTATTATATTATTATTCATATATGAAGGAAGAGTGAATAGTGAATGGCGAGAGAGGGAGAGGCAGACCGCGCAAGACTTGGTTGGATGTGGTTAGTGAGACTCTGAGAAAAAGGGACGTGAAAAGTACGAGGAATAAAAGGAAATGCGTGACTCAGTGTATGAGTGTAAGTGAAGCAAAAGAAGTGTGCAAGGATAGAAGTGTGTGGAGGAAGCATGCGGTGATGGGTTAGTAATTGGCAGACATATGGCATGGCTTACCCCGCAAGGGAAAGCGTCAAGGTGTGTTGTTGTTGTTGTTATTAATATTTTCGATGATCCCACACCGAAGAGACCTTCAGCCTACATACGGATGCAGTAGAAGCTCGACAACTAGTCCCTAACGGGTTAAAAAAGTAAACATCGCACACTAATGCAGCACTAATACGCAGTTCACAGCGTGCAATCGATCCACTCATTACTCTCCCCTCCCGGCGTCAATTGTTTCAGAACAGTCGAAGCGAGAAGATGCCTTTTTCGCAATTGCAATGCGCGTTTATCGCTGAACTTTATTTAAAGTTTCGTTATCACATGTACTGCCAGAATGCGTTTCGGTCTCTCTTGTTCCGAATCAATCAACAAGGTGTTGCCTCATTAAACGTTTCTGCGAGGCACGCAGTTTGTTAAAGTTGTCATTTTGTCAACTGTGTAAGCGCTTTTTTCCTTAAATTCCTTCAGTAGTTGAAAACAAAACTTTTTCGAAAACCTTTACGAAAGTGGGCCATAAATGATGCTAAAATTTGATAACTTAAAATTTCTGGAACCGAACGATTTTATAGGCGCGATTCGTTTTCAACTTGAGAGGTTCGTTCTGTCCGTCCGTCCGGACGCATGTTCGTTCTCGGTTTCTACGCAACGGATTTTCATGAAGTTTGGTATTTATGGCTTTTGGACAAATACAATAAGAAGATGACATAAATGGGTCACATAACCCAATCAGGGACTGGAAACAAAAAACGAATTTTCCCTCATATCTCGTAAAATATTAGTCATACCGAGAGTCTTTAAATAAAACTTATAGAACTAGTGAAATAAAATATTTTTGGCTAAATACTTTTTTATCATAGGAGTAGACGTTTTCAAGAAAATCAAACAAGAATACCGTAGTTTTCTTAGAACTAGTAAAACTCATGCTTGGTTATTTAATTGTTGTTAACGAGAACAATCGTCGTAGTAATTGATTGAAGTAAATAAAATATGCTCTAATGACGAAAGTAGGTACATTAAATTTCCTTACGTAAGCATGCAGCATATTGTAAGCGGAAGGAAATGAGTTAGCTACGATAAAATATTTTTTGCTCAATACATTTTTATCGTAGAAATTGCCGATTTCAATAAAATCAAACATGAAAGTCTTAATTTGCTTTGAACTCGGAAAAATTTATCCATGGAAACGTAATTGTTGTCAACGTAAAGAATATGCTCCGTAAGTGAAGTACCTAAATAAGATATGCTATAATTACAAAAATACGTGTAATATTATTACGTGTGTATGCAGGACTTTGTAAGCGGAAGGAAATGGATTATCTAGGACGAAGGAAAGAACGTAAATGTAAATATTACAACTACTAAATTCAATTGTGGTATCCTCCCTATACCCCCTATAATAAAAGGCTATGTTGGTCCGTTGTTTGGTCCATGTCACGCTCTTAAAACGCGAGTAACTCGATCAAATGTGCATATATAAACTTAATGTCTGTTTTTGCCGGTATTTTGAGGGGGGATATACTGCACTTCATCCGAATAAAATTTACAAATTTTAATTTAATGAAGCAATGTTTTATGTGGACAGAAAATTAAAAAATATATAATTCACATTATAGTATGTTCGAGAGAATTAAAATTTTGGCCAATTAATGTTGTCTAGCGAAATGTTTAACATATAAATTTTATGTAAGATTTGTATCTAGGTACTCGTATATCACGCTGAGAGAGATAAGTACATTTTTGAAGGGAGAATGAGAAGGAGAATGTGAGGAAGAAAGAGAGGAGAATGAGAGGGAGATTAAAATTAGAAAACATTGACTTACGACCTTTGGATTTGGACCATTATAAAGATAATTTTATATAGTTTCTTATTCTGTCCATGTTCCTCTGCCTACAGTTCGAAATTATTCATGTTAAACGTTTAATTCACATATTATGGGGAAATTTTGCCATTTTACCGGGATGTTGCCTTGCCTACCAATTACATTGTTAAACCTCAAAATTCTATTGTTAACTCAACTCTTATAGCTTTAAACGTGCTTTGAAATCATAATAACGAGATAAATTCAATATTACTGAAGAAGCAACGGTATGCAAATCTAATTGTAAGGAACGTGCTGGACGTTTTAATAAACATACCGAGAATGTAAAAATTTTATAGAGTGAAGGATTAGGCGATAGGTGAGAGTTAGAAGAATGGAGGACTTGAGGGCGGTTTTGGAAATAGGGAGAGAAAGAGAGGTTTAAAACCATCACAGAAATAATAATAAATGGCTATCTTGTCCCACCGTTTGTCTGAGTGTCAAGTTATTAAAACGCGAATAAAGTGATCAAGGATGTAGATAGAAAATTGAAATTTGGCAGAAATTTATATAATGAGCTAATTATGGTTGAAATGGTAATTTAAGAAATAAATGTCCATTTTTGGCGCTATTTTGAGGGGGTATATTGCACTTCTTCCGAATAACATTTATATATTTTAACTTGAAGAAACGATATTTTATGTGGGCTGAAAATTAAAAAATATATAATTCACATTATAGTATGTTCCAGAGAGTAAAAATAATTTTGGCCAGCTGAAGTTGTCTATCGTAACGTTAAACAAGTAAATATTCTTTTTGTGTGTAAGATTTGTATCTAGGTATATCATGCTGAGAGAGCTACATTTTGAGGAGAGAAGGAGAATTTGAGAGAGAATAGGAGGGAAAAGGGAAAGAGGTAGGAAAAGGTTTCAGCTGATAGACGATTTGAAAGGGAAAGAGAGTTATCAAGATATAAAGAGGACAGCGGAAAATAGGAGTATATGGAGAACCAGGTTTAACCAAGAATAATCACGGACCTGTCTACGGACAGACTACATATGATGAGGAGGGAGGAAGATGGAGGATGGAAAGAAGTGAATGTGAAGAATAGGAGGGAGAGAGGGATGAAGAATGGGAAGAAGGAAGAGAGGGAAATATGAGGGAGAGATAGATTGATAGATGTGGTCTTTATTTGGGGCGAGATTGAGACTAAGAAGTCCCATCTTCCGCCTAACACCTTGTCATGAAACATATATAATAATATATAAAACATTAGCAATGTAAATACGAGTAACAATAAAACTACAAGTATTTGAAAAGAACATGTGTGATTTTGTGGGGAAATAAATATGGACCGCTGAATAATGAAATACATGTAAAAACCCCACTGCAGGAAAACACCCACACAAGAGGGGGTATGTGAAAAACCTGCGAAACCTACTGAGATTCACTAAAGACATCAATAAATGAATTTTAGAACAAATTATTAATAAATGAAAATCATAAAGAGAAAAAAAATTGTCAGAACACGAATAGATCATAGATAAGATAAACATAAAAATGACAAAATGAATAGATTTTAACATTGGTATGTTTAAATAAAATGGACAAGAAAAAATAAACAAATGAATAAAACAAACAAAAGTAGAATACTCCTTTAGCCAAAACAACTAGAGGGCTGCAAACCCAATGCATTTCGCCTACAAGGTGGGCATCGTCAGGGGTAGAACCTGTTTCACCAGTGACTGGGAGCCAACTGCAGTTGGCAGTTGGCTTCCAGTCACTGGTGAAACAGGTTCTACCCCTGACGATGCCCACCTTGTGGGCGAAATGCATTGGGTTTGCAGCCCTCTAGTTGTTTTGGCTAAAGGAGTATTCTACTTTTGTTAGTTTTGGCCAAAGTTATTGAGCTACTATCAATTAAATGAATAAAATACAATAACAAAGCATAAATCATTTACAATAAGTATTGTTTTGTCAAAATCAAGATTTAAAAAAAAGTTGAAGCATTAAGCGTGTTTAACTGTTCCTTTGAAAAGACAAGAGAGATTGATAGCAGTGTCGCTTAAATGAGGAGAACGAATGCGAATTTATTATTGTTTGGAGAAGGTCGTTCCATAGTCGGCAGGCAGTTACAATGAAGGACATGTTGAAAATTACTGTTCTGTGATGAGGAATAAAGAGTTTATTACGCTTATGTACAGCGTCTATACTTCTAAATTCGGCGGCAAGATATTGCGGATTTTTGGAATTAAGTAATTGGTATAGCAAGGGAAGAAAGTGGAGGGAGAATAGGAGGGAGAAAGATAATCGAGGGTGGGAAGAGAATGGGAGGAAGAATGGGAAGTACCTTAATTTTATTGCATAATATGCACATACCCGTCATATCATAGAGGCAATTACGCTAGTATTTTAAGTAATATTCGATTATTTGATAAATAAAAATTCAATATTTTCCAAAATATATCGTTTTGTAGTATTTAATCATATAAAAATTATGTAAATACGTTTATTAATGCACCAACGTAGGAGAGGGAAGACATTTTTAGCAGACAGTGACAATGGGATCGTGACGTTTCTCTCTTTTTAGTGTGCCTTCGTTGAAACGTTTAGTTTCCAATACTGCATCGCACGAAACGCGCCTATTTGTGATACACTGTACATTTTCTTAACTTGTTTAAAAAATGGTTCGGTTTGTGGTTCGGTAAAATATCATTATTTGCTTTCGGTTCGGTTCGCGGTTCAGCAATTACGTGCGGTTCGTTCCGATTTTCGCTTCGGTTCAGTTCACTGGTATATATCATTATCAGCTATATATATATATATATATATATATATATATATATATATAAAATTTCGAATCTCCAGCTCATCTGGAAGTGCCTAAACATTAGTATCCTCCTATCATTATATATCGACGTTCCTTACAGAGGAGGAGGAGAAGGATACTAATGTTTAGGCACTTCCACATAAGCTGGAGATTCGAAATTTTTTTCTTAGGTAGAATTTTGTACAAAACCGACTAGAAAAATCGAAAATATTAAAAAAGTGCAACAATGCGGCCGATAAAAATTCGCAATTGTTTAAACAAATTTTCAAGGTTTATGTATTTTCGAATGTGCTACGGAGCTGAAATTATTTTTAGAGGTAGAATTTGTAAAGAAACGAAATAATAATTATAGAAATTGTGATATTTTAATTTGTGTTGCCGTTAAAAATTCTTAAAGTTTAAACAAATAGATACCCGTTTAGGTACTACGGGAAGAGGTAGAAAGCTAAAATTTTCACGTTATTTACTGAGTAGTGCATTTGCACAAATAAACATTTGAATCTCTCCATTAATATATTTCGGCGGCCGTTAAAATGTTTAAAATTTAAACAATTAAAAGAATATTATTTCACTTCTAGAAGTGCTACAACTTTAAAATATGGCAGAAATGTGTAGCATTGGTACCCCATATTGGAGAAAGTATAAAATTCTTAAAATTGCAAAGTTTGGGGATTGTTTTAGTCTATTATTTTTGCATAAGGGAAAAACGAAAATCGCTGCGGAGGGGAAATATTTAGAATAAAAAAATATTTGTAATGATGAAATATCTATCTGAAAAATGAATGTTTTTTCAAGGTGAGACGATATGCTTGCAGAATGCAAGCACCTTCTACTAGTATGTTATATCCTCCTCTGTAAGGAACGTCTATATATAATGATACAACGTTAAGGCAATACGTGGCACACAATAACATTGTGTTGCTAATGAACAGATATAAACAGCTGAAACAGCTGTCACTGAAACATATCAGATCTTTGTATCATAATGTTAGTATTGTATTGTAAAATCTGCATTAAAGATTATTATTATTAAGAAGATATTACTTTTTTTAAATTATTTTGCGTACAATCTTATATGGTAGATTATATATCATTACGAGCAATAAGTCCGTAAAAAAATTATGGAACTTAAATGATTAAGCGTTTTCATCTACTTAATAACCCCCTCTTGGTTGGTCAGAGACATTTTTGTTCAATGCGAATTTATAACACATAAATAAATTATATCATTTAGCATTTCAAGAGATACAGAATTTTTCTTGTCATTGTAAAGTATATAATGAATAAGCGGCATTGAACGCTATCAATACTTTTCTTCTACAAAACAAATTATCAGCAACTACATCAATATAGCCACAATGACCACACTATACGTACAATTTCGGCATCACAATGCATCACATTTAGCCAAACCTTACATGTTAAATTATTAATAACAGCAAATATTTATTTTTAAATGCATATCATTCGATATAGATACATAACAACCAAGTAGAACTACGTCAATTTAAATAAAAACAAAATATTTATCATTTTAGAAGTAATACATGATATTACTTTTCCGTATTAATATCGCAACCAATGTTTATTTACTCAGTTTCTCTAGCAACGTGATAAACAGCTTCTGCATATCGAATTGAAATGCAATATAAAGTTAATACCAATAATATAATGTTTATATGCAGCAATATATTAATTAATTTAATTAACATTTAAATTGTTTGCTCAGAATAAAAGTAATGGCTTCAAGAGCAACACGTTACGCTGATTATAATTCGAGAAGAATAGCAGAACGAGCCAATCAATGCGTTGAAGAAGCAAATCGAAGAAGAACGAAGAAGGGAGGTAGAGAGGGAAGGAGAGAGGAAGGGAGGGAGAGAAGAAGGGAGGGAGAGAGGAAGGGAGGGAGAGAGGGAGGGAGAGAGGAAGGGAGGGAGAGAGGAAGGGAGGGAGAGAGGAAGGGAGGGAGAGAGGAAGGGAGGGAGAGAGGAAGGGAGGGAGAGAGGAAAAGAGGGAGGGAGGAAAGGAGGGAGGGAGAGAGAAAGGGAGGGAGAGAGGAAGGGAGGGAGAGAGGGTGGGAGGGAGAGAGAGAGGAAGGGAGAGAGGAAGGGAGGGAGGGAGAGAGGGATGGCGATCTCATTTGACTCTCTAACTATTGTACCAGCAAATTAAGAGATCGAAAATTGTGTATAGAGAAATTTATGATACTGAGCAATAAAGTACTAGCGCGCAGATGTTCTGCTCGGGTCAAGCTAGTAATGAATATTAACCATCGAGTGCTAATATTGACTGGAAAATGCGTTGATGCTATGCATTCGTAAAAATTAAGACCATATTTTTCCACAAGTTTTACGCATTTATTTGCAAGAAAAAGTCTTAATAAAAACTTTACATATATAAGAATGTTATAAAATTAATAAATGCGTTGGTCACTTGTTTTCATCGCAAACAAGGCAAAATTTTGCTTTATGTTCAGCGCATATTGCTTTTGGACAATGTTTGCAATATGTGGTGGTCATACGTCGTTTTCTAGAAGGACAGGAACTGAAAACTTATAATATTAAATGTTGAAGACTGCTGAGCAATTTCTGGCAAAGAAATGCATAAAATATCGGAAATTATTTTCATATCATTATCATTATATATCGACGACTCTTACAGAGGAGGATATAACATACTAGTAGTTGGTGCTTGCATACTGCAAGCATTTCATCTCACCTTGAAAAAACACTCATTTTTCCGACAGATATTTCATCATTACAAATATTCTTTTAATGCTAAATAATTAACCTCCGCAGCGATTTTCGTTTTTCCCACATGTAAAAATAATAGTTTAAAACAATCCCCAAATGTTGCAATTTTTAACATTTTACACTCTCTCCATTATGGGGTACTAATGCTACACATTTTAGCCAAATTTTAAAGTTGTAGCATTTCTAGAAGTATAATAATATTTTTCTAATTGTTTAAATTTAAATAATTTTTAACGGCCGCCACAATTCATATATAGTAAAATTGAAATGTTTATTTGTGCAAATTTACTATTCTCTAAATAATTTGAAAATTTCAGCTTCCTAGCTCATCTCGTAGTACCTAAACAGTTATCCATTTGTTTAAACTTTAAGAATTTTTAACTGCCAAACAAATTAAAATATCAAAATTTGTATATTCCCTATTTCGTTATTTTAGGAATTCTACTTACAAAAAAAATTTCAACTCCGTAGCACATTCGGAAATACATAAACCATGAAAATTTGTTTAAACAATTGCGAATTTTTAGCGGCCGCATTGCTGCACTTTTTCAAAATTTTCGTTTTTTCTAGTCGGTTTTGCACAAAATCCTACCTATGAAAAAAATTTCGAATCTCCAGCACATCTGGAAGAGCCTAAACATTAGTATCCTCCTGTTATATGTTATATCCTCCTCTGTAAGAGTCGTCTATATATAATGATATCATTATATATCGACGACTCTTACAGAGGAGGAGGATATAACATACATATAACAGGAGGATACTAATGTTTAGGCACTTCCAGATAAGCTGGAGATTCGAAATTTTTTTCTTAGGTAGGATTTTGTGCAAAACCGACTAGAAAAAACGAAAATCTTGAAAAAGTGCAACAATGCGGCCGCTAAAAATTCGCAATTGTTTAAACAAATTTTCAAGGTTTATGTATTTTCGAATGTGCCACGGAGTTGAAATTTTTTTTATAAGTAGAATTCTTAAAAAAACGGAATAGGGATTATACAAATTTTGATATTTTAATTTGTTTGGCAGTTAAAAATTCTTAAAGTTTAAACAAATAGATAGCTGTTTAGGTACTATGGGATGAGCTAGGAAACTGAAATTTTCAAATTATTTACAATATAGTAAATTTGCACAAATAAACATTTCAATTTTACCATATATGTATTGTGGCGGCCGTTAAAAATTATTTAAATTTAATCAATTAGAAAAATATTATTTTATTTCTAGAAGTGCTACAACTTTAAAATTTGGCTAAAATGTGTAGCATTAGAACCTTATAATGAAGAAAGTGTAAAAATTTTAAAATTGCGACAATTGGAGATTGTTTTAAAATATTATTCTTACATGTGGGAAAAACGAAAATCGCTGCAAAAATGAAGTCTTTAGAATTAAAAGACTATCTAGTATATATATATATCAAAACTTACGAATTGCTAAGCAGTCGTATTTTTTACGCAACGCAACGCCTCTCCGAAAAATCAACACTCAAAGACACTGCACAACGAATACTAACGGTATTATAGAGGTATAGAGGATACGTCACTGCCATTGATATAAACGGGGAAAACCTGTCTTAATTTTTACGACAAGTTAGCATTCTAGGGTTAAGGAAGATTCGTAGCAGACATAAAACAAAAAATGTCACGCGATCAAATTAGGTGCTCATATGCGGTGAAAATGCATGTTGTAGCCTCAGTAACTACGTTACGTATTGGTGAAAGGAATACAAATTTTCGTTTTTTATTCTAAATTAATTTTAGGTGTGTTAGAAATATATTTTAGCTCTCTTAACAATAAATGTAAATATAAAAATAAGAATACGAGCTGCCATTGGTGTGATGTTAAATAATAATTTCTCCGACTGAGGATGACATTGTTGATGTCGAAATGTGCATTTAGGATAATAATTTGGTGTATTATTTGATTTTATGTGTGTGTGTGTATGTGCGCGTAAGCGTGTGAGTCCCTGGCGCGGGGTCATTTCCCCCATACTCGTACATAATACTTCGGTCCCTGGAGGAATTAGTTTTCCGTAAGCCGGGTGTGTCTGTGTGAATGTACTCTAACCAGTATTATTTATTTGTTTATTTATTTATAGGTGTTTAAGATGTTACATTTTCATCTAATAAAAATAAACTTCATCCAATTTTCCTTGGAGATGGTTGATTTTGCCGTCCTAAAGCGCCCGCCCTATCTATCGGCACATGTCACATTCCAATCCAAAGAAACAAAACAAAAATTTCCTTCCCCATCCTCGCTTGCTTTGAGGGCCCCCGCGTGTGGGACCACTTTGGTCGCTCGAGAACAATTTAATATGACCGCATGGGAATACTAATGAGAGGGGTGAGGTAGAGTATAGAGGAGGGGTTTCAAACTCACATAGGTGCGCGGGCGTCACGAAGGCTCTCCACGAAATACGCGGGCCGCATTCCAAAGCCGCGGGCCTCATTCCAAATTTTCCTATAGTCGAGCCGACCAGAGTTGGCACCTGTCCACGTGAATTTCGTTTAAATACGTTTGATTCATAAAAGGTATTAACGTTATAAAAGTCGGTTACAATAATTCATTTTTATATCTTTATTGTATAATATTTATGTACAAATACCTCACTGTTATGTAATTTGATATTGACTTTGTACTCTCGCAATGTGTGATATACGGTAATAAATTTGATTTCTTATATGCAATTCTTTCATTTAAGTCCATTTCTTCTGTCCGTGCAATTTATATTTGCTACGATTATCGTATTAAAACGGGAGGAGAATGGGGTGAGCGACATCCTGTGATGGCGTCACGATAGTCGTGAACATGTAGCTCCAAATTTTCCCGCTGACCCATCTTTCGTCGCCTTTCATGGAAAACCTGGGAATCGTTTTATAGCATTAAGTTTCCGGTCTTTCCGTAGGGGAACTAGTCTTTGTACCCTACCATTCCACAGCGGGGAGAATTTTCCCCAACCCTATGATGTTCTCTTAAACGCATTCGTTATAAAAATTAGGTTTGGAGGGTTATAGTTGAGCCGGCCAGAGTTGGCAATTCGCGTTTTGGAGAAAAGTTTAGATTGCTGTAAAAATAAGATCCAGATCCTTGTTATTCTCGATTACCGATAATTTGAAACCCTGTTATTGGTAATTATGGTGGATAGGACGAACAGTGGCCAAAAATGGTCGCATGAGAAAAAGTCTTTATGGCTATTCACCCATCTATCGTATTACCACAAATTAAAACATACATTTTTTCATATGGACAATTTTTTCGGCTGTTGAAATTAATTTTAACTAGCGTAATTGCCCGCCAAATATGACGGATACGCCTGAATTAAGTACTAAGTTAAAATAAAATTGAAATAAAAATTAATGAAACCAACTTTTATATGCAATAAAAAGTAAAAAATAAATATAAAATTGACACGAATGTGTGTTACAGAGAGTAAAAATAGTTCTGGGAAAATAGAAATTGTATGACAAAGAAATACATTACGCTATACAATTCTTACACGCCAAAATTTTTTTAAAATTTACAGAACATTAAATTTTGTCTCTCGCCCCCCCCCCCCCCTCTCTGTCTTCTTTCTTTCGTCCTCTCTCCTTTCTCTCTCTCGTATTAAAGCATTCATAGCACGCTTTCCTTACGCATATCTGTTATACATTTTGAAGAGTTTGTTTGTGTGTTTATTTGTTCATGGAGCTCCTCCTCTATTATATATTTTGAAGAATTTGTTTGTGCGTTTGTTTGTTCATAGTTAGGATAACTTAGTGAATGATCAATGTTTGATCAACATCATGTTTTTCATAAAAAAATGCAATCGATTGGTTTTATATACAGAGGATTTCGTTCATCAGACCACTGAACATTTATCTGTGAAAATATTCTTTCCACAGTTCTATTATATGTCGGAATGGCAAACAAAAAGCTACATTAAAAATGAACATACTATATGCGTATTATGCATCATCAATATTTTTTCCGACAATGTGTAAGATTGTACTGTATCCAAAACACTAATTGCAACACGCACTGTGATTGAGGGTATCATATATAATTGCAATTCTCGCGTACTACTGAAAGCACATACATAACGATTAAATTTGGATTATCGACTGTAGGAAGGAGCGAATAGGTTTGTTTTTCTCTAGGATTATAAAAGATCACAATCGGAGAAGCAACCCTGATAGTTGTGACGGTAGAACGTGAAAAGTAATTTAATGTTCTGTTTCGAGAAATTTTAACTCATTTCAATTGCTAAATATAATGGCGTCATACCTGTTTCTCGATATTTTTATCCAAATACGTGCTACAGGCATGGATAATGATGCCATAGTCTTAACAGAAAATATCCTAATTTTTCCATAAATTTAGTGTATAGAGTATTGTCATAATGATGATTATTCTCATTGCTCATGCAGGGCGATTTGAGTCATGAAACTTGAAATACTAAATCTTAGACACAAGCAGATTGCCAGAGAATTTGGAAATTACGGATAGTTGCCTTAATTTGGCGGAAAATTATAAATATTCTGCTAGAACTCATGAAATTTATTATCTAATACTTATAGGCTCCACGTGGCTGAAGTGCAGTTGCCCTGGAGAACGCGTTGGTTTATTTATGAGTTTAGATCTTGGACTATGGTTATTTTATAGCGCTTGCAGCATGCAAGTACCGACAACTCGTAACCGTAAAAATTAAAAAAGAAGTACACAAATATACACCGGTTTAGGAGAAATTACTCCACGTCAGGGACCGAATTCGCACAATTTCACACGTTCCGGGTTTAGCGGAATTTTTGAAAAGCTACATAATTTCTCAATTTCCGAAGTCTGCTCTTAAAATCAAATTTCGAATAAAACAATGACCGCCGACAGTAACAAAATCTATTAATCCCGTCATCATTATTTTCTTTCAGCTCTTTTAAAATTGCATTTTGTAACCAAAGGAAACTGATGTAATAAAAAATTTTCATCAATTTGAAATTCCAGGTCAATAACTCTGCCCTGGACCTCAGTTTGAGACGAATTTACCTCCAACCACGCGGACAAAATTTCCCTAAACAATATATCGTTCGCCTGATTGTCTCGTTTCCCTAACAATAACATATGTTGGATACTTCAATATCCACGCCAACGCTACTGATAGAAAAATATCTATTCCAACTTTCCACCCAGCAAATATGGTCACGCTCCGATGGATACGCTCTTCTTGCAGATTTAGTTCCGCATCTCTACTGCGACTCCCTCGTTTTCCCCTTTGATGAACGAAATCCTCTGTTTACAAAACCAATCGATTGCATTTTCTTATGTAAATTTAACTTACATTTAAACTATTAGATTTTTATAATATGATAATAAAGGATCAAAATTTGATTAATGCAAATAGAAGAACTCTAAAATATGACTGTAAAAAGCTTTGGCTACTTTATTGTAATACTGATCAATTATTCATGAAATATATGAATTAAATTGCTATTGTAGTAAATAAAAAACTTAAGGGGCCTGCAAAAATTTAGTGTCACATTTTTTATATTTCAAGCGCAAAAACCAAGCGGGACGAAATTAAAACTCATGGTAGTTGGAATAAGAACATAATGCTGTCATGTCGCCTCGTAATATATGAAAGAGAGGGTTTAAATGTGGCAGAAACCGCGGGAAACAAACCCTCTGGGTTGGTACCTGTGAGCGAAAAATATCAACTTCCTTAATATTTGCCGTTGAAAGCCATTTAAAAACGTGCATAGTCAAGAAATTACGTATAGTGTTAAACAGAGATGCATTCTCATCAGAAGTGCATAAAAAAGTTTTGACTGACTCGTGCTAAGCATCCCTGCAGTCAGAGGATACCCCGCTGGGAAGATGAGCTCGGGCGTCGAGGAAGGGTTCGCACAACAGAGGACTTGAGGGATCTCGCGGACTAATGAGGGTCCAGGGGATTGACCGCCGCGAGGTCTGTCTACTTTTTATCATTTACAATTTTAATTTGCAAAAGAGTAGAAGCCTGTAATTCGAAAAATAGATTTTTACGCGTTATCTTATGGGTGTTTAAAATTGGGCATTGGGGAGAAAAATACACCTTAAATATATGTATTTCTTAAGTTTCGGATTTTTATCAGAGGTTGTACCCCATGACCTATCTTCCTTCTAAATTTCAGCTCTGTAGCACTTGTAGAAGTACCTTAGGTTTTATATCGTATATTTTGAAGCGTTACGTTACTAAGATTTAAAAAAATATTATATAGACTAGCGTAATTGCCCGCCACATATGACGGGTATGTGCAGATTATGAATTACACTTAAGTTACTTCCCATTCGTCCTCCCTTTCTCTCTTCCTCCCTCCCATTCTCTTCCCTCCCCTTATTCTCTCTCCCTCTCCCCCTTCTATTTTCCCTCTCTCTTCCTTCTTCCCATTCTCCATCCCTCTCTCCCTCCTATTCTTCACATTCACTTCTTTCCATCCTCCATCTTCCTCCCTCCTCATCATATGTAGTCTGTCCGTAGACAGGTCCGTGATTATTCTTGGTTAAACCTGGTTCTCCATATACTCCTATTTTCCGCTGTCCTCTTTATATCTTGATAACTCTCTTTCCCTTTCAAATCGTCTATCAGCTGAAACCTTTTCCTACCTCTTTCCCTTTTCCCTCCTATTCTCTCTCAAATTCTCCTTCTCTCCTCAAAATGTAGCTCTCTCAGCATGATATACCTAGATACAAATCTTACACACAAAAAGAATATTTACTTGTTTAACGTTACGATAGACAACTTCAGCTGGCCAAAATTATTTTTACTCTCTGGAACATACTATAATGTGAATTATATATTTTTTAATTTTCAGCCCACATAAAATATCGTTTCTTCAAGTTAAAATATATAAATGTTATTCGGAAGAAGTGCAATATACCCCCTCAAAATAGCGCCAAAAATGGACATTTATTTCTTAAATTACCATTTCAACCATAATTAGCTCATTATATAAATTTCTGCCAAATTTCAATTTTCTATCTACATCCTTGATCACGTTATTCGCGTTTTAATAACTTGACACTCAGACAAACGGTGGGACAAGATAGCCATTTATTATTATTTCTGTGATGGTTTTAAACCTCTCTTTCTCTCCCTATTTCCAAAACCGCCCTCAAGTCCTCCATTCTTCTAACTCTCACCTATCGCCTAATCCTTCACTCTATAAAATTTTTACATTCTCGGTATGTTTATTAAAACGTCCAGCACGTTCCTTACAATTAGATTTGCATACCGTTGCTTCTTCAGTAATATTGAATTTATCTCGTTATTATGATTTCAAAGCACGTTTAAAGCTATAAGAGTTGAGTTAACAATAGAATTTTGAGGTTTAACAATGTAATTGGTAGGCAAGGCAACATCCCGGTAAAATGGCAAAATTTCCCCATAATATGTGAATTAAACGTTTAACATGAATAATTTCGAACTGTAGGCAGAGGAACATGGACAGAATAAGAAACTATATAAAATTATCTTTATAATGGTCCAAATCCAAAGGTCGTAAGTCAATGTTTTCTAATTTTAATCTCAGAAAGAAAAAAGCAAATCATCTCCTGGAGTCAAACCCTGGACGTTTTTCGTGCATTTTCCTTCTTTACAGCATTTTTATCTGAATAGACTATCTATGCCAAATTTCAAATTTATATCTGCATATTTGATCGAGTTATTCGCGTCTTAAGAGCGTGCCATGGACCAACCAACGGACCAACATAGCCTTTTATTATAAAGGAAGCATCTCCCCTTATAATAAAAGTTATGTTGCTGCGTTGGTCTGGTTATATATTTTATATTATATTTATTTTTAATCCTTATAAATGATACGCCAAAGAAACTTAACTCTCAAGTTCGATTGTTTGCTGACGACTGTATTCTATACAGGCTAGTGAAAAATAACGACGATTGCGATAAGTTACAAAACTACCTGAATGAACTAAATACATGGGTAGTGCAGAATATATTAAAAATTAACTCCATGAAAAGTAAACTAATAAACTTCAATAGAAATAAAATAAAACTAGAGAGCCTGTGACGCTTCGCTGTCACATTGTTGATTTTGATTTTTTTAAATAATGAATTTGATCAGACACATTTGACAAAAGATGTAAACTTCTTTCTTTGTAAATAGAGCAGAAGGTTCTATTTATTATTAACCTGTATTAGGATTAAGGATAAGTATAATTTAATTTTTATTTAATTTAATTTTTTAATTTTCCAAGTGATATGATAAATAAAAATAACTGACCTTGCTAAGTTCTTTTAAACTTCTTTCTTCGTAAATATTACAGAATAAACAGGCTCAACATAAAGACATAAATAAACATAAATGTAAACAAAGAAAATGACGCAATATCGTTCTATTCTAATCTTATACTGTTTAAAATGTTTTTCGCTTGGCTTAAAGAAATTAATTTAATTAATTTTTAAACGATGCTACAATAACGAATAAAATGGTTCTTTAATTAAAAGGGGAAAGGTTCACCGATTCTTCAAAAATGTTCGAAATCCTTGTAAACAAAATGATGAAATACCGTCAAGGGGCTAGCGAGTATATTACCACTCGCTCAAATGAGGTGGCCATGGTAACTGACAATTCTCACTATTTAAAAGTTGCGTTTTTTCGTATTAAAAACGGATTTTCCGGGAAATTCGACACGTAACTGAATTTTCACGGTAACCAAAATGAACTTCTTTCTTTTTTCAACCCAACCGTTTACGTCCAGACTTTGTATCTTGATTCTAACTAATTTCTAAAATGCTATTTTATAATGCCCGAAACTGATTCCAATACTTTTCTTATGGAGTCCAGGGGTGTTGAAAAACCCTCCTTAAAAATAAAGTACTTACCGTTTCCGGTTGAATTTAGTACCGTTAAAGAACAGGAGATTTACGCATCTTTACAAATCAAGGAAGACGAAAATAGCCCTAACAGCGGCGGAGATATAAGCTTCCAAATAGGCTACAACCAACCTACCAAAAAGTTCGCCTACGACTACGGTAATATAATATAAGATATGCATACCACAACGGGGAGGAATAAGTGCCAGTTGATAAAATAGTCGGATACCTAGGATTAACATTTAATAGAGATCTAAAATGGAACGAACACATTGAAAGTATCGTTTCTAGAGCATATAGAAACTTACATTTCATCTTCAGAACCCTTAAAAACAGTAACAGAAAAGTAAAGGAAAAAGCTTATTTGACGTTAATTAGGCCCACATTGGAATAGAGAGCTAGCATAAGGGATCCGCATCAGGCCGTGTTCAAGGACAAGATCGAGCAGATTCAAAAGAGAGCAGCTAGATTCGTGTTAGGCAAATGTGGTAGGAAAGAGTGTAACGAATATGCTAAATGAGTTAGGGTGGCAGAGTCTACAAGAGAGAAGATGGTTAAACAGACTTGGCAACATGTTTAACGTTTTTACCGGAATGACGAATCTTCAGAATAGGATTCGCAGTCCAACTTATTTCAGCAGACAGGATCACAAACAGAAAATTCGATACCGAACACAAAAAACTAACTTCTCTTTTCTGAATAGGTCCATAGAGGACTGGAACAATTTACCCTAGGAGGTTTTTAAGTTTTTCCATCCTAACAAAAATAATTTTTTAAATAAAGTAAAATACTGTCAACAATGACTAAAGATTGAAAATAATGTTGTCAAATATGTTAAGATTCCAGTAAACAGTAATGTATAATATCTTAAATGCATACGTGTATCGCTTTAATGTAAATGACACAATTGTTATTCAATTACGTCTGAACCCCTGTTTATATAGCAAGGACAAAAGACGACTGAGATGGGAGGAAGTAGTAGGATTGCTTGTTTTCTTTAAGATATCTATACAAATATCACTTTATATCCTAATTGTTGTAATGACCTTGACACCAGGCCTAGAGCCAAATTGAATTGTATGTTTTAATAAAAAAAATATTTGATGGGCAATTACGCTAGTCTCTTTAAATAATGAGCTAAGAAATCCGATCACACTCGACTAATATGAAGTATGTATTTATGACTGACTGTAATACTATTTTTTTAAAACTTACCGAGTAGATAGAAGATTGAAATTTGGTGGGAAAATTTCATTCTTATAATAAAAGCTATTTACGAAAACATCCTCAAAAAAGACACGGGTTCGATTCCAGTAGATAATTTCTGTTTCCCATAACATAGCACGTAAAAATCGATTTTTCGACTTACAGGCTTAAACTCTTTTGCAAATTAAAATTAGAAATAACTAACCTACAACCTTCGGACCAAAACCGTTTTAAAGAAAAATAAATAACGTTTTTTAATCTTATCGTTAAATTTTGCTTACCATTCGAAATCGCTCAAGTTATACGTTTAAATAATATTTATTGGAAAATTTTAAGCTTTTTCACGATATGTTTCCTTAAAGCTCGAGATTGTATTGTCGTCTCAATCCTTATACTACATACGTAAGGAGAGGAAAAAAGGAGAGAGACAGAAGAGAGAGGGAGGGAGACAGAGAAGGAGGGAAAGGGAGAGATAGATAGATAGATAATGGTCTTTATTAGGGCGAGATTTAGAACAGAAGTCTATCTTTCCAGAGAAGGAGAGGGAGGGAGATATAGTGAGGGAAGGAGAGAGATAAAGGAAGAGAGAGGGCGGGAGAAAAAGGGGGGATAGGGGAAGAGATAGGTAATTGTCTTTTTAGGGCGAGATTGAGGCTAGGAAATCTATTTATCCAGAGAGGGGGAGATGTAGGGAGAATGGGAGGGAAGAGGATGGGAGAGAGAAAGAGAGAAAAGGAGGAAGAATGGGAAGTGCCATAAATTTAATACTTAATCCACGCAAACCCGTCATATTTGGTGGGCAATTACGCTAGTATTAAAATATTAGTCGTGAAAAGTTTTTTACGTATTTATAATCTTCAGAAATATTACAATGGAAATAATCCTACGCGATGGGAATTCAATACGGGAGAAATATGAAATCAGGAAAACGTTCTGCCACGACCGAGAATCGAACCCGAGTATTCCTGTTGCCGGGCGGACATTCTACCATTGAACTATCGTATGCAGGTATCCCCCGATTCTCGCGAGAGTTGCGTTCTTGGAAATCGTCGCGTAAAGCGAAAATGCGTAAATCAAAAATATTTTTCTCATTAAAAATAATGTAATAAGCGTGGTTTACGATCCTGATAAGATGTGTTCTACTTAGAAACGTCTATAAACTTTATTTAATGAGCGTTTTAGCACCTCAAACGTGTACGGCGACATAGGGCGTCCTGTGCAGCGTCCACATTTACTATTCCTTAAATCATAGATGTGTTGAAGCTCCTTCGATCAGCAAACCTTCCCTTCCAAATATATTTTCCTCACTCAACTCAATGAATATTTTTGCGAGGATTGCAGTTGTTGACCCTAAACAGTGCGTCACTTTCTAGAAGAGAACCGCTCTTTAGGATAAGCAAGTATGAAAAGGTGCATTCCATGTCAAAGTATACATAGTTTCCAAATGCGTTCTTTGACATCAACAAATTTTAGTCGAACAGCCCAATACTATATTTCATCAAAATACGTCCAGCGGTTCCCGAGTTGAAACAAAGGAACATTGTTAACTACATGTAGGTCTTCATGTAAAGTGGTCATCATTGTTGTCAGATTTTAACCAAAATTAAAATCGGTCATCCAACTTTAGCAAATACCAACACCAATTTTCATCAAAATACATCAAGCGGTTCCAGAGTTGAAACAAAGGAATATTGTCAACTACTTGTAGATCTTTATGTGAAGTGATCGTAATTGTTGTCCGATTTTAGCCAAATTTGGAATCGGTCGACCAGTTTTAGTAAAATTTCATCAAAATTCGTTTAGCGGTTCCCAAGTTTTAACGTGCGGACGGAAGGGCGGGCGGACGGAAACGACCTCCCATATATCCCTTCACTTCTTGCACTTCGTGCAAAAAACGGATAAAAAGAATGCGATCAAGTGCGTTATTATGCGTTCTTTGCATGAAGTGAACACATAGGGGACGTCGTATCCGTCCGCACCTATGCGCGGTCCTCAGTACGCTGTACGTCAGTGGCAGGGAGGCCCTATCTGCGGTTGAACGTGCACTGTACATTCCGGCGCGCTTCGTCTTATTTGAAATTTTTCGGCCAAGCTAGCGGCTTTATCGGAGAATCAAAGAACAGCATTGTCTCCTAGAGGGATTCAGCTTCGTAAGCATATCCTTCGGTACATGAATAGGCACTCGGAAAGCTAAAAAAAAACACTCAAAAATATTTTTTATCTCTCGTCTGGATGGTCCGAGCAGGCCTGCTTCGTAAGCATTTCGAGGGTCTGTTTCACTCTCCTTTTGTGTATATCAGCATGGTATCTGGTTAGTCTTACTCCTGAGTCAGGCATCTCATCTTATATTACTTCCTAGTTCTCAGTTGAGATATTACTTTTGTGAGAGGAAGTCGAGACACCCGTGTTCGAAGATGGAGAGCAGTAATAGTGGTTCGTTTTCGAGAGATGAAATTGAAAGATTACTTGAGGATGAAATAGAAGACAGTGAATTACATGTAGATTCCGGCAGTGATAATTCTAGTGAAGAAGAGGTTGATTTCGCTGAATTAAGTGTACCTCAAGAGTCTGAAAACGAAGACGAAAATGATGGTGGTTCATCAGGTAGGGCCGACGATTTTCACAACGCATGGGTTTGGGTTGATTTTGACGGACGAAATGTTCCAAGAAAAATTCCATTTATTTGTGAGTTTGGTTCAACTACTTCTATTACTAATGTTCTTGAGTCTTTTACAATTTTTTTTGATACCACCCTAGTTGAGACAATTGTTTTGGAAATTAACAGGTATGCCGAGAATTATTTAAAAAATGTTGTTCTTTCCTCCCGATCTCGATTTAACAAATGGAAACCTGTTGATCTAGCGGAAATATACTTATGTATATTTGGGAATCGTCATGTTAATGGGCATTGTACAAAAGCCTACACTACGTTCTTATTTTTCAAGAAATCCACTTTGGGAAACTCCAATATTCCCCAAAACAATGTCTCTAGATAGGTTTGAAAGTATTTCAAAATTTTTTCATTTTGCTGATAATTCAAAAATTAATAGTTATACTGGAAACAAAAAATTGTTTAAAATTGTGTTTAGAGGAATGCTTTAAAAATTACCACACCAAAGTAAATTTTTAAGCACAGAATCAAATGTCCGAGACTGTACGCTGAATACAACTCCCAGTATATCGTAAGTAAGTTTTTATATTCATTAATCATTTTTAAATAACCTACGAAAGTTTTACGTAATTTAATAATTAAAAAAGATATAAAACATCATATAACAAGCTATACGCTCAGCGATTTTCGCGAAATTTACTACCGCAAACATGACCTCCGCGTGCGGAAATCTCGACCGGCTTGAAGGGTTAAATCTCGAGAACAGCTACCCGTGTTTTGATGAAATTTGGTATTTGGGAGTTTTGCTAAAATTGGTCGATCGATTCCAATTTTGGTTAAAATCTGATAAAAATTACGAACACTTTACACAAAGACCTACGTGCATTTTACAGCGTATCTCACTAGCTTCTCGTTAAATACTCATCTGAGCGAAAATATTGGGAACATTGTGAAATCTCAAAGAACACAATTGGAAACTCTGTGTACTCCGACATGGAGCAGGTACACCTTTCCAATCTTGTATGCTCAATTAAAAATTGTGGGAGACACATTGTTTAATTTTATTTCTATCATGAGCAAATTCCACAAAGTGAAGCCTGAACTTGTTAATGAAAAGAATTAAATTTGTAAAACAAGTTAAATTTTCCACACTGACGCTGTTTTCACCCTTTAAAATTTCGTTTTTTCTTTTATGCAGGCCGAAAATATTGGTCCAAGATGGTCATTTGGAATTTGTGGGTGCGGAAGGTCGGAATATCAGCCTTCGCACATCCGTTGGCGGATTCGTCAACCTCAACGGAGACAACCTGGTCCATCTCGTTGCTGCGGTAAGGATTAATTCGTGACCCGTTGCATGTGCGTAAACATTCCACATGTTTATTCGATTGGATGAATGAGCCTCCTCATCAGATGGAGCGGAGTGGTGTTGGGGAGAGAGGAACGAATGCAGGGCAATCGAGTAATGTGCCTCAGGCGGCGGCCCTATTCTAGGCAGAGCACAAACATTTCAGCTCTGCACTTAATTGCGGTCCGCATAGCCCACTTTCGCCTACTTCCCTCACGAAAATAACAGTTGAAGAATGATTTAAGCTAGGGTCAGTATTACCCCATTTGTTTTATAATTTTATTTATCTGTTATAAAAACAGAAGAAAAGACGAAATTTAGTGGTTTTATTCCCTATTTTCATTCTATGTTACGTTGTATCCCTCAAATGTTAAAATTATGGCGGGCCAGATGTGGCCCGAGAGCCCTATTATGGGCACCACTTTCCAAAAGGCAAAAGGGAAGCTCGAATTACATGGAGCCTTAAGCGCAAGGGTCCTTAGGCTGAATATGTGGACTGATGTGACGCGAAATTATAATCCGTCAATCATACGCAATAATCCGAAGCCAACAACAATGCAAAACCCCTTGACGACGAATGATTTTCACGGAAAAATGTCAAATTTTCGCGCAAAAAACTACTTCATGTATTCGAAAATCGACGGAAAGAAAATGTAATTGTTCTTTTAGGCATTCGTTGTTTCGAGTCTCGAACTCCTACGATGGTCCTAAGTAAATTTAATATGCCAATTATTAATGTGCTACATCCTCGTGTTGACCAAATGAAGGAAATAAACGCTCCTGGGACCGAATCCATGACTTCAATGTTGGAGTCAAGCAGCTTAAAATAAAAAAGCTGCGCTGCCAAGTAATTCCTGGAAGATTGATCATAAAAGAATGAAAACTTATTAAGCTATAAGCGCTTTTCACATTCTTCCATTTAACTTTGATTTATTTTGTACACGGACAAATAGACTGATGACCTGAATACATAAAGACGATCCTTATAAGGATATTTAACGTGCCCCGTGGGCGGTGGGACTTTACGCGCCGCATATGATGCGTAGAAGCATCTATGCTATTGGAATTGGACCAGAGAGCATTCATCTCAACAATCAATGTTGTTACATGCAACCTTTGGCTGACAAAGGGGTCTCGGCAAAAATTTCCCAGGTGGCCATAAAATTTTTTGCAACAAATCGCTCCATTTTGTCCTAATATAATATTTGCCTCCTGAAGTTTTGGTTTATAAGGCTCTATCGTTCAATAAAATATCTCACATCACTCTGTCTTCAATCCCTTCTCCTTCAGTCTCGCATTTTAGTATTTCACGAAACAGGAGAGCACTCCACCTCCATCAGTTTTACTTGAAATATCAACAAATAAACGTCGATCATGTGAAGTGTGTATTCTCAGGGTTAATGAGGGGAAATCTGCTGCCTGAAGCAAAAAGAAAATACTGCCCCAGTTTACAACACATAGGTTTAGAAAAGTGTCGCCTGAGGCGGTTGCCTCTCAAATTCGCCTCATGCGACAGCCCTGTGTCATCTTCTAGTGTTTTGTGAATTTAGCATCAAGTTAGCCAACGTATAACTGGTTAGAGCTTTCATTTGTAATTATATATATAACTATATAGCTAATTATCTGGGCTTTCCCCGGGTTCTGTCTCGAGTTTTTTATGCTCATTTCTCTTGCTAATATTTTAATTCAAACTCAAGGTACACTCGAGATAAGTGACCAATATTTCCACTTGAACAAATTAAATATAGATTCAAATTTTGATATTTGTCTATGAATATTCAAAGTAAGTTATGTTATTTTTCAAAAAATTAGCACAGACCTCTAGTCAGAGTATGTTTAGTATGGCATCCCCCTCCCCTTCCCCCACCAAAACAAAAATCAAAATCCTGGCACCGAGGTGCACATTCTCAAGGTTTCTTGAGTAAATGTACCAAGTTTTAAGTCTCTAACAAGGGAAGGTTCCCAACTCGCACAAACAGATAATTTAAGTCTTTAGGTTTCTTGGTTTTTGAGTAATGCTGTAGGGTATCATATGCATGGCATCCCCCTTCACTTCTCCCTCCCCCCAAAAATCAAAATTCAGGGCCTGAGGTGCAAATCCTCATGGTCCCCTTAGAAAGTGTACCAAGTTTTCAGTCTCTAGTTTCTTGGTTTTCGAGATATGTTGTCCACACACACACTGCCTTTTACTAACCCTTCAGAGGCCCACAGCTTGATTTAAAAATTTTTTAAATGCATATTCATAATGATAAGCAATGAAAAAAATAATTATTGTCAAATGCATTAACAAAAGTGGAATACTCCTTTAGCCAAAACAACAAGTTGTTTTGGCTAAAGGAGTATTCCACTTTTGTTAGTTTTGGCCAAAGTTATTGAGCTACTATCAATTGTCAAATGCATTATTTAGAACCAACTGACAGTAACACTATCTCAAAATAATCATAAGTATCTTTTTAATTTTCACATAATTAGTAGTGGGCCTCCAAGGGTGGTAATCCTAAAGGGTTGAACTTTTTGTCGCTTGATGGTATTGATATGCACTTCTTATCTTTAGTAGTACCAAATTTTAACAACAGAGTACACTGTTAATTGCTTGTCTTATTAGTTTATTTTGTTGGCTTTGTTTCTTCTCACTTCTGAGTCATTTTATATTCGTGATCACCATGATAAGATGTTCGTTACATGATAACTATTGAGCAGGAATTGAATGAAATTTGCAATGAATCAGACTTGGAAGCCAGTGAAGAAGACAGTGTTGAGCAACTGGAAATAACAGGCTCTGAACTTGAAAGTGAGCTTATGTCTGTTTTCTACAGCATGTTTTAGACGATGGTAGCAATGCGAGTGCCTCAAATGATATCAATGCCAAATATGTCACAAAAACTGGGAGAGTTTATCTCACACAGCCTCCAAGATTTTCATGAAGAACAGTGCAAAATATTGTGCGGGAGAAATCGGGGTTGTGTATGTATACTGTGGTGCAAGATAAACCAAAGAGACTTCTTTAGATGTTGTCAACTCAGTATATAGAGGCAAATATCAATGATGATCCTAAGAAAATCACCAAAATAGATCTCTACTACAATGCAATGAAAGGATGAGTAGATACAGTTGATCAATTGGTAATAAATTACTCTACAAAAAGACGAACAAAAAGTTGGCCCTTGTCTGTATTCTACACACACATTGACATCGTGGGCATAAATGCATATACAATTATTTTACTGAACTTTCCTTACTGGAAGGATAAATTTTCAAACCACTGCCGAGTGTTTCTCTTGAATCTAGACCGTGAACTAATCAATCCATACGTTGAAAGGTGAGTGTGTGCAGGCTGAAGAAGCCAATACATCACCTTTTTGAACTTCGCAAATAATTGGTTCCAGAAAACTGACACGAAATGCAAATTTGCGAAGTGCAAGTCTTATTTTCCCATAAGACGCCATGTTATTACGAGCGAGTGGTTCTCAGCCAACATAAAAAATCACTTTTTTATCATAAATAACGCAATTTAACAGAAAATAAAAGAAAACGTAACCGCAAATAAAAACCTAGCATAATAAAGTGAAAAAAGTACTTTTAATTACCTTCAAAACGCGTAATAGCAAATGAAAAACAAGCATAACAAAGCGATTACACTTCTTTCTGCACTCCACAAAATTTCGCATATGATTTTCGATCTTCTTTTGTTCATTCTAAGGAAATGGTTTGATTTAAATTGAACTACTGAAATGGAATGTTGAGTACACCATGGACAAATGTTTTCCTGGATTCTGCAAATAACATTTTCAATACGCAAAAAAACACTAGCATTAAAAAGTTGTTTCATTTCTTTTACAAATTACGTTAGAAATGCATTACAGAAAATCAAAACCTAGCGCAGGACCCTTTTCAATAACTAAACATTTCTAATTTGGCCGCTAGATGCCAACAACTCCGACTGTTATCGAAAATATCGCCGTTGGCAGTGAGGTTTAAACTGAGCTACAAAAGAATTAATTCGATGGTTATCATGTTTGTTTACTTTGAAAACTCTTAATAACGAGCATTATAAATATAATATACTAATAATTATGGCCTTTTCTATGGTGCTAAATTTTAAAATGAACTTAGAAACAAAAAAGTAGAGGGAGTTCACGCTTGTTGGCGTCGTAAACGCATGACGTGAAATGCAAGTAATATGCGCGAAACACAAGTAGTGGTCATAAAAAATGTTGTCGCTAAGTCCAAATTCGCAAACCGCAAGCACGCGAAGTTTAAAAAGGTGGTGTAATTTTGGCTATGGAAGGTGTTCTGGAACGTAAACTGGAATGTACTATAGAAGTTCCTACACCAACTCAGCCAGAATGCTGTGGTTGGTGCAGAGAGGCTAAAACTAAAAAAAATGAAGCACAACAAGTTAGGAAAGTCAACTGTTATGTGATCATAGTGCAACAAACGTGTGTAAGAAACAGCTCCAAAAATATAGTGTATGTCAAGTGTAAGTGTTTCGATGATTCAGAATGAAAATGAGACATCAAAATGAGAAAACTTGAGACATTATTTTCATTATCCAGTGTTATTGTTGTGTAATTAGTGAATTTGTTTAAGAAAATAAAACATTTTGAAGGTTAATGAAAGGTACAACTTAATTTTGTAATTGGAATATGTTTTCAGAAACTCTTGCTGTTTGTTTTGTTGTATATTTGCACACTATTAAAAAACATGTTAATTGATTAGTTAATCTTTGGAAATAAATAAGATATGTATGGCACCACCCCTTCCCTTCCCTCACCCATCCACAAAATCAAAATTATGGCCATAGGGTGCATATCCTCAAGGTATCTTTAGTAATCATACTAACAAGGAGTGGTTATGAACTTCGGTTCATGGATTTTGATGAAACACAATCAGGTGAATCTACATAAAAAATAAGGAGACACGTGTCTCGGGTTTTTGTGAATTGGCCCTTGAGTTCAAGAAATCAGCGTCAAAAATATGCAAAAACATTGTATGCAACTTAATAGGCTTCATTGTCGAATTGTTGATAAGAAAGGGAATGACTGAGCAGATTGCATGCCTAACTCCTAGAGTTTAGAACTGGGTTCAATCCCAAACGTTTCTTTTTTTATCAATTATCCAAGCGTTATTTGGAAAGTAATACTCGCAAGTAAAAATACACTATAATTTTTATCTGGAGGTAATGAATGCAGAAACATATAATAATGTGCATTTTAAATTCTTTATTAATGTCTCCACAGTTAACTTTCGTGTTTTTTTACGTTAATGTATCGAAAATATTCAAGAGAATTCACAATTTTAATTTTTTTCTCTTCTGATCGCTGCCTGTCAAGGCAAGGCTAATATTATTAATAATATATAATTAATATAGCAATAAAGTTAATAATATTATATAATCATAGATGACCATTCTTGCATGCCAGCATTTTTCATGCTATGAGCCATAGTTTCATGGACTGCAATATTTAAAATGCCCATTATTATATCGAGGACAAAGAGTAATTAACATGCAGCAGGTAATTGAGTTGTGGCGGAAAGGACACTGCAAGGACATGGCGGAACTGCAGAGATAAGGCAGAATGAACTTATTGTATGGAAAAGTGAAGGTGTTAACGGGAAACAAGAAGGGAAAAACATTGATCACAATTAAAGACAAAAAGGACTAATTTTTATTAGAGCCAGAGGATGCATGAAAAATATGGAGAGTATATTGAATAATTATTCTTTTCAGCTGAAGGCTAGAAGAACAAGATTGGAAATGTGTACTCTATGTCAGATTACACAGTTTCCAAAGGTGTTCTTTACGATTTATGTTATCATGTCAAAAAAATATAGCGACTTAGTCTAATGTCTAAGCATTGCAAAGCTGTCAAGGAAATATTGAATTTGTGATTTAGCGATTTATTTTATAATCATTATAGTAATTAATAAAACAATAGAAAATTATTTAACATACCTCACTTGAAATGAACAGTAGTAGCTAGTATGTTCACGTTCATTCCTTCATCGTAAATTATCCATTAATTTTTACTTACAAAAGCTGTGTATACGTAAAGAAAATAAACATATTTAAGTTCATTTCTTCATTCTTGGTAATCCATATTCTTTCATTTACTATATTGTAAGTGCAGGGAATTAAATGTACTTATAGTAGATCCTGCTTATTTCAGTTGCTATGAAGGTTGTTTTTGGTAACAACAATTAAAGAAAGTTGAGTGAATTATGACTCTCATTTGATTATCTTGAAAATGGCTACTCATTTGACAAAAATGTATTGAACAAAACATATTATATTCATTAGTTCGACAAATATTATTTGAAGACTTTTTTATATAAGTAATATTTTAGAAGGTATTACTGAAAGTTCATTTTTGTCAGCAGTAAAGTGGCATTTCTGATTAAGCTGGGTGAACCATTTTCTTTGCCCTAAAGTCCTAAATACCAAATTTCATGAACATCCGCCCAGTAGTTTCAGAAATTAAATGTGTCGATGGAGAAGATGTGCCCATAAGGCAGGCATGTCAAACTCATAAGAGGCATTAGGGCTGAATTAAAGTGATGGATGTTATGGGAGGGCCGCATTAGGATTACAGTTGTTTGATGAGGGCCAGAGTTGGGAAACACACTTCTTCTAGAATATTGGACATCTTATTTGCCATTAAAAACAATAATTTAGAAAGTGTATTCCATTGTACCTCAATAACAATGACACAATCTTGTATTTTTTCACATAAGTAATGTATTTCTATAAAATCTAGTGATTTGGTTAAAACAAAAATAATCAATCGAGCCACAGTAGGCACAGAAAAGGCTGCATTCAGCCTGCCATAAGGCATTCCACTACTGTCACTTTACTGGTAAAGAATGCCTAAAAAGTGGATAGCTACATAAATACAGACAAGTTTGGATTTCAGAAAGGTTGTGGCACTAGAGAGGCCATAGGAGTGGTGAGGGCTTTAATAGAATGAAACATTGAATATATATATGTGTATATATATATATATATATATATATATATATATATATATATATTACAATTAGATAAAGGAAAATAGAAATGTATATCAAGTATTCGAATTCTTCTCCACTTTCTTCTTTATGGTTTAGGTTTTCTTTGATTTTACTTTATTTAAGAGCAACTTTGCTTTATGATAATACAGTAGGTTGTATTATGTTATTGGAAATCCAAGTTACTGATATGTAATAAGAATCTTCATGTAATAGAACATGAGAGGAAAGATACACACTTCATGCATTCATACATGCAAGGCAAAGTTATTTGGGGGTGCCGGTGGTGTAGTTAGGATGCTGTCTGCTACTCACCTGCTGCTCGAAAGGGCAGTGGGCACAAATCCTGTGAAAGTAGGATTTTTTCCAAGGTAACCCAGCCACCTTTTTGTGTGGTTTGAGGAGAAAGTGCAAAGTCAGCCTTCAATCCTCTGGAAGGGACATTGAACAATTGGCCCCCTCGGTGCCTTTCATAAAGAGCAGACTAATGCTGGCACTAGGTTTCCCTACTCCCTTGTGTGTTCAGTGTGGAAGGAGCTATGACTATAATAATCCAAGAGGTTGATTAGCCAAAATATACACACACACATATGCAAAGGTATCCTTTACAAGCTATGTAATCGTGTTAAACAACTAATCCTATAATTTTTCATAGAAGCCTTTTTTGATATGACTATTACTTTTCTATGAGATTGATGGAATATTCAGGTTTTGTTCATAGAAAAGTGGTGTCTCTTCTTGGGTTTTGTGAACTATTTGTATCATTTTCTTATTGCCCATTTCTCCAAAAGATCCAAAGTGCCAAACTTCATGAAAATCCACTCAATAGTTTCAGAGATGAAATGTGCAGACAGATGGATGGACAGACAGATGGACATGATTTGACCATCAGGCGTTCAATTTTTTTTCTTTATGTAAAGAATACCTAATGATTCAATTTTCCATTTCTGTTCTAGGCAAAAGAAGCTTCTAAAGTTGTAGAAAGTATTAAAGCAAGTGGATTGACATTATTGCAAGAAGGTATGAGTTCCCTTCAAAGAACTGTAGAAGGTCCAGAAGGTCTGAGTCGAAGGATAGCTCTTTTGGAGGGTCAGTTAGCCAACCTAACAACAGGAGGGGGTAATTCAAATCAGCAAGTAAGTATTCAAATAGTAAACTTACCGATGATTTACTGCATATTTTATTTGATTTATCCTTATTAAATATGTTAAAATTGTGAATATTTTATGGTATTAAAATCCTCATTTTCAACTTAAATAGTCTTCTAATAACTGTTCAACATGCTCACAACAAAAGGTGTCTCTATGATCATTTATTTATGCTAATGGAAGTTAGTCTGATGGAACAGAACAAGTTGACAGATTACTTATTTATGCTTTTCACATACTACTTCTGCATCTCCAAGTTCTTATATTATAACAATCCATCCCTAGTCCTTGTGGGTCACTATGTAATCATTTAGGACAGAAGCACAAAGTGTGAAAGGAATCAGACAAATATCAATTTGAACTAAAATTTTGATGACACTAAAAACAGTCAGTGACACATGTTTTCAGCTGAGGATTATTCTTGCAAAACATCCTGTATCTTATGCAGTGAATCACATGCTCTCATCCTTCTTCTAAATAATCTAATCTTGAAGAGCTATTGTCCTCATCATTCTTTTGGACATATGAAATAAATATAATTCTTTTAGCATATATTGCCATAATACTCATGTGTCTGAGAGAAATATTTGTTTTGGTTTATTTGAGTTCAAATGAAAACTCATAATGAATTTCTGACAGTTAATATACAACCTTTTTCCCTACTAACATCAATCAATATATAGTTTTGTTGCAAACATATTAAGAACAATTATGGTAAAGAATCCATTGCAATCACAGTCATTTTTTGCCAAAGCAATTAATCTCATATCTTTTTGGTTATAAAATTTAAGAATGACATTTATGACAATGAAATTGATTATTTTGATTAGTAAATTTACCTCATTTAATTTTTTTCAGGTTCAAACATTTGGTATTGGCAGAAGATTGCAGAGATTTGGTCGTAGGGTGAGAATAACCATATTATTACCCTCGGTCAAGAATTACTGAGCTCATCTTACAGCTAAAAACAAATTCAAGAAATAGCACTTCAATATCAGTTGAAAAAAGTACATTTCTCATTTATCTCAAATAGCCATAACAAGGTTATAAAATCTGTCATACCTGCAATAATTACTTTTTTCAATTTTTGTATTGAAGTGCTTACTCTTGAATATATTATTACATGCATGAAAAGCAAAAACTTACCAATATTTGTAATGCTAATATAATGTATGAGAGCAACCTTACATTTCAGACACATATTGTCCCGAATATAACGTGGTTTTTTACCAAAAAATGAAATTTTAAAAGTAGCCCTGAGTTATATTCAAATAATAGTGATTTTTAGAGATTGTAAAATCGTGTTTCAAAAAATCACCGTACATTCCTCATATCTGTTTATGAGAAACAAGATACTTGTTACATTGTAGACACATTAGGCATATGTTACATTGTACTCGAAAAGCATTCGAGGCAAGAATAGATCAGTTCAATCGGTGGCTGAACCCCTCAATAGTCATTGAATTGAAGCTGTAAGTGCGTCGGCGTATTCTTTGTAACTACCTTAGCGAGTTTTTAGCCATCCATTATTTATCAATGGTGACATAAAGGGTATTGATCATGTTGAGGTAAAAGGTTCTTCCAAATCCCAAGTTAACAGAGGAATCCGACGAAGTTATCACAAGGTTTTTAAAATAGTTGTAGCTAAATCGGTGTTGTGAAAATCCACCGGAAATGAGAAATCAAGGATAACTGTTATGCTTGCAGTCACGGCCGATGGGCGAAAACTGACTCCCTACGCAATTTTAAATCGTAAAAGGAAGCCAAAGGAAAAGTTACCATCAGGTGTAATCTTTCACGTGCAAGAGAAGGGGTGGATGAACAAGGAACTTGTATCAGATTGGCTGAATGTTGTTTGGGTTCACGTTATATTCAAGGTTTATTTTTTCTTGAAAAACTTTCCAAAAATCTTAGGGTCGCGTTATATTCGAGGCCGCCTTATATTCAGGAAAATACGGTACATTTACATAAACTTTTAAAACTTAAAAATGTTTGTAATTAGCTGATATGATGCTTTAAAAATAAAACAAGCACAAAATAACATTTTTTGTGAAATAACAATTGCTAAAAATCAGGAGAATAAAGTGGATTTTCAAGTAGGTGATGCTGTAATAACACTAATATACCATAAATACACACATATAATGCACACTTTTTTTTTCGAAATATTTGAGTTAAAAATTAGGATGCGTGTTATATGAGGGTACATAATCTTCCTATTTTCATTTGACCCCATATTTCCACAATTTCAGCACAGTAATTACTGCCCGGGTATCCTCATAATTTTATTGATGATTTTTACGAAAAGTAAGATAGAAAATAGTTAAAATTTATAAATTAATTCTACAAACATTCATTAATTAGATATGAAAATAATGAATTCAGTATTTATTCATTTTAAAAGCCAAGAAATACTTCGTCACTGGACCATTCTTCTTTGATGTTGTTATCGGAATCAGCATCTTACGCATGACGTCACCCTACACTGGCGATCGGCCTGGTGGTGAAGTACTGGTGCTACTTACAATTAGAAACAATGGCAGCTGATGCCTTTGAGTACGCTGGGAGTTGATGGTTCTTGTAGAACTAAATAAAGTTATCGTTCCCTACCTTTCTCTCAACATTCATAAGTGATTTATTCTTGATTCTTAGAGTCTGTAGTTAATTATGGTTATTTACTATTGTTTTTTCGTGCTCTCGAGTGTTTTAATAAGGGTAAAACTGAAGGTTGGGCGAACCCGTCCACCTCAGGCATAACAAAAACGTATGTAATAAACAAAGGATTATCATCATTCCTTCATTTTATTAGCTCAAAGAATGTCATATGCCATACTATGAAATTAATATAAATCGATTTATTGTGTATATCCTAATATCACCTTGTAAGTAAACATAGAGTAAGTAATGATTGAGTTAGCTGACGTTCTTTTGGAACGTTATTCGAAAATTTCATTTCGCGCTTTCATTAGGTTACCAATACATAATACCAATAATTCGATCATTGCTTTAGAACACGTTACGCCATCTACTTGATTCTGGAATGGTAATGCTAAAAATAATCTGTGCGCACTATACGCGGGTATATAGAAAAATAATAGATTACGAGGCTGAAAAGCCCCCTGCGCGTTATACGAGGATGTGCACTATATGCGGGTATTTACGGTAATGTACCTCCTGAATAAAAACATGTAGAAAAAATCTGCCTAGTGGGTGAAATCCAATAGATTTTTCTTTACGAATTCTCCAGTAATTGCACCATAAAAATACTCAAACCTTTATCTAGTGAAGCAACTTTTCAATTGATACAATGGCCTGCCCTAACTAACATGTTTGCAGTTTTGAATTTCTACCGTAATATTATTGCATAATTTTATTTTGGAAATAGAATTAGAACAATTTATGAAATTTAATTTTTTTATGGAATAAGAAAAAGGATGATATTGAGGAAGAATTATTTCATATTAATTAATAACTAAGGCAAATGAGCCTATGTAGAATGGAATTCTTTTTGCCATAAAATGGCTGTAATAACATTCTATGTAGGTTCTTTTTATAATCTACTAACAGTGAGTCACCACTGATGACAGCTGCCTCAGGGCTAAAATTTGCATCTTGTTTTTCCCACCTTTTAATGTCTCTTTGAGCTACCAAATTTATTAGCGGAATTTAAACTGTAAGGCAAGCTAATTTTTAAATATATATTTGTAATGTTTTGTTTGGACTATCAGACACATTGCTACTTTAAAAATTAAATTTGAATTCATCAAGTCAGGGGTAGGCAACCTTTTCTGCATGATAGGCCACATTCGTAGTTGTGAATGCTTCAGAGGTCCAGATTGGATTCAGCATGCTGGATGAGTATTTACATCACAAGTAACCAAGATATTCTTCTGTCTCACTATAGTGGAAATCAAGTCTAAATAATTTTCTCAAGTTAAATTTTCATTAGAGAAAGTTTTGAGATCACAATTTTGTCTAAAAAAATATGAAATTGTATATGATAAATTTTATAAACATGAACTGATCTCGGGGGCTGCATGTGCCCCGCAAGCCATAGGTTGCCGACCCCTGTATTAAGTCCTCTTAAAACAACATACAAAAGCTTCTTTTGATTCATTATTTCACTGTCTTATCACCATACCTCATGATGTTCATATGTTTTCCCTCAGTTGACTCGACTAGAATCCTCAGTGAGAGAACTTCGTGCACTCCTTGTTAACAATGAGTGCTCTAGCTCTCCATGCATGAACGGCGGTTCATGTCAAGATATGTATAATGATGTGCTGTGCCTTTGTCCTCCTAATTGGGAAGGAAAATTTTGTGAATCAGACGTTAATGAATGTACCAGATTTGCTGGAACAGATCTTGGGTGCCAAAATGGAGCAACATGTGTAAACAAACCAGGATCCTATGAGTAAGCCTCTTCGCTCTTTTAACTATCTGCAATCCTAATTATTTGGTTTTCAAAAAAACTTAAATACATTTTGTGGTTTAAAAATAATTTTACCATCTCTAGGCTTTAAAAAGGTATCATGAATTTTCTTTAATGAACTGGCATTGAGGGTATGCTATATCAAAGCATAAATATTCAGTAAATGTACATTTGCTATAGTAAAAGAAATGTGTAGCATATAATTTCTACTATTTAAGTTAAAATCGGGCAGTAATGTGTTAATATATATATTTACCAGAGATGAAATAATTAATGACTGCTATTTTATAAAACATCATAAGATGTGCCAATCGTTCAAGAAAAGTAAAATACTTATCATTATAATTTTCTCTCTCAAGCGTATTTATTTATTTGCAATTTTAAAAATTGCACATTTCTAAATAAATCTAACAATATTATTTTTACAAATGAAAATATATTATTGCTATGGACTTGTATTATTAAGTTGTGTACACCACCTTTTTGAACTTCGCGAATAATTGGTTCTGGAAAACTGATGCGAAATACAAATTCGCAAAGTGCAAGTTCTACTTTCACATAAGATGCAATGTTATTATGGGAGTCGGTTCCCAGTCAACCTATAATATTCACTTTTTTATCATAAAAGTGCAGTTTAACAGATAATAAAATAAAACACAACAGCAATGTAAGAGCAAATGAATAATAATAATGCGAAAAAAATTCTTTTAAATATCTTCAAAACGTGTAATAGCAAATAAAAACCTAGCATTACAAAGCAATTACACCTCCTTCACCACTTGAGAATTTACTTCCAGTGCATTTTCGCATGCAATTTTCGAACTTTTGTCCATTCCAAGGAAGTCCTTTAACTTAAATTGATTAACTACCGAAATGAAATGTTGAGTACGTAATGCACAGATGTATTCTTGGGTTCTGCAACAAACAATTCCAAGCCACAAAAAACACTAGTATTAAATAGTGGTTACATTTATTTTATTAATTATATTCGAAGTGCGTAACAGAAAATCAAAATCTAGCGTAAGAAAGTGATAACGTTTCTTTTAATTGTTCAAAATACATCACAAAAAATGAAGCATTAAAGTGGTAACATTTTTTTAGTAATAATGTTCAAAATATGTGGCAGAAAATCTTACATTACAAGGTGATAGCAATTCTAAGATTTACATTAAAAATTCGTGATAAAAAATGAAAACCTAACTAAACAAAATAATATTTCTCTAAATCATGTTTGAAATACAAATATAATTGTAAATGAAAACCCTACATTCCAAATGATGGCATTTCTTTAAATTTTAAACTAGTTTCACATCTAAAGTGAAGTTCAAATTGCTACAAAATAAATAAGTTGAGAGTTATCACATTTGTTTACTTTGAAAACTGTTAATAATGTTCATTCTAAGGCACCAAAGTTTAAACTGAACTTCAAAACAAAAATGTAGAGGAAGATCCGGTTGTTGGCATCACAAATGGATGATGTGAAATGCAAATAATCGGCACGAAACAAATAATGGTCATAAAAATTTTTGTCGCGAAGTGCAAATTCACAAACTGCAAGCACGCAAAGTTCAAAAAGGTGGTGTAATATAGTAAAATTAGAAAATGCCCCCTATTACTGAGGAATTGTTGAGTGGTGTGACTTAAATTTTGATATAGAAGTAACAGAAATCTATTCTAAAAAGTGGTAAAACTAGATTAAAAAAAAACATTACTCAGGCAATGTAACCTCCAAATTAAGTTGTGATTTATGCACTTGGGTGAAAAAGAAATTTTCTTGTATATTTTTAAATTTTCTTTTGACAGATGTAATTGTCCATCTGGATTCCATGGTATCCATTGTACACAAAAGAGTGATAACTGTAGTTCTGCTCTGACTCAGGAGATTTGTGGCCACGGAATTTGTATTCCTCAGCCAGCAGGAAGATGGGGTTATACTTGTATCTGTGAACAGGTATGAATGTGACATTTTTGAAGAATATTTTAGAATATTTTACATAAGATAACTACAACCTTAAGATCCTCTTCATCTCAGAAAATGGAAATAAATATGAGTTACAAATATTAATTAGAAATTTACCTAAAGATAGCCAATGGATTCTAAACATAGTACTCCAAAGTTTGCTGTAACCATATAAGAGAGAGCTATCAGTGTATACTACCATATTTTTGGGGCTATAAATGCACCCCAATTTTCTTTAGATTTTTCAGGAAAAAAAGTATTTTGGTTTACAAAAGCATTTAGGATGGGCCATGATGTATATCATTTCTAGCTGTGATTAACTCTGTATTTGGCAACATTTACAGGAAATATTATGCCGTGATAAAAGTTAAATATAAGGTTATAAGATTATTGTTATACATGGGCAGCTAGTCCAATTATAAACAATATGTGTTTGAACAAATGCATATACCATAAAGACCTGTACCCGTGCATAGTATGCAGGGAGGTTCTCGGCTCAAATTCTGAGAATTTTCTGTTCCCATGTATAGGATGCAAGAAGGTTTATAGAATATAAAATTATAAAAATTTATACAATTATAGGAATAAACAATAATATGCAATAAAAGATTCATACCTATTCTATTAGATGATTTCCGTCGAATACACTTTCTGCAAAGTATGATCTGAAAAGTGAATTTACTGAAGTATTTGTATTAAGAGATTTACATATGTTGAAATTACTTATTACAGGATATAGTAAAACACTTTGGAAAGCAATGTAGAAGATAAAATGTAGCAGATTTTCATGACTCCTACCCAATTGAAATAAAAAACTCGGTAAAAACTTCTGCGATTGTCTGTGAAACTTGCAGTAAAAATAAAATATCTTGAATTTAAAAAGGTGGACTCATTTGTAAAGTAGATGTAAAAACAATGTCAGTGGAACATGGAAGCATGGAATAACCTCCCCTCAGAAACGATAATTAAGGGATTCAAAAAATGTTGCATAAGTAATGCTTTAGATCAGGGGTCCCAAACTTTTTGAGAGGAGAGCCACATAGGAATATTGAAAATGATAGACGGGTCAGATCGAAAAAAAAAAACCGTTTCAAAATTTAAAATATTTTATTCTATAATTACCTAAGCATACATGCATATATAACTATGTATAAGTAAATGTGAATAAATGTAAGAAAAAATTCTAGTGCGAACAATGCACCTGTTTTTAAATTGGAAACACTGATTTTATGACGATTATGATGTTTAATAAAATATATGCAGGCCAGATAAAACCCTTTTGCTGGCTGTATCTGGCCCACGGTCCGTAGTTTGGGGACACTTGCTTCAGATGGAAGTGAAGATGACATATTATGGGAAGATGATGACAACAATGACACAATGACCACAAAATTAGAACCAGACCAGGATCCATGATAACACCCAAATCATCAAGTTTCCACTCTTTAAGAATATTATTACCAATTTTATAACTATATTTTATCGGATTTTTTGTTTATAAAAAGTAATAATACTAAACTTCTTAAAATTAAGCATTATTGAATTATTTACACATCACAAGTCCAATTCGTATAGACAGCTTTGAAGTATGTTGCAGTCATTTAGGGAATGGATCCTTAAAAATAATTTGAGATCATCTGCATACAGTAAACAAGTAAACATATAAAAATGAATTTTTATTACCAACTTTTATATGGCTAATACTTTAATATGAATAAATTTTATAATATAATTATGATAACCATTCATGGGCATGGGCATAAAAATTTGCAAAAGTGTCTACCTACCAACTGTTGAGTGATGTGGGGGTCTCTCTATTTAATCTTTTTACAGTTGAGAGAATGGCAGACAGAAGTAGAGAACTCAGTGGCAAATGTAAGAATGTTTGGTATATAAGTAGTAAGAAGTTTGATAGTATCTTTTGTTTCATCAATGGAAATACTAACTTATAATTTCATATTGCTTAAAATCAACGAAAATACACTGCTAGTTCAGAGTAATCCAGCTTTAGATACTAGTAGGAGTGAAATTGTTGAATATTTCATATTTTAGTCACCTAACTTACATGACAAAAATAATAAATTGTTCTTTTCCTAACATCACATCAACCATCCATACAAAACACTGCATAAATATAGTTATCTGAAGAATTGCTAAGATACAACACAACACTTTAAAATGTTTCAATTAAATTTGTTCAAATTAACATCCTTTACAACAGCATTACCTATCTTAAATAGTGAATAAAGACAAAAGTATTTAAGATAAATAAAAACTTACTATCAATAACATATACAATAAATAAAAATTTACAATTATTAGCAGAAATATCCTTTCAAAAAACGTAGTAATACTCGTATCAATATTTATTAAAAGAAAGAGACTTTATTAAATATTACAGCATTAACAATTAAAAGTTTGTTTAATCTCATTGCTATGATGAACGCTAGTCTATCTTCCCACGTGAATTCAAACAAACATATGTTGCAATGCAAAGGTAAGGATCTGGTGGCCGAGGTGACTAAAGCACGTCTTACGTGATGGTGAGGTGAGGTGGTTTGAACCAAGCAAGCAGCTTTGGATTTTTTTCAGATTAGACGGGTTACAAAACATATCATTTTATATAGACATTCCTTACATAGGAGGAGATAACATATATATATATACAGTGGCGGCTCGTGTATAGGCACTGCGGAACTGCAGCACCCCCTATTTCCACTTGATATTATCGATAACATTTAATATAATGAGTCCTTTTTTCTTTAATTCTTTCTTTATTTTTGTAGTACAATATATATTCCTTAAGCTTATTGTCAGTACTTCAGTAGCCATCCCCCAGTTTATGAAAAAGATACAAAAATCTTTGGTTGGAACTGTGCGCTTCACAGCAGCACCCCCACTAATTTTAGCTACGAGCTGCCTTTGTATATATATATATATATATATATATATATATATATATCATTCTATATAGACGTTCCTTACAGAGGAGGAGGATATAACATATACTAGTAGTTGGTGCTTGCATACTGCAAGCATTTTATCTCAACATAAAAAAACATTGATTATTCTTTCTTTCATCATTACACATATATTTTTAATTCTAAATATTTCACCTCCGCAGCGATTTTCATTTTTCCCACATGTAAAAATAATAGTTAAAAAAAACAAATAAACATTTCAATTTTACCATATATGTATTGCGGCGGCCGTTAAAAATTATTTAAATTTAAACAATTAGAAAAATGTTATTTTATTTCTAGAAGTGCTACAACTTTAAAATTTGGCTAAAATGTGTAGCATTAGAACCTTATAATGAAGAAAGTGTAAATTTTTAAAATTGCGACATTTGGAGGTTGTTTTAAACTATTATTCTTACATGTGGGAAAAACGAAAATCACTGCAGAAATGAAATCTTTAGAATTAAAAGACCAATTGTAATGTTGAAATATCTGTCTGAAAAATGAATGTTCTTTTAATGTGAGATGAAATGCTTGCAGTATGCAAGCACCAACTACTAGTATATATATATATATATATATATATTGGGAAATTTGGGAAATATCTTGTGGAGGAAGGAACTTCCCACTTCTACCACGCTTCTTGCAATAGGCTCCCACCCCTGTGGAAAACCTCGCTGCCTCACCTGCCCTATCCACCTACCATCATCTTTCTCGAGTCCCTCCACCAACTATACCTACCCCATCACCTCCAGAAGCAACTGCACCACCCGTAACGTCATTTACCTCCTTACCTGCACCCTTTGTCCCGCGTTTTACGTAGGCCTCACCAGCAATCCGTTAAACATCCGAATGAATGGTCACCGGAATAGCGTTTCTCTCAGACGCCCCCTCCCAGTTGCATTACACGCTAATACCCACAATGTCCCCTTCATTAGTTGCTACAATGTTAGGATTATTCGCACTTTACCCTATGACACTCCTGCCCCCCTTCTCCGACACTGGGAACTAGCACATATCCATCTTCTCGACTCTTTCTCTCCGCCTGGCCTCAACCTCTGCTAACCCTATTAGCCCCCTTACAATGTCTCCTTGTTACATTGTAGTTATTCGCACTTTCCCTTACCAAACTCCCTCTTTATTGGCTATCCACCCCTCCTACTCCCCACCTCCTCCAATCATCAACCTTCCCAAATCACCCTGTCATTCCCCGCCCAGTGTGTCACTTTACGTTACTCTTTCACTGAAGAAGGGCATAGGCCCGATAAGCTTGCGTGTGTTTCTGTGTTCGTGTGTTTTACGTGTCTCTTCGACGCCCCCAGCAGCCTGCCAGCTTGGTCCTCAACTTGGTAAGTGTCCACTGGGGTTCCCTCAACACCTTGTTGCCACCCTCATCACTATCTTTTCTTTTCCTTTAGTTTATATATATATATATATATATATATATATATATATATATATATATATATATATATATATATATATATATATATATACACATACTAGTAGAAGGTGCTTGCATACTGCAAGCATTTCATCTCAACTTAAAAAACATTCATATTTCAGACAGATCTGACATCATTACAAATATTTTTTTTAATTCGAATTTCATTTCACTTTGAAAAAACATTCATTTTTCAGACATACATTTCATCATTACAAATAGTCTTTTAATTCTAAATATTTCACCTCCGCAGCGATTTTCATTTTTCCCACATGTAAAAATAATAGTTTAAAACAATCCCCAAATGTTGCAATTTTAAACATTTTACACTTTCTCCATTATCGGGTACTAATACTACACATTTTAGCCAAATTTTAAAGTTGTAGCACTTCTACAAGTAAAATAAAATTTTTCTAATTGTTTAAATTTAAATAATTTTTAACGGCCGCCGCAATTCATATATTGTAAAATTAAAATGTTTATTTGCGCAAATTTACTACTCTGTAAATAATTTGAAAATTTCAGCTCATCCCGTAGTACCTAAACAGTTATATATTTGTTTAAACTTTAAAATTTTTTAGCTGCTAAACAAAGCAAAATATCAAAATTTGTTTAATCCCTATTTCGTTTTTTTACAAATCCTACCTCTAAAAAAAATTTCAGCTCCGTAGCACATTCGGAAATACATAAACCTTGAAAATTTGTTTAAACAATTGCGAATTTTTAGATGTCGTATTGTTGCACTTTTTCAAGATTTTCGTTTTTTCTAATCGGTTTTGCACAAAATCCTACCTAAGAAAAAAATTTCGAATCTCCAGCACATCTGAAAGTGCCTAAACATTAGTATCCTCCTGTTATCATCATTCTATATAGATGTTCCTTACAGAGGAGGAGGATATAACATATATATATATATACTAGTAGTTGGTGCTTGCATACTGCAAGCATTTCATATCACCTTGAAAAAACATTCATTTTTCAGACAGACATTTCATCATTACAAATGTTCTTTTAATTCTAAAGATTTCACCTCCGCAGCGATTTCCGTTTTCCCCAAATGTAAAAATAATAGTTTTAAACAATCCCCAAATGTTGCAATTTAAAACTTTTTACACTTTCTCCATTATGGGGTACTAATGCTACACAATTTAGCAAAATTTTAAAGTTGTAGCACTTCTAGAAGTCAAATAATATTTTCTAATTTTTTAAATTTAAATTAATTTTCGGCCGCCGAAATTCATGTTTGGTAAAATTGAAATGTTTTTTGTGCTAGTTTACAATTTTGGACATAACTTGAAAATTTCAGCTCCATAGCTCATCCCGTAATGTCTAAACAGTTATCTATTTGTTTAACCTTTAAATATTTTTAACTGCCAAACAAATTAAAATATCAAAATTTGTATAATCCCGATTTCGTTTTTTTACAAATTCCACCTATAAAAATAATTTAAACTCCATAGCACATGCGGAAATACATAATCCATGAAAATTTGTTTAAACAATTGCGAATTTTTAGCGGCCGCATTGTTGCACTTTTTCAAGATTTTCTATTTTTTATTCGGTTTTGCACAAAATCCTATCTATGAAAAATATTTCGAATCTCCTGCACATCTGGAACTGCCTAAACATTAGTATCCTCCTATATGATATATGTTATATAATGTTATATCCTCCTCTGTAAGAGTCGTCGATATATAATGATAGTAGAAGGTGCTTGCATACTGCAAGCATTTCATCTCACCTTGAAAAAACATTCATTTTTCAGACAGATATTTCATCATTACAAATATCCTATTAATTCGAAAGATATCACCTCGGCAGCGATTTTCGTTTTTCCCACATGTATAAATAATAGTTTAAAACAATCCACAAATGTTGCAATTTTAAACATTTTACACTTTATCCATTATGGGGTACTAATTTTATACCTTTCAAACAAATTTTGAAGTTGTAGCGCTTCTAGAAACAAAGTAATATTTTTCTAATTGTTTAAAATTTAAATATTTTTAACGGCAGCCGCAATATATATATATATATATATATATATATATATATATATATATATATGTGGAGAAATTGAAATGTTTATTTGTGCAAATGCACTGTACTGTAAATAATTAGAAAATTGCAGCTTCCTAGCTCATCCCGTAGTACCTAAAAAATTATTAAACTTTAATGTTCAAATGGCGTTAAAACAACCCCTAAAATTTACAATTTTAAAATTTTCGATTTTTATAGTTTGTTATGAGAAATATTCTATAATCTTACAAAATTTCAGCTTCCTAAACTTATTAGATTGTTCTACACACTGGATTGCGTTTTCCCATGCTAACTTATGGTAGATATTCCGGGGTCTCTGGAGTCGAACTCAAGAAACTATAAGAAAGAGTGACAATAATTCCTAATAGATATTGCGGCCATCTTGCAACACTGAAAATTTCATCTTTCTATCTTACCGGCAAATGCCCATAATTAATTTACAAAAATGGCGCAATGCTTTTCTTATGGGAAAAAACGCAACTTTCGGAATTTCTGGAGTCGAACTCATGTCACATAGGTGAGAAGTCTTATTTTATCTGAAGGTTTCTTCATCATATCTACAAAACCTAAAACTTTCAGATCTCTAGCTCTTGTAGTTTGGGCTGGACATTAGTATCCTCCTATATGTTATATGTTAAATGTTATATCCTCCTCTGTAAGAGTCGTCGATATATAATGATAACAGGAGGATACTAATGTTTAGGCACTTCCAGATGTGCTGGAGATTCGTAATTTTTTTCGTGGTAGGATTTTGTGTAAAACCGACTAGAAAAAACGAAAATCTTTAAAAAGTGCAACAATGCGGCTGCTAAAAATTCGCAATTGTTATACAAATTTTCAAGGTTTATATATTTCCAAATGTGCCACGGAGTTGAAATTTTTTTTATAAGTAGAATTCTTAAAAAAACAAAATAGGGATTATACAAATTTTGATATTTTAATTTGTTTGGCAGTTAAAAATTCTTAACGTTTAAACAAATAGATAGCTGTTTAGCTACTATGGGATGAGCTAGGAAGCTGAAATTTTCAAATTATTTACAGTATAGTAAATTTGCACAAATAAACATTTCAATTTTACCATATATGTATTGCGGCGGCCGTTAAAAATTATATAAAATTAAACAATTAGAAAAATATTATTTTACTTCTAGAAGTGCTACAACTTTAAATTTTGGCTAAAATGTGTAGCATTAGTACACTATAATGGAGAAAGTATAAAATATTTAAAATTGCAACATTTGGGGATTTTTTTAAAACTGTTGTTTTTACTTGTGGGAAAAACGAAAATCCCTCAGGAGGTGAAATCTTTAGAATTAAAAGACCATTTGTAATGTTGAAATTTGTCAGAAAATTAATTGTTCTTTTAATGTGAGATGAAATGCTTGCAGTATGCAAGCACCTACTACTAGTATGTTATATATATGTTACTAGTAGTTGGTGCTTGCATCCTGCAAGCATTTCATCTCACCTTGGAAAAACATTAATTTTTCAGACAGATATTTCATCATTACAAATATTCTATTAATTCTAAAGATTTCACCTCCTGAGGGATTTTCGTTTTTCCCACATGTAAAAACAACAGTTTAAAAAAATCCCCAAATGTTGCAATTTGAAATATTTTATACTTTCTCCATTATAGTGTACTAATGCTACACATTTTAGCCAAATTTTAAAATTGTAGCACTTCTAGAAGTAAAATAATATTTTTCTAATTGTTTAATTTTATATAATTTTTAACGGCCGCCGCAATACATATATGGTAAAATTGAAATGTTTATTTGTGCAAATTTACTATACTGTAAATAATTTGAAAATTTCAGCTTCCTAGCTCATCCCATAGTAGCTAAATAGCTATCTATTTGTTTAAACGTTAAGAATTTTTAACTGCCAAACAAATTAAAATATCAAAATTTGTATAATCCCTATTTTGTTTTTTTAAGAATTCTACTTATAAAAAAAATTTCAACTCCGTGGCACATTTGGAAATATATAAACCTTGAAAATTTGTTTAAACAATTGCGAATTTTTAGCGACCGCATTGTTGCACTTTTTAAAGATTTTCGTTTTTTCTAGTCGGTTTTGCACAAAATTCTACCTAAGAAAAAAATTTCGAATCTCCAGCACATCTGAAAGTGCCTAAACATTAGTATCCTCCTGTTATCATTCTATATCGACGACTTTTTAATGTTTTTGCAACAAATGATGGCCAATTATTCATTCCATTTTGGATATCAGTGGGTTTATGAGTGTCAGGTCCTGAATATAGTAATTATCTTCCCTTCACTCTATAAGATGCAGGCTAATTTTGGGAATCATTTTTCTGGAAAAAAGTGTCTTATAGCCTGAAAAATGCTGTAATTTCTTTTTATAGCATTGAGTGTTTGAGGGTTAAGAATGGTTGAATGCTGTAAATATTAAATGTCAGAAGCCAATGGAATGTTTATCTGTGGATCTATGGAATTTGATGCACCATTTTAAGGCTCATTTCACCAGCAATTTCATTTTTAAGAGCTAATAAGGAACAAGCTGGGATTAAATATCTATTCCCATCACAACAGATGTACTTTGGTCATGTAGTTCATATAATTTGAATTTAATACTAAAATAACTCGAATTTAAATACTACCATTCCAACCATTACTTTTAACTTTTCTTTCATTGTCTAGCACAGTGGTTCTTAACCTTTTCAACTCACACCCTCCTTTTGATCTTCTGAAACTACCGTGCCTCCCTTCTGATATTCTAAAATCCCCATTTCCCCTACTGATCATCTAGAACTCCCATGCTCCTCTCCTTCCTCCAGGTTAAGAACCACTAATCTAGCAGCAGTTAGTTACAAAATGAATTGCCATTTTTGAAATTAATGATCTTTAGTTGAAGTTTTTCATTATGTTCCCACAAATAAGACTTTTTGAGGCATTTTTCAGCATTTGCAGTTTCTAATCTACTGGACTGACTGATAACTTGAAGGACTTGGCTAATATCCCCTCAAAATACGAAAACTTGACCATAAAATGATTTACCCATTTGAATTACATCTCTGAATGCCCAATCAAAATAAAACTTGCTGATTTAAAAAAATATATTTTTACTGACACTCAAAATCTGCTAATTAAATAAAATAGTAGAAATAAATGGCAAATAATGCATCTATAAATCCATTAAGTAGAATTATTTAATTTAATTTGAAATACTTTTTCTATAAATTTCACTCGATTACATCAAGAGCTATTAACATTTTAAAATGTTAACAAATCAAAATATTTTATATAATAATGTATTATTTTAAAATAAGTTCAAATGGCAACAAAACCTAAAAAATAGTAATAGATGAATTACTAACTTAATAGACTTATTATGATTATCTGTTATACTGAACTACAGCTAAGCTACAATTTTATTAGGTTAAAAAATATTTTCAACCAATTTGATTGGATTTTTGGCTTAAATATGTATTGGTTGGAGTTTTAACCACTACATAGTTATGTCACAACAGTCATATTATCATAATATTTATTCCTGTTGATGATTTAACCCCTCAAGCGCAGAGGGCATTTAAATCAAAGTCTTCCCGGAGATTGGAAAAGATTTAAATGAATTAGCTAATCTGGAGTAAACTTATAAAAAAATGCATAACTTTTTACCTATTGATTGGATTCATCTGAAAGTTTTTGAGAATTTGCATAAAACTATGAGTATTTATACTATATTTTTTACATTTTTTATGTATTTCTTTTGGGTGAAATGGTCTGATGAAGTATTCACAGAAGCGCTATATCGCAAGTCTTTATTCCAGGTTTACGGATTACTTCATATATACTGCTTTATCATAGATTTCTACATCTTCCTTGTAAGTTTATTGGATAAAAACATTCAAATAAGGATAAAAAAAGATGCCAGAAGCACACAGGGACAGGAGAGAGAGAAGGTTTCGTATTTACTCACTCAACAAAAAATACCAAAAATATAGGTTTTTACCTTGGTAATTTCAGCACGATCTTCAACATGATTCCCACTATCACTGTCTGAATCGACACTTTCTTCCGAACCACTATCAAGTTAGTATTCCATCTCGATTTTATCACCAGGTATTGCTTGCATTTTTTACTGGTTGATGCCATGATAACTTCGACTCTTTTAACCTCTTACAAATTAAACAAAAGTAATCACAGAAAACAACGAACAATCACTGCCTCCATACAGCATAAATGCTTTCCTCAGACGAACTTCTTCAGAGTAGCAAGAGAATATTTGTTGTGCGATCCAAGTGCTTCCCATGTGCTGAGATCACGCTTTCGGTCTCGACAGCTTGTTTGTGCAGTGATGTCAGATAAGTGTTTCTCTCTCTCAATCTCATGATATTGTCCTCAAGAGATGCTGAACCAAGCACTAGCCCAGACCTGAAGACCCTTCTTCCTCCCTTTCTATATAGCTCTCAAGGGTTGATGCATAAGAAAAAATATTCATCTCAAGAGTGAGAGACGTCACAAATCAGATAAACATGCATAATACACAACTAAAACACACATAATACACAATTAAAAATGCACAAATGTAATACACAATTGCAAACAAATCACAGAAAAAATAAAAAACCACAAGAAGCACCGTTCAGGGCAAAGACTTCTTTCGGTCTGTCTGTAGAGAAGTGAGAAACATTCTGCATAAAAATGCTCATGGGATCAGTTGGCATATTTCTACCTAGACTTTTAGCTATCTTCCTCATCCTTTTCTATAATGGCTTATGCTGGTCCCTATCCTTCGGAGATAAGTGAGGCTGTTTGAAACATCCCCATTGTCTCACTGCCTTGCTCTAAAAAATGTTCGTGGATAGAGAATGCATGGACAAGAGACTCTGCTGAGGTAAACAAAAGTGACATGAAATCCTCAAAAATCCTGCCCGCACTTCCAAATCACTTATAGATGATCCTTTTGAGTCGAAATGAAGTTCGTCTCATCGTTAAAAATTTAATGCAGCAGCAAGAAAAATGCCCCAAAATAACAAGGCAATATCTTTTGCAAATAAGGCAGTAAAAGTTCAAAATTTAACATAAAAATAAACGCAAAACCTTACTCTATTAGAATATATAAACAAACAACAGATACTGTAATATTTGATCAGGCAAAAGCAAAATTAAGCCAAATGTACAGGATCAGTGCAGTGCATGTATGACAATGGCATGTGCCGTGCAGGGCACCGACCCTGCACGTATGACAATGTTGAGGGATTAATAAGGGGAAATATGTATGTTGTATGAAAATTTGGAGCATAAAATCAGTGCTTTGCATTTAGGGATGGACAACAGAGGAAGGTAGAGGACCTGCATGCATCCGTGATGTAAATGAATGCTCAGGAAACATTCCAGCTTGCTCGCATGATCCTCCAGTTCCTTGTATTAATGTTCCTGGTTCTTTCCATTGTGGTGCCTGTCCACAAGGTATGTTTTTCGACCAAATTTTAATCTGCTCAAGAATTAATCAATTCCAACTGTGAATACTTCCTGGAAATAGAAAGTATATGCCAATACCTGAACGTAACTTGTATCAGTCAGATGATTATTTTTTATTTTGTACATTAATCTAAAAAACTTTTATAATAAATAGTTCCCCATTTTATTAATCTAAATTTTTGATTAACTAGGGCAAAGTTGTTACCTTAGTAGTAATATTACACTGTTTTTTTCATTGCTTTTGATCTTGCCAAATATTTTTCATATAGCCAATTGCTCACTTTAGTAATATCTAACTTGAGCTCTGATTGTGAGAGTTAGCAGGGGGGGGGGGGTGACATAATCAAATCATGCCCACAAAAGAAATGAGGAAAAAGGCAGGGATATCGGTTGTGCATGATGTTACAATGCTGCTATACAGTGATAGACTGGAGCCTTTTGTTTAGCTCTCCCTCTCTAACTCTTTCTTGGCTCTTTACAGCTAAAGTTAGACTGAGTGATGCTGTATTGAAAATAAAATTAGAGTATCTATCAATATGATAGTCACAACTGGAAGCATACACAATGGAAATCAATAATAATATTGACAGTTCCATTTCATTTTGTAGAGGCATGATTGAAATTCATGCAGGGATTGGAAGTCCATTTCATTGAATGTGGGAAAAATACTAAATGCGAAACTTAAAATCAAAGAAAACAAAACATTAGCCAATTTGGACTGACAAAAATTCTTTGTTAATATAATGACTGTCAACTACACATAGTTTTAAAAGCAATATATTAGCACTAAAAGCTGTTTGTATAGGGGATTTGTCTAAATTTTGTTTGCCAAGAATTTTAATAAATAATTTTGATGTGTATTTCAGGGTTTTCTGGAAATGGATTCTATTGCACAGATATTGATGAATGCCTAGTGAACAATGGAGGATGTAGTTTAAATCCATATGTACCCTGTATGAACACCAAGGTTGGTTACTATACTTTATAATATTATTTATATATATATATATATATATATATATATATATATATATATATATATATATATATATATATATATATAATTATTTGGAACAAATACATAGCAATAATTTTGTAAAACAAGTTTGGTATTGACTTACTTGTTCTCTTCATTCTTATCCTATTGTGAATGGAGTTTGATGAGCATTGGTATATCATATTATTTCTGTAATGCTCGGCACAGAATTCAGTTGAATCATTTGAATTGATAAAGTGATTTTACATTGTGCAACTTATCAAAAGCAACTGGTAGCAATACACATAACATCTAAACTGTTCATTTGCAGACTTTACAAAGGGATTATACAGGTTACTTCAGCTAATGATTCAATCTTTGGAGATTATTTAAAAAAATGAAATTGCTTTCAAGTATTTTTATTTGATTTTTCCTCCAAATCAATTAATGTCTGCTTTTTTTTCATGGCTATTTTTGCAACATTGGAATGTTAAATATAAGTAGGAAAAAGTATTTTCGAAGTCAGTGTTCTGTTTATACCTGCAAACAATCACACAAAATTAAAGAACTATAAGTGAAATTATATTAAACATTGATTTTATTGTATTAATTGACAAGATTAAATAATACAAATCTCTAAGCTTTACGAGAAAGTTTATTCTCTCTTTTAAAGTGTGAGCATAACTTGATCACTTTCTGCAATGTTCATATTAATTATAACTAATCAGGTCACGTTTACAGAGAGTATAAAATGTTGTGGTGAACAATTCACTAATGTAAGATAATAATTTGAATGTTAACTTACATAATTAATTTAACGTATTTTGCAGAATTACTATTTGCTCAAAAAGTGACTTGTTTTTATATGTGGTATTGGTGTTTCCAACATATAAATATGAAATATGGTCCACAGTTTAATGTCACCTCGATTAATGTTGGTTTGTGTTATCATTTAAAAAAAATTACTATCTACCTATAGATCTATCTATTATCCATATTCAAGTTAATGTCATTCTGATTCAGGTTTAAAATTACATGTGAAAAAATACTGCATAGATCAGCATTTCTCAGCCTTTTCAATAATATGCCCCTAGCTGACCTAAACTACCAGAAAGTATTCACAGCTCATCTATATATCAATAGGTGAATATATAGGCAGGAGAAAATTCTATATTGCCGGATAAAAGTAGTAGGTTATTTAAGAAATATAAGACAATTTATTAAAATTTTCATTAATTATTTATTACATTTGATATTTATCAAATAATATGTTTCCTCTATACTTTTGCAACAGATTTTATGCATTGTTAACCGATCTTAAATTTTTCTTTTTGTGGCTCACTAGAGAGTTGTGGCCCTCTGATTGAGAAAAGCAAGTAGATGACTGTCACATGCATCTGGTGTGCAGCGCTTCTCTAATTGTGGCTACTCATTTGAGCAGGGAAAAAGTTTTAAACTGATTTATTTTTATTAAATTTTCATTATTTGCATGGTGATATTTTGTATCAATGGGTCCAAAGACAGATAATTTTGGCCTCCTTCTCAAAGTCCCCACAGCAGCCATTAAAATTCTCTTAACCCCCTTAATAGAAATAGCTTTGTGAGTTGTGCAGATTGGAAGATCTGCTGAGTGTAAATTAGTTTTTATTTTTGTTTTGTATCAGATGTGGTTTAATGGAATGGCAATCCTCCTTTGGTCCTAACATAACTCACAGTTCAATGAAAACAATGAAATTAATGTTTTATTTACCTCTATTATGGTAGATTTTTTATTAATTATACGGTACCTGCCGCAAGAAATAATTTATTCAATTTATTTATTCAATTTTATGGCTGAAACAAGATGATCCAAACAGAACTTATGATTGATGGAATAAAGCGATCTCAACCTATGCAGACAGGCATAAGCTGTAATGTTGGGGCAGTTTGATACTAGCTCGGCTAGTTCCATCCTAACCAAGAAAACATCCAAGTTAAGAAATGAGAAAATTGATCTGCTACGATAGTTCAGTGATAGAATATCCATCCAGCAAGTGGAAGACTCGGGTTCGATTCCTATTCATAGCAGACTTTTTTCTCATTTCAAAATTATTTCCAATATTACAGCTTATGCCTGTCTGCATAGGATATTTAGATCGCTTTATTCCATCAATTTCTTGCTTGGCAATCTCACTATTTGAGAGGGAGGAGTTTTCTTCGGTGTATCTCTTTGAGGACATCCGTTGGGGCAGTTTGATACTAGCTTGGCTAGTTCCATCCCAACCAAGAAAACATCCGCGTTAAGAAACGAGAAAATTGATCTGCTATGACAGTTCAGTGGTAGAATATCCACCTGGCAAGTGGAAGACTCGGGTTCGATTCCCGGTCATAGCAGAGTTTTTTCTCATTTCAAAATTATTCCCAACAGAACTTATGATACCCACTTTCCATTTGACCATTTATTAAATACTTATATTGCCTTTAATAGCTTTAAAATCACCGCAGATATGTTGCTGTTTGTTTCCAAATTTCATAATTTAGCATTATAAAATATTACAAATACATTCGAATGGAATATTAAATTGATCATGCGTATTTGTGCAGCAAAAATAACGCGTGTATGTATTAGAATATACCAAATCCGAGTACAACAATAGTTGTTGCTATGGCAACACTCGTAATGAGTGATAAAAACTGCAAAATTGCCAGTATTTATCCAAAATTCGAAGAAATACAATCGATAAGCAAAATTCTACGATAAAAATTAGAATCTTCATTCCTTTCCTTGGAGAATAGCACAAGTCCTGCACCGATATTACAATTCTAAGATATTTTAATGTGCAAGAGAAAAATACCTTGCACCATGGATTTCAGATTTCCCATGTAAATCAAAATGAATGGATAGTTCCTGGAATCGAACCTGGGACTTCAATCATCACAACAAAAACTATCCTTGGGAGCTAGGCCCAATTAGCAAGAGATTTTTATCAAGGTTCATGAAAATCAGTCTATTGGTTCAAAAGTTAATAGGGAGGATGGACAGACAGACACAAAGACAAAACTATAAGCCTATTTCCATTCTGGAATGTAGGCTAAAAAATTCAAGATCAAGCGCATGAAAAATACTTCTCAGGTACCTCCAATAACCACAATTAGGTTATAAAAAACCAGATGCGCATTTTGGCTACAAAGGAGCTATCTTCAGTGGCAATTCACCGAAAATAGATTCTTTTAGAATGTTGTTGTGGCTATTGGAGATATTTGAGACAAGTATTTTTTTAAGTGCTTGTTCTTGATGAAATAATTTATTTGTTGCATTTCTTTTCTAGAAATGTCAACTCATGAACTCGCATTTACAGAAATGTCTGTGACTCTGTAAATTTACATGTAAAACTCACCATTCTCTATCATTCATACAATTACATTTCATGGATTGGTATTACTTAGTTACTTTTTCTTGTCACTAGAGGTATTTCTGTGAAATGTAGCTTTTTCCGATTCTATGCGCCATAAAATGAAGTTATGTTGTATTATTGGTTTATTTTATGCCATTTCTGTTAATGTATGGTTTTACTGATTTATATATTCTGATACCATTCATATTATACACTGGATCATAAGGCTCCATAAAATACAGTATATAACATCTTTTTCTGTTTTGAGAGTTTTTGAAATATGAATTCTTAAGGGAAATATTGATTCATTTAATGTTGTTTTGTTCAACCTCGTGATTTTCTGGAATCAATTAACTATGTTAATAGAGGACACACTATTAAAATAAAGAATAAAATTATTATAAACCACAAAATAAAAAATCTGATGTGGCCACCGCATGACTTTTTCCATAACTGTAATATTTCTAAAAATTCCAAATTGGTTAAATGATAATAAATATTTTAAGGAACTGCGAGAAAAATTTATAGACCTTAAAAAGACATTAAAACTCATACTGTAGCCTTCTGATATTGGACATAGCCATGAAGCTCCAACAATCAAGCAAAACAAGATGGAAAAGTATATTCCATAAATGGAATACAGATTTTTCTAAGGCGTTCTTAATGGGAAATATGTATGAAACAGTATCGAAAGATTGGGTGATTCTCGAATTTTCATCCCTGATACTTTAAGTCATAATTATATGGTCTTGGGGACTATCTTGTAGTAAATGTTGTTCTCCCTCCAAATAAATTTTTTAATCTATACCTCAGAGATCATATAAGAGCATGGGTGATAAATATAATTGTTGTTTACTGAGAGAAACATCTTTGGGATCGATGTAAACAAAATATGTGATGTTTTGCATGGGATTTTCTTGAATTTTTATCTCTGAAGCTGTTAGTCATAATTATATGGTCTCGGGGACTATCTTGTAGTAAATGTTTCCTCTATCTGAATAACTATTTGAAACTATACCTCACAGACCATATAAGGGCATGGGATAGAAAAACGTGGATTTTAATTGTTGTTTGCCAAGATAACCGTCTTCGAGATTGATGTAAACAAAATATGCCATGTTTTATGCGGGATTTTCTAGAATTTTTAAGAATATGGCCTCGCAGGATTTGTTGTGGTAAATGTTGTTCCCTATCCGAATTAATTTTTTAATCTGTACCTTATAGATCATGTAAGAGCTAGGGAGAGAAATGTTTGGTATTTCGTTGTTGCTTGACGGATGCCATTTAATGAGATACAAGTATAGGTTTATTCAAGTAATTATGTAAAGTGGAAGTTCTAATTGACAGATTCAGTTGAAAATCACAATTGGATGATGAATTTTAATAACTATCACTCATACTTAATTAAATTAAAATCCTTCCAGCAGTTTAAGAGATGAAAGTTACGATGGATGGACCAGACGTACCCATAAGGCATTCTGCTATTATCGCTTCATTGGTAAAGAATGCCTAAAAAGGAGCATTATTAAGATGTGACTAAGTGTCAAGTGTTTACAGAAGTTGTCTCCATGTGGTGTGGTGGTGGCTGCTAAAAACTATAATTTTAAAAATATCTCTTAATATGGGAAAATGTTTCGAACAAAAGTTGTACAAAATTAAATTTCCTACAACTTTTACTCCAATAATATTTTACATTGATCAAGTATTAAAGCAAATATTTCAAATAAACAGATAAGTGACAAGAGTAAACACCCACTTCTGGTTGGTCGATTTTAAATAAAAACTTATCAACTTTTGTCCCTTTAAAAAATGTCAAATATAAAATTTTGCATTGGTCTGATTAACAGTTTTTGTGTAAGAGCACCCACAAAATTCCTATCACACAGAAAATACTTTTCCATAATACATATGGAGAAAGTAAAAATGGATTATCTATTTACATTTCCTTCTAATTTCTTCAATCATGATTTTCACTTTCCTAAATGCTCTGACTATACATATATCCCATGTCAATTTGTGATCAAATCTGTGATTATCTTGACATAATTGTCAAAAATCTTAGAAAATGTATAACCATTCTTCTAAGGCATTTGATCAATTTAAAAATTGATTATGAACACCTGAAAGAACTTCAAAACAATTTTAAGGGTCTTGCTAAAAGAGCTTAAAAGATTAAATTTGAAATCACACTATATTCTAAATTGGAATTTAAATCAATATGTTTGGTAAAATACAAACTTTAAAGTTTATACATAGATAATTATTTATAAGCAACAAAACTCACCTGAAGTTTTCTGAAGCACTCTTCAGGTAGTAAAGAAATATGAACTTTGCTTTTTGTGAATGCAATCAAAAATTGATTATCACAAATGCTTTTCTACTCCCAATAAAATTAAATCAAAATGAAACTTGAACCATAATACTGTGCATGAGTTTCTGCATCTGATAGATGTACAGTTGTCTAACACAAGGGCATAAGTTCGATATTAGGATAGTTTCCATTCTCCATTTGATTAACAAGTAAAAGAGTGTAAGATATCGTTTGTTTGCTTTTTAAAATTATCTTTAACTGTTGAAGAAATAAGAGACATAAACCAAAGTACATGCAGAAGAATGCAGATTCATTTTCCTACCGCCGATTTTGAAATATTATTTGAATTGCTCAGAAAACTGTTTTGAAAATTTTAAGTTTTTCACAAACATCAAGCATTGTTGCCATGCTCATGAAAATATATAGGACTGTATTGGGAAAATGGAGGAAGATGGGAGTGTGGGGAAAGTGAAGAGAGAAGGGAGGAGAGAGAGAGAGAGAAGAGAAAGAGAGTGAAAGAGAGAAGAAGAGAATGACGGAAAGTGGAAGCTTGCAAAAGCAGGTTTGGTAGGAGGAATAGAGGGAGGGAGAGAGGGATAGAGGGAGGGATAGAGGGAGGGGGAGAGAGAGAGAGGGAGGTCGGAGAGGGGGTGCGAGAGGAGGTGAGAGGGAGGGGTGAGAGGGAGATGAGAGAGAGAGGGTGAGAGAGGAGGTGAGAGAGAGAGGTGTGAGAGAGGAGGTGAGAGAGAGAGAGGACGTGAGAGTGAGGAGGTGAGAGAGAGAGGAGGTGAGAGAGAGAGGAGGCGAGAGAGAGAGAGAGAGAGAGGGGGTGAGAGAGAGAGAGAGAGAGGGGGTGAGAGAGAAGGGATGAGAGAGATAGATAGATAGGTAGATAATCGTCTTTATTCAGGCAAAATTTAGACCATAAGGTTAACCCTTCGTCAATATAATAAATATAAGAAATGGTAATGTAAGATATTACAATACACATTACATAAACAGTATATACCTAAATCATACAGAGTAAAAAAAATATACAATTGAAGACATTAGAGATTGTGGGGAAAACCTAGGTAAAACAGGTAAAACCCACGCAGGAAAACACCCACTGAGAAGGGGGGTGTGAAATACCTGCGAAAACCCTAGATAGTGTACATATGATAATATAATAATACAACATTAAATAGAAAGGAGTATGTACAGTAAGTGTTCATATATACAGCATCGTTGTATACTGTCATAAAAAATACATACATATATAGGCAGGGGCGGATCCAGAAACTTCCCAAGGGGAGGGCGATCACCCCACTTGACCCTCCCCCCTCTTGATTCTGCCTCTGCCAACGACCATAAATTTTGAAAATCCCTACCTCCATCAGAACATTTCTTTTCCTTGTCATACAGACTTAATCTTCGGTGTAGAAACAAGGAATGTTGCGCGGAATGAATTTAAGAATGTACCCAGTGGAGAGCAATGGGGTCGTCCAAGGGGAGGGCAATCGCCCCATTGCCCCTCCCTTGGATTCGCCACTGTATATAGGTAATAATATAATGCAAACCAAGAAATATAATACAATAATTAGGCAGAATAAGATGAAATATACTTGAAATATATACAATGAATATGGAGGTTGTTGTTGGATCATGCATAACATAAGAAAGAAGAGAGAGAGGAGATGAGAGAGAGGAGATGAGAGAGAGAGGAGATGAGAGAGAGAGGAGATGAGAGAGAGAGGAGATGAGAGAGAGAGAGGAGATGAGAGAGAGAGGAGATGAGAGAGAGAGGAGATGAGAGAGAGAGAGAGAGGTGAGAGAGAGGAGATGAGAGAGAGAGGAGATGAGAGAGAGAGAGAGAGGTGAGAGAGAGGAGGTGAGAGAGAGGAGGTGAGAGAGAGGAGGTGAGAGAGGAGGTGAGAGAGAGGAGGTGAGAGAGAGGAGGTAAGAGAGATAGGAGGTAAGAGACAGGATGAGAGAGATGGGGTGAGAGAGAAGGTGAGAGAGGGTGAGAGAGGGAGAGAGTGGAAGGAAGGGAGAGAGAAGCCCGAAAATAAGGCTACATATCATTTTCTACCTTAAATATGCCAAAAGGAGGTGATTCAGGGTTGCACATGGGCACTGGATGAATTTGCCTCACAGAGTGCATAGGGGTAGAGCAGAGAGTGTATATGTATATATATATATATATATATATATATATATATATATATATATATATATATATATACACACACACACACACACAAGGGTGGTTCAAATGAAAACAGCAAAAGTGAAAAGAAAAATTTTTTATTAAAACCTTTGACATAATACTCATTTACTTTTCAACATAGTCACCTCTTGCAATGCACATTTACCATCGCAAAACCAACACATGGATTCTGTTGGAGAAGCACTTTTTTGGTTGCTTGCTCAGCCAATCATGCACCCCATTTTTATGATCACAGTCGGAACGAAAGTGTTTCCCTCATAATGCCTCTTTGAGTAGGCCAAAAAGATGAAAATCACTCAGAGTAAAGTCTGGGGAAGAAGGGGGATGGGGTATCACTTTAAAATGCAGATCCTGAATGGTTTCATAAGTCCCACGGGCACTATGAGGATGGGCATTGTCTTGTTGCAAACAAACTCCTTTTTGGATGAGCCCCTGACGTTTGGACAGGATTGCAGGCTTCAGTACATTCTTAAGAAGATCACGGTAGGAATTGACAATCGTCCCTTTTTCCATATAATTCTCCAAAATTACTCAATTTTTGTCCCAAAATGCAGTCAACATCACTTTTCCTGCAGATGGTATCACTTTGAATTTTTTTGGCTTTGGCGAGCTTGGATGCCGCCATTCTTTACTTGCTCACTTACTCTCAGGCTGAAAGTCATTGACCCATGTCTCATCCCAGGTCACTATGTGGTTCAAGAAATCTTCCCCTTCAGCTTTATACCGAGAGTAGCAAAGAGCAGGCATCAACACGTTGTTGCTTCAGGTCTTCAGTGAGTTACCGGGGCACCCACCTCAAACAAACTGTATTGAATCCAAGCTCTTTGTGGACAATATTGTGAACAGAGCCAATGCTGATGCTCAATTTCTTGCTGATTTCTTTCACTTTAATGTGATGGTTTTCGCGAATGAGCCTATCAACGGCAAAAATGTTCTCCGGTGTGACTACGCGATCAGCCTGGCCTGGCCGAGCAGCGTCTTTCACATCTTGTACTCCATTTTTTAAACTTTTCAACCTATTTATACACTCTCCTCTGTGATAAACAGTTATCTTCATACACATTAACTATCCTACTGTATATTTCAAATGGTTTCACTCCTGCATTAAAAAATCATATCACTGACCTCAACTCCAACTTTGTGAAATGTTCTATATGAGATGCCATACTTCTATGACAAGGGGTACCAAAAACCACAAAATATCCCACCAAAATAATAATAACAATAACAACAAAAATAATTAACAAAAATAGCAATTACAATAATAATGGGATTTCATACTTTTTTCCACTTTCTTTTCACTTTTGCTGTTTTTATTTGAACCACCCTTTTGTATATATATATATATATATATATATATATATATATATATATATATATATATATATATATATATATATAATAACAATAATTCTATATACATGTGATATCATTATAAAAATTATGAAAGCTATGTGCTATCTTATGATAAATATGTCGTTTTCTATCAATATTTCATTCATAGCTAAAGAAAGGGACCCTTTATTGATTCTTGCAGTAAAGGCCATACAGCTTTAGCTATGCCACTTCTGAATACAAATTTTACTACAATTTTTATGAAGTATGCTATATGATACTTATACGCATATTATATGTTCTAAATTACAGGGTTCACGCATGTGTGGACCATGCCCACCAGGCTACCAAGGTGATGGAACCTTTTGCATATACACTGGAGTCTGCCAGATAAACAATGGAGGATGTCATCCCATGGCCAGATGCATTGATAATCCAAGTATTTCACTTATTTTTATGTAATTAGCATCATAGTATAGAGTCATCAGCTGCAGGGGAGATGAGCATTTTAGTGGGCTAAGAATTTTTTACCTATTCACTAAAAGAAAAAAAACTAAATGAAACAATTAAATACTCTTGAGTTGATAATAATTAAAGTCCTGGATCTTAACTCAAGCTTCAATTAGGTTATATCAGTATTTTTAATTATCAGTACCATTAGCAATGAGAGAAGATCATTTTCAAAATTAAAAATCATCAAAAATTATATGCGAACTAGCATTACGCAACACTGACTCATTGCATCAACACTTCTAGAAATAGAAGCCAAATGAGCAACTTGCATGAATACATATAAAATCCTATATCTCTCTGTTTATTAAAGTTGTAATCGTATGCCTAATCATGAAGCTTCCCTAATACTTGGCATTAAAATTTGCAAAGAAAAATATTTTACTTTTTCAGAACTCAAACTCTCGAATTTCCTAACAGGAGCTTTTGACTATACCAACTCGGCCAATAGTCAACTGAAATTATGAGATGAAACTTAGATATTTATATTACTCAAACAGAAATTTACTTGCTCAGGTTATATTATTGTTTATTTGTTTATTAAATAATAACACCAATTCATGAGGTTTTTTAAAATTATAATACCATTTTCATTATTCTTTAAATAATAATTGTTACAAACAACCCAATCACCTGTGCCACCAGTTCACCGACAGAGAAAGAAGGAATTTAGCTACATCATATAGTTTTATAAACAAGATGGAAAAGTATACTCCATAAATGGAATATACAGAGATTTCTAAGGCGTTCTTAATGGGAAATACATATGAAATGGTATCGAAAGATTGGATGATTCTCGAATTTTTATCTCCGAAACTATATCATAATTATATGGTTTTGGGGACTATCTTGTAGAAAATGTTGTTCTCCCTCCAAATAAATATTTTAATCTATACCTCACAGATCATATAAGAGCATGGGAGAGAAATATATGGATTTTTAATTGTTGTTTGCTGAGAGAACCGTCTTCGCAATCGATCTAAACAAAATATGTGATGTTTTGCTCAGGATTTTCTCGAATTATCTCTGAAGCCATAACTCGTAATTATGTGGTCTCTGGAACTATCTTGTGGTAAATCTTGTCTTCTATCAAAAAAAAATTTCTAAACTATACCTCACAGATCATATAAGGGCGTGGGATAGAAAAACATGGATTTTAATTGTTGTTTGCCAATAAAACCACCTTAGAGATCTATGTAAACAAAATATGCGATATTTTGCTCTGAATTTTCTCAAACATTTATCTCTGAAACCATAACTCATAATTATGTGGCCTAACAGATTTTCTTATAGTAAATGCTGTTCTCTATCGGAAGAAATTTTTAAATCTATATCTTGCATATAAGACCTAGGGAGAGAAAGGTTTGGTATTTCATTGTTGCTTGATGGGTGCTATTTAACATGATAAGAGTATAAGTTTCTTAAAGTAATTATGTAAAGTGGAAGTTCTACTTGATGGATTCAGTTGAAAATCACAATTGGATGATAAAATTTAATAACGATTACTCATACTCAATTAACTTAAAATCCATCCAGCGGTTTAGGAGATGAAAGTATGACGGATGGAAGGACTAGACGTGCCCATAAGGCATTCCGCTATTACCACTTCGCTGGTAAAGAATGCCTAAAAATCCCATCTAGGCCTGAAGGGCTTTGAGGTACGAGTTAAGTGAGGAGCAAGGTTGGCAGGAGCAGAGCCTCTAGTATATATATATATAATTTCCCAAGTGCCTGTCCGTCCACCCATCCAAATGTGGGGAGAAAATAACTATTTGAACAAAAAAATGTCATGATAAGAACAGTTTTTAAATGGCCATACATCAATTTGTCACTCGCTATTATTTGTGATTCCAAGGGTCAAAGCTTGATTTGTCACTTGTTTACCCCAAGCAGTACAACTCGATTTGTCATGTCTCTTCCAGTCAGTACAGCTTGATCGGACACTTGTCACTATCGTCATGTCAATTGAGGTCGTTTTGTCAAAACACGGTTTAGATGTCATAGTAGGGAAGTACAAGTATGTAAAACATTCTATGAGGAAAAACTGTGAAATAGTTTGATATATTAAGATATTAAGACAGTTAAAAAATTTCCTTCTGGGAAAAAATTATTATAGTGTTATTGAATATGTACTTTGATGATAATGTGAGAATTTTTATATCAACATGACAAAACCATGAATGTACTTGCCTACCGTGAAAATAAAATATTATTATTATTAAGATGAATGCTACCCCATCTGAGGGGGGGAAACAGTGCATGTGAGAAGGAACCAAATACACTTCATCTAACTTACTCAAACCAGTGGGGCCAAGTAGAATGTTCCTTCATGCTCAAATTTCCCTTCCCTGGCCCAACTAAGTTCCAATGCCTCTCTACATCCAAGCATGACAAATCAAGCTGCGGTCAGAAAAAATTTGGATGTGACGAATCGAGTTACATCTACTCAGGTAAAAATGGTCAATGTGATAAACCAAAACTCGCCCTTTATAATATATTTTCCACTTAGCGAGAATAAATGCGAGACATGTAGCTCATAGGGGTAGTATACTTCATTTGATTTTAATTCTTTAAAAAGCTAAATGAAAATTATTTCATTTTATTATTATTTACATGCATCAGAAAATTTTGCATTAAATGCTTTTATGTACAGTGAAACTTCCATAAGTTGAACTTCATGGGAAACAAAAAAATATTCGAGTTATAGAAAATTCGACTTATGGAAATACGTTTTTCCCATACAGATTTTGCCCGGTAAAATTAATTCACTTCAAGTTATAGAAAATTCTAGTTATAGACGTTCAAGTTATGGAAGTTTCACTGTATCTTTGATAAAACAGTTTCATTATGTCATATTGTGTCATTAAAAAATTTATATTATTATGTGTTGCAAAGCTAAGTAAAAAATTTAATAAAACTAGTGGTACCTGCAAAAACTTTTGCAAAGTCAGTCAGAAGTCTGCATGTTTAAAAGTAATAATAGCACATTTCTCCTTATAAAATTAGACAACTGACATTTTGAATATCATGCTTGTTTTTATAATTTATATGTGCAATTTTAATTGCATCTCACATTCCAGTATTGAAATAAAGATTATTTTTCTTTTAGTCAATCATTAAAAATGCCCACACTCCACATGTAGTTTACTGAATAATAATAGTCTGCAATTATTAATGTTGCAATCTATTAAGTTTGACATTGCTACAACTATAATTTCATTGCTTCATGAAAAGCACAAAGTGAATAACGCAATTCTTTCATCTATTTAAATGCTTAATAGATGCTAATTCAATCGGAGGCAACAATACCTTGGCAACACCCGGAAAGAGTACGAAAAAGTGATAAAATTTTGAAAATAAACACGTGTTTCTGACAAATTCTTCCATGTAACATCACAAGAATAAGATATTTTATAGTTTTAGCTATCGAATAAAGCAATAATGGAGAAATTCATTCTATATTTACATACAGTAAAACCCTGTATTTACGTTATCGGAATGTGTTTTTCCACAATTTACAACATTTTATTTGGGTCCCGTCAATTTTCCTATGATTCCAATGTAAGTAAAACCCTGTACCTACACTATTTCATTCCAAGTTTTGCCGCTATTTGCGCCATTTTATGTTAGAATTTCCGATTTTTTAAAAGAATTTAGCATGCGATTCCTAACATTAAAAAAAATATTTTTTGGCTTAGCTTTGCAAAGAAATCAGATCTCTTTTGGAAGAAGATTTCGAAAATGGCAGCAGAGTAGGAAGAGCACCCCTAGAGGCAGAAATATGAACTCTTTCTTTTCAAAACAGCACTCGCTTTAGCCCTTTAGCAGATGCTATGATGCTACTCAGGAACAGCATACTTAGAGATGAAGTCTTTTGCTTCCGTCATCATGTGACTCGTGCCATTTCCAGGAGTCAGATTCTAGTCAGTTCTTTGTGCTTGTCACCTCTATACTTCTTCGGTTATCTTCACGTCATATCCATTTCTCTTCTTCTTTGCACAACAGGGCAACAATTATTATTTCTTCATTAAGCAGTGTCACAAGCAAGGGTACATCTTTCACAATGTCACAAAACTCACTGCTTAGATAGTGTCGTGAACCCTCCTGTAGCAGAAAACGTGCAAGTATGTACACGAGTGTGAATGAGTTGAAAAATCGTGCTGAGGCGCACCATGCTGCTAGTGATGCTTGTAAATGAAACAGTTACATGCATGCCCAGTTTTGGCATTATTTTCTGTTCATTTTGTGTTCTCTATGTGTCTAGTAAGTTTTGTCAACTATATTTCTTTATTCTGTTATTTCACTTGTGTTTATTGTTATCCCTTCATTATGGCTACTTAAAAAAAGAAGCTGACAATAATGAAACAAGTGGAAATTATTCATGAAGTAGAAAATAATCCAGCGATAGAGATTGCACGAAAATTTAATCTTGCACCATCATCTTTATCCTGCATTATGAAAAATAAACAAACCATTCTAGATGAAGAAGTGAAATGCAGAGGTGATGTAAATAAAAGATAAAACAAAATCTTCTCCATGGGACAAAATGAAAAAGGTGTTGAAAGAGTGGTTTGATGGAATTATATTGTTTGATCAATGGCACATTGGTGAAGGAGATAGCTATCTGAGTGGCCACTGGGTTAAAACTTGAAAATTTCACGGCTTCAAATGGATAGTTGGAAAGGTTCAAAAAGCATCATGGGATCGCAAATAAAAATCTTTGTGAGGAAAGTGCTAGTGTTGATAAAGATACAGTTGATTACTGGAAGACTGTATCATTGTTGAGGCATTTAGAAGACTACAAATCAAATGACATTTTAAATGTGGATGAGACTGGCATCTTCTTCAACCTTCTTCCTTCAAAAATACTTGCTAATAGAGGAGACCCATGCCACAGAGGGAAGAAAAGCAAAGAAAGAATTATTGTTCTATTATGTGCTAACTCAGACAGCAGTGAAAAGTTACCACCTCTAGTGGCGGGGAAATCGTTATTTCCCGAGACTCATCAGGGAGGCAATCGAAATTACAAAACAGCTGAACAATTTTAACCGAGAGGACAGCTACACGCTGTCCAGCACATGGAAGAGAGTCTTTTGTAAGACCAACCCAACAACAGCCAAGCTGAACGCACCAGATTCGGCGGCCAATCAGAGCGCACCAAATTCGTCGACCAACCAGAATGCACCGGATTAGACGGAACCTTCCTATATAAAGACGACCAGAAATCTGCACTGACACTTTGGACCTGAAGAAGCCGACTGGAACGCCGGTGAAATATCGTCCAGGAAATGGATCAACATGGCAGAATCCCGGAAATCACCACCATGTCAACAGCATGCCGTGGAAGCCTTCGTACTAATTCCCCCAGAGATTGGTTAAATAGGGGTTTTACTGTAGTTCCTTAAAAAGGTCATTAATTGTATATCTAGTGAATCAATTTAGCAATATTGCTGATTCTAGTGACTGCCTGTACGTGCAGTGTATATATGCATTAATACGAATACTAAAAAGAGAGTTAAGGAAAAAATATAAATATTCCTTCAATTGTCGGTGTAGTTCCACAGCTTAGTGTCACACAATAAGTAGCGAGTTTGTGCACTTTCAAATTATATTCGTACATATTCACGAAACAATTTCACCGAACCATATATTGTTAACACAATTCGTATTATTTATATATAAATATTATCTCAGAATTTCATAGTAGTTAATGTATTAATTATGAAAACAGCTTAGGTGAGAACCAAAATTTACCTTATAAATAAATATTCGTGAATCACGGAAATGTCTTACAAGGAGAGGACATGGTAGTGGGGTCATGGATTTTTATGAAACTTGGTAGGTGTATGGCTCAGGATTCCAGGATCACTGCAAACCTCCCTTTTGGGTGTATACAGCCGATAGTTTTTCCGAAAATCGTGATTAAATATTGCAATTTTACGTCAACTGGTATAAATTTAATAATGCATGCCTAATTGATTAAGTAATTGTTGGTGGTGAGCATATAGTGGTTGCATCCAAAACATAAGGGCGGGAGTTTGATTCCCTAATGGGTTGGTTTTTTTTTCGTTTTGCCTCCTTTTACAAATCCTTTTTCGCATTAAAATTTAATTGGACAGCCATGTTGATATTTTTATTTTTTTTTCTGTTGTTTGGTAGTGATCCGGATTTTTTCTCAAGTAATTCAATGTACGATTGTCTTCACAAAGTTTACATTATTAAATCGCATATTCTTCAATGATCTCGGCACACGCTACATCCTATATTGATGCTTATGACATGGAAAGGATCCCTGAAATTATTTTTGCAAAGACTTCATCCGAATAGGCAAAGGGTCGTTGAAAGTATAAAAAAACATGAACTGGTGGGAAGTCCGTTAAAAGTACAGTAGTATAAATAAATAAAAATATTTCTTTTATGAATCCCTCAGAAATTCGGTTGATTGATTAAAAGCATTAATAATGTACAATCGTCAATCTTCACTGGGACTAATGATGGGGAGAGTTAGAAGGGAAACTTTAATTTTCTTATGAATCGACAGGTAATGGAACTTTGGTTTTATGTTAGCAAATTTCTTCCCAGTTTCCTGGATGATAAGATAAGTATCCCCATTAGGTGGGTATTATAATTGATCTGCTATGATATTTCAGTTGTAGAATATTCAGCGTGATGCAGCTTCGGAAAATTATTACAAGGAAAATATACACCATTGAGTAATAAAAAAATGATAGCTTTATTATCTTAAATGATTGTATTGAAAATTCTTAATATAATTTCCAAAGTTCTTTTTTTCTATATTAGAAGTGTCATCATTTTTTATGTGTTGTGACTTCTTGTCTTCAGCAGAATGATAGTGCACCAACCATGATTTTATGTATGGAACTGCATTCCACGATACAAGTGGAGGTCCATTTATTTTAATGAACATAAGCAGTGATACATTTGTCAGCAAAAGTTTCAATTGAAGTTTGGATATGATGAGGTTCATCAAACTAAACCCTCTTTTGCATTTGCTGGAACTACATGGTATCATTTTCATTGCATTTGTCAGTGGGGTGAGATGTTGTGGAATATTTCGCCCGCCTCCATCGAAAAAATCCGAAAACCGTTCAATATTGAATGGCTGTTCTCAAGGAGGAAGCACAGGCAAATATTTTTAATCATTTCCTCCCCATATCGATTGTCCTTTTCTGTTTCATAATCTATATTTTCCGGCCATGTTTCTGGATTCAGAACCTCAAAATCTTTTAACGTCTCTTTGCATTTTTCTACTTTAATGCCATAATCTCCTGACTTTCGATATGATGGAGTTGTAGCAAAGCAATGAGATTCCAGGTTAAATACAATGCTTGTTATAAACTGCAATTGATGTATACTGACGATTCATTTGTTGTGTGTTAAGCCAATTCCTTGGTAACTCATATTCTCAGATGCAACTATACTTTCTCTTTCCTTCTCCCCAGGTTTGTCCTTTAAAGTTGCAATAATCCGAATCGTTCACTGTACCAGCTTATCAGCCCTATTTATTGTGCAGAACCGCTCTTGCAGTTGCAAAGATAGATTTTCCAATTCTTCCAGAACATCATATATTAGGCTTAGGTTCTTCAGGAATTCAACAGACTCCATGTGCTGGAACAGACCCGTGAAGCTCTTTTGTTCGTTACTTGTTCTTTCGGTATCATTAGCAGCAGCTTTAAAATGATGAAATAATGCGGGATATCCAGTCCAAAGTGATTTAACAGTTCGAAAGCTGCTTGAAATCCACCGAACATCCAGAACTCGCCCAATTTTTGTCAACTGGAGACTTAAGCAGGAATCTATCGTCTTCAATTCGTTCAAAGTTGTAGAGATTGATTGTAAAGGGCATATATTGTATCAATGAATCTTTTAAAATGATTAATAGCTTTCATGTCCTCAATGCAATCATTAACAGCTAATTCTAACTGGTGGTTCAAACAACGCCAGATTATTATCCCTGATTGTTTCAGTTTATCTTGTAGTTGCTTACCCACACCTGATTTTTTGCCCAGCATTACACTTGCGCCATCAGATGCAGAGCAGACAAGATTCTTCTGTAAATATGCTTCAGTCATAAAATACCAGTCAAGACATTTCAAGAGTTCATTTGTAATTGTATCTGCACATTGGTTGTTCAAAGAAATTAAATCAAGAAATATCAACTCTTTACTCCCATCAAGGACAACTTTTATGTACACAATTAGAAACAACATATTGACTAGTGTTGTTGAATCATCAATTATGACTGAAATTTTCCTTTTTTCAGTAATTAATTTTGATGTAAGCTTCTTTTTAAATTCTGACACAATATGCCTTATTATTTCAGTAACACTGTAACAGGAATGAAGAGTTATTCCTACATTGAGCTCATTCTTTATTTGTAACCGATCAAATCTTTGTAGTCAGAAAAAGGGCTAGAGACACCTTCGCTCGCCCGTTCGACAAGATCTCTTCTTATACAGACAATGTCACTTCCAAGGCAGCAAAGAAATGCCATAATTTCTTACAGGTGATGCGTACCCATTCAGCAAAACAAGACAGGGTTGACACACAAGTATATACCTACACTTCCCACTTCTACAGCTACCACTTCACATCAAGGAATTACCTAAAAGCACGGAGTTTGCCACCACTCTAATGAAGTTGTTGCAAAAAACTGGCAGAGAGGTAGAGAAAAATCTTACATGAAACAGTAGAAAACCAGATGGTGTGATAGGGCATATACTTTGTATCTTTATGTGGCCATTTTCACAGAAGACATTTCTGCCTAATGACAGTATGTTGTGAATAATTTGTTTCACACACTTCTCTCAATGTCACGCCCCTTTTGTGTCTTTCCCTCCCTCCACTACTCTCGGATCTTTTTTTGGAATGAGACCTTGCTCCTTAGACCACCCTATGACTTCAACCCATCTCTCTCAGCATTCGGTTTTATGGAAAATGATGTGCATTTTCTTTAATTGATAATATTCTGGGATTTTGTGATATTCAAATATTTAATACATATTAAGAGGGAATCGAATGGGAACAACTGAAAAACAATACTTTTGTCTTGAGTAGAAGAAAAGTTGAACCAAAAATATATTAGGAACCTGAACTGTTATGTATTTTGTCTGAGTAGCATAAAGGAAAGGAAGATTTTACCTGTACTCAAAATTCACTCGCTGTTTTTAGAACCGATTTTAAAATCTCCAACCTCAACTTGGGTTTTCCCAGCTCTACCACTGCTTTTCTGTCATCCCGTGCTTTTCTCCCAAATACTCTCATTTTCCTCCCCTTGGGATCTTTAACCTGTAATTGTAATAGAACGCAACGGATAGGACCTGTTTCATGTTTCTTGCTGTAGCCCTCTGCGAGTTAATGCCTCATGGGTTGCAGCCCGGGTAGGATGCATACTTTGCTGCTCGGGTCAGGACAGCCTCGTAGGGAGTCATGAGTGAGGCTCTAAATTCGACATTGGCGGACAGCAGTGGCGTACCAGATACCCCTATAACCCCGTGCGGCAGGGGGTGAAGGGAGGGGAGAGGGGTTCATGGCCAAAAGGAGGTCAATTTTGTTTTGTGAGGTCTTTAAATTTTTTCCGAGACTTCAAATTTGTTTTGGCGTGGGCCTACACCTTTTCCAGTATGCCACTGACATACAGGATTGGTGAAAGGAAAATGAAAGATTAAGGGCCAACCCATATTTTTGGCTTTTAAGTTTATGTAACCATGACTATGCTTGCATTTCCCCATATTTTTTATGTCAGTGGGTATGCAAGTTGGATCATTATATGCATATGGTCACCACTGTAACGAGCCAGGGCGCACCCCGGTTGCTTAAAAAAGTACCGGGGCGATGCCCTGGCTCGGCTACACCCCTGTCGGTTATACCGTGGATTCGGATATACTGCATGTCTTCCATTTTCCGCGTTTCTTGGAAAGAAAGTCTGGTCAAAAATAAGATTGGGTCCTCGGTTCTATAGTGGTTGTCTTATAATGCGCGTCGCAGCTCCTGCCCCGAAACCCGCATTACAATCGGGGAGCAATGTATCATATTTTTGGCAAAAAATGAAATATAAATAATAATGAAGTTTATTGTATTTTTTCCTATTTCATGATCTATTGATTGACAAATCAGAAAAAAAACATGGATTTACAAATATAAACAACCATTCTAATAAAGAATTGTTTCATATTAAAATAAAAGTTGCTGTAAAGTAAAAAATAATAGCATAAAACGAGGGGACTGCTGAGCTAGGTAAGACTGGTAGTGACAGTGTGCAACCATGGTAATTGCCGGCCTTGGTAGAGGGGTGGTTAGCATGTCTGGCTCCAGATGCTAGGGTCACGAGTTCGAATCCTGCCGAGGGCATGGCTGTGTGTGTTCGTCTTTGTTAACGTTATTACTCTCATTGTAAAAGGCTATTAATGGCTGTTTATGAGCTAATAAAATTTTTAAAAAATTACCGGTGGCAGCGGACGTCAATTGATGTCCACACTTATTATTACAAATAAATATATTTATATTATTACCAACTTGAAAAATACAATAAAAAATCTTTCTAGAGACTCATTAAAATAGAAAAAATGAAAAGTGAAATCAATCACCAGTAAAAGATTTAAATTTTACGGCCACCTTGAATGTGTTAAAAACTGTCCCAAAAATATAGCGAGAACTTAAAATTTGGAAAAAGCAAATATAATAAATAATTAATGAAAATTTTAATTAACTGCTTCATGTTTTTTAAAATAACTTGCTACTTTCAGCTAATAATATAGAATTTTCTTCTGCCTATATATGCATGTATTGATATATAGGTAGGCGACAGAAAATTTCCTGTAGTTTAAGTGGGCCACGGATAATTTCCTTTAGCTTAGGTGAGCTGTATCATCAAAAGAAAAGCTGCTGTATCACATATGATCCATAAGAAACATTTTATTTTAAAAAACAACTCATTATATTTTAGCAAATAAAATGTACGAATTTAAGTAAAGTAGACTGATTTCACGATCAAATTTTTTAATTGATTAATTAATTAATAATTTACGTTGACAGAAATATTGTTTGTATAAACAAGCCCCTATAATATGAGTCATAGAAGGTTGACTATAGTAAACTATATTAGTTATCAGTTAAAGAGTAAAGTGACGTAAAGATGAATGATAATATTGAGGAGACACCTGAAGAACGTCAAACACGATCGGCCAGGGAACGAACTTGAAGATCTAGATTAACTCAACAGTAGTTGGATGAAAGAAGAGTCTATGATAAAAAATATCACCAAACTAGGATCAAACCTATTTTCTTTTTGTTTACCCATCAACTTTAACGGGATATTGGCTAGTATTGAATTGATTGCAAATACAACTGAAGTCCTCTGAATAAACAACACAAATGCATTCATTTTGCAGGACTAAAACAGAGAGCTCCCTAAATTACCTTGACTTATATTTAAGTAGTTTTCAAAATTTCAAAATGATTTCTTCTGGTAAAGAATTTTCTTTGGAATGTACTTGAAGAGGGATTCTTTCATTCTTCAGGAATCAGCCAGTCCTATGTAGAGTGTCATTGCCCAAGTGGCTTCACAGGGAATGGCATTGGCCCAGCCGGATGTCTACCCTCATCAGGCGGAGGCAATAGCGGTGGGGGAGCAGTAGTGGTAGGAGACCCGTGTGCAACACAACCCTGCCTCAATGGTGGATCTTGTTTTGCTGTCACTCCAACTTCAGTATCATGCCACTGCACTAATGGGTTTACTGGTAAATTAGAAGGAAAGAAACAGCTTAAATCTGCATTCCCCCAATAATTGAAATAACTTCTATCATTTTTCCCCTTATTTTTTCAAATGGAGTTAGTTATTTTCCAACTTTTTAAGTTTGTCATTACATTATCTCCATTTATGTCAGTTTATTTCTACTAAATTGTGATTAATGAGACTTGTATTTTGATATATTATGACATTTTAAAACTATTTGTTATGGAAAAAAGATACTTATTCTAATATTGTATTTCTGCCATACAAAATGAGCATAACAATGATGATTAATCTTTATCCCTAGCTGAGAGTTTATTTAATCACATTTTATAAATTTTGTAAACTATTTCATTTATTTGACTTTCTGTATAAGGACCACGCTGTGCAAACATCATTAATCCATGCCTCAGTAACCCTTGCCAGAATGGAGGAACCTGTTTGCATGACATCAATGGCACTGGATTCAGTTGTCAATGCTCAAGGGACTATACAGGAGATTTTTGTCAAACACAACAGCAAGGTTGGCTTAAAATCACATTTCATAATTCCAACTTACAAAATGGAAAGAGTAGATCTTAAGTTTTTATGCATAAAGACATTCTAGACATTAAGACCCGAGTTCTAAGTTTGGTCAAGGCAGATTATTCTCCTGCTATTCATCAAATCTTACAACTTATATTATTTAACAGTCCGCGTTCTTGCTTTAAAATCAATATTTCATACTTAGCCATATCTGATAATTTTCTATAGCTATTTTTAATTCATTTAAGTCACTAATGCAGTACTCGACTATTGTTATACTTGCAACTGTGTCCCTTTGTATATTTGCAGCTTGTGGTGGAACACTTTCTGGATTGTCAGGTACACTGCAGTTCCCTCCGGCTGGCAACTCCAAGTACATGCATAGCACAAATTGTGCATGGTTACTAGTTACTAATCATACCAAAGTTTTAAATGTTACATTTAGCAAATTTAACTTGGAGGCATCTTCATCATGCCAGTTTGACTGGCTTCAGGTAAGTTTTTATTTATTAATCGTAAGCTAAATATTTACCATAACTCAAGGAAACATGTGACCTTAAAAATGTGCTGGACTGCTGTATGCTACAACTTCAAAGTTAAATGCAGAATAGTTCACATAATTTGATTTATTGGCCATCGAACTGCCTCTTGATCAAGATCCTTATATTTTCCTACTTTTAGTGGCTGGCTTTGAATCAGTCTGTTACCTAATGAAACAGAACCTCATAGTGGGGGCCACCAGTGGTCCACATCTCTATTATAGTAAATTTGCATAATAGATACAAAGAACATTATATATGGGAGCACAGACATTTGAGAGCATTTTTCAGGAGATGATTGTGAGTGATTTAGCAAAATATTTCCCTAAAATTTGACAGTCCACTTCAAATTTGTTTAAGAGTTATTTAAAAAAAAAACTAATGCGTGATCCATATATACTGTTTGCAAAATTGGTTCAGCGGAGCCGGTCATGGTGCAGCTGGTTAGTGCATGCACCCTGAACCTTGACACTGGGGTCGCATATTCAAATCCTGTTGCTGGTAATTTTTTTTATGTAAATTTTTTACCCAACTAATGTTGTACATTAATTTGTATTAATGCAAATTAAAATACAATGTTAGTTTGGATAGTTTAAAATGCTGAAAAGGCTGTTTTCAGCATTCGGATTACTTAAAACCTTCAAACGTCCAAATGCTGAAAATTGTATTTCCAGCATTTTTAACTATCCAAACTAACATTGTATTTTAATTTGTATGAACACAAAGTAATGTACAGCAATAGTTGGGTAAAAAAATTTACATAAAAAAATTATCATCAACAGGGTTTGAACATATGACCCGTGTCAAGGTTCAGGAAGCACACACAAGCCGGCTGCACCATGACCAGCTCTGCTGAACCACTGCTTCGCACGCATTATATATGGCTCACTCATTAGTTTTTTTTCAAAATAACTCGTAAACAAATTCGAAGTGTACCATCAAATTTTAGGGAAATATTTCCTAAATCACTCCCAATCATCTCCCAACAAATGCTCTTGAATGGCCATGCTCCCATATACAATGCTCCCTGTTAGTTAATTTTTATAAGATTATTGTGCTGTACAAAAAATATTAATGTTGGTTTTCTTTAAAAATATCCAAAAAAGAGAAATTTATACTTCCACTGCATTCATTCTTCAATTGACTTCTGTTACAATCTATTTATTTGGCATCAATTCTGCAGAAGACAAAATGATGACTATATAATTTATAGATCCATGATGGTCGAGGAGCAGGAGATCATATCATTGGCCGTTTTTGTGGATCTGATCTTCCAAAAGGAGGAAACATAATTTCTACTCATAATACTCTATACTTTTGGTTCAGATCAGATCACAGCATTTCCCAGGATGGGTTTGAATTTTCATGGAATAGCACTGACCCAGGTAATTTAAAATTTATTTATTAGGGTTAGAAGTATCAATTAGATTGTGATTTTTCAACTTAGAACCACATTTTACCTTAAGCAGGCACCTGAGGGCAACAATACTAAAAATTTAATATTGTAACTCCTTTATCAGTTACAGTAACAAAATAAACTGATGTGGGCAACACATGACTTTCTCCATATTTATAGGGCAAATTACATGTTGTTAGCTCTGGGATCGTTGTCAATATTTACTTCCGGTTGACAATTAAGAAAAGAAAAAGGAGCGTTACTAAGATGTAACTAAGTGTCAATTGTTAACAATAGTCATCGGTAGGTGGCGTGATGAAATATAAGATATCTCTTAAACAATGCATTATATGGGAAAATGTTTCAAACAAAGGTTGTAGAAAATTAAATTACCTACACCTTTTATTCCAATACATTTTTACATTTATCAAATATTAAAGCAAATATTTCAAAATAACGGATAAGTGACAAGAGTAAACACCCACTTCTGGTTGACCGATTTATACCAAAAAATAATCAGATCTTATAACTTTTATAAAAATGTTAAATATAAAATTTTGCGTTGACCTGATTAATAGTTTTTGAGTTAGAGCGCCCACAAAAATCTGTCACATACAGACAGACACACAGACATCATCGAGAAAATAGTCAAAACGTGTTCAGGGGACCTTAAAACATGTATTTCCGTTGAAATCTCGAATTCAATTTTTTTCACTTTCTCTATACTTCGTGTATGGAGAAAGTAATAAAAAAAGAGTCAAAGCCTGCAAATAAGAATTGAAGTAGTGTATTAAAAAAATCATCTAATAAAGAGAAGAATCAAAATATATTAATAATCCTAATGACTACATACATGTGCATAAATTATAAGATAAAGAAGAGAATATCAATATAAAATATTTGTGTTATCTATTTAAGGCCAGGTTACTTATTTCAGCATAACATTAAAAATTTGGCAAAAAATTTTCAAAAGCTGAATTAAAATATAACTAAATGCTAAAAACAAATACTCTAATACAGTGGTGTGCAAATTGTGGCCCGCAACACAATTTCACATGACCCATGGAGTCATCAAACAATTTTCACTTCTTAATTTTATTAACCCATAGGCTTACCTAATCGTCAAATCATTAGGGAGGAAGATAACTATCAAAAGGTGAAAAAGATGGTTTTAGAATGGAAATTCAACCTACCATAAGTACTTAAATTGTCTATACATTGATAGCATGCTTTTAATAAATTATGTGGCACTTAGCAAATTTATCTGTGTCTGTGTGGCCCACGATTAAATCAGCTTGCGCACCACTGCTCTAATAGGAACATTCATGAGCTGCTAATTGGACAACCTTGAACTAAAACATTTATTTTAGACATAGTTTATGATACATACCCAGATATTTTAGTTATCTATAAGTATACTTCATTTTATTTTTAACATGATAACAGTATTAACTTCTTGCAATGAATAAGCTTTATATTCTTGAAGTTGATCTTTGGAAACAGATATTTTCCTTCAATAAGAAATTACTATTACTAATGTTATTATTCAATTACATTTAGATGCACATATTATTAGCCATTTTAAAACTTTATCAATCCATTTTGAATGAAAATAGTTCATTGAAGATGGGACAAGGAGAGGCATTTCTGCTAGTCAAATAATTAATTTATAATGTTGTAATGAATTGATTCAAATTAAATAGGACTTGAAAAATAAAATGCACATTTTTATGGCATAATATACTTTAATATCCTTTGTGAATTTTTTAATTTTTTGCTACTAGTATGTGGAGGAGTAGTTCAAAGAGATTCTCATGGAACCTTGCAATCACCTGGATCTCCTGGAAAATATCCTCCAAATCGGGACTGCTATTGGCTTCTTGTTATGCCTTTAGGAAAGAGAATCCAAATAAACTTCTTCACCTTACAAATAGAAGCTCACCCGAACTGCAGTTATGATTACCTTGAGGTAGGCAACTTTTTTAATTCAATCTTTATTTATTTGATCACTTACAGAATAATAGCTACAACTTAAGCAGAATAAAAAAAGAAATTGTGATATTTCATTCTAATGGCACACTTTTAGTACTTATTTAGTTTTTAAAATTTTCTTCATTGTGTAATTTAATATGGCAACTTTTGACAAGAGGATTAATATACATGTAACTAGCATAAATGCCCTTCAAATATGAAGGGCATGTATGAATTAAGTATTAAGTTATAATTGAAATAGAAATTGATGAAACCAACTTTTATATGCACTAAAAAGTAAGCAATAAATATAAAATTCACATAATTGAGTGTTCCAGAGAGTAAAAATAGTTTTGGGTAAATATAAATTATTTGACAAAGAAATACATTATGCTATACAATTCTAAAATGCCCGAAATTATGTTTAATCAATGTAAAATTTAATTTTGTCTCTCTCTCTCTCTCATATTAAAGCATTCAAAGCATGCATTCCTTATGCATATAGTATAAAGATTAAGGCAACAATAAAATCTCAATGACATGGTCGGCAAGGCTACATATCATTAAAAAGCTTAAATTTTTCAAATAAATATGATTTAATTGTAGAACTGGAGCGATTTTGTATTGTAGGCAAAATGCGACAATCAGAATACGAAATGTTGTTTATTTTTCTTTAGAATTGTCTAGGTCCAAAGATCATAGATCAATTATTTCTAATTTTAATTTGCAAAAGAGTAAAAGTCTGTAAGTCTAAAAATCGATTTTTGTGTTATCTTATGGGAAATAGAATTTATATACTGGAGTTGATCCTGGGTCTTTTTTTGAGATTTTGTTTTGTAAATGCTTTTTGCTGTAAGAGACAAACATTCCTACCAAATTTCCAATCTTCTACCTACTCAGAATGTTTGTTAAAAATAGCATTTCATTCAGTCTGTGGAGCACAGTGGAAGTTGTTGCAGATGGAGTAAGAGAAATATATATGTATAAGATTATTTTTTGGTGGTTAGACTTGAGGATTGTGGGCCTCGGATGCAGTTTTTCATGTAGCTCTGTTGATTTCAATCATCAATTATTCAACAGAGAATTATAAAGCACACCTTATGGTTAGAATCATATTGACAAAATATGTCTCTTTGATTGCCACATAAAGGTCATCTTTTTTATACCTACTGAAGGGAAATATTGTGTCAGCATATAATGCAATTATAGCGTAAAATAAAAATAATATTTACAGTACAAGGTTTGGGTATTTTATAATTTCATTGATTTTAATCCCAAGTTGTTTCAACAATAATTTAGAACAATCATGTAAGACTTTAAAATGAGTACAGGCATCCCTTGCTATAGCACTCTTCACAGAGCACTGTTTTGTTATACATTCTCACTAACTCTTGTATCATTCACACATTGTGTTAGTCAAATACTTCCAGTATACAGACACATCCTGGGTTATGTAAGTAATGCGTTCCTGCACCCATTGCATAACTCGAAATTTGCCAAAGTCGAAAAGTATACTGTTTATCATTGAAAGGGTGCCACGCCTACAAAAGGTTGGGAACCACTGGCTTAAACAATTTTACTTTCTTTTTGCATACTTTAAACCATCTCAGTACTTGACTAGTCTATTGCCCAAATTATGTAATCTGTATAATATTACTTTCATATTCTATAAAATATATACTTTATTCCAAACAACTGGAATGTGCCAGTTACTAACACTAATGCATGACATACCAGTTTCTTAGTGCAGTAGTGGGAGAGAAGTAACAAAGAAGCATGACTTATCTATTATTCTCAAATCATTTAACATTTTGCAGATTCCACTAATTCCTGTACTTCTTTGGAACATATTTTAGTTTGGTGTCACTATGTATGATCTATTGTCAGTTGATTTTGATCTAATCTATTGTCAGTTGATTTGAGCTGTTTTTGTGTACTCAGTCTATGTGAAGAAGTTAACAGTAATATAAAATATAGCTGGCTGGCTGTACTTCACTTACTATTGTTTGCTGTAACTAAAAGTAAAAAGAAAGATTCAGAAACGTGAGACAGCTGAAACCTATGTGTTGAATAAAAATTTACCAGTATTTAGTTAATTACCATAGATATAACTGGATGAGTGATTTTTGATTAAAGAAATAAAACTTAATAAGACCTGGTATTGATGAATGAGATAAAATTGATCAAAAACAAATGTTTGCAAAATAGTTTTCCATTCACAATAATTTTAAATAAATTAAAAAGCTAAAAATAACACTTTTTCCAGATAAGAATTTTTACGGCACTAAAAATTGTTTAGCCTTTTTCTTTGAGTGCAGAAAATTTTTGTTTGGAAAGGAGATGATGTGTGGTACTAAACAAAAATTTTAAGTTAACACATAAAGGCTATACAACCTTTGGTGCCTTAAAATATTTCTAGCGAAAATTTTACTTATGGCTTTTTATTTCGTATAAAATTATGGTAAATGGAAAGTTGATTTGCAAAAATGTTTTTACCCAATTGTACTTTTCCTTATAAACGAAACCACTCATTTTTCATTAACGATAATTGAAATGTTTATTAAAAGAATATAAATATTGTTAAACTTGATAAAATTGTAAAAATTACAAATGGTATTCTAAGTTAAAGGAATGTCTTTTTTATTAAACAAAATCTATTAAAATGTGCTATGTTGTTCCTTTTATTGAATATTTTTTCATTACCGTAGTGTTATGTATCGATACCAAGGTATTGTTTCACTTAAAAATACCATCAAAATCTAGCGAATTGGTGCACCAAGGAGAAGGGAATTTCAATCCCAATCAATAGGTCGAGTGAATAAAAAATAAGCAAACGCTTATGCTTATGATTTCTCTCACTTTTTAAGCAAATGCTTATTTTGGGGTGAATAAAAACAATAGCATTTGCTTTTGCTAGAAAGAATAAGCATTTGCTTATTTTTAGGATTTTTCTTAAGCATTTGCTTAAAATTGTGTGAATAAAACTGAGCTTTTGCTTCATGCTTTAAGCATACGCTTAAACTTTTTTAAGTGAGGTAAAGAGCTTGCTAAAATATTTCTAAGTACTCTATTTTCATGTTAATTGATCCTAAATATGGTAATTTATGGTGACACAAAAGGTTAAAAAATACGAGAAAAGTTTCAACAACCAATGGTTATAAAAATTTATATTGTTTCTCTGAAGAAAATGTTAAGTACCTATATTTCAAATCTGTTACTCGGAGAATATCAAGAGAGACGTGGCGGGGTACTGTCTTCCAAACAGGAGATAGAAATATTTTTAAGGTACTTAAGTGATCCCGGATTTCAAATAGGAGTCGGGGAAGATCACCACGTACAATGCACAACTGTATGTAAGACAGAAAAATTTGTGGCGTCCAAAATCACTATAAAGGCAAATGACTGGATAAAATTACTATAACTAATTGAATAAAAATACACCCATGATTTGTGATATTATCGAATTCAGTTATAAAAGAATTAGTTAAAAAATTATTAATTAATTTTTTAAAATTATTACCCAATATATTTGTTTTTAGTTTGAAATTCAACTAGGTAAAACTTTAAACGTAAACAAAAACAAGTGAAGGAAGAGTTGCAAAGAGTTTTCTTCCGTAAAATTTAAGGATTTGCTTAAAATTGATTGTAAGTAGCAAATGCTTATAAGCAAAAGCAAACTTTTATTAACTCAATATGAAGCAAATGCTTTTAGCATTTGCTTGCTTTTACTGTTTGCTTTAAGCAGTTGCTTAATTTTTATTCTCATCTGAAAATAAATCGAGTTTCCGCGTTAAAAACGATTTTTCATTCTTTTATGCATTTCGTTTCAAGTTCCAAACTCGTGCGTTTATTTATTTAAAATGCAAATAAAAAATAATCTTCTTCCATTTCCGTGGTGTTATTCAAATTGAGAAAGAAAAGACCCTCGAATCGAACTCAAGGCGTAATATTAACCGTTTACATGCAAAAGTCATGTAGAAGATCACGAGATACTTTCATGTCAAATTTGTGAATCCTAACCAATCCTAACTACTACGGAACTCGAGAAAGAACGGATTTACGAGAAGAAAACAAAAGGACGTGAAGATCAATTTGTACCACATAAATATATTAAAATAAATTATGCATAGCCTATCCAAAAGCAGTAATCGAAAACATTAAGGAAGATATCATGTACAAGGACCGGCAGCACTTGAACAAGTTGGTAATTTTGTATTTATCAATTTAAGAAATTCATGTTCATTAATAAATAAATTTATATTTACCACTAGAAAATGGAACATCTTCCTTATGCAGCACCTCTACCGGTAAGAAAATGTACTACTTACACAATACCAACATCAAAATAAGTGTTGTCATTTAAGTAACAACCAAATTCCTGGAAATAGGCTAAGCCAGTTCAATTCACTGAAAATATCAATGAATGCTTATTAATACTCTTAAGCCTGACTTCCCAAAGCAACATTTCAGTTACCTTCCTATATACGCTGCTACTTATTCTTCAAACAGATCGGTCACATTGCGACTTCATATTTATTAACCCATTACAGCGTCTTTTCCATCCTAACGATCCTAACTATACGCAACATTTCCGTTATGTTTTTGCCTACTACAGCGCCTTTTCCATTCTAACTATATGTGTATAAACAAATACTAATGATAAATTACACAAAGTTCTATCCATTTTCCCCCTTTATTTCCGAAACGTTGGAAAATAATTCCGTACCTATTTTATCTCGATATCGCAAGTGGTTCAACCTTACTGTGTACAACTTTTGGAACATATTGGAGGCGCGATAAACTTAAAATATATAAGTGGTTGAGAATACGGTAAATCCTTGATATTCGCGGTTTTGATTATTCCTGGATTGTTTTTTGCACACCTATTTAACATAACCAATTTCTTCTTTGTATGCTCGTGTTACATTCGCAGCATATTAACTTATCTATCCGTAGCTGGCCCGTTGAGGTTTACGTAATATTTTTTGCTCTTTATATCCCCGTAGATGTGTTGTGACGATGTGAAAATTTTGCAGACCACTGTTTTAGAGTCTTATTGCCCTAGGTTGTCAGGTCAAAAAATGTAAAATGCTATTTTAACTGTTGATCGTATGCGGACCCCTGAGAGGGTTTTTCTCCTCTAGAAGTATTTTCCCCTTATTTTGTTTTCTGTTGGTATGATGTAGTTGAGATCATATGTATCCATCTGTTTAACATTTTCCTGGCTAAATTTAAATGGTTCAATTTTCCATTAATGACCCCATTAATTAGCGAATTTTCTGCTTCTATGTCATCTCATAATGTAGGTTTTTATTACTTGATTTATTCTAATTTTTTTTACATTTAAAACATATAATTGCATAAATTGCTAATACTTTTTACTTTATAAGGTATTTAGTTTTTCATATGATCTCCCCTTTCTTGGTGAAATTCTTAAAAACTTATTGCTTTGCAATCTCAATTGTCACACTTCCACATTGCACGTATGTATTCCTTTCATAGAAATGGTTTTTTCTTTATTTATTACCACAATTGGCACACCTTTTTTCTAACTTCACCTTTCACTATTTTTTGGAAATTTTTCTTTGAAGCTACAGTAGGTGTTAGGTTGCTTTTATGTCCTGATGACTTTACTGATCTGATATTTTCTATCATTTCTTGATGTGGTGCTTGATGGAACTGTTTCTTAGTTTTCCCATGCTTGGATGTGGATGCTAAATTAGTCTTTGCATAAAATATAACTATCTATGCTCAACTTACCCTGCTCAGAATTCAGGAAATTCATGGGGTAGAAGGGGTATAGGATGCAGCAGGTCTTCAATGCTGACGAGATGGGACATTTTTGGGGAGAATAGTCTCTTGCACCTTATTGCCCATGGAGGAAAAAGCTGCTTCAGTATTCAAGGCAGCTAAGGATCTGTTTACTCTTCTCGTTTGTGGAAATGCAGCAGGCAAATTTATTGTCAAATCAATGGTGATATACAGATCCATGAATCTTTGGGCATTCAAAGGAAAAAATTAGGATCATCTCCTGGTGTTCTGGCATGCCAATAGAAGAGTCTGAATGATGGCTGAATTATTTTTGGACTGGCTTATTAAGTGCATTGTACATGAAGTGGAAATGTGCCTGCAGCCAAGATCCTGGCTTTCAAGATCTTTCTCATCTTAGACAGCATGCCAGGACATCCTGAAAATCAGCAGTTCACTTTCTCAAATGTGGAGGTAGACTTCCTACCACCTAACACCACTTCCCCTCTACAACTGATAGATCAGGGTATCGTCATGCCAGTCAAGTTGTATTACACATGTCATACATTCAAGAAAATTCCCGACCTGATTCCTCTACGTCGTTCAATGATTGCTGAAAAAAGTATAACATTGCTGACCATACAGCAGATATAAAGGAATCTCTGGATGAAACCAAGACATGGGATTTTTGCTGGAGGAAGATGTTGGAAGATGCAGTGAAAGCCTTGATAGTCACCTTATCGGTGGAAGAAGAGGTGCGGTGGATTGTGAGGTTGGCACATGTTGTAGGGGGAGAAGGCTTTGATGACCTCCAAGAAAGCAAGGTGGAGGAATTCCTCCACTCACATTAAGGAGATTTTACGGAGGAGGGCTTTTTGGATATTCATATGCTCAAGTTATAGCAGTGAAGAGGAAGAGGGGCAGGGTGATTTTAAAGACTCATCTATCACTCGAGGCACTAGTGGAGATTCTGGAAACATCTAAGGTTCTGGATGACAAAGTATTTAAAATTGACCCTTTATTGTAGCAAAGCATAAAATTTAAAAGAGGATTGGAGGCTCTTGTGGCCACTTACAAGTTAACATACAGGGATTTGCAATGAAAGACAAAGCAAACATCATTAATTAGTTATTTTAAGAACATTGCTACTACACCCTCCTTCTCTGCAGATTCTTGCAAGCCACCATCCTGGAAACATCTTCAGGTGTACTTCACATTGTTCTAACTCATACTCCCAAATCACCACCATCTTCGCCATCATTTCAATATTGCCATCATCCATAAGTTAAATGACTTTTTTCACATTTTCTTTTTATTTATTCTTCATAAATGAGATGTGCACAGTGTTTTAATTTATCTTTGTTATAGTTAGAATGGTTATTGAACTTATTATTAGCTTATATTGATCATGAATGTTCGCCTTGGTTTCTGTATGAATTATACATCTAACACCCTTTTTCTCATAAAATTTGGTCTTAAGATTCATGGTTTTGATATTCGCGGTGATTTACCGGAACATATCCCCAATGAATATTGAGGGTTTACTGTACTAGAAATATTCTAGGATGATTTTAGCCAATGACTATCCAAGACCTAAAATAAGTAAGTGAGTGGGTAGAAGAATCATTTAAAGAGTATGGTGCCTCAAAAGAAAAAAAAGAAAAGAACTGTGTAGTCATAAACTATCTGCTACTGTACACATAATAGCTTATGTCAGGTTTATCAGCATTCATTGCCCTTCGAGTAGCAAATATTATAGATATGGGCCATATCCTAAAGTACCCTCGTGTGTGTATAGATATTTTTCATCATATTGCAAATAAAATGAGAGGAAAGTCTGGTCAAGTTTATTTCACAATATGATCTGAAACTAGGCAAGTAATGTTTTTATATACAATATTTAATGTATAATGGAACTGAACAATACAAGCTTATACTTTTGTGGAATCATTTTTGAATGTTCTGTGTAGTCATGGAATCAAAGATAACTATTTACTAAGATACTGGGTTTCTTTAGGTTGTGGTGGTGCTTCTAATTTGCTTGAAAAATATGTTGGTATATCTCGGAAATGTGGACAAGTTCCCTAGATTAATATTTTGGCACTGTAGCAATCATTGCTTGGAGTTAGCTGTGAATGACATGTGTAATGTTTCAGTAGTGTGCCATATGAAAATATTTTTTACATGCTATATGCTGTTACAGTGCATCCCCTAAAAACAAGGCTGGTACACAAGGGTTGAATATTAAGTTAAATTCAATGGGACAATCTTGTGTACCCACTGGGTGTCATCAAGTGTATGTTCTGTGAGGGCTGTCTGGAAGAATCATCAAGCTCTGCAATATCATTTTCATAAAGCATCAGTTGATCAAAACTGCTGGAAGAAAATGAGCCCAGTGCACAGATCTTAAAAAGAAACTTAGTGACAAATTTCATGCTTAATATGATACTCATTTTGGATACCTTTACTGAGCTTCAACATCTTTTATGGAAATTGTAAGATAGACTAACTACCAGAAGCTCATTGTCTCATTTACCAGAAGTATCGCATGTGCCATTCAATGACATGTAATCCAGTATAATATTATGAAGTAGCTTAAAGTGCAGTTAAGAAATTCTAAGGAATTAAATAGGAGCATGGTAAGGACTTGAAATCAGTTGGGAAGATCTTCTCAGAAATTAAGTTATAATACTAATAATTGAATGTTTACAATGTGAGCTCATCATATTTCTTCGAGAAAGGATAGCCAGTTATACATATAAAAAAATGAATTAATCTGCAATTTGTATATTTGATACATAAAAATGGCTGAAAGAAACTGATCCTTGCTTTGGAGAATTGGGTAATACATTCAACATGTGTGCAAATAAATCAGTTGAGGGATCTCAAGAATTTGTAATCAGTGGCAACTGAAACAGAATTCCAAAAGATCTTCAGTCACTTAAAGCTCTTGTAAACACTTGGATCATATCAGCAGCAGAATGTGAGCTGTTTTTTAGCACCAACATTCGAAACTTGCTGCTACTATAAACAGCATCAAGTTTGTTGATTGTCTCTCCAATATATGTTTTTAGTTCAAAAAATTATGTAAAATGGTGGTTGGGAAGAGGTTATCATGATACAGACTAAATGTCTTGTTCCTCTCACACAGCAAGGGCCCTGTAAAGCATTACAGAACGAGAATGTCTGGAAACTTTTCTGAAGGTATATTACAAAGATTGAGCAAGCTTATTCGGATTAGTTATGGTTGGGTTAGAGTTTTTCTTCAAAACCATCCCAGTTGCTTTTTCTTCCCACTTCAAGACCTGATTGTAAGACATCTGTAGGGTCTGAGACTCAGAAGAAAAAGAGTTCAAATATAGAATCAAAAGGGTTCAAAGTATCAACAGGAAGGGGCTGGGTGCATAATAAGGCAGAGGGACATGCTTTGTGCATGATAATCCATGACAACTTACATTTTTTTTTGGCATTCTGCTTCATCTTGGACACTAATCTTTTAGTCATAGGTGTAGCATATTAATACAAAAATGTAGTAAATATTAAAATTGTGGTAATTCTTAGTGATGTTTAAGTAACAACAGCAGCATGGCAGAAAATAATGGAGTCATCATTGCCCTAAATATATATGGAGCCACCACTATGAAATTATGGCTATTGTGATTCAGAGAGATGTTAGAACCCCCTATCTGCCAGGGTCTCCCCATTGCATAAGCTGCAGGGACCAAAACTATGCCCCTGAGTAACACATTTAAAAGAAACTCCCATCTATAATTGTTTGTATAAAATCTTAAAAAACAACTTTCTTGATCAAAATTATTGGATCTAGAGATAACTTTTAAGATTTTACTCATGCCCAGTTTTTTCAAAATGACTGACTGCTTTCTTTACACATTCATATTTGTAATTGTCCACCTACTTCTGTGTTAAAAGATCTCCAATGCTTGAACTTTCAGGTGAGAGATGGTTCACATGATTCAAGCCCATTATTAGATAAATATTGCAACTCGACAGTTCCAGCTCCTCTCATAACTTCAGGACATGTTGCTATGCTGTACTTTCATTCAGATGAACATGGTACAGACTATGGATTCCAGCTTTCATTTTCATCTGTCCCAGGTAATTTAACCTTTGATTTTGATATTTTCCCAGCATAAATATTAAAGTGACATTTATAATTTGAATAAGTAATGAATGTGGATCTATTGCAAAATACCTTTCAGATTTTTTCTGTCTTCGATTTACTAATAACATATTTTTTTAGTATCCAATTATTGTAAATATTCAGACACTTTCAAAAGTTACATGGAATCCCATGTCTAACCAAACTGTGTTATTTTGGACTGTAACCTGCATTTTATGAATTTTTCATATTAAAATACAAACCATGTTGTAGCGATTCCACGATATAAGAACCCATGTTATAGGAGGGCCAGGTTTGATGACTATATATTTTATATTTGAAATATTTATTTAATTCATGTTAAATTAGCTTGAAAATAATAGGCAAGCGAAGTGAGCCGTCAGACAGGATTAGGCCTTGTAAGGGGCCAGGGGCAGATCTCCTATTATAATTCATTAATGTTAAACATAGTTTATGCCATATTTTTCAGCCTATAAAATGCACGTTTTATAACTAAAAGTTGACAAAAATTGAGGTTCATCTTAAAGACACAATGTACCAAGTACATTTCATTTGCTCACATGTGACTAGGTTTAGTCTGATGAGTGTCACATCTTTCCAGAGAAATGGTGTACTTTGCTCTTGGTAGGCTGCACTATGGATAAACACTTTCCTGATTCAAACTATTCTACTGGATTTTGCACAAAGAATATATAAATATTACACCATGCCAATATTAGCAGTATTCTATGAACAGTAGAAAAGGAAAATAAATATCTCTGAATCATATATAAAAATTTGTTTTGCCTAACTAACAATGTGTAATTCAGTCACAGAATAACCATAATTGTGGTAAAGGAAGAAGATGGTCACTTTGAAACCAATGTAGTTATCTATAATTCTCTAAAACGATTTTGGATATGTCTATTAGGAGTACTAAACAGAACAAAAATGTTCACATTTGAAACTGAAATATAAACATTGCACCTTGTGTTTACAGCATGCATTGCATGTGTTGCACTGATGATGCAATATCACATTAGTGATGTAGGTTTCATAGTCAATTCAATTAATTTTTGTTTGATGTACATTTATGAATTATGTGGTGTACTTTTACCATTGTATTTTTCTTAATTTGATTATTTCAGTGGGCTGTACTGCTGCTTATTTTCTCAAAAAAATACAAGTAGGAATACATACATGGAAATATTTTACTTAATATTTTGTTTTGAGATCTTAGATAAGTGGATTTTATACATTGGTCCATCTAACAGGTCAACAAATGCAGTTGTTATTCCTATGATCTTCAATGGGCCTTTTCATATCTATAGTGTGTTTCCATGTCCCTCCCTCTTTTCACAGCTCACAAAATTTTCTGATTTTCTTTAACCTTTGCAAACTAATTGAAATTATGTTAGTCAATAGGCAACTAAGTAAAACATTTTTCCTTATAATTACATTAAAATTTTGGAATAAAAATTCACTAATTTGATATCAGGTTATACTAAGTATAGTATGGTTCAAAGCTACAATCACTCTCAAGGGCATTGCAGATATGAATAATAATCTACTGTGAAATAACTATACACATTCTTATATTTCTCAAATCCATTGGTTTCTGAATGATTCTGTTAATCTTGTTTCAACTTTGGTTACTGGTGATCATTGTAATTTAACATAATAATTATATTATTAACCATGCTGAAATTCATAATAGTCTCTTTGTACTTTTTGTTTTTATAAAAATTATAATTTGAAACAAAATGTCTATGTTGCTAGTAATTTTGTTGCAGGTAATCTTTCTGCTTCTAAGGTTTTAGACACCTTCCTATTACCAATTGAGTTACAGCATTGCCCCACATTAGGTGTGGATTAATTTTTGTCATGTTATTACATTTTTACAGAAATTTTTATAAACATAATTAATTATTATTTCATATTGTCTGTTGATCTGTCAATCTGTAAGTTTTTGCATTTACTTCAGTTGGGATTATAAACTAAAGGACAAAAGAGGCAAAGTAGAGATATTCAGGACAGATTTTCATATTAGTGCCAATTGTGGGATAGCTTTGGAAATTAACATTTTTATTTTCTCCATATATTGTATAAGGGAAAGTATTGTTTTCATGAAAAAAATCGATTTCGAGATTTTAATGGAAATACACGTTTTGAGGTCTCCTGAACACGTTTTGACCATTTTCTCGATGATGTCTATGTGTGTGTGTATGTATGTGAGTTTTTTTGTGAGTGCTGTAACTCAAAAACTATTAATCAGGTCAATGCGAAATTTTATATTTAACATTTTTATGACAGTCACAAGAAATGATTAGTTTTTGGTAAAAATGGGTCAATTGGAAGTGGGTCTTTACTCTTATCACTTATCCGTTATTTTGAAATATTTGTTTTAATATTTGGTATGTGTAAAAATGTACTGGAATAAAAGTTGTAGGAAATTTAATTTTCTACAACCAGTGCTTGAAACATTTTCTCATATTATGCATTCTTTAAGAGATATCTTATATTTTTAGCTGCCACCACCACCTACCTATGACTATTGTTAACAGTTGACGCTTAGTTACGTCTTAGTAACGCTCCCTTTTCTTTTCTTAATTGTTGAAGCTTTGTGGCTATATCCAATATCAGAAGGCTATGGTTTGAGTTTATTTCTATTCTTTGTAAAGTCTAAAATTTTCTCAGTTTCTTAAACTATTTATTATTATGTAACCTATTTGGAATTTTTAGAAATATTACATGTATGGAGAAAGTCATGTGGTGGCCACATCAGATTTTTTGAGTTATAAGAAGCATCTTGATTTTATTGAAAAATTTTCAGGAAAAATGTATTTTTGTTCACCAAATCATTTAGAATGGGCTATGTCATGCATCATTTCTAGCGGTGATTATGTCTGTATCTGGCAACATTTAAGGAAAATGTTATGGCATGATAACAGTTAAATATATCGTTAAGATAAACTTAACTCATAGAAGTAAATAATGTGTGCAGCATGTACTCAGCAGTCCTATTAATTAGGCTGTTGAAGTGTGCCGCACACGTCACACATATGGACACACCTTACTTATAGTACTTACTTAAACTTATGTGCATGATGGGCAGTGGCGTACTGGAAAATCTGGGGCCCCTCCCCCCCTCAGCAAATAATACAGGGCTTCCTATGGATATCTTAAATATTTTCCAAGCTGAATTACTTATTATTGCCTGTATATTAATGAAGAATTCCCCCTCCCTCATGCAAATGCTAATGATATTTTTAAAAATATGAAATTATAAGAATTATAGTAAGAAGTCGGTTTCTTTTAATAACTTGAACCCATTTGGAGAAATAGGTTCAAAATGCTATATTATGCATAACAATCCTTATAATGCCATAGATACACAAGAATAATAAGATGTACCTATTCATTTATGACATTGAGTATACTTATTAACACATTTGCTGCCTATCCAAATATTGGTGATACTTCCCCAGGAGCCAAATTTGTGATTTTAGTTTTATTTAAAATCACCTTAAAATAGCTAAAACTGTTTCAGTCGCTATTATGAATTACTATAAAAATAACATACCTACTAAACAAAATAACATGTAAACTACTTCCTAACTAATCCAACTTCAAAATAAAATTTTTCTAATTTTTTCAAAACTGTGAAAAATTCTAAAAAGTGAGAAAAAAGAATAGAAAGTTGTAACTAATGTCCGTTTAAAAAAGTAAGACACAAAATTTCACAAAAAATAATAGAAATAGCATAAAAATATATATTAACATTTAAAATCTCGCTTGAAGACTACTTGTGAAATCGGGATAAAAAATGCAATAAAAAGCAAAAATGTTGCTCATTTGAAGTCTAAATTTTACCAAGTGCCTTTCTTAGGGACATATCCCTCACCATAAAGCCAATACATCCAACAGTATAGGGAACTGCATACATTTGTGATGCACGTGTGTCTCTGGTCCACTGCGGTCACTTGGCTTGACACACATGTGCGTCAATGGCAGTGAATGTGTTAACTTACAGTTATCGGTCGAAGCCGGTGGAGCAATGGCTGAAATATTATATATATTATGAGGCTGTATTGTAAAAGTCACAATTCCATTTTTCGGGTTCTTAAAGTGGGTGTCAGGTGCCCTCATCAGTAAGGTTTGAATGATTGGGTGCCCCTTAAATCTTGGGGCCCCCTGCATTGCGGGGGTTTCAGGACCTATCAGTGCAATAATAAAAATGTGTAATTGGAATTCAGCTTGCATAAGGTTTTACTGTATATTTTAATGATTCTGCAATGAATGACTGTCAATTATTCCGTTGTGGGAATTAGTGGGTTTGTGAGTGTCACTACTAAAAACAGTAATAATCTTACCTTCAGTCTATACGTTGTGGACTGATTTTTTGAGTAATTTTTCTGTAAAATAAGTATGTCTTATAGCCCAAAAAATATAGTAGTTATGCACTACAAATTTTATAAATATATTTTTCCAAAACTACATTAATAAATTAGTTAATTAACACTTATTGTCTGTGCATACATTTAAATGTACACCAAATGTAGGAACTCATGGCCGCACATTTTATTAAGTGCATGCTGGGCACTGAGTTTACTTATACAAATTCAAAGTCCCATGATATTGTCCTGACTGTAAAATGTTGTGATGTCATGAGGTATGATACTTTATACAAATGTAAACATATAATATTTAAATATCCCAACTAAATCGGCTGTGAGACAGCTGTGAGAATTTAAATTTCATACGATAAGGATTTAATTTGTTTGGAAGACACAAGGAAACCTATATAGTGTATAGGAGGAAAAAGGAGAACCATTCATAAACACATTCGCCATGGCGTGCGCCACTGGTGGTACATGCATGCTATTCCTGGTAGACGTCATGTACCACCAGTTGCACACATAACCTTTATGCGCCATATCCTTCTCTAACAGAAATGGAAAGCTGAATGCTTTGCGTTCTATGCTTACAGCCACAGGAAATACACTTTTCAATGTGTGTACCACCGGTGGAGCACGGAGGCACTTTTTTAAATTATGTATTTTTTAAATCAGCAGATGTAATGCATACATTTTTAAACAGTTTATTCTTCGACCAAATAAAAGAAAAATAAAAAACATTTTCAAAATAGAATAAAAAAAATTAAAATAAGAAAAATATCATAATAGTTCAAATAAATAAATATGCCTTATTATGTTTTTATGTACTAGGAGAATACAGTCCATCAAAAAATGTACTAAATAGATGAGATAAAAATGAAACAAAATGTAATTAGATTATAAAAAATTGTAATCATAATAGTAAAAATTAGAAGCTGAAAATTTCCTTTGCATACTGCCACAGGAAATACACTTTTCAGTGTGTGCTACCTGTAGAACGAGACACTTTTAACAGTTTTTTGTTTCCCCACATAGTAACAAAAGAAATCAACTTACATTTTAAAATTAAGTATAAAAAATCTGACGTGGCCACCCCATGACTTTCTCCATGTCTGTAATATTTCTAAAAATTCCAAATAGGTTAGATAATAATAAATATTTTAAGAAACTGAGAAAAATCTAGACTTTACAAAGAGGAGAAATAAACTCAAACTGTAGCCTTCTGATATTGGGCATAGCCCCGGAGATCCAAAAATTAAGAAAATAAAAAGGAGCTTAATGTGTTTACAATAGTCGCTGGTAGGTGGTGTAATGGCAGTTAAAAAATTTAGTTTTTAAAATATCTCTTCAACAATGTTTTATATGGAAAATTGTTTGTAGAAATTGTTGTAGAAAATTAAATTACCTACAATTTTTATTGCAGCAAATTTTTACATTTATCAAATATTTAAAAAAAATCTGATGTGACCACCGCATGACTTTCTCCATATCTGTAATATTTCTAAAAATTCCAAATAGGTTACATAATAATAAATATTTTAAGAAACTGCGAGGAAATTTTAGACTTTACAAAGAACAGAAATAATCTCAAACCATAGCCTTCTGATATTGGATATAGCCACAAAGCTCCAACAATTAAGAAAAGAAAAATGAGCATTACTAAGATGTAACTAACCGACAAAGCAATAGTCGTCGGTAGGTGGCATGGTGGTGGCAGCTAAGAATATCAGATATCTCTTAAACAATGAATTATATAGAAAAATGTTTCAAACAAAGGTTGTAGAAAATTAAATGTCCTATACCTTATACTCCAGTACATTTTTACATTTACCAAATATTAAAGCAAATATTTTAAAATAACGGATGAGTGATAAGAGTAAAGACCCACTTCCAATTGACCCATTTTTACCAAAAACTAATAATTTCTTGTGACTGTCATAAAAATGTTAAATATAAAATTTCGCATTGACCTGATTAATAGTTTTTAAGTTACAAGCACCCAGAAAAATACTCACATACACACACACATAGACATCATCGAGAATAGGGTCAAAACGTGTTCAGGAGACCTCAAAATGTGTATTTCCATTGAAATCTCAAAATCGATTTTTTTCATGAATACAATACTTTCCCCTATACTACGTATATGGAGAAAGTAAAAAACGGATTAGTGACAAGAGTAAACATCCACTTCTGGTAGACCGATTTTTACCAAAAACTAATCAGCACATCTTCCTTTAACAAAAAAAATCAAATATAAACTTTCACACTCATCTGATTAATAGTTTTTGAGTTCGAGCACCCACAATATCCCGGTCAGAGACACAGACAGACATACACACTTACAGACACCATCGAGAAAATAGTCAGAACATGTTCAGGGGACCTTAAAAAATGCATTTACATTGAAATCTAGAATTCGATTTTTTTCATGAAAACAATACTTCATGCTTTGTATATGGAGAAAGTAAAAAATAAAATAAGAAAAATATCATTATAAGAGTTCAAATAAATATATATGACTTACAATGTTTTTATTATTAGGTGAATACAGTTAAAAAATTGATAATGAGGCACAAAATGAAACAAAATATTAATAGATTATAAAAATTATAGTTATAAATAGTAAAAATTTGAAGTTAAAAAAATTCCTTTCAATGTTTTTATCTGTGCTTTTCATTAAAACATTCCAAACACATAGTTGGTTGTCTATCAAAATCTTTACAAAATATGCAAACTTGTTTTGCTTTTAATTTAGCTACATTAGAACCTTTTTCTTTATTAATTTTTCATAACATGACAAGCACCTTTTATGAATGTCTCTTGCTTTACCCTTATATTTACCAATTTGATGAATAGGTGGGCTATGTATTCTTTGCCTGGAATGCTCTGGAACAGTAAGATCACCATCCCTGTGTGTTCCTCTAACAAGCCTTCTATGATTTTTTCTCGGAAGAGCAGGACATCCATATATTTTCTTTCTTGTTGGTTACTACTATATATCACCCATGCATTCACAATACATGTTCCAAGAATTATTTCAAAGGCAACTTTCTTGTTCCATTTGAGGGTGTGCCAAATACATGTATAATAGGCAGGCATCTGATCAGATACATCTACCCCTTTTTTGACTTGTTATATGCAATCACTGAAGGTTTCATTATAAAATCACCACTTCTATTATTTTTCCCATATGGAATTACCTGGTCCATGTGCTCAGGTCAAGTGGTGATCATCAAAACCAGTCACTTATCAAACCATTTTATTATTCTTCGTGTGCCAAATACATGTATAATAGGCAGGCATCTGATCAGATACATCTGCCCCTTTTTTGACTTGTTATATGCAATCACTGAAGGTTTCATTATAAAATCACCACTTCTATTCTTTTTCCCAGATGGAATTACCTGGTCCATGTGCTCAGGTCGAGTGGTGATCATCAAAACCAGTCGCTTATCAAACCATTTTATTATTCTTTGTCCATTTTTATTTTCTTGTCCGTAGACTTCTCCCTTCTTCATTTTTCTCTTGCATATATCTGCTGGATTCCCATGACAATTTTGTCTTAGTGTTCCTCAGGAATACATTCCTCTCTTTAGAAGAGCCTCACATAGTGGTATGCTCATATAATAATTATCCATGAAAACTGTTCTGCTCTCATCCAACAATCCATCTGCCAATTCCATCACAATTTCGTGAGCATGTCCAGGTCCACTGCTACTCACATTTGTATTCTTTCCTGAGTGTACCTTCAGGTCATATGTGTATCCCTCTGGTGTACACAGTTTTTATAGCCTATCTCCATATTTATGCATTTTACCTGGTATATACTACTGGAACATGAGTCTGCCCCTCCAAGGCACCATGGATTCATCAATCACTACATCTTCTCCTGGTATGACTGTGGTCCGAAACTTGCAACAAATAAGGTCTAGCAAAGGTTTTATTTTTGATAATCTATTTTTTTGCTGAAGAATCCTCATTATCTTGAAAATGAAAGCATTTCAACAGAATATCAAATTGTTCAATCAGCATTATGCTCGGAATTAGTTAATTGCGATACAATGGCTTACTAGACCAATACAGATGCATTTTTGGAAGATGATTAACATCCATGCTAAGGAGAACAGCAATAAACTTTTCTATTTCCCTCTTATTAGTGTCTCTCCACTTATGCATCATAGAACGTAGCTGATGGGAACTGGTCAACTGATGAGCAAATCTATCTGTTTCTTGCACTATGAGGTCCAACACTTCATCAGTTATAAACAGTTTGTACATAGAAAGAGGATCTGAAATATCCAAAATGCACTGCACACCATCACAACCATATAGAAAAAGCGACACTCAATATCAGAAAATCGTCCCCATACTTCTGATCCTCTGCTAACAACTTCACGAGCATTATTCTCTCCACCAGAAGACAGTTTTTTCACTGTCATTTTTCACTGAAGACACAGAATCACTATCTTATTCTGATTTGGAGGGTTCATATGAATTCTCTGAATTGGAGAAATCAGAAAATGAAATTTCACTGTCGGAATCCATGGGTTTACCAATCAAAACTAAAGAAAATTATTTACTCCCAAATAATACAGTGGCTTTTCTATGTGTTGCGCATTCAAAACTCCAAAATAAACTGGAATGATATACATATAGAAGGAGAAGGTGGAAGGACGTAAAAGGCAGCTGGCTGATGACAAACAATGGAAGAAAAGCATGGATAAACAAGGATTTTTTGAGGAAGCCGGGGAATTTTAATTTTGCAGATGCATCGAAAGAAGGGTCAGGGAGGTGGCAAATGGAAATAAACATTAGACATGAGCCATTTTGGTGCAATAACTGTATTGGCCTAGTGCATGTCCACTCGCAGAGCAGGGTGAAAAGGAGCCGGTAAAACATGTTTATTGCCATTCGGCACCTCCCAAACCCTTCCTTTGGCGCAATTGCAGATTGGGAGTCCCTGGCTTCACCAAAAATATTCCTGCATACACTGAGGTTGTATTCTAGGGAGTTGTTACACTTTTCCCATGCTATTATCGGCACCTTTGAAAGTGGGTTGAAGGTTACAGAACAATGTTTTGCTGGCTTGTGCCCTAGGCCAACACAGTTATTGCACCAAGGCAGCTTTTGTCTCATATTTATTTCCATTTCCCACCTCCCTGACCATTTTTTTGGCACATTCGCAAAGTTGGAGTCCCCGACTCATGCCATTTACTATCAACCCACTTAGAATGGTGTATCCTTTGCTGATAATAGCTGGTATACCAGTACGTAAATTCAAAACAAATCTGTGTGTGTATTTTTGGCTAATCAACCTCTTGGATTATTATAGCCACACTGAACACAATCACGAGGGAGAAGGGAAATCTGGTGCCGTCATTAGCCTACTCTTAACAAAGAACACCAAGGCGGCCAACTGCTTAACATCCCTTCCGAAGGACAGAACGCTAAATTTGCGCGGTTTCCTCAAACCACACAAACGGGGCCAGGTTACCTTGGAAAAAATCCTACTTGCGCAGGATTCATGCCCACTGCCTTTTCAAGCAGCAGGCAAGTAGCAGCCAGCATCCTAATCACTACACCACTGGCACCCCAAAATAAATCTGTGTTACAGAATTCTCTACTTCAAGGGTCTCAAACTACTATTGGTGTGTAGGTGGAATAGTAGCTCCGCAACACATCTGCATTCTAGGTTGTCTTTCCATCACCTATTTCCTATTCAATCTCTCCTTTCACCGATCCTCACCGTCATTACAACCAGCTGTCCACTTCAAGATATTTTGGAAGTATTACTCTGTTATTTTGTAAGAATTAGGTTGACTTTTGGCCATACTGGTCCCTGTAGCTGAGAGTTAGATTAATATTCTTGACTAACATCTAAAATATGTACTAGAACAATTATTTTATTTCAATTTTTATCTTTAGCGTTTTACCTTACTCTCGTACCTATGCTATTTGGCATGTACCATCCATGGTACATGACGTCCAGAATGAAAAATATTTTAAAACAGGAAGTTTTGCAATTTCTATAATACATCCCAAATTCACAGCAGGAATATAATTATATATTTTGTGTCATGAAAACATCATAAGACATAAAATATTGCAAATATTTTGCAGAAAGTGTTAACAAAATTTTCTAGATCTGGTGGGGGACAATGAAAATGCCTTCCATCGCGAAAGTGTTAACCCTTTGCCCGATTTGCCCGTACCACATACGGGCAAAAAAAAATGGGCCTTTGCGGATTTGCCCGTACCTGGTATGGGCAAATCCGGCGAAGAAATAGCTCAAACTGATTTTACCGTATTATTTTATGAGGTAGTTGAATGTATTCTCGCAGGGTGGCTCTATGTGTATGGACTGTAGTGGACTCTGTCGCCCAATATCGGTATTATTTCGTATGTTTAGAACATATCTTCACTACTTCTTGTCAACAGTGTTTTTGCGAGTGAGCAGTGATTTCTCAGCTGATTTCTTTCCCATTACAGTATATTTTCTCCACGGATGTGTTACTGCTTATCCAAATTATTATAATTTCAAGTAAGTGTTTTAATGCCGCTAATTCCACATGGTTTTATTTGTGATTCATTGCGAAACATTTCTCGAGGAGTACAGTCATCTTCCTGTGTCAACCCAAATTGTTCTGTCACTTATAAAGCCATTACTAGGAAAGGGTTACTGTATAGCTATGGATAATTATTACAATTCCCCAGAACTAGCAGATATACTCGTTAAGAATCAGACTGATGTATTTGGAACCTTGAGGACGTCAAGGAAAAACATTCCACAGGAATTGAAAAATAAGAAGCTTAAAACGGGTGATATTGTAGGGTACCAACGAGGAAAGATTTGTGTCATGAAATGGAGAGATAAATAAGATGTAGCTCTGATCTCTTCAATTCATACAACCACCAAAGTTAGTGTTAGTGGGAGGAAAGGTGAAAACACGAAACTGGCGGTAGTAGTAGATTATAATGGAGTTATGGGTGGAGTGGATAGGATGGATCAAAATCTAACTTATTATCCAGCAATCAAGAAGCGGGGGCCGCAAATACTACAAAAAAATTTTTTATCATCTACTTGATCAGGCAATTTGGAATTCATTTGTGCTCTATAGGAAGAGTAAGGGTTCAAAAACACATCTAGAATACAGAATGGAGTTGGTGCAGCAGCTGATAGAGAAATACCACAGTGAAACATTCGGTGCCAAAGGGGGTCGTCCTTCGACGGAACCCAGTCCTCTAAGGCTAACAGGTCGGCACTTCCCTGAATATATCCCGCCTTCAGAAAAGAAACAGAATCCAGCGAGACAATGTGCCGTGTGTTGCTCACGGCGAGACAATAAGAATAAAAAAATTCGGAAGGAAACAAGATTTTTCTGCCGAGATTGTGATGTTGGTCTGTGTGCAGCCCCATGTTTTAGGGATTACCACACAAAGAAGGACTATTAGAGATTATATTTGCTGTTCAAAAATATGAACAAATAATTTGTTATGACCCATAAAACCATTATAAATAAAATATTTGATATTGAAAACGAAATACTAGATGTAAAACCTTTGTGTATCTAAGATCAGTTTTAAAAGTAGTTAAAAATTCTCTTGGTTAAAACATTCAATAAAAACAAAAAATCTAAAAAACTGGAAAATATTGTTATTTAATGCCTTGCAATAATGCATTATTTCATTATCAGAAATAAAAAAACCTGCCCTTTTTCCAAATAAAATCTTCATTAAAACTCATCAGTCAAAGGGTTAAGAGAAATGTTTACAAAAAAACCATGGTATAACTTAATTATTCTCCTTCATTGAAAAAGATGTGCAAGTGGCAGAAACATCACCATGTAATCATGTTTACTCATGTTACTTATGTTCAACTTGTGATGTATACAATATCTAGTATACTGTATTCTTTCCACAATACAATTTGTTTGTTTTAGGCACACCTGGCTGTGGTGGAGTTTGGACTTCTCCAACTGGTGAGTTGTACTCACCTAACCATCCAGATACATATAGGCACAATGTTAACTGTGAATGGCTTATCAGGTTGCCTGTCGGAGATCGAATTAAGGTCATATTCTCCTCATTCTCCCTGGAGGGTTCCCGATCATGTAATTTTGACTATCTAGAGGTAAGTTTACTTGGTTTTACATTCATCATATCTAAATCCCTAAAGCAAATATCAATATTTTATTTCTTTAACATAATTCTTAGCATCATCCTCACCATAGGTAGTTTGTCTGTATATAGGTCTGTGGTTATTCTTGGTTAAATCTGGTTCTCCACATATTCCTATTCTACACAGCCTTCTTCATATTTTAATATCACTCTTTCCCTTTCAAGTAGTCTATCAGCTGAAATCTTTTCCTACCTCTTTCTCTTTTTCCTTCCAGTTTTCCTTCTAGCATGTCTTCAATCATGCTCTCTCCCCTAAGGTAATGTCCGATCCAGTTTGCCTCTTCCTCTTTCTTATAGTCTGTATAATGAATCACTTCTCATCTATTCCTCTTACTACTTCTCGTTTTTTGTCCTATCAGTCCATTTTATCTACAACATTCTTCTCCATACCCACATTTTGAAGCTTTCCAAGTAGGTATTTTATATAATTTTTCCTTAGTGCTCATCTTTCTGCACCATACAAAACTATACTCCATGCATAGGATTTTATTAACTTCTTGCAGACATCTTATATGTTTCCCATTTGTAGGAATCTCTTTCTTTTGAAAGCGACTTTTGCTTTCACTATTTTAGTCCTTATTTCATCGGTACATTTTGCTTCTCTCGTTATAATGCTTCCAAGGTATTACCTGATATTCACATGGCTTTGAATTTTTTTGTATTTATTTCCATTCCACATCTTGAAATCTCCTGTGCCTTTTAGCACTTCTTGCATTTGTCTTTCTGCATGTATATCGAATAATAACAATAATAATAATAATGATCTTTACAACTTGTTTCACATATAGATTCCTGATCAATCTTTTGTCTTTCCAATCTGCAGCTATATTGTTTAATATCGTCATCAGCATTGCCCAGTTTATTTTATCAAATGCATTCTGCCAGTCAATGAAACATATGCAGAAATTTTGGCTGTACTCTCTTGCCCTTTCTGATATGATTCTCACTACCCTGATAGCATCTCTGGTTCCTCGTCCATTTCTGAAACCAAATTGATCTTCCCCTAGTATTTCTTCCACCTTTTTCTCTATTCTTTTTTTAAGAATCCTTGTGATGATCTTCGAAGTGTGTTATAGTTGGCTTATCATTCTGTAATCTTTACACTCCATTGCCTTTTGTTTCTTCTTTACAGGGACCATTTTTACTTCTAGAAAATTCTGAAGCCACTCTCCTGTGTCTTAAATCTTATTAATTAATTTTGTAATCACTTTTAATCCTTCTGCTCCCATGACTTTAAGTACCTCTGCCATTATCTCATTGCTGCCTGTTGCTTTTCCTTTCTTTAGCTGCTGTATCACTTCTACTTCACTTACCATGATACTTTGTCCCGAGTTTTCTTCTTCATCATCTTTCTCTTCTTCAAGTTCTACTGAACTTGCCTGCTCAGAAAGAGTGGTTCAAATCTGACTATACAATATCATTTATGAAATTTTGAGTGAAAGGAAATTGCCAGAAGGGTACAAGTCGAGGCAGATGAAAACGAGGAATATGTTGACAGAGAAACAACTTATACCAAGAAACACATCAGCCTTGTATCTGACCTTTAATGGGCTTGTTTAGCAAGTTATTTAAAAGCAAGATGACAAGATACTTTCTGATGAATTGGTGTTATGTAGACTTGAAGCCCCAACAAGGAAAAGAGAGCAAACCCATTGAAGCAAAAATCAGTTTTAATTGTACAATGTTTATGTATTTGTTTATGTTATCGCTACTTCTATTTGAATGTTTTCATTATTTTACATGAAAAACTACAATTTTTTTTAAACAATTGAGAAAATATAGTTCAGAGCTTCTCAACGTTTTTGGAGGTGTGGAACCCTTCAGAAATTAGACACCACTTCACGGAACCACACATTGCTCTTCACACAAAAATATCTAAGGAATATAATACAATAACAAAGCAAATAAACCATACAGGAAAATGGCAAAACTTTACTCAGATGCTTTCTAAAATACTAGCATAAATGACATAAAAATTGACAAATAACAAAAATAAACAAGAAAAGGCAAATGACAAATGACAAAATAAGATTGATAAAGAGGCTCTTCCAAGATGTTATTTTAATGTTTGGCTATCTGTTAAACAAAAATATAATACACTACCATCAAACTGCCCCAAATTTTAACTGGTAAAATGAAATTACAAAAAGATTAAAAAAATAAAAATGTACTACGAAAATTGTAGAAAAATAACAATCTATTATATTAATTGTAAAAATTTCTCCGTCACATAATGCTGACATCATCAATGTCACATTTAAACATGTTTTAAAAAAAATTTCCGATTAGGTGGAAGGTTGAAATTTTGCAGGAATGTTTGATTCAGATATAAAAATTAAATGAAAAAAAATACAAAAAAAGACCCAGGTTTGACTCCAGTGGGGCAATTTCCATTTCCCGTAAGATAACAAAGAGTGACTTTTTAAAGTGCAGGCTTTTATTCTTTTGGAAATTAAAATTAGAAAGAATTAACGTATGATCTTCGAATATAAGCAATGTTTTAGGAATATTGATGAAGTTTCTTATTCTATTCACCTTTTTCCGCCTACCGTTCGAAATCTCTCATATTAAACATTTAAATAGGGATGAGACATTCGATTCCTCGAATCCCGCAAATCTTGAAAAAGATTCGAGATTCGAAAACTTGAATCTTCGTGCTTTTTTCGTCATTCGAATCTTTCGAATCCTAACCTAAAAAACCGTTAAACATTTTAACTCAAAACTTTGGAAAGATTAGTTTTATTGACGTCCAATTGAAGCGTTCATTAAAAAAGAATGTGACTGTTGCAATTTCAGTGGTACCCGGATCACCAATATCACCTCGTGGCGACCCAGAGCAAGTTCGAATGCTAGTTTTCTTAAATAAAAATCTCCATTGAAGATTTCTGCTCTTTTAGATTGTCCTAAAAGTGTTCAGTGTTCAGTACTTTTATGAACTCTTAAAATAAACAAGTTTTTGATTTTTCTGGAGAGAATTTAGTGTTCCATGTTTAGTGTTTATCTATGTTAACTCTTGAAATAATCCCCCCCTCTACACTTGCTTTGATTTAAAAAAGTTTTGGAAAAATGTAAAAAATTTGTACTGATACTCAAATATTTTTGTCAAATTATGTTGAGAAAATGAACCTCAAGATTCAAGAGTTTTAATTATGTACTTCATTAACAAAATTTAATTTGTATCTTCTTAATAAATATAAGTGTATTTTTAAAAACTGTATTCTTAAATTTATTTTTCATTAAACGCAGATTTCAAATTTTGCTTTAATTAAAAACTGTTAATTTTAAGTAAAAGTTTTTTCTTTTTTCCTCTTATCATTATTCTTATATGAAGGATTCGAGAGATTCGAGATTCGTGAGATTCGAGGGATTCGAGAACCATTTAGGATTCGGATTCGAGAAAATTTTGGATTCGTCCCACCTCTACATTTAAATCACATATTTTGGGAATATATTGGCTTTTAAACGGGGTGTTGTCTTGCCGACCACGTCATTGTTAAACTTTGAGAGCCAATTGTTGTCTTGATCCACATACTTGTAATATATACAAGTGCATAGAATGACTAAAATTATCGTAGGATTTTTCGCAAAATTACATAATCGTAATGGGACTGGTTTGGATGGAATTAAGTTTAGATTCTTTTACTTATCTAAACGACTATATAGATGTAGAGTAAGAGAGAGGGGGATGTGGGGAGGGAGATAGGAAGGAAGGGATATAGAATGGAAGGTACATGGAGAGCATGGGAGGTATAGAATTAGAACAGGAGGGATGGGAGCATAGAGATAACAAGGGAGATGGAGAAAAAAGGGAGGGCTGTGGATTGGGACAGGAGAGAATGAGAGAGGGGTGCAGCATTTTAGCCTCCTACAGTTTATTGAGTTCTTCATCAGTTTTTCGGCAACAGACATTAGCCCTGATGAGACCGCTACAATCGTGCTAATTAACCAATAGACTTCTGTGAGAGGTACGCCCTCTTTTCGAGAAAAGATCGAACGAGGGGAGTTCCAAGCTGGCATCATTGGGAGCAAAACTGGGTAGGGGAGCGAGCAGTCATGAGAGTTGAAGGAGGGAGACTAGAGAGCAGGGCTGCCACTATTTTCTCAAAAAGTACGAAATCGAATAAGCAAAAGGTACCAAATATCCAGAAAAGGTACCAAAGTTAAAAAATTTAGTAAAAATGAACAATTATGTTTAAGCCGATAATTATATCTGTTAGATCTACTGATATAGTTGACAAAAATAGGTTGGGACTAATCTTTTATGGTTTAGAGTTTTATCCACTGATTTTAGTTATTCACACAACTTTCCCCAAACATTGCTGTAAATCAAGGATCCTCAACCTGGTACTCATGAGTACCATGGTGCTCTTTAGCAGTCTTGCCATGCACTTCTACTATGTTAAAAATTGTCTTTCCTAGTACCATTAATTTGATTCTTTTGGCTATTTTTTCTTAATGTACGAAAGGACATTTTCAATCACTTTGATTTTGATTTGATTTTATTTATGATCATTTCTACTATTATAAATGTATAATGGTGCTCACAGTGTGCTCTAGAATGTAACTTGGTTCTCGTCGCATTGAAAATGTTGTGGACAATTGCTCTAGATAATCAAGAATATACTGTTTGCCATAATGCATATGCTCTCTGAATATTGTAATAACAGTTAATGTGGGAAATTTTCATGTAACCATAAAGGTCACAAAATTGAATTTCACAAACATAATTTATCCGATTTTTTTATAACCTTGTTGTAGCTATATGAGATTCCCAAGACAAGCATTTTTAGGTGCTTGTTCGTAAATGTTTTCAGTTATAAGATGAGCTCAATGATTCCCTGTTGTATTGATTTTAGATTGCGATAAGGATGAGTGTATGCATTCATAAAAAAGTCAAACGTCATAATGGTTTTTAAAGTTTTAAATGAAGGCCAACAATTTGGAAATATGATGAAGGAACAGAAAGATAATCTTTATATACACTGAAAATTTTGGACCACTTTAGATTATCTCATGATAGAAAAAATAAAAACTTAAATAGCAAACTAACTTACTGTAGTCAATACATTTTAATTTATAATTTATATTGTAATGGATGAAAAAATTCAACATATTGTTGCAGCTCCTCATGTTTTGTGCTTAACCTCATCATAGATCATTTTAATCACTTATTAGTCTTTCGTTCTTATAAAGGATTTTGTTATTTCAGCTTAGAGATGGTGCAGATCAAGACAGTCCACTCATTGCTCGTCTTTGTGGAGATAATGTGCCTCGTCCTTATCAGTCCACTGGCAACGTTATGTTTCTACTATTTAATAGTGATGAATCTATCACTTCTGGAGGATTTCATCTGACATATGAAACTTGTAATTTTTAATTTTTCTCATTCCTTTTGAAATACTAAAATAGTTGCTCAAATGTTTTACTAAATATCTAACTTTTAAATTTTCTGCAGTGTGTGGAGGCGAGTATACAGAACCCAGTGGAATTATGCATTCTCCTTTTTACCCTGAACCTTATCCAGGATCTAAAGAATGCATATATCATATTTCCCTTTCTCCTGGAAATTCAATACAACTGGTATTTCAAGATTTTGATTTGGAGCCATCAACACAATGCTACTTTGACTATGTACAGGTAAATCAAAAACAAACTAATAGAGTTTATTTTTTGATCCCTCTATATAAATCTATTGCATGTAATGATAAATATCTATTAAGAAATCAGGAGTTCTCCTAAAATTTTGCTCAAAATTTAAGTTTAAATAACCTAAAACAATACTTTGATCATAAATGTATTATCAAAATATAATGGCATACTGAAGTTTCTAGTCTATGGTATTCATATAAAAATTCCACAAAATTCAAGGTAAAAATTTCCAAAAGCAAAACCAAAGTAATTATTAAAAAGCATCAACAAGGTGTATAATTAAACCACTTGACTGGGCATGACGAGCATACTCGTCATGAGCACAGTGCAAACCATTTGAATGTGATGGTTATATTTGTCATCAAGCTTTTTTTTTATCTTTCTCTATCAGCATGACCACCTTTTTTGTCATGAGCTTCCGCTCATATTCTTTGGTCATTTAGGTTCACATTTATGCAAACAGATGCCAGTTAGGCTAAATTTGCTGAGATGTAGACCCTTCGTCATGAAACCCTGCATGTGTTGTGTGAGATTGCATATATGCACCGCCCTGTCTGCTATTCTTAGATGTGCAATAAAATCTATTTCGCACAAACATGCAAACTCAGACATCTGGAATTTTTACCCATTTTTCTTCTTTGACACATCTGCTGTTTTTACCAATTTTGCTTCTTTGACACGTCTGGTTTATGAGGACTAATAAATATTTTCCACTACCTCTTGCAGAAACATTAATTTTGAGATGCGCTTTTTTCATAGGAAGGTTAGTTTTCCCATGGACTTAGTAGTACAAGCATTGAGAGTTTCCACATTATTCAGTCTAATTTTTCTATTTGTTTTTATGAAAAATCTTCAGTGAATATTGTGACATGGCTTCCACAAGTAAATGGTCAGAGATTTCAGGTGAAGATATCCACAATATTTTAGAAGAAAGTGATGGAGAATTCAGTGATGATAGAGATGTGTACATAAATACTGACATTAACGATAATGAATTCAATGCAGAAACTTTGGTTGATAAGGTATTAAAATTTAGATTTCTTTAGCAAATTATTGTTAATAAAAAATTGTTATTTTACACGTTTCAATATGTTACTGTAAGTTGATTGAATTATTTGTAGGATACCTAGACTGTCTGTGTAAACAAATGCATCATATTTAGGACTTTTATTTTTAATCAATTCCACAGTTTTATTTTTACTTAAAATCTTTTGTTATAAAGAATTGTTTTCTCTATTTTTCCTCAATATCAAATAACATATAGACTATTTCTTTGTAATTGATTTGTCTGAAAACATATAGAAAAACTTTTGTTCTAAAATTAAAAATTTAATTGTTATAAAATTAATTGTTAATAACAAATGTGAATTGATGAATTTTTAATACATTATTGTAGATTAAATTCTTTGGGCTAAACCTAGACTGTCTTCATTTAGGTAAGCAGATACTACCATATCTACCAGCGTATAGTGCGCACCCTTGTATAATGCGCAGGGAGGTTTTCAGCCTCTTAATCTATTATTTTTCTATATACCCGCGTATAATGCGCACAGATTTTTTTTAGCGTTACTGTTCCAGAATAAAGTAGATGGTGTAACGTGTTCTATGGCAATGATCGAATTATTGGTATTATGTATTGGTAACATAATGAAAGTGCGAAATGAAATTTTCAAATAACGTTCCAAAAGAACGTCAGCTAACTCAATCATTACATACACTGTTTACTTACTAGGTGATATTAGGATATATGCAATAAATCAAATTATATTAATTTCATAGTATGGCATATGACATTGTTTGAGCTAATAAAATGAAGGAATGACGATAATCCTATTTTTTACATAAATTTTTGTCATGCCTGAGGTGGACGGGTTCGCCCAACCTTCAATTTTACCCTTATTAGAACACTCTGGAGCACGTAAACACGATAGCAAATAACCATAATTAACTACAGACTCTAAGAATCAAGAATAAATCACATATGAATGCTGAGAGAAAAGTAGGGAATGATAACTTTATTTAGTTCTACAAGAAGCATCAACTCCCAGTGTACTTAAAGGCATCAGCTGCCATTGTTTCTAATTATAAGTAGTACCAGTACCTCACCACCAGGCCAGGCGCTGGTGTAGGGTGACGTCATGCGTAAGATGCCGATTCCAATAACAACATCGAAGGAGAATGGTCCAGTGATGAATAACTTCTTGGCTTTTAAAATGAATAAATACTGAATTCATTCTTTTCATATCTAAATAATGAATGTTTGTAGAATTAATTAATAAATTTTAACTATTATTTATCTTACTTTTCGTAAAAATCACCAATAAAATTATGAGGATACCCGGGCAGTAATTACTGCGCCAAAATTGTGGAAATAGGGGGTCAAATGAAAATAGGGAGATTATGTACCCTCATATAACACACATCCTAATTTTTAACTCAAATATTTCGAGAAAAAAAAAAGTGTGCATTTATGGTGCTTATATTTAGTAGAAGTACAAGTTTTATGCTAAATCCAACTTTTACCACTGCTTCGCTTCTTTGATTGTTAAATATTGCCTCCTCTTGCAGTCCTTTTTTCCTTTAAATTTACACTGAGTTGGTTTCATCAAGCAAACACAGCATTCAGGCCTGTGTGATTTGTCCAAATATTGCTGAATGAAGTGGCGTTCAGTTAGTCGAGCTTCAGGCAATGGGTCGTCTGATTTTCTTCCCCTCTTAGCAGACACCGGTCTTCTGTAGTTGAGTAAGAGTCCTTCAATCACTGCATGGCGATAAGTAGGGGCAGATATTTTTTTCCTAGTAGCTATGATATAGGTGATTCACCCATTGACAAGGGCTGTCTCAATCATAAAATACCACAAAAGACGATAGCACTTTATTCTTGTGTGTGTTTTCCTTGTAGCTATGATATAGGTGATTCACCCATTGGCAAATCTATGCATCTTTCTACTCTGCTTCATGTAGTGGACTTTACTTCAGATGAAGTATCATTTTCCTCCATTTCAGAATCACTATCACCAAATGAGCTCTCACTTGAAGTGTCACGAAGTCATTATATTCACCTTCCGACTCTGAATCAGCAAATAAAATGTTAACTACGTCGTCTTTTAAAAGATTTTTACGACTTGAGGAAGCCATTCTGTATACAATCTAACAAGGGATGGAAAATTTTCAAAAAGTTTCAACTATTGACAAAAGATGTCGCACACATACAGCTAATAATTTCATGCATAAATGTAAGCACCATAGCGACGAGAAAAGTGAACTCACATTAATGCGAATTATGCAGTACATGGAACCTATCCCTCTGTGCATAAATGCGAGCACCGCAGCGAAAGTAAAATTGCTTGCATTCATCTAAAAAGTAAACCTACTTAATTCAACTGTCTTAGCTGTGTATAAGGCATGCATGTCATGATTTTGTATTTATTTTTTTATAAAATTTCTATTTAAAAATGCTTCTGAACAATAATTGTAGAATACATATTCCACTTTAATATTTGTCCACATTTTAAAATTATTTTTCTCTTTAATATAGATCCGTGATGGAGACTATGAAAATTCCACTTTGATAGGAAACTATTGTGGCAGCATAGAAAGAATTCCACAACCTATTATTTCTACCTTTAATCATCTCTGGCTAAAATTCAAGACAGATAACTCAGTTCATCAACGTGGTTTCATGGCTAATTATTCTTCAATTGACCATAGTGAGTATAGACTAAATTTTTTCTCAAGAGAGTTCTTAATTACAATTTGGAATGGAAGAATTACAACATTTTTTCATTAGATTTTAGCTAAAACCAGTCAATCGGAAGTGGGTGTTTACTCTTTTCATATCTGTTTTTACTTTCTCCATATACTAAGTATAGAGAAAGTATTATTTTCATATATAAATCGAATTCGAGATTTCAATGGAAATACATGTTTTAAGGTCGCCTGAACATGTTTAAACTATTTTCTTGATGTCTGTGGGTGTGTGTCTGTGTGTGTGTCTCTGTGTGCTTGTGACCGGAATTTTGTGTGCGCTCTTAACTCAAAACCCATTAATCAGATCAATGCGAAATTTTTTATTTGACATTTCTGTTAAAGGGAAAAGAACAAATTAGTTTTTGGTAAATATCGGTCAACTGGAAGTTGGTGTTTACTCTTGTCACATCCGTTTTTTGGAATATTTGTTTTAATATTTGATAAATGTAAAAACATACTGGAATAAGAGTTGTAGGAAATTTAATTTTCTACAACCTTTGTTTGAAACATTTTCCCATATAATGCATTGTTGAAAAGGTATTTTTAAAACTAAATTTTTTAACTGCCACCACCACACCACCTACTGGTGACTATTGTAAACAATTTACACTCCTTTTTATTTCCTTAATTGTTGGAGCTTTGGGGCTATAGTATCTGTTCTTTTTATAGTCTTTAAAATTTTGGCATAGTTCCTTAAAATATTTATTATCATTTAACCTATTTGTAATTTTTAGAAATATTACAGATATGGAGAAAGTCATGTGATGTTCACATAAGATTTTTTATTTAGGAAAACTATAACTTTACAGCTTTTTTCCAAAATATTAGCTCCGAATTATAATGCCAACTGCCACACTGAAATATATTTCTAGGGTATGCAAAACTCAATGAATTGTGCGCGCAGTCATTATGTGGTGATGGTTAGCAACATGTTAGCCTTCTAGACATTTGATTTTACAACAAATGAGATGACTGAAGTTAATTTCATATCTCTCTAAGTGAATATTTTTCCTCTACAAAGTAATAAAACTTGAGTTTATTAATCAAAATATAGCTTTATTTAATGTGAATCAATTTATCTTACTCATTGGAAAAGAAATTATTCTTTCCATTTCTTTGCTATGATAATAAAATTTGAATAGACCAAACTAATATTACTAGAGTAATTGTCCATCAAAATAATTATGGGATTCAATAATTGAAAATTAGGTGAATCAGTTTTATCTCACAATGGTTTTTGTCCCAAGCTCATATTTTATCTAAAAATATTAAGATTTTTATATTACAGGTAGTCCCTGCTTAACACAAATTTGTTTAACACGAAATTCATTTTTGCAAAATTTCCCAACTGAAGAACCTGTTCACCTTACATGAAGAATTCTTAGTTTTACACAAGTTGCAACACAATCCATTGCATAAAAAATGAAATAAAAAAAGTTGCCATTAAGGCAACATGTATATTAATTTATATTTATTTGTAAAATACAAGGATAATACATAATTTGCAGTCTAAAGTCAAAGTAGAATTTCAGTCTTTTTTTGTGGTATTTAAAAAAATTAATTTAACAGTTATCCAAAAAAAACAAACATAGCCTATTACAGTGGATGAAATAACAAGGATAACAACAACATAATGAAAAAAGAAATACACACACACACACACACACACACATACACATATATATATATATATATATATATATATATATATATATATATATATATATATATATATATATATATATATATATACATGGATGGCAACAAGATGTTGGGATGAGGAAGCCCAGTGAACACTCACCAATCAGACGACTTCAGGTTGGCGAGGCCCTGGGGATGTTGAAGCGACACACATAAAAGAACACTAAGACAACACAGAAACATCACAAACATAGAAGCTTTCGGAGTTATTCCTTCATTAGCTACAGAGAGAAAACTGAATGCAGTGACACTGGGTGGAGGCATGGGGGTGGAAGGGTAGTGCGGAAAGGTCGAGGATTGGAGGATACAGAGGGGGTTAAGGATTGGTAGGGGGTTGGGAGAAGACAGAAAGGGAGTGAAAATCAATTGAAGGTTGAGGCCAGGGGGAGTGAAGGAGTTTTAGGAGATGGATATGTGAAAGCTCCCACTGACGGAGTTGGGGAGCCGAAACATTGTCGGGGAGAGCGCGAATGACTCTCACTGTGAAGCAGTTGTTAAACTTTAAATTATGTTGGTTTGCATGAACGGCCATATATCCATGTTATCTTTCCTTTTTCGTAAGCTGTTATCATATATACATATATTAGTATCCTCCTCCTTTTCTGTAAGAAACGTCGATATATCATTATATATAGACGTTCCTTACAGAGGAGGAGGAGGATATAACATACTAGTAGAAGGTGCTTGCATACTGCAAGCATTTCATCTCACCTTGAAAAAACATTAATTTTTCAGACAGATATTTCATCATTACAAATATTCTATTAATTCTAAAGATTTCACCTCCGAGGCGATTTTCGTTTTTCCCACATGAAAAAATAATAGTTTAAAACAATCCCCAAATATTGCAATTTTAAACATTTTACACTTTCTCCATTATTGGGTACTAATGCTACACATTTCAGCTAAATTTTAAAGTCGCAGCACTTCTAGAAGTAAAATAATATTTTTCTAATTGATTAAAATTTAAACATTTTTAACGGTTGTCGCAATATATATATGGAGAGATTGAAATGTTTATTTGTGCAAATGCACTGTTCTGTAAATAATTTGAAAATTGCAGCCTCCTAGCTCATCCCGTATTACCTAAAAAATTATTAAACTTTTATGTTCAAATGGGGTTAAAACATCTCCTAAAATTTACAATTTTAAAATTTTCGATTTTTATAGTTGGTTATGAGAAAAGTTCTATAATCTTGCAAATCTTCAGCTTCCTAAACTTATTAGATTGGTCTACACACTGGATTGCATTTTCCCATGCTAACTTATGGGAGATATTTCGGGGTCTCTGGAGTCGAACCCAAGAAACTGTAAGCAAAAATGTTAATAATTCTTAATAGATATTGCGGCCATCAAGCAACACTGAAAATTTCATATTTCTAGCTTACCGGCAAGTGCCCAAAATTAATTTACGAAAACGGTGCAATGCTTTTCTTATGGGAAAAAACGCAACTTTTGGAATTTCTGGAGTCGAACACATGTCACTAACGTTAGAAGTCTCATTTTATCTGAAAGTTTCTTTATCATATCTACAAAAACTTAAACTTTCAGCTCTCTAGCTCTTGTAGTTTGGGATGGACATTAGTATCCTCCTATATGTTATATGTTAATTTATCATTACTAGTAGTTGGTGCTTGCATTCTGCAAGCATATCATTTCAACATAAAAAACAATAATTTTTCAGACAGATATTTCATCATTACATATATTCTATTAATTCTAAACATTTCACCTCCGCAGCGATTTCCGTTTCTCCCACATGTAAAAATAATAGTTTAAAACAATCCCCAAATCTTGCAATTGTAAACATTTTACACTTTCTCCATTATGGGGGAACTAATGCTACACATTTCAGCCAAATTTTAAAGTTGTAGCACTTCTAGAAGTAAAATAATATTTTTCTAATTGTTTAAATTTAAACAATTTTTAACGGCCGCCGCAATTCATATATGGTAAAATTGAAATATTTATTTGTGCAAATTTACTGCTCCGTAAATAATTTAAAAATTTCAGCTTCCTAGCTCATCCCGTAGTACCTAAACAGTTATCTATTTGTTTAAACTTTAAGAATTTTTAACTGCCAAACAAATTAAAATATCAAAATTTGTATAATCCCTATTTCGTTTTTTTAAGAGTTCTACTTATAAAAAAAATTTCAACTCCGTGGCACATTCGGAAATACATAAACCTTGAAAATTTGTTTAAACAATTGCGAATTTTCAGCGGCCGCATTGTTGCACTTTTTCAAGATTTTCGTTTTCTCTAGTCGGTTTTGCACAAAATCCTACATAAGAAAACAATTTCGAATCTCCAGCTCATCTGGAAGTGCCTAAACATTAGTATTATCCTGTTATCATTATATATCGACGACTCTTACAGAGGAGAATATAACATACTAGTAGTTGGTGCTTGCATTCTGCAAGCAAATCATATCAACATAAAAAACATTCATTTTTCATATTTCATCATTACAAATATTTTTTTAATTCAAAATACTTCACCTCCGGAGCGATTTTCGTTTTTCCCTTAAGTAAAAATGATAGATTAAAACAATCCCAAAACTTTGCAATTTTACAAATTTTATACTTTCTCCATTCTGTGGTACTAATGCTACACATTTCTGCCAAATTTTAAAGTTGTAGTACTTCTAGAAGTGAAATAATATTTTTCCAATTGTTTAAAATTTAAACATTTTTAACGGCCGCCGCAGTATGTTTATGGAGAGATTAAAATGTATATTTACGCAAATGCATTACTCTGTAAATAATTTGAAAATTGCAGCTTCCCAGCTCATCCCGTAGTACCTTAAAAATTATTAAACTTTAATGTTCAAATGGGGTTAAAACAACCCCTAAAATTTACAATTTTAAAATTTTAAATTTTTATTATTAGTTATGAGAAAAGTTTGATAATCTTGCAAGCTGCAATTTTCAAATTATTTACAGAACAGTGCATTTGCACAAATAAACATTTCAATCTCTCCATATATATATTGCGGCAACCGTTAAAAATGTTTAAATTTTAATCAATTAGAAAAATATTATTTTACTTCTAGAATGTACATGTGGGAAAAATGGAAATCGCTCCGGAGGTGAAATCTTTGGAATTGAAAGAATATTTTTAATGATGAAATATCTGTCTGAAAAATCAATGTTTTTTCAAGGTGAGATGAAATGCTTGCAGTATGCAAGCACCTTCTACTAGTATCATTCTATATATACATTCCTTACAGAGGAGGAGGATATAGGAGGATACTAATGTTTAGGCACTTCCATATGAGCTGGAAATTTGAAATTTTTTTCTGTGGTAGCATATACATTTTAATATACATTATATATATATATATATATATATATATATATATATATATATATATATATATATATTTATTAACTAAAGGAAAAGAAAAGGTAGTGATGAGGGTGGCAACAAGGTGTTGAGGGAAGCCCAGCGGACACTTACCAAGTTGAGGACCAAGCTGGTAGGCTGCTGGGGGCGTCGAAGAGACACGTAAAACACACGAACACAAAAACACACGCAAGCTTATCGGGCCTAAGCCCTTCTTCAGCGAAAGAGTAACGTAAAGTGACATACTGGGCGGGGAATGACAGGGTGATGTGGGAAGGTTGATGATTGGAGGAGGTGGGGAGTAGGAGGGGTGGATAGCCAATAAAGAGGGAGTGTGATGAGGTAGAGTCCGAATAGTTACAAAGTAACAAGGAAACATTGTAAGGGGGCTAATATGGTTAGCGGAGGTTGAGGCCAGGCGGAGAGAAAGAGTCGAGAAGATGGATATGTGCTAGTTCCCAGTGTCGGAGAAGGGGGGCAGGAGTGTCATAGGGTAAAGCGCGAATAATCCTAACATTGTAGCAACTATTAAAGGGAACATTGTGGGTATTAGCATGTAATGCAACTGGGAGGGGGTCTTGAGAGAAACGCTATTCCGCTGACCGTTCATTCGGATGTTTAACGGATTGCTGGTGAGGCCTACGTAAAACGCGGGACAAAGGGTGCAGGTAAGGAGGTAAATGACGTTACGGGTGGTGCAGATGCTTCTGGAGGTGATGGGGTAGGTGATGTTGGTGGAGGGACTTGAGAAAGAAGATGATGGAGGGCGGATAGGGCAAGTGAGGCAGCGAGGTTTTCCGCAGGGGTGGGAGCCTATTGCAAGAAGCGTGGTAGAAGTGGGAAGTTCCTTCCTCCACAAGATATTTCCCAAATTTGGGGGCCGGCGGAAGGAGAGGAGCGGAGGATTGGCAAAAAGGTTGATAAAGAGGGACTGATGGGAGGAAGAGGTAAGAATTGGGTGGGCAGCATGAAGGATTGTTTTGAGAGCTTTGTGGATACCAGGATGGAAAAGTGTCATAAGAGTGAGTGGAGGGGTAGATGCAGGAATAGTGGGTGTGTGAGGATGAGATCCATTGTGGGTAGGCGTCATCGCCCTATGGATCTGTTCGCGGACCAAGACTGGAGGGTAACCACGTTTGAGAAGAGCATCCTCGAGGACAGAGTAATACTCTAGAAGGGATCCTCTATCGGAACAAAGCCTCCATTCTCGACGAGCAAGGGCATAGGGGATAGAGGTTTTGGTATGAAGGGGATGGCAGCTATCAAAGTGGAGGTATTGGAGGCTGTTGGTGGGTTTGATGTGAACACAGGTGCGGATTTGGCTGTCTTGAAGGTAAAGATCGACATCCAGGAATGTGATGTGGGAGGTAGAGGATTGGTGGGTGAAGGACAGTGAAGGATGGGAGGAGAGACGCGAGAGAAAGGAAAGGAGAGAGTCAGGTCCATGCGTCCAAATGAGGAAGACATCGTCGATGTATCTCAGCCACAAAAGTGGTCTGAGTGGAACGTTGAGGAAGAGTCTTTCCCATTCTCCAAGGTAGCAATTGGCGTATGAAGGCGCCATTCGGGTGCCCATCGCAGTGCCCCTAATTTGAAGGTAGTGACGACCATCGAAAGAGAAGTTGTTCAATTTGAGCACCATTGCTGCCAAGTCTAACAAGAAATGGGAGGAAGGTCTTGCGTCGGGTGGTCTTGAGTCCAGGAGTTTACTAAAGGCAGAGAGTCCATCATCATGGGGGATGTTTGTGTAGAGGGAACAGACATCGATAGTGGCCAAAATGGTATTGGGTGGGAGAGGAAAGGGGAGGTGTTTTAGATGTTTGAGAAAGTGGTTAGTGTCTTGGATGAAGGAAGGGAATTGAAGGGATTTATATATACATTTTAATCTCTCCATAAACATACTGCGGCGGCCGTTAAAAATGTTTAAATTTTAAACAATTGGAAAAATATTATTTCACTTCTAGAAGTACTACAACTTTAAAATTTGGCAGAAATGTGTAGCATTAGTACCACAGAATGGAGAAAGTATAAAATTTGTAAAATTGCAAAGTTTTGGGATTGTTTTAATCTATCATTTTTACTTAAGGGAAAAACGAAAATCGCTCCGGAGGTGAAGTATTTTGAATTAAAAAAATATTTGTAATGATGAAATATGAAAAATGAATGTTTTTTATGTTGATATGATTTGCTTGCAGAATGCAAGCACCAACTACTAGTATGTTATATTCTCCTCTGTAAGAGTCGTCGATATATAATGATAACAGGATAATACTAATGTTTAGGCACTTCCAGATGAGCTGGAGATTCGAAATTGTTTTCTTATGTAGGATTTTGTGCAAAACCGACTAGAGAAAACGAAAATCTTGAAAAAGTGCAACAATGCGGCCGCTGAAAATTCGCAATTGTTTAAACAAATTTTCAAGGTTTATGTATTTCCGAATGTGCCACGGAGTTGAAATTTTTTTTATAAGTAGAACTCTTAAAAAAACGAAATAGGGATTATACAAATTTTGATATTTTAATTTGTTTGGCAGTTAAAAATTCTTAAAGTTTAAACAAATAGATAACTGTTTAGGTACTACGGGATGAGCTAGGAAGCTGAAATTTTTAAATTATTTACGGAGCAGTAAATTTGCACAAATAAATATTTCAATTTTACCATATATGAATTGCGGCGGCCGTTAAAAATTGTTTAAATTTAAACAATTAGAAAAATATTATTTTACTTCTAGAAGTGCTACAACTTTAAAATTTGGCTGAAATGTGTAACATTAGTTCCCCCATAATGGAGAAAGTGTAAAATGTTTACAATTGCAAGATTTGGGGATTGTTTTAAACTATTATTTTTACATGTGGGAGAAACGGAAATCGCTGCGGAGGTGAAATGTTTAGAATTAATAGAATATATGTAATGATGAAATATCTGTCTGAAAAATTATTGTTTTTTCAAGGTGAGATGAAATGCTTGCAGTATGCAAGCACCTTCTACTAGTATCATTATATATAGACGTTTATTACAGAGGAGGAGATAACATATAGGAAGATACTAATGTTTAGGCACTTCCATATGAGCTGGAAATTTGAATTTTTTTTCTGTGGTAGCATTTTGTGCAAAACCGACTAGAAAAAACGAAAATCTTGAAAAAGTGACACAATGTGGCCGATAAAAATTTGCATTTTTTTAAACAAGGTTTATGTATTTCCAAATGTGCCACGGAGTTGAATTTTTTTAATAAGTAAAATTCTTAAAAAAAACAAAATGATGATCATACAAATTTTGATATTTTAATTTGTTTGGCAGTAAAAAATTCTTAAATTTTAAACTAATAGATAACTGTTTAGACATTATCGGATGAGCTACGAAGCTGAAAATTTCAAGTTATAAACAGAGTTGTGCATTTGCACAAATAAACATTTGAATCACTCCATAAACATATTGTGACGGCTGTTTAAAAAGTTTAAAATTTAAACAATTGGAAAAATATTATTTCATGTCTAGAAGTACTACAACTTTAAAATTTGGCAGAAATGTGTAGCATTAGTACCCCATAATGGAGAAAGTATAAAATTCTTAAAATTGCAAAGTTTTGGGATTGTTTTTATCAATTATTTTAACATAATGGAAAAACAAAAATCGCTCTGGAGGTGAAATATTTAGAATTAAAAATTTTTTTCATCATATATATATACATACGTATATATGCCAAATTACAATCCAAGTATAGTATGCTTGGGTTTCCATTACATTCTCCATTTTACATTTGTCTGGAAAATTGTACATAGACATAGGTATATTTACGTCAGGAACATACTTTTTCGAAGTTTGAATAGTGTTCGTTTTTCCACCTCTTGAGCTACAACTATTTTAAAATTCATGTTATAACTTCATCGTATTCCTCTGTTAACTTGGGATTTGGAAGAACCATTTTTCTCAACGAGATCAACATCCTTTTTGTCACTCATTTATAAAATAATGGATTGGTAAAAACTTGCTAAGGTAGGTACAAAGAATACGCTGACACACTGATAGCTTCATTTCAATGACTAATGAGGAGTTCCACCGCCGATCTATTTTCGACTCATGTGCTTTTCAAGTACGTGGTAATACGTATGCCTAATGTGTTTAGAATGTAACAAGTATTTTGTATCTCTTAACATACGTGCAGAAAGTATGGTGATTTTTTGAAACACGATTTTACAATCTTTTAAAATTATATTACTCAAATATACTTTTAAAATTTAATTTTTTGGAAAAAACATCACTTTATATTCGGGACAATACGTTAATTTAAATTACTACAAATTAACTTAAATTTAATTACAAACTGTGGGAGCCAAGGGGCAGAGTTTGAGTGGAGAGGGTAAAACATGATAGTGACATAGTGCCAAACTTGGACATCTTTTCAATAGCATTCATACTTGGTTCAAAGGGTAAATAGCCTACCTAAACAGTATTTCTGTATCTAGGTGTGCTGTTTATGCTCTGTTAGTGTGATTTACGTATGAGGTTTTCACCCAAAAGAGTTCATATGTACATATTTCCATCTCTAAGTATGCTGCTCATGATTAACATTGTCGCATCATAGCATCTGTTAAAGCGAGTGCTGTTTTGTAAAGGAGTTCATATTTTTGCCTCTAGGGCAGAGTTGCCCACTTTTTTCTCAAGTTTTTAGCTAGAAATGCTTCAAATTATAACTAGAATTAGCTAGATTATGCTACTAATTAGCTAGGAAAATTTTTAATTAAAATATGTAATATATAGGTAAAGATTAAATAGAAAATTTAATTGAAATCATAGGCTAAATGCTAGTAATAGGTAATAAATGAAATAAATAAGTATCACTTCCTTGATATGCAACCATTGTCCATATTTCTTGTAAAACTTTTGATGGAAGTACATAAGTGCAGCAGCATTTTTCATGCCTTAATAATCCAAATTTCACTGTTATAATGACATTTAACAGTTTTTATTTCATGTTGTTTCTTAATTTGGATTTCACATTGTTTACACTTTTGAAAACTCTCTCTATATTCTTCCCATTTGCATTCATAATTCCTTTAACACGAATTCCATAATACTTCTAATCTTCTAATTACAGTGCCCTAGTGTACATCATATCGTACCATCCTAACTTCTAGTTGTATTTCATCACATTTTTCTTTTATCCAATTTTATCCAGCTTATCTGTTACCCTTCTCAACTCATTGTTTAAATGTCCATAGTTGGCTCTACCTTCTTCACTCTTCACATTTTTCCAGTTTTGTCTCTCATCCATTATCTCCAGCATTTCCTTAGTGATCCATGGTTTCCTGATTTTCTTCTCTTGTTTTCCAATCTCTTTATCCAAGGTATCCTTGATACTGGTTTTAATTTCTTCCAATTCTATATCCATAGCCTTTGGTTTGTTTTCCAAATTTCTTAGACGATCTTCCAACTTCATGCTGACTAAATCCTGCCTTTCTTATAGTTGTTCTAGGTCTCAAGTATGTCTGTCTCTTCTCGTTTTTCTTATTTGTTTGAGCTTTGTACTTACATCAACTATTATAAGGCTGTGATATGAATCAATGTCTGCTTCTGGTAATGCCTTGGCAGTCTTTATGCTGTTCCTGAATCTTTGTTTACTAGGAAATTGTTGAGACTCCAGAATCACCTGCAGTTGTCTTTTATCTCTGAGGCAATGGTATTGTTGTTGGGTGGTGTCATCTCCTTGAAGAAGTTTCCTGGAGCAGCACCAAGTGTTACAGGTGTGAATGCTTGGAAATGTTTTCATTAATTTCCAAGCAGCCTGTTTATTTCTGAGGATGAGGACAGTCCTTGGAGAAACCCGGAGCCATTTGTTTTGGGAGCTCCTGCAGATGGGAACGAGGTCGGCAATGATGTTATGTAGGATGTCATATAGGAGAGAAACTGCATCCTCAGGGCTACTGATCTCCAGGTGGTCCCATGGCAAGAGGGAAAAAACACGGTTATGGCATGCCAGTCTGCTTTTTTCCAAGCCCTAATGGTTCTCTCAGTGAGTGGGAGGGAAGATGGCCATTGGTGGGTAGACAGGGGAAGCAGACATTTCAGTGACTTGTGGTCAGATTAAAAAATGTTTCTGCCCATGGAAACTTTGTTAATTTCAACAGATGACAGGATGAGGTCCAGTGTTGCCATATTTCATGTGGAATATGAGTTACACTGTAAAAGCCTGAGTCCGTTAATAAAATGTTCAAGGAAAAACTTGTCATGTGGATCAATCTCAATTCCAGCAATCGGTGAGTGCAGTTTATGAAGAAATTATAATCTCCAAAAAGAACTATTTTACCAAGAGAGCATGCACGTACCACCAATTCAAAACAATTTTTGAGAGCGGATATAGGGCTGCCAGGGGGACAGCAAAAACAACCAATGAATAGTTTGTCTTTGCACAATGAAGGGTTGGATTTGAATTTGATCAACATATCTGTCCACACAGTTTCACAATTAGATTACAGGTCAACATGGCACCTTTAAACAAATGTTTTAAAACAAGCATAATGCCAAAATGATCACGGTGATCATTCTCAGATCCCAACAGATTAAAATATAAGAAAATAGCCACAGCAAGAGCAGCAAAGTCTTCTGAACAAAGACAAACTCGACTTCAATCTCAACGACTTAGACAATGGCAGTCTTTTAAAGTTGCAGGTGTTGAATTGTCAAATGACTTTTTCTCATGGACAATTGTATATAGCTACATCTAGAGAAGGATGCGAGAAAAATGTATTTATTTGGGAAAAAGATGGGAAGACAAGAAATATTATATACCAACAAGCATTACAATAAAAATTAACTTGGTTTAATTACTTCATTTATTCTCAAATCTTCTTATAATTATTTTGTCTTGATTTAAAAATCCAAGCAACACTGGGTATATTTGCTAGTGTATAAATGAAAATGTATATACCTACTGTAATAGGACTATCTCTCTCTCTTGCTCAAACGCATATCCCTTGTATTTTATTTGATTTCTTATGGTATTTATTAATTTGCTTAGCATGAATTGGCCTAACTTGATGCTTTTTAGGAACATCTCTCTGTTACATAGTTACTTATAGTGCAATGCTCTCTCTTTCTCTCTCTCCCTTTCTCTTTCTTCCTTTCTCTCCCTCCCTCTCTCTTTTCCCTCTCCTCGCTCCATCTCTTCCTCCCTCCTCCCTCATTACCTATCTCTCTCTCTCCTCCTTATCTCTTTCCCTCCCTCCCTGTCTCTTTCCCTCCCTCCCTACCTCTTTCCCTCCTTCTCTATCTCTTTACCTCCCTCCCTGTCTATTTACCTCTCTATCTATTTCCCTCCCTCTCTCTTTCCCTCCCTCTCTCTTTTCCCCCTCTTTCTTTCCCCCCTCTTTCTTTCCCCCCTCTCTCTTTCCCCCCTCTCTCTTTTCCCCCCTCTCTCTTTCCCTCCCTCTCTCTTTTCCCCCCTCTCTCTTCCCCCCCCTCTCTCTTTTTCCCCCTCTCTCTTTCCCTCCCTCTCTCTTTCCCTCCCTCTCTCTTTTCCCCCCTCTCTCTTCCCCCCCTCTCTCTTTTTCCCCCCTCTCTCTTTCCCTCCCTCTCTCTTTCCCTCCCTCTCTCTTTCCCTCCCTCTCTCTTTCCCTCCCTCTCTCTTTCCCTCCCTCTCTCTTTCCCTCCCTCTCTCTTTCCCTCCCTCTCTCTTTCTCTCCCTCTCTCTTTCCCCCCCCTTCTCTCTTTCCCTCTCTCTTTCTTTCCCTCTCTCTCTCTTTCCCTCCCTCTCTCTTTCCCTCCCTATCTCTTTCCCTCCCTATCTCTTTCCCTCCCTCTCTCTTTCCCTCCCTCTCACAACTCTATATCCCTCTCTTTCTCTCTCTCCCCTTCTTTCCCTCTCCTCTCTGTCTTGCCATTCATATCCCTGCCTCTCTTTCCTCTGATCACATTTTTCTCTCCCTCTCTCCTCTCCTAATCTATCGCTCTCCAACTTTTTTATATTTTTCCTGAATCCTGCAAAAGTAGGATTTTTTCCAAGGTCTCCTGGCCCCCTGTTTGTGTGGTTTGAGGAGACCCTGCAAAGTCAGAGTTCCGTCCTTCGGAAGGGACGTTAAGCCATTGGCCCCCTTGGTGCTCTTCATTAAAAGTAGGCTAATCTGGCACTGGATTTATCTCCTTCCTTGTGATTGTGTTTGGAGTGGAAGGGGTTATGGCTATAATAATCCAAGAGGTTGATTAGCAAAAAGTGTGCACATACTCCATCTTTTTTTCCATCTCCTTCTATCTCTTTTCTCCCATCATTTTCTAATTCTATCCCTCCCTGCCTCCCTATCTCCTCCCCACATCCCTTCCTTCTATCTCTACATCCATATTTAGATAAGCAAAAGAATCCATACTTGATGCCAGTCACATTAGGATTGTGTAATTTTGCAAATCCAACAATGAGGGTTGCCATGATGGCAAACAATTTTTCCTTAAAAAGTATGAATTTTGGCATTAAAAACAAATTTGAGCACCGATTTTATTTGCCCATTTGAAAATCGACAGTAGAAAAATAAATTGTCATTCTTTTAGGTATTCATTGGTTTAAGTTCTTAGTTTGTATGATGACTATATTATATTTTGAAATGGTAATGAAAAAAGGCTTTCATGCAATGTTGCAACTCTTCCTATGTTATTCATATGGAGAGAAGAAATGCTACTGTAATCGAACCCATGATGTTACGGTAGACTTTGAAAAGTCTAAAATTTAAAAGGGGTAAGGCCAAGTAAATTCTGAAAGTATGATCCAAATTGGAAATATAGTTCTTGACTCATTAGCATTTATATGTACAGGTATACCCCGATTTATGTTTCCCTGATTTAAGTTGCTCTGATTTATGTCAATTCAAGGTTATGTCATCAATCAATTAATACCTGTGTATCAATTTCCATTGTTTTTATCAAAGTTACATTGTAAGAGGTCAAAGGTTCTTTAAAATTTTTATTGCCAACTTCCTGAAGCTATTATTTGATGAAATACTAAATAAAAATCATATTCTATGATCTAAATATCTACTCTATAATAAAAAATCTAAATAAACAATGATCTTAAATCTATTCCATCACTCCAAACTCTGGCCAATGCTCTCTAGGTGTTTGTTTAATATATTGACTTTGAAGAGTTTTGTAATGAGGGAACCAACTGAGTGAAAAAATTGATGAATTTGGACATGAAATGTTCAGAATACCCAGGCTCAGCAGCAAATTTTTCATATCCAAGTTGATTGAGGAGTCACATGATATCTGACTATAGTGAAATCCCCATTTAACCTTTTTTGTATCTTAAATAGAGTAATACCTTAATGGGTAATCTAAAATTGAAAGATTAAACGGCAGTTTATTAATATCCAATTAATATTAATTGAAACACAAATATTAAGAGTACAGATTAATTGAAAGGTAAGCTTCCTGTCAAGTTACAGGCTTTTTATATGGAATATACAAGTATGGAAGGTGTACTCCATGTCGGAGTACAGTTTCCAATACGTTCTTTGAGATCGACAAATTTAAAAAAAATTCCCAGTACCAAATTTCATCAAAATACATCCTATGGTTCTTGAGTTGAAGTATACATTGTAAGCTAAATGTATTTCTTTATGTAAAGTAGTTGTAATTATTGTCTGATTTTAACCAAAATCTGAATCCATTGACAAATTTTAGTAAAACTTCCCAATACTAAATTTCATCAAATTACGTCCAGCGGTTACAGAGTTGTAAAAGAGGCACGTAGAATACGTGTAGGTCTTCGTGTAAAGTGATCGTTATTGTAGTCCGATTTTAACCAAAATTGGAATCGGTTGACCAATTTTAGTAAAACTTCCCAACACCAAATTTCATCAAAATATGTCCAGTGGTTCCAGAGTTGAAACAGAAGTACATTGTAAGCTACATGAAGGTCTTCATATAAAGTGGTCATTATTGTAATCCGATTTAACCCAAATTGAAATCTGCCAACAAATTTTAGTAAAACTCCCCAATACCAAATTTCATTAAAATATCTCCTGAGGTTTCTTGTGTGGTAAAAATTTTTAATAATTTTATTATTTTTTAATGAAAAAAAAATCGAAAATTTTAAAATTATATAAACACACTAATTTCCTTTCTTTGAATTAATCGTTAACTTTATGTTTTACGGGAAAATTTATTTTAAAAAAATGTGTATTTAATTATTTCATTGAACTTTTGTTCACTCAGATGAGTATTTAATGAAATGCTTGCAAATACATTGTAAAATACATGTAGGTCTTCATGTAAAGTGGTCATTACTATGGTCTGATTATAACCAAAATTGGAATTGGTCAACAAATTTTAGCAAAAAAAATCCATGTTCACGTAATGAAGTCGCCACAACTTTTGTGACGTACATAACAGATGTCTTAAGGACTAAAGGTGGATTAAGAAAACATGGCACAACAAAATATTGAGTTCATTTATCATAACAATGTCGGTATATTTTGCATCATTGATGAATAGTGTGAATTATTGCATTACACCTTCACTGAATAATATCTTTTTGTGTCGCATAATGTAAACGCACCTTAAATCGAGGCGATATCCGTCTAGAGACAAGAATATTGTTTCTTAAATGCAGGCAATTCACAAAATCAAGAAACACTAAATCGGGTAATATAATACATTATTTTTATGGAGCTTTGTTTGGGGCCACAAAAAAGCAACCTTAAATGCGGGAAAACCTTAAATGAAGAAACCTTAAATCGGGATTCCATTGTATTAGTTTCCACTTCTAAAATTTGTCGTGATTATGATGAATTTTTCATTGAAGTGAAATTATGATTCTTAGAGAAACTAAAAATATTGGCACTGTAACAGTGTTAATATTTCTAATTCACTTTAAAAATTGTCTCTGTAGTCCTTAACACTATTATCCCAAAGAATAGGCACTATTTGTACTTCGCTGATCGAAAATTCTCTTCAAATAAGATGTCCATGTTTCCTGATAATGAAACAATGCCTGGCTGAGGAGAATTGCCTCATGCAGCCAGGTGACTGCATCCAAAATTAAGATTAGAAATGCATCAGTGTTGCATTCCTATTCCCTGAGATGCAGCACTACTGTTTACTCAGAGAATTCTTGTTCACATGGCCACCTAATACTGTTTTCATAGGATCATTTACCTGCATTTTTTCTATATCCGAACTCAGACTCGGTTTGTTTACTAATTATTGCATGGGTCAGCAACCTACAGCCCATGGGCTACATGGGGCCTGTGAAGATAAAAGAAAAAGTGATTGGGAAAATTTAACATGGACAATTTCATATTTTTTCACTGAAATTATGGTCTCAAAACCTTTTCAGGTGAAGTTTTAATTCTACTAAAGTATGTAAACTTGATTTTTGCTTATTTCTTATTTATTCACTCATCCGACCTGCTGAGGGATTGTTTACTTCCAATGCAGCCCTCTGAAGCATTCAGAACTGCAAATATGGTCCACCATGCAGAAAAGGTTGCCAGTCCCTGATCTAATGCCAAAATTGAGGGGTTGCTGCAATCAGTTGTGCTGAACTGTCCCAAACTCTTGCATTCATCTTCCCATCATACCATTGATTCTTATGGGAAAAACTGCTATGATTTATGTCACACTTCTCAGGAACACATCCGCATTGTAAATCGAGGTATACCTGTACACCAGTGGCGTTGCGTGCCCATTTAGGTTGGGTGTGCTTTTATTGGGGGTTATGCCACCTGCACTACAAACATCACGTGTTAATATGAACGTATGATTGCATTTTTATCGACGTGTGAAAGTTTTAAGAGAGCATAGGCAGCAACGCTCTTCTTAACTGGTCTAATGCAATTAATCGTAGAATAAATTTGAATACTTTAATTTACTAACTGATATAATTTTAACTATACAATCCATAATTATAGACAACACAAAGGTTCCCCGTCAAATAGACTACAGCTATGCATCACGCGCGCCATTTATGTGAGAAGCACAGAGGGTTAACACTTCGTTGTGAGAAGATTAGAATATCATTGGCAAATACTAGAGTGAGGCATGAATTATCTGTATTTTGTTATGATTTTTAAATACAACCATATAATACGCACAGAAATCTGAAAAAGTAATCACTGCACTGCTGCAGCTAAATGATTAAGATCGGAATACCCGTGCTTATTCCAAACACCTTTCTCTTTGGAGAATAATAAACAAGGCCAACAAAAAAGTCTTGACCGCACTTCACATCTAGTTAACCATTCTACTGTATCGTATTGTGAAACAGAGAAATGTCTCATGTACTCAGTTTTTGCATCTTGGTGCTTGCACAGTAAATTTCGAAGAGGAGGATGAGGCTTACATTCTTCGACTATGTTCATACAATCTGCAAAAGCTCTGGCAGAAAACGGGACATTCAGTACATCGTCAACACTGTTTCCCATTGTAAATATGGGCAAAAAGATATAAATTATATCTAAAAAATTATAAATATATGTTAAAAACTTGTCTAAATCGGTGTCATAAACACGTCGGTTCACACGAAAAACAGACGAAACTCAGAAAACAAAAACAGCAGCTCATGACAAGTAACGTTGAATTGGATTGCTTCACACAATAGCCAATCACAACCACTAACTACTTCTGGGTGCTGTTGTCTCAGTGTACACCCTGCCACGCCTTCTGGATGGTTTTAAATCACAAGGAGGCTAAGAATTTGACCCGCTGCGCCATCTGTACGTATGTTTAACGGGCTCAAAGCTCTCCGTATTTCTTACCGCACACCCGGGCTATTAACGCGAATGTGATACAGTTTTTACGTGCCGAAACTTCTCCTCTTCATGAAACATTGTATATTGGATTTGATTTTAGGAATCAAGCGAAGCCAGAAAACGATTAGGGGAGTCTTGAACAGGAATAAATGCAAAAATATCGGTGACATTGTGATTCCTTGGGTGTGCACTGCACACCTAGCACACCCTGAATATACGCCTCTGCTGTACACCCACTTAACTCCATACAGTGTTCAAGATAAACAGAATTAGGTAATTACAGTAATAATGTTTATACAAAATGGTGATAGGTCACCTATGTTTAAATAAATATGGTCATAAAACAGGTAATACTATTTAAAAAATTACACTTAATTATGTAACTTTACCTTCAAAATAGCTATTTGTTAATTCTGAATTACAGCTTGTGGAGGCATACTTATGTCTCAGTCAGGAATAATAGAATCTCCTCATCATCCTGATCATTATGGACCCAACTTGGACTGTATTTGGATTATCAAAGGACAGCCAGGAACAGTGGTACAACTTACATGGCAAACATTTAATATAGAGAGCCACCATTCGTGTATGCATGACTACGTAAAGATTTTTGATGGCAGAGATACACAGTCTGAGGCTGTTATGGGAACGTAAGTAATGAGATTCATTATTATATATTTATAAAATATTTTGTTTAAGATATTTCATCTGTTACAGGTTTTCATTTATTCTGGGTAGCTATTTTCTTTATGTGTTATGGTTGAGAAGGAAGTTTTCTTGAGAACTCTTTATATAAACATTATTTTGGCTTCAAGAAGAAGCAATTAAAAATGTACTTGCCTTAGACATCTCCAGTAGCCACAACAAGGTTGATTGTTCCCTGTTGAATGACTTATTTTGGCAACAAAGCAGCTATATCATCAGTGTTGATCTACTGATTAGGGTAACAAATGCATATCTGGCTTTCCCTACATTCATATGGCTAACATAGCTAGTTTATCGATTAGAAATTCATAAGGTGAACTTGATAAATTTCGTTTGCCATAAGGTAGCATGCTAAAATATTTGAAAATGTACCGTATTTCTTGGCACCGGGGGATAAGATTTAAAAAATGATTTTTCAGAAAAAAAATTATTTTGGTTCACCAAGGCATATAGGAAGGGCCACGTTTTGTATCATTTCCAGGCATAACAACAGTTAAAAGTAACATATTAGATAAAATTAATTTGTAAAATAAATAGCAATGATCTAAAACATAAATAATTGCCTTGAGACTTGTATAGCTAAATGCGCCCTACATGAACTCGGCAGTCATATTAATTAAGCTGTCAAAGTGTGCCACACACATCACATGTATAGATGCCCTTTACTGATAGTATTTATTTAAACTTAAGTGCAAGATGATATTTTAATTCCCAATTAATTGAATGCATATCCAATACAGATAGGTATGCATTTCAAATCTACTGCTCACTTATGGGTACATCTCCGTGATCTTTCGACAGATGGCAATAGAATTTGAATCAGATATTTCTGATTATCCACACAAGGTAGTAGAAAAAATAGCTTGTATGTGATTATTATTTCACTTTAATTGGCTTACCCGATTTTCGTGTGTTTTTGCATATTCAATCAACTGAAGCTTATAACTAATAATGTACCTAAGCATATAGTTTTACTTTTGTGGCCATTGAGATCTCAATACATATAATGGTATTTATCCTAGGTATTTACAAACTTTTTATCATATCCACTGCAGTAATAATGTTCCATGGCATTATTCAATGGGCCCATTAGGAATTAAAATATATGACTAATGTAAAAGTGCACTGAATTTGTAATTACTATGAGAGGACATGTAATAAAGTACAATAATGAAAATACGTAGTTAGAATTCACGTTGCATAAGGTATTACTGTATATGTATATTAACAAATTTTCATTATTAATTATTAATAATGTTTTTGCGACGAATTACTGCTAAGTATTCCATTTTGTGGATAAGAGCATTGGTTAGTGTTAGTATTGAGAACAGTAATAATCTTACCTTTGGAATATAAGACAGGCTAATTTTGGAGATAATTTTTTTAGAAAAAAGTGCATCTTATATGCCGAAAAATACAGTATTCTGATTTATAGGTAACTTACTGAAAGTAATATTAAAAGGAAAATCATGGCCAGCCCAAGGTGTCAGTAAGCTGGGTTTCTGAGTTACCAAAGTTTATGATGCGTAACCAATATATCTCTGAAAATCATTTTCAAGTAGATAAATTTTGGCAAGCATTAGTATCACTGAATGAGCAGTGATCTTTAATGGCATTTCTTTAGTTTTTTCATTGTTATCAATAGTTGCAAGCTGTAACAAATTAATCAAAATGTTACAATTTTCTGGAATAGAAAATTCTGGGGTACTTTGTGGTTAACGCGGCACCTCCTAGGAGCCACCACCTAGCGCCCATCTTGGGGCAACATATGGAACTACAAGGCAGTGAATATGGTGAGATTTGGAATTATGTGTACTCCATTGGAACTGGATGGACCAGGGAAGGGAAATTTGAACATTAACGAAAATTTTACTTGGCCCCAATGGGTTAGGTAAGTTGGTAGAAGTGTTTTTTGTTCCTCCTTATGTTCGCTATGTTCTGGGAAAAAGAAGGGATACCATTATAAATGAAATTTTTATATTGGTATCCCTTCTTTTTCTTTAAATGGAGATGCCTCTTAACACAGTGAACGTGAGGAGGAATGAAAAACACTTCCACCAACTTACCCAACTCATTGGAGCCAAGTTAACTTTTCGTTCATGTTCAAATTTCCCTTCCCTGGCTCATCCAGTTCCAATGGAGTACTGCTCCATGTAATTCCAAATCTTGTCACATTCAGCGCCTTATAGTTCCAAATCTTGCCCCTTGGGATCCTGCAGAGTTGGTACCACATTAACCACAAAGTACTGATTCTGGAATCATTGATGTGTCGAAAATGTTGGTTTTTAATTTTTTTTTGTATTATGTGTTAGGCCCATCACATAAAAGTTGCATTTTTGCACCCATCAGTGTCCTGCAAAATTTGGTTTCATTCAGACATCAATTGTCTGCCCAGGGGCGCTATATAAACTGTCTATTTTCACTGTTTTTCCCGGTTTTGGCACAATATTTCCATTGTAAGATGAGCTACACTAACTACAAATACACCAATCTATTCATTTCATCATGCACAAGAATCAATGTTATGTGGTCAATTTCAATCAAGACCAATTTTAGAGCCTATTTGGGCAAAAATCGTATTTTTTCAGAAGGAAATCTAGTTTAGGTGAAGGATACAATTAGGGATTTGTGACAAAAGGTGGTCACGCAGTCAATATTTGATTAGATAAGTGTAAGCTTTTGGTACACAGCTCTTTGCTTGTTTCAATCATCGCCGAAACAACCTAGGACTCACCACAGGGAGGTGGCTGCATGTCGAGTTCTGTCTGTGCCTGACCAAACTCCCTCCCTAATGGAATAGAAAAGTATAACATTTGCAAACAAAAAAAAACAATTTCATAACATTCTTTCATGGTGTTTCATTGTTGAATCAAAGGTTTTCATTTTGTTTTTAATTAATAGAATTTATTTTTTGTTTGAGTATAATTTGTACATTTTTTGATATGTTATCAATAAAATTAATATGAGAAACTTTAAGCTAAAGAGAAATGTCAAAATAAAACAGTTATTAATATTTAAATATTTTTTAGTCAAAAAATGAAAAATTGCAATTCTCAAGAAAATGACAAGTGATGACTCACTTGCTTATATGAATACATTTGCTTAATCATTTTAGGGGTATTACTGATTTATTTCTAGGATGTACAGTGTAAAGGTATTTAGTTAAAGATAAATAGAACTCTATAAATTTACAGTACTCACCTTAATATAAGGTTTTCTCTTCTTGTATTAACATTAAAACATCAAAAATTTTCTTGTCTGTTTAATATGGAATAATTTCACATAAATCAATGTTATGTTGCCTACGACTTCTTTTAATAAAGAGAAAATTATTATATAAAATATATAAAGAAAAAGTGAAGTGTTCCATTTATCTAATGGAAAGTATTTCATGGGTCCAAGAGTATTTGCTACTTCAACTAGTTTGAATATTGTTCTGGAAATAGAAAACATTATTAGTGGTCATCTTATATGTAAATGTCTTACCTTCAGGTAAATACTTTACTTTTTTGTGTAATGATCAGTATTTTACTCAAATGCAACATTTATAAGTACTAGTGGTACCTGCAAAAACTTTTGCCAAGTCAGTCAGAAATCTGCATATTTAAAAGTAATAAGAGCTCATTTCTTCTTATAAAATCAGACAACTGACATCTCCAAATTCATGTTTATTTTTATAATTTATATGTACTATTTTAATTGCTTCTTTCTTATGAAAAGGGATAATATTCCAGCATTGAAATAAAAGATTTTTTTCTTTTGGTCGATCATTTAAAATGCCTACAGTCCATGCACATTACTGAATAATAATTATCTGCAATTATTAACTTTGCAGTCTATTATGTTTGACATTACACTACAACTATAATTTCAATGTTTCATAAAACTGCAAAGCGAATACCATAATTCTTTCATCTATTTGAAGGTGTAATAGATGCTAATTCAATGGGGGACTGTCAAATATCGGGAATTACCAAAATTTTTATGAAGTTGTATTGTATGGCTATTGTTATAGGCAAATATAAAGTTTTTTCGATAAATTTTAATCAGATATTTATAAAAAACGCAATTTAAAACGGACGAGTTAATGCCGTACCCGATCAAATTTGATTGGTAGCCAAAGTTTGCCGAGTGTTTAGTGATGTCAGTGCATGCCACAAGTATGTTAGCCAATGCTAGCCGTGCTAGAAGCCATTGTGCCGATATAGAAGTAGAAACTTGAAAGACATAATTCTGTTGTTTTCCTCTATATGTCATCTTAGAAGAAATATTGGTACTGCACCTTCCTCCATTTATTTCGCTTTGTGTTTTGCAAAACGGCATCTGAAAGGTTTTGTGTAGCCAGATCTGATAATTTGCCCAACGTTGATTCGTACATTTATTTGGGGTACATTGGAAGTCGTAGGGAGCAATATTCAGTTGTTGAAATGCATGGAGTGAAGGCAGATAGGTTTGTATTACATTTAATTGATAAAACAAGTTCAATGTAGTGCTTTTATTTTCAGTTATTATAATAGTAATATTATTTCAACTGAAATGCAGAAGACATGTAAAAGATACATCGACGTCTTAAAACAGCTTTCCCATATTAAATGTATAAAACAACTCTAGTTTAAACTAATATTATAGAATATTGTATTGTTTCCCATGCTGTTCTGGTATCTAGTAAGTAAAATATAGTTAGATAAGTACTGTATATACTCTAGTATAAGTTGATCTTGTGTATAAGTCGACTCCAGATTTTCAGCTGTGGTAGAACGAATTTTTTGTATTCAATAGTGTTGATCCGTTAATTTCCACATTTAAGTTCCCTTGAGTCTGATATAACTATGTTTTGTCAAAGTAGCAGCGAAGCAGTTTGATGTCTCCTCCAGCATCACTGCATAACATCAAAAGTTGTAAATTTGTATACGCCTTTTTAATAGATCAAATGACTGGATAGACTTCGTATTTTGTCCCAGCGTTTATTCAGAAGTTATCTTTGGAAAGGATAACAGGAAACAAAACTGATGTTGGACCGCGGAGGATAGGTGATGCAGAAATTGATGATAAATCTGCGGAAAGATGCACTATGTGGTCCTAGGAAATCTGTGTTTTGCATGATTTTGGATGAGGAATGAAGAAACCTACATCTCGGAAAGCGCAAGTTTTGTACATGGAACAGTTTAGCAGCTTATGTTTAAGAAAGAGAAACGTAATGAAAATGCTAATTATTGTTTATGAAGGTAATTATAGTTGAGGGTAATGCTGACAAACATCTCGATGATCTGTACGATGAAAATATTACTAAAATAGACTGGGACGAAGTATTTGGGTTGGATAGCTTTGAGTGATGAAAATTTTCTTGAATTTTAAGATTGATATTAATGAGAATAAATGTTTTCTTTTAAACAATTAAAATAATTTTGGTTCTGGTTACAATAAATAATATTACAAGTCTCCCCTTGCCTATGTTGTTTCATTATCCATTAGTCTTTGATTACAAAACATCGAAATTTACATTTGTCTTCCGTTTTTCTTCCTGGTAGTTCCATTTCTTGTTGGTTTCTCGGCATCGCCAGTGCTAGCATCACCTTGTTTACCCATGCTGTAGTTATGTGCACAGTACCGAAATTTTTATACCACAAATACTTTGGCGATACTAATTTAGTCTGCGATGCTTAGTGGTAGGCGTTGCATTTCCACGAATCACCGTATAGGTGTTTCATTGTTTACATGTTACAGAGTTACCATATTGCGCATTTGTCTTGCTGCCAGTTTTCTGTTGTGCTGCCGTCACGTTACCGAACATTAGGTTTACCAAAACTGCTTAATTATTTGCAAAGCGTCAAAGATCAACTTAGAATCACCAAATTATATAGTAAGTTATTCTTTCATATACATCAGTAGTTAAATATCCGATAGTTAAAGTACAACAAGAGTATAAATTCCATCATATTTCAATAACTGCAGGGCAAATAAAGTCATTGGTTTAAACCTATCAAAAATATTTCTTGTGTATAAATCGACCCCAGAGTTTTTCGTAAAAATGTGGTCTAAAAACCTCGACCTATAAACGAGTATAAACGGTATATAAAAGATAATGGACGAGACCGAGACAGTGAAATTCCACAATAAATTAACATGAACAATGCTAGATAGTATTTTTTATTTATATTAAAGTTTTGCTAATTTCCGCAAAATTTATCAAGTAAAACACGGCCGGTTTCGCTGAATAATCACCATCATCTGCCTTTACAGAATCGTCAGGTCAAATATTGACAAATATTATACAAAATTAATGTGAATAAACTTAGTTTCCGTGTGTCTTGTCTCCTCATTGTGTTGTTCCCTTAGCATGGATTCTATTTCCTCTATTTTAATATCTGGTGTAAATTCCGTCGCTGCATTGGGCGTGAAAATCTGTTCTAAATGAGTCGCTAGATATTCAGCTTTGTCTGCAGGCGTGGTGAGTTATCCTCCTGGACTTTCCACTGGGGGGTCTCTCCTGGCAGAATTGGTTAGGGAATGCGTACATTTCCATATGGAGTTGTCTTTTGTGCTGAGATCCGCCAGTCGGATCGCCCATCTATATTTCCTTAGGCGCCTCAGCTGATCTCTAATTTTTCTGTTAAGTTCCCGGAGATCCCTTTTCTGTTCGGCAGTGCCAAGGCGGTAATATCCCCTCCTGACACTGTTCCTTTCTTTGATTTGATCAGGGATCTTCAGGCTTTCTCTGGCTTTAGTTGCCCTTCGCGGAATTGATTCTTCCGCTGCATTCTTGATTGCATTCCCTAACAATTCTGCTGCCTCCTCTATTCCCTCCTCGGTGGTTAGCATGGGCACCTCACTTGGTAGTGACTCCATGATTTTCTTTCTAAAATTAGCCCAGTCCGCAAGTCCGTAGCACATGCGGCGGTTGTCCTGTTGATAAAACATTACCTGTGTCCCGATTCTCAGGATCACAGGGTAGTGATCACTAGTGAGTTCCGGAACTGTTTTGGACACTGTCCATCGATTAAAATTCTTGACCAGGGCAAAGTCAAGGATGCTTCCTGTATTCTTTGGTCCTGGTCGCATCGTCGTTGCTGGAGCCACTACCCTAATCTGATTATCCCGCGCCCATGTTTTTATTAGGTTTCCACTCCTGCTGTCTCTACTGCAGTTCCACGCCCAATGCATCACGTTAAAGTTATAATTTCATCATCCTTGCTAAGGAGTCTGTGTAGGTCTTGCATGCACAATACTTTATTCGGTGGTATATATATACTTATTATTGTAATTTTTCCCATATTTGTGTCAGCTCGGATTCTCACTGCCTCTATTGGGCCAGAGCTCCTGTCGTCTATTGGTGTGCATGCAATTCCCTCATGGGCGAGGATTGCCACTCCACCCTCTCGGGTGTTACTTTCTCGGTCCCTCCTGAATACCTTGTAACCAGGAACAGCCCATACCTCATTTTGTAACAGGTGCGTCTCTTGTATTAAAATAATATTTACTGAATGTTTACTAAGGAACTCAATGAGTTCCGGCGTTTTGCTTCTTACGGCCCCATTTGCATTCCAATGAGCCATGATGATCGTAGTGGTTTTTAGGACCCTAGCGTCCATTTCCATTTTGCGCAGTTATGGCGGCCACTAGGGTCTGTATAATGGACATCATGGCCGTCATCTGCTGTTGGATAGTTGGAGGTGCTAATCTGTGGCTCATACCCTCCCGTGGTATATGCAATTTCTGAGTTGCCTTCCAGTGTGGCTCTACTTAACGTCGTGTTATAAAATATTTGACAGTGCAGGCACCTCACCCATATTTTCGATAATCGTCAGTAATAGTTAAAATTAAGTTATGTTCGCCGCTTTTTTGGAGGGACCCAATCCTCTTCACCTGTGGATGCCAGTGCTCGTTTGTGCTTGTCCCAGACCGATACTCTGTTTTTAGCGAGATTGCGGAGAACGTCATTTGTTTTATTTTCGAGCGCAAATCTATATTTAGTGGCCAAGTCTTTGGCGACTTCTCTAATTGCTTTTGTGTTTAGCATTTGATGGAGGTCTACATTCTGACCCCGTGTCCTGCTTATTCTCTTTAAAATTTTTCTCTCCGCGGTCTCGAGTATTTTCCAGGACTTCTGCATAATAAGTCCTGTCCATACTGGTGCAGCGTACATGAGAGTCAGTCTGATGGTTGCTTTATAGAGCTGTGTTTTTAATTTCCTGGACATGTCAATTGAATTAAAAACTGAGAAGAGTCTAGCTCTTTTCCCAGCTGCCACTAAGTTAATCCTTTTTACATGTTCGTCAAACCATAGTTTCTCGTCCATGGTTACACCTAAGTATTTAATATGTTTCGCCCAGGGAATTTCCACACCTTCAATTAAAAGTTGTCTCGGCATCTTGGCATCCTTTTTTTTTGAAGAGGATTGCTTGTGTCTTTTGGGGGTTTATCTCAATTCTCCATTTTTTGTAATATTGAGTCAGTTTCTCAGTTAGCCTCAGGGCATACCGGACAGCCATATCCGGCTGGAAGCTTCTCGTTATTATGGTGCAGTCGTCCGCGTAGAGAGCAATGGTGGAGTTCCAATCCCCCTCGCCTGTCGGAATGTCGCCTGTATAGATGGAGAATAGCAATGGCCCAAGGACACTCCCTTGTGGTACACCAGCTGCTATCTTCCTCGTTGAACTTACGGCACCATTCCATTTCACTGTGAATGGCCTGTCATAAATGTAAGATTTAATGAATTTCGCCTGCCAAGAGGGAAATTTTGCTATCAGTAATTTTTGCAGTAGGCCTAAATGCCATACTTTGTCGAATGCCTTACTTATATCAAATGCTACTCCAACTGAAACATTGTTCCTGTTGAAGGCGTCCGTAATAAAATCGACTACTCTTTGCAGCTGGTGTGTTGTGGAGTGTCCTGCCTTAAATCCAAACTGATTTTGGGGGATTACACCATGCCCTTCCGCGTGAGTCAGTATGTGGGGATAAATCATCTTTTCACATACCTTTCCAAGGCAGGAAAGGAGAGATATTGGTCTGAAGTCGGAGGCTTTTAACACCCTCCTTCCTACCTTGGGTATGCATATAATGTCTGCATGCTTCCAGCCGGTTGGATAGTGCCCTATCTTTACCACTGCGTTGAGAATTGAGATAAGGTATTCTCCCGCAGAGATTGGCAGTCGTTTTATTAATTCGTAGGGAATTTTGTCTTTTCCTGTAGCTTCCCTTTAGGTAGCCATGCTATTACTTCTGCCAATTCTTTAGTGGAGAACACCGGAGTGGCTTGGGCCTCATTCTGGTGTTGTTCACTTAGCATGGACTCGACCTCTTCTATTGTTATTTCCAGAGTAAATTCCGTCGCTTCATTGGGCATGAAAATCTGCTCTAGGTGAGCCGCAAGATATTCTGCTTTGTCAGCAGGCATGGTGAGTTTACCTCCTGGACTTTCCACCGGGGGGTCGCTCCTGGCAGAATTAGTTAGGGAATGCGTATACTTCCATATGCTGTTATCTTTCGTGTTGAGGTCCGCCAATCGTATCGACCATCTATATCTCCTCAGGCACCTCAACTGGTCTCTAATTTCCCTATTCAACTCCCGGAGATCCCTTTTCTGCTCGGTGGTGCCAAGGTGATAATACTCCCTCCTCACCCAGTTCCTTTTTTTATGAGATCTTTGATTTCATCCGGGATCTCCAGGTTTTCTTTTGCTTTTGTTGCTCTGTGCAGAATTGCTTCTTCCGCTGCGTTCGTAATAGCGTTCCCCAACAATTCTGCCGCCTCGTCTATCTCCTCCCTGGTGGATATTGTGGGCACATCACTTGGTAGTGTCTCCGTAATTTTCTTTCTAAATTTAGCCCAATCCGCAATTCCGTAGCACATGCGGAGGTTGTCCTGTTGATGAAATATTACTTGTGTCCCGATCCTCAGAGCCACCGGGTAATGATCGCTTGTTAGCTCTGGGATCGTTTTTGACACTGTCCGTCGATCAAAGTTCTTGACCAGTGCAAAATCAAGGACATTTCCTGTGTTCCTTGGTCCTGGTCGTGTCGTTGTTATCGGAGCCACTACCCTAAATTGTTATCTTGTGCCCATGTCTTTAAAAGATTACCTTGCCTGCTGTCTTTACTGCAGTTCCACGCCCAATGCGTCGCGTTAAAATCACCCGCGATTATCACTCCATCGTCCATGCTAAGGAGCCCGTTTAGGTCTTGCATACGCAATTCTTTATTTGGTGGGATATAAATGCTTACGATGGTGATTGTTCCCATAGTTGTGTCAGCTCGGACTCCCACTGCTTCTATCGGGCCAGAGCTTCTGTCGGGCCAGAGCTTCTGTCGTCTATTGTTGCGCATGCAATTCCTTCACGGGCAAGGATCGCCACTCCACCCCCTCGAGTGTTGCTTTCTCGGTCCCTCCTAAATACCTTGTAACCAGGAACAGCCCAATCCTCATTCGGTTGAAGGTGCATCTCCTGTATTAAAATAGTGTTAACTGAGTGTTTTCTTAGGAACTCAATGAGCTCTGGCGTCTTGTTTCGTACGGCCCCATTGGCATTCCAGTGGGCCATGATGATCGCATTCACTTGGTTGACCCTTGCATCCATTGCCGTTTTGAGCGGTTATGGCGGCTACTAGGGTTTGTATTAGCGTCATCATGGCTGTCATCTGTTGTTGTATTGTAGCTGTAAACTGGGCCATAGTCGCGACTAAGGTTTTTATATCCGAGTCATTATTACAAGGGTTTTCTTCCCTTTTGGGTTGTTCCTTGGTAAACCGCGAACGGCACCACGCCATTGGACCAACCCGTCGACCAATGAGAAAGAGGGCCAACGTGGCGACATGTCGGAATACGATAGTATCATGACCCTGCTGGAAGCCCGAGAAAATTTCTTCACATTTGTAAAAGTATTTGCTTAAAAACTTGGTACTTAAATATATGCACTGCAACTAATTATTTGCTTAATAAACCCATAGCCCAACGATTTCTGTAAGTTTGATCTTATGTATTTAGAATAGGTATTACATTATGGAGGTTTTGTTAAAATATATATGCTAATCTTTGAAACATAAAAATATAATTTACTCTTTCAACGTTCACCACAAATATATGCATAATGTCAATGTAATTCCGACAAGTCATAAACTAAAATACAAAGCAATAAAATTACGTTCATACATATAACTAGCACTTATTGTTAGATTAAAATGATCGCCACAGACAAATGCAGTTGTACATTCCGATATATCAGATGCATATCTCCTTATGGCTTTCAACCACAGTATTCTCCACTTCTTATTTCTTCCCAACGAGCTCGGTAGCATGAAAAATAGTTTTCTCAGAGTTTTAATCATTGTATTTAAGCACTGAGGTACCAGACAATACTTATAACCCTTCTTAAGTTCCATATTCTCCATTTTACCTACGATATCAGGAAAAGCAACAGGACGAAGTATCAAAACCACGTGCTTTCAGTACGGTTGTATGTTTAAATGAGTGGCATGTGATGACGTCATGTACCCCTTACTGCTCGCTCTCCAACCAGGATGCCGTTTTCGCAGGATATTTAAAAGAGTTATTTTAAATATTTTTTTGCATAATGAAGACGATTTGACAAAAAATGTTCAAATTACAATACAATTACAAAGAATTAAAAAAAACATAATTAAATATTTTGACAGTCCCCCATTGGAGACAACAATGAGGGTCACCTTGACAACACCTGGAAAGATTACGAAAAAGTAATAAAATTTTGAAAAGATATGCTTATTTCTGTTAAATTCTTCTGTGTAATGTCTAAACAAGAATAAGATATTTTATAGTTTTAGCTGTCGAATAAAGCAAAAATGGAGAAATTCGGTCCATATTTATGCATTTTAGTGAATGAAGGAAATAAACCTTGCAGCTTGAAAAATCGAAACTCCTGTGTAAACTTATGGGAAAATATAGTCATTTCCTGGAGTCGAATCTGGGACACTTATGTAAATGAAAATAGTTTTCCTGGGATCTCCTAGTTGGCAGAAACAAAATGGGATTTACAGCATTTCTCTATAATAAACTGTTCAAGAGATAAAAGGGGGGATGGACAGATGGATGGACAGATGGACAGACAGACAGACATTGAGTAATTATATATAAAGATTAAATTCTACCAATTTCTATATAAAGTCCTTTAAAAAACTTAATTATATTTTTGTTATTTTAACCAGGTTTTGTGGTGCAACTTTGCCTCCAGTTTTGAGAACCACAGACAACTCTATGACAGTTATATTTCACACAGACTTCAGTGTTTCTGAGGCTGGATTTTCAGCACAATATTCATTATTTGATGCCTCATCTGGTAAGTTTGACATAATATGTTGGTTAAATTTAATTTAAAAATCAGGAGTAGAAAAAATTCAGTAGAGGTTTTGTTGAGTTTTGCATAGACAATAAATATTCAATAATTTACTAGATATACAAGGTTTACCAGTGTAGGAGGAGCTAAGCTTGTATCATACTAATCAACTGATTTCAAAGTGAAACCTTATAAATGATCAGTGCTCTGTACAACATAAAGTGCTGTAACCAGAGAATCGTGTCACCTAGATTTATTTCCTCTGAATGATGAGAAAGTTTATACCAATCCAGGATCTTCCCATGGGCAAGTAATGGGGGTATCCAAGGAGGGGGAGGATTGCCAAAATTGCCCCTTGGATCTGCAACAGCAGATAAACAACAGCCCTTAATTCTGTTTGCCCCACCTGTTGTATTGATATTTCTTTCAGTTGTCTGAAGCATCTATTATGCTGCGGCAAATTGAGGATTGTTTTTAAAGAATGAGTTTAAGAGCAAAGCAAGAGGAAGCAATAAGAGAAAGCAAGTGTGGGGGAAATCTTTCCTTTTTCTACCACTCAGAAGAAGCATGATAGAAGAACCTTTATATTGATTTAATCAAGTTATTTTGATGTGGTGGATTTAATATGTATGGTTGGTTGCAGAGGCCTATTGTAGAGGTTATTAAAGATAAAAAATTGCAGGAAATCTCAGGCATGAGTGAACTTTGAAATAATATAAGAATTTCTCTGTAAAAATAATTAAAAGCAATCATATGTCAAGCCAATGTAAGGTTTATATATTTTTTTAGTTGTAGCTAATGTACTCTTTTATTCTAATTCTGTTTGTTTAAAAAAATTCATTTAACCTTTCCAAATTGCTCTCATAGTTTGTGGAGGATCATATTTTACAACAATTGGAGTAATAACATCTCCAAATCATCCCAATCCGTACACTTCTAGTCGAGACTGCACTTGGATCATTCATGTTCCAAATGGGCAGCAAATCATGCTCAATGTGACTGAATTTCAGCTGGAAGAAAGCTCCCAATGTTCATTTGACTATTTAGAAATACGGTGAGTATGATTTAAAAATTCCTGTATTGTTTAAATATTTTTCAGCTATTATTTCACCTTAATTACCTATATTTTATTTGTTTAAGATCTTAGATTACATCATTTGCAAATTACCTAAGTTTCAAACAGTCCAAGGAAATCGTAATTAATGGGATAGGGTCTATTGAAGATAGTGGCAGAAAATCAAGTAAAAGATAAGAATATTCGTTCTTACATGGAAATTGATTGTTAGTATCAAGATACAGTGGGATCCTGATTTAAGGTTTCTGCATTTAACACATTTTGTGTGGGTGCAAATTTGTTTACCATTCCCAGTGACGGGGTATTTTTTCTAATTTTTGCTAGTATAGACGTTAAGGGGCTATAATTATCATAGTTATATATGATATCCAAAAAATCGACTGACAATTAAACGGCTGCTTCCTCTGCGATGGCTAGGGAACAACTAAGAGTGTCACAGTGAAAAAAGGTCACTCCAAGCATGCTAGCACCAAAACTAAAGGTAAATAGCATCCCTAGACCGATGACTTCATATGAAGCCACCCACCAGTGGCGGAGGGTATGCATGACTTCATATGAAGTCACCCACACTGAATGTGTTAAGGCTGTTTTTTTGTGGCCCTGACCAAAGCTCTATATAAATAATGTATTATATTACCCGATTTAGTGTTTAACAATTTTGTGAATTGCCTGCATTTAAGGGACAAAATTCTCATCTCTAGATGGACATCACCTTGATTTAAGGTGTGTTTACATTATGTGATGCAAAAATATATTATTTAGTGGAGTTATAATACAATAATTCACATTAGCCATCAATGATGCAACATATACTGAGATTGTTATATTAAATAAACTCCAATAATTAATATTTTTGTCATGCCATATTTTTCTTATCTTAATCTGTTACATCATTGGTAGCTCAATAACTTTGACTTAGATTATTAAAAGTGAAGTTGAAACAGGTTTTGCCCCTGACGATGCCCACCTTGTGGGCGAAATGCATTGGGTGTTGTAACCCTCTAATTGTTTGGCTATAGGAGTATTTCACTTTTAATTAATCTGTTACGTATGTTATGAAAGTTGCTGTGATGCCATTACGTGAACATGGATTTTTTGCTAAAATTTGTTGACTGATTTCAATTTTGGTTATAATCAGACCATAACAATGACCACTTTACATGAAGACTGACATGAATTTTACAATGTATTTTGCAAGAATCTTGTTAAATACTCATCTGAGTGAACAAAAGTTAAATAAAATAATTAAATGCACATTTTTTGTGAAATAACTTTTCCCATAAAACGTAAAGTTTACGATCAATTTAAAGAAATGGAAATTAGCGTGTTTACATAATTTTATGATTTTCGATTTTCTTTTGTTCATTAAAAAAAATAAAATCATTAAAAATTTTACAACTCAGGAACCTCGGGAGATATTTTAATGAAATTTGGTATTGGGGAACTTGACTAAAATTTGTCGGTCGATTCCAATTTTGGTTAAATCAGATTACAATAATGACCACTTTACATGAAGACTTTCATGTAGTTTACAAAGTACTTCTGTTTCAACTTGGGAACCGATGGACGTATTTTGATGAAATTTTCTATTGGGAAGTTCTACTAAAATTGGTCAACCAATTTCAATTTTGGTTAAAATCGGACTACAATAACGACCACTTTACATGAAGACCTACATGTATTTTACAACATCTCTTTTTCTACTCTGAAACTGCTGGATGTATTTTGATGAAATTTGTTATTGGGAATTTTACAAAAGTTTTTCGATCTCAAAGAATGCATTTGGAAACTGTGTACTCCGACATGGAGTACACCTTTCCATACTTGTTTATTCCATATAAAAAGACTGCAACTTGACTGGAAGCTTCCTTTTCAATTAATCTGTACTCTTAATATCTGTTTCAATTAATAATTTGATATTAATAAACTGCCATTTAATCTTTCAATTTTTGATTATCCCCATTTAAGGTATTACTCGATTATGGTACAAAAAGCTTGTCCCTCAGGCAAATGTTAAATGGGGATTCCACTGTAATGTTATATTTTAACCTATTATAATTTCAGTTACATTATTTAATTATATTATCTCTAAAAAGTCTGGCTGTATTTGATACCATTTAATGAAAATTTCACTACAATGAAAATTATTCCAAAACTTTGCCTACTATTAGTTTGTGAATCTCCAATGTGTAGGTACATATTTTCATGATTCATTAATAAAGTATTATTCCATTTTAAATTGATATTGAAATATAATAATACAAGAATTATTATTTTTATAAAAATATAACACAAGTTATTTAAATGAATAGTGACCCTATTGAGATTATTTTGAGCAATCATTAATATTGTTAGAAAGAATTTTTAGTACAGTGAAATGATTTCACACCATCCCAAAATTTCATTTTAATGAGATTTTACTGTATTTCAAAGAAAATAAATATCTTGTAAGCAAATAATACTCAATAGACTCTCAATGCTTGTATTAAGTACTGGTGATAGGTGTTAGGTATTTATAATTATGAGCTAGAGCAGGGGTGCGCAAACTAGGGGGCGCAACCAATGATGCGAGGGGCGCGATTATAGCCATGATTTAATTTTAACTGTAAGAAAATTTAGTTCTTTTTTCATATTTCATATATCTTTTTGTTTACAATGTTATATTTCTGTGATCTTTCGTATTTATGAGAGTAACATGCTGGGAATCCCCTCACTCTATTCAGCGTGACCATGACTTTGTTTACAGTGTGCGTTATTGCACTATACTGCAGTACGTTGTCGAACGAAGGCCGTCATGTGAATACATCTATTGAAATGTGCAATGTTTAGTTCTGAACCGGTGGATTTATTCTTTATTGTTTTACAAATAAATTTAATAAAATAATTGTCAGTAAGAACACCATGAATCAGAATTAAGAGTGGTGATTTCATCAATTAAGCCGAGACTGGACGAAATTGCCAGTAAGAGACAAGTCCACAGATCCCATTGAATTAAATCTATTCATACAAAAGTCGTGTTATTTTTCTTTTTTGTGCTTTTCTTATTGTTATTTTAAAATGTGATATTTATTTTTGTATTCATATTGCTGTATAATTTCATTAATTTTGTGATATTTGATTTTATTCCTATTAGAATGTACATTTTGTGTATTTATCTTGAATTATTTTCAGTTTTAATAAAACACCATTTTTTGTAACATACTATTTCTCAAAATTATCATCGACATAAAACCCCTCCCAAATACCAAATCTTGATAAAAATCTTGCCAGCCATGGTAGGGGGCCCAAGTTAGTAATTTGAACAAAAATTGGGGCACGGCATGAAAAGTTTGCGCACCACTGAGCTAGAGTGTATTAGACATGCAGTACATTCCAAATTAAGGATTAATACAGAGCAAATAGGTAGTGTACCTGACGAAATCTGAGAGATCTTCTTTATGGCTTGCTGTGATATGTACCGTATGTACCTGAATCTAAGACAACCCTGAATCTAAGATGACCTACCCTTTTAGTAGTTTGTAAAACAGAAAAACGATTTTATCACTTTATTTCTCAATGACTATTTGGTGTACATTTCGAACACACATATTCTGTATAGGTATACTAGTTCATTGATTAATTGAAATGGTTTGTTATAAATTTTTTCTGAAATAAAAAATAATTTAAAAAATGTATTTTTAAAATTAGGACTTTACTAATTGAATTCCGGATCGTAAGTTTGCAATGAAAAATACAATTATTTTATCTGGTTTCATTTGTTTAAAAAACATTGGCAGGCTGCTGGGGGCGTCGAAGAGACACGTTGAACACACGAACACAAAAAAAAAACATGCAAGCTTATCGGGCCTATGCCCTTCTTCAGCAGTAGAGTAAATGAGAGTGACACACTGAGCGGGGAATGACAGGGTGATGTTGGGAGGCTGATGATCGGAGGAGGCGGGGAGTAGGAAGGGTGGATAGCCAATAAGGAGGAAGTGTGATGAGGTAGAGTGCGAATAGTTACAAAGTAACAAGGAGACATTGTAAGGGGGCTAATAGGGTTAGCGGAGGTTGAGGCCAGGTGGAGAGAAAGAGTCAAGAAGATGTATGTGTGCAAGTTCCCAGTTTCGGAGAAGGGGGGCAGGAGTGTCATTGGGTAAGGCGCGAATAACCCTTACAATGTAGCAACTATTGAAGGGGACATTGTGGGCATTGGCATGTAATGCAACTGGGAGAGGGCATCTGAGAGAGACGCTATTCCGGTGACCGTTCATGCCTACATAAAACGCGGGACAAAGAGTGCAGATAAGGAGGTAAATGACGTTTCGGGTGGTGCAGTTGCTTCTAGAGGTGATGGGGTAGGTGATATTGGTGGAGGGACTCGAGAAAGAAGATGAGGATAGGTGGATGGTGAGGCAGCGAGGTTTGCCGCAGGGGTGAGACCCTATTGCAAGAGGTGTGGTAGAAGTGGGAAATAACTTCATCCACAAGATATTTCCCAAATTGGGGGGCCGGCAGAAGGAGAGGAGCGGGGATGTGGCAAAAAGGTTGGTAAAGAGGGACTGGTGGGAGGAAGAGGTAAGAATTGGGTGGGCAGCATGGAGGATTGTTTTGAGGGCTTCGTGGATACCAGGAAGGAAAAGTGTAGTAAAAGTGAGTGGAGGGGTGTATATATATATATAGGCCCGATAAGCTTGCGTGTGTTTTTTTGTGTTTGTGTGTTTTACGTGTCTCTTCGACGCCTCCAGCAGCCTGCCAGCCTGGTCCTCAACTTGGTAAGTGTCTGCTGGGCTTCCCAGTGATGAGGGTGGCAACAAGGTGTTGAAGGAAGCCCAGCGGACACTTACCAAGTCGGGGACCAAGTTGGCAGGCTGCTGGAGGTGTCGAAGAGACACGTTAAACACACGAACACAAAAAACACGCAAGCTTATCGGGCCTATGCCCTTCTTCAGCGATAGAGTAATATCATCATCATCATAGGTAGTCTGTCCGTAGACAGGTCCGTGATTATTCATGGTTAAACCTGGTTCTCCATATACTCCTATTTTCCGCTGTCCTCTTCATATCTTGATAACTCTCTTTCCCTTTCAAATCGTCTATCAGCTGATACCTTTTCCTACCTCTTTCCCTTTTCCCATCTAGTTTTCCTTCTAACACATCTTTAATCATACTCTCTCTCCTCATGTAATGTCCAACCCAGTTAGCCTTCCTCTTTCTGATAGTCTGTATAATCATTCGCTTCTCTCCTATTCTTCGTAGCACTTCATCGTTTTTCATCCTATCTGTCCATTTTATCTTCAGCATTCTCCTCCAAGTCCACATTTCAAAGCTTTCCAAGTATTTGATGTCATTTTTCCTTAGCGTCCATGTTTCTGCCCCATACAATGCTATACTCCATACGTAGCATTTTATCAACTTCTTGCGGATATCTTCCCTTATATTCCCTGTAAGTAGTTGTTTCTTTCTCCTGAAAGCCGCTTTTGCTTTTCCTATTCTAGTTTTGATCTCATCCGTACATTTTGCCTCTCGTGTTATGATACTTCCAAGGTATTTATATTCTGAAACTTGTTCTAATGGCTTTCCCCCAATAGTTATGTTCAGATTCTCTTCTTTACCCGATATTCGAATGACCTTGGATTTTTCTGTATTTATTTCCATACCGTATTTTCTACCTGTTATCACTAGTCTATTTATCATTTTTTGTAGTTCCTCTTCCTTTCTTGCTAGAAGTACTTGATCATCTGCGTATTTTACTGTTCTTATAATCCTTCCTCCAATTTTGAAATCCCCTGTGCCTTCTAAAGCTTCTTGCATTAGACTTTCTCCATATATATTGAATAGGGTTGGCGATAGGCAGCAGCCTTGTCTTACTCCTCTACCGATATTTATTCCGCAGGTGTCCACATTCTCAAACCTGACCTTTACAACTTGATTCTCATATAGATTCCTAATCAGTCTCCTGTCTTTCCAGTCTACACCTATATCCTTTAATATCTTCATCAACTTGACCCAATTTACTCTATCAAAGGCCTTCTGCCAGTCTACGAAACATGTGCAGATATCTTGACTGTATTCTATTGCCCTTTCTGATATGATTCTAACTACTCCTATAGCATCTCTAGTTCCTCGTCCTTTTCTGAAACCGAATTGATCTTCCCCTATTATTTCTTCTGCCTTTTTCTCCAGCCTTTTATTAAGAATCCTCGTGATGATCTTCGATGTGTGTGACAGAAGGCTTATAGTTCTGTAATCTTTACACTGCATTGCTTTTGGCTTCTTCTTTAGAGGGATCATTGTTACTTCTAGGAAATCCTGAGGCCACTCTCCCGTGTCGTAAATCTTATTAATTAATTTCGTGATCGCTTTTAGTCCTTCTGATCCTATGACTTTAAGTATCTCAGCCGGTATTCCATCGCTGCCAGTGGCTTTCCCCTTCTTTAGTTCCACTATCGCCTTTTCTACTTCGCTCTCCATAATACTTGGTCCCAAGTTGTCTTCTTCAATGTTTTCCTCATTTTCCAGTTCTATTTTTGCCGCTCCTGCCTGTTTGCTGTATAATTCCTTAATGTATTCTTCCCATACCTGTGCTACATCCTTTGTTTCTGAGACTATCTTCCCATCCGTATTCATAATTCCTTTACCACAAATTCCATTAGACTTCTTATCTTCTAATTCCAGTGCCCTAGCGTACATCATATCGTACCGTCCTAACTTCTCCATTTGTTCTATTTCATCACATTTTCCTTTTATCCAATTTTCTCTAGCTTTATCTGTTACCCTTCTCAACTCATTGTTTATACGCCTATAGTTGGCTCTACCTTCTTCACTGTTAACGTTTTTCCATTTTCGTCTCTCATCCATTTTCTCCAGCATTTCCTTCGTGATCCATGGTTTTCTGATTTTCTTCTCTTGTTTTCCAATCTCTTTATCCAAGGTATCCTTGATACTGGTTTTAATTTCATTCCATTCTATATCAACGGTCTTCGGTTTGTTTTCCAACTTCCTTAGGTTATCTTCCAACTTCATGCTGACTACATCCTGCCTTTCTTTCAGTTTTTCTAGGTCCCAGGTCTGTCTTTCTCTTCTCGTTTTTCTTATTTGTTTGAGCTTTGTACTCACGTCAACTATTAGAAGGCTGTGATCTGAATCAATGTCCGCTCCTTGCAATGCCTTGGCATTCTTTATGCTGTTCCTGAATCTTTGTTTTACAAGGATGTAATCTATTTGGCATCTCATTCTATCTCCTGGGCTTTTCCATGTGTATAACCTTCGTTTATGGTTTTTGAACCATGTATTAGTCACTACAAGGTCATTATTGATGCAGAATTCTACGAGTTTTTCCCCTCCTCGATTTCTCTTTCCAAGTCCGTATTGCCCGACAACATTTTCTTCCTGTCCTTCTCCGACTATGCTGTTCCAATCTCCCATTATTATGCAGTTTACCTTTCCTCTTCCGTAATATATATATATATATATATATATATGCAATATTGACAGAGGGAAGTCTTTCACAAAATAACTGATGTCAATGCGTCCGAGTTGCCGCCATTGCAAGGAGCTTTAACTTGCTGTTCATGAACTTAAATTCAGTATCAGAGAGGCAAGTGCACTTTTGATGAAAAACAAAATTGCAGTTACCGCCACATTGCAAATAATCTTGTGCGAAAATCAATTCATCACAGAACTGACAGTGTGAGAAACTAGTCACGTCAGCCATCTTGAATATTTATTAGAAGAAGAAGATTTTTTTATATTTAACATGGGTAAAAGGAAGCGTGTTTTCAGTGACAATTTACAAAAATAATGTCCTTTTATAAAGAAAAGGAAGCATGATGAGAAAGCTGAGTCCTCTGTGTGTTGCTGAATTTTCAATTGGGCATGAAGTACGATCAGATATTAATGATCATTTAAGGTGGAATAAATGCAGAAATTCAGTGCAGTTTCAAAACTACAAACAAAAAATCACAAGGATAACTGTTACTGAGAAGCCTGAGACTGAAGAATTACAGAATGATCTGATGCTTAAAGAATTACAACTTGCCTAAACTGCATGAAGAAATTATTACAGTTTGCAGGGTGTGGGATTCTCAGCTGATGTTTTGTATAACACAGTGCATTCTGAAGTTGAGAGATTGCCTTATGATTTGGAAGTAATAGTTGTGAAAATATTACATCAATTTATGTAATATGAACTGTATGATTGAATGAATTTTATTATTTTGGTGATATAAAATATGCAATATTATTGTTCCATTAGATAACTCGTTGGTTAAGTTTATACCTAGCAATTGAACAAATGCTGAAAACATTTTAAGGGTAAAGGTTTTTTATTTCAGAAGTAAAGATGCCATAATTCATTGTCATTTTTCCAGACAAGCGCACTTAACTGTTATGCATAGTACACTCAGTCCATGACTAATACGTTACATGCATTCTTAAAATATTTCATGTATGGTGAAATTGTGTTAGTTGGACATGAATTTCTCATAAGAAATAATGTATAATAAATAGGAGTAGATTGCATTCCAGCATCCTAACCTGATTGACATATTTTAAATTTTATTCCTTTATTATGACTACAGATGACCCTCGCACTTACGACCTAATTGGTTCCTGGATGACAGTTGCAAAGCAAGCTGTCATAAGTCGAACCCTTATTTCCTATAGGCACAGTGTTATAAATTGGGGTTTTGTTCTTGGAAACTCATTTCATGCCATGAAAATAAATTAAAAGTAAATAAAACTCAAATGTGTATATGCTTTTACAAACTTTTATTAAGTGAAAACAAAAAAAATCCTGTTTCATCGGCATTAAACACCTGTTGCAAACTGCCTTCCTCTTCAATGATTTCAGGTAACTTTTCTGGAAAGTTTTTCACTGCTCCATTGTCGGTGTTTGCTGCTCAGGCAAGCTCATTCACTTTCATTCTCAACTTATGTTGACTCAAAATTTCATGCTTTGTTTCCAAAGTGATGGCTTTTCTTGACTTTTTTGTTGATTTAACATTATGTGCATCACATTTCCTCTTCTCAGACAGCGAAAGGGTAAAATTTTTCAAAATTTGAAGGAGTTTGACAAAAAAGTGAAAAGTGTTGTGAAAGACATGCTTGGCTCAAGGCACAGTTGCAGACTGAGTCAGCTGGTACGCTGCTGGCTGATGTGTGTGCTCAGTGTTGCCAATCAACTCGATGCCAGTCGCAGTCGTTAGGCAGTCGTAAGTATGAGTTTTGGCCATTACTGTGAGGTCTTATTTACTATTCGAAAAGTCACAAAATCGGTGGGTCGTATGTTGAACTGTCATAAGTCGGGGTCTACTGTATACAAGTCAACCTCAATTTACTTTGCTCTGTTTTGCGAACTTTCGAAGTTACAAAAAAATATTTTGTCCAGTGCTTCGTTATATGAACAAAATCTCAGTTATGTAAAAAATCAGTTATTTTTTCATAACAAATCTGGCATAGAAAATGAGCAACAGAAGATGAAATAATGATAATATTATTAATAATAACAATACTAATACAGTAAGAATAATTCCTCTTAATTGTTTTGAATCAAAGAAATCTGAGAACATTCACGACATTAAAAATCTGTTTCGTGCAAGGAATCAAAACTTTTGATGCTCCATAAACCAATTAAAAATTATTAATATTAACTCATGCTAAAATTGTTATTTCACTTTCCACACAATTTTTTAAACAATGCATTGAATATTATTGTTATTTATTTTTACAACCTATGATCAAATAGTGAATCACGTAACTATGACATCAAGTTGCGTGAAGATAAAATTAATGCATGGGTGTTTAGAATAATTACTTGCCAGCAGTGCTAAAATTAGACCAAATTCTCTGGAACACCGTTCTTGCTTTTAATCTAGAAGTGTTCCAGCTGTTAAAATGTTATAAAAATAAATTGAAAAGAAAATCATTTTTGAACTTATTAGAATCACTAATTACTCAATGTGTGTTGGTACCAGCATTAAAGTGGATGTGACAGTAATCCAATCTTTCTCACTCTTATGCCTCGCGTATGAGCGAATATATTTGTCAACATAGTGGAACAAGTCAAAACTTGCTATAGTGCTAAACGGTGCTTGAATTGGGTGGGAACATGTGGAAACTCTGCTCCACTTGATACAAAATGAAGCCCATAGTGTTCCCATTGTTAAAAAATCCGATCAGAATATTTCAGTTGCTAGCATTCCAGTTTTTAAAATTTTCCAATTCGAGCACTGCTTCCCATGATGACTGTTCTAAAGAACATGTAGAGTATATTTGAGGGAAGATTTTATACAGTAGGAATGTATCTCACATTATATAATAGAAGTCAATAGGAAAGTGTGATTCCGTTTACTGCATCTAGCTCTTGCTTCCTGATTGCTCTCTCTCTCTCTCAACTAAACATCCTGCAAGAATGGGCCAAACATGTCTAAACTAATTTCAGTTTCTACTTACTAAACCTTACTGCAATCATAGAGAAGTCATGGAGAAATTGTGTTAAACTAAATGACCAGTCATGTTAGTCAAAAACCAGTCCTACTTTAAAAACTGTTAAACCAAAATTATGTTGATAAAATTCATGTTAGTCGGGGATTGGGTGTATAGTTATTTTTTGAATAAAGAAACACTCAAAGTAAAAAAATCATAAAACTATATAATAGAAGCAATGATATATGCAAAAGAGACAACTAATATGTTTAAAGTATGAAATGAAGAAAATTTTGCTATAATCTATATTAAAAATTTTTAATTGAAGAATATATTCTGGAGAAAAAATTGAATCATTTTAAAATGAAGTACAGTATAACCCCATATTTACGTTATCGGAATGTACGTTTTCCCACTCCTTACAACATTTTATATGGGTCCCATCAATTTTCCTATGCTTCCAATGTAAGTAAAACCCTGTATTTACGTTATTTCATTTTATGTTTTCCCTTTATTCACATAATTTTACGTTAGAATTTCCAATTTTTTAAAATAATTCAGCATGCGATTCCCATCAGTTTTTTGACTTAGCTTTGAAAAAAATTCAAACTCATTTGGACAAACATTTCGAAAATGGTTGTAAAGTAGGAACAACACCCCTAGAGGCATAAATATGAACTCTTTCTTTTCAAAACAGATGCTATTCAGGAACAGCATGCTTATAGAGGGAAATATGTATGAACTCTTTCGGGTGAAAACTTCAATACCTCATACATTAATCACACTAACTGAGCATAAACAGTGCACCTAAATATGGAAATATTATTTACACTATTAACTCTTTGAACCATGTATGAATGCTATTGAAAAGATGTTGAAGTTTGGCACTATCATGTTTTAAACCTTTCCACTCAAATTCTGCCCCTTGGCTCCCACAGTTTGTTATTAAATTTAAGTTAATTTGTTGTAATTTAAATTACCATATTCTCCCAAATATAATGTGATGTTTTTTTCCAAAAAATTACATTTTAAAAGTAGCAACCGCATTATATTTGAGTACTAGTGATTTTAAAAGATAATAAATTGTGTTTCAAAAAATCACTGTACAATCTGCACATCTGTTAAGTGATACAAGATACTTGTTACATTGTAGACACATTAGGCATACATGTTACAATGTACATACTTGAAAAGCATCTGAGGCAAGAATAGATTGAGTTCATTTGGCAGCTGAATTCCTCATTAGTCATTGAATTGAAGCTATCAGTGCATTGGTGTATTCTTTGTGTCTACCTTAGTGAGTTTTTACCCATCCATTATTTTAACAATGGGTGAATAAAAGGATGCTGATCATGTTGAGAAAAAACCTTCCAAATCCCAGGTTAACAGAGGAATCTGATGAAGTTATGACATGAATTTTAAAATAATCATAGGACAAGAGGTGGAAAAAAAGAACAATATTCAAACTTCAAAAAAGTATTATGTTCATGAAGTAAATATACTTATGTCTATGTACACTTTTCCAGGCAAATGTAATGTGGTGAATGTACTGGAAATGCAAGCATACTCTACATAATAGTATTTTAATTCGGCACATATTTTAAAATTATTATTATTAACAAAGTGTGCTGGTTAAGTACATGAATAAATAGATATACTCTTTATAAACTTATCTCTTTTAACACTGATTTTATTGTTAGTCTTACTGTAACAAATGAGCGAGTTTAAAGGGAAAATCAGTAGCTAGTTTTCCTTTTCCCTCAATTTGCACTTTCCTGCAATTTACACTTTTTTCCCAGGTCCCTAGAAAAGTGTAAATAAGGGGTTTTACTGTATTTCAAAAATGTTTAGTATGACAACATTTCAATGGGAACCCTGAACTTGATGTTACTCAGCCAGCTTACAAATGTCAGGTTCTATGTTTGATAAATACAATCTTGAATTACCTCATTTATATTTAATTGATTTATTTGCTTAGTCAGCAGGTGCACTACAACAACAAAACCCTTTACTACTAAATGAGATGGAAATGCTAGAATAAATAATTTTACTTCTTGCCAAACATGAGGGTATATTAATCATTATTTCATCCAAAATTCTTTATAACCAGTTTGGCTGAACTGCACCCTAACCTCAAAGTCATTTTGAAGATCTGTTAATTCTTCATGCAAATTTGGAAGTACTCTGTCTGCATTGGCCATAAATGGGTTAATAACCCAATCATGTACTACAAGCTCTTATAGATCCTTAAACCTTATCAACATATCTTTCTCAAGTAAATCAGAATGAGCACAATAAATTTCTAACTCACTTTTCAAAAGTTTGTCTCTACTTGATTGCTACAATGATGGAAATTGGCAAAGTTCTCAATGGCCAAGATTAATTTTAAGCAAAGCCAATTTGCTGATAAAAACCATAATAATTCCCTTTGCCTTGATGAGATTCATTTTATTTCCTTGAAGCTTCATGTTAACTTAATTAATCTTTTCAACAATAACTGTTATTTAGACCACGTCAAATCACATCATCTTGGTGAATTTTTCTCGGGTTTCCAACCGGGTTGTCTCGGAGATTTCTTCCGACGTTTCGGCGACTAGCTCTGTCGCCATCTTCAGGGATCCTGAGTGCCAGGGAGATTTCTGTGGAGGTTTATATACCTGCCGGGGGATGACAGCAGGTCGGTGATTGGCTGTTGTATGAAGAAGTACTATTGGCTGGCTCTCGTTGGTGATTGGTTGTTGCATTGTGTGGTCCTATTGGCTGAGCGCTCGTTGGCTAATTGGGCCACACTTAGAGTGGATCCTACCGACATACTCGTCAGTTTTGATGTAGTGTCCTTGTTCACCAAGGTCCCAATCAAGGAAACATTGGAGCTGCTGAAACCCCGATTTCTACCATGCACCCTCGACCTGTTCCGCCAAGCCCTGACCTCGACGTACTTTCTCTATAGCGGACAGTTCTATGAACAAACTGATGGCGTGGCCATGGGATCACCACTCTCCCCTGCCGTCGCGAATTTTTTCATGGAGGACTTTGAGGAAAAAGCCCTAAACTCAGCACCGTTACGACCTAAGTGCTTTTTCCGATATATCGATGACACCTTCGTGATATGGCCCCATGGACGTGAAGCCCTGATGGAATTCCAAAATCACCTGAATAGACAACATCCCAGCATCCAATTCACGATGGAGATGGAGAGAGAGGGCTGCCTTCCCTTCCTGGATATACTCATACGCCGAAAACCGGACGGGAGTCTAAGTCATAGTGTGTATAGGAAACCCACACACACAGACCTTTACTTAAACGGGAACAGCCACCACCATCCCGCTCAACGTAGATCAGTCCTCTCAACTCTGGTGCATCGGGCGAGGGCTATCTCCGACCAAGAAAGCCTTCCGGCAGAAATCCGGTATCTACAGCACACGTTCCGGCAGAATGGTCACAAGGAATGGGAGATCAACAGGGCCCTAAAAAGGGCCGAACACCCACCAGACAACAAGAACCAAGAACGGGAAAAACCAAAAACTACAGTATGCCTGCCCTACATCTCAACGATATCGGGGAAAATCTCAAGGATTCTAGCGAGACATGGGGTTAAAACCGTCCATAGGCCGCCGAGGAAAACCAGGAGTTTCCTGCACCCAGTAAAAGATGATCTAGGACTAAAAACGTCGGGAATCTACAGAATCCCGTGTGAGTGTGGGAAAGACTACATCGGACAGACATGCCGCACAATTGAAACCAGATTAAAGGAACACGCTCGCTACATCAGACTTAATTACCCGGAGAAGTCTGCGGTGGCCGAACACAGCCTGTCCTCGGACCACCGCATACAATTCAAGGACACCAAAAGGATTTCGAGAGCTAATGGCTATTGGGACCGCGTAGTGAAGGAAGCCATCGAAATCCGCCTGAACCGCAATAACATCAACCGAGACAATGGATTCCTTCTCAGCAAGGCGTGGGACCCTATGATAGCCCAATTAGCCAACGAGCGCTCAGCCAATAGGACCACACAATGCAACAACCAATCACCAACGAGAGCCAGCCAATAGTACTTCTTCATACAACAGCCAATCACCGACCTGCTGTCATCCCCCGGCAGGTATATAAACCTCCACAGAAATCTCCCTGGCACTCAGGATCCCTGAAGATGGCGACAGAGCTAGTCGCCGAAACGTCGGAAGAAATCTCCGAGACAACCCGGTTGGAAACCCGAGAAAAATTCACCATGATGATTCGCCGGGAAAGCTTCAAATCTTTCTTCACATCATCTTGATTTCTACCTATAATTTCTCATCAATTGATTTAAGAAATTCAATTAACGTGTCATATAGTTTATAAAACCACTTCAAACAACTCTTTGAAAGCCATCTACCTTCCATATGAATGAGAAGGCACTCATATTCTTCTTCATTTGTATGGCATATTTCACAAAACAAATGTTCATTCAATGGATGAATCTTGATTTTATTAACTGCAGTGATTACTGCATGCAATGACTTGTGCAGTCATTCACTCAAATGTTTTGCAACCAAATGTTGATGATGGATAATACAATGAATGGCTAAGACACCAGGTACCTACTGCATTTTTCAAATGAGATATAAAAACATGCTGGCAACCAATCATAGTTGGTGCACCATCAGTTTCACATGCAATAATTCTTGTGAGAGGAATATTTTTCTCTGAAAAAAACACTCAAGTGTAAATATTGACAAACCTTTGGAATCTGTTGTTAATGATTTAGCAAACAAAAATTCTTCTATGACTTCCTGTTCCTTTTCATAGTGCACATAAGCAAGAATTAAGGCCTCATTATCTCACAATGTAGACTCATCAAGCTGTAATGCAAATACATATTGTTTTCTGTAGTTGATTGTACATCTGACTTTCAATGTCACCAGCCATCTCATCAATTCTTGATACAGAATTGTTGCCTAGTGGAATTAATGAGGTGACATCATCTAACTCATCTATCATCTTTCTCTGGATTATTTCAAAATATTAACCACTTAACTTAACCACTTTTCTGGAAAATCATATCCCCACAACATGGTTTTAGAAAAAAAATGTCTACCATAACAGCCATATTCCATTTTTTACCACAAGTATACTATATTATTGACCAAAAAATAAAGCTCTAGGCATATTCTATGATTTTCATAAAGCTTTTGATGCAGTTGATCATGAACTATTATTTTAAAAGTAGTACACACTGGGAATAAGGGGAGTGCCCTAGACTGGGTAACTTTCTTTATGACTAACAGAACCCAAAAGGTAACAATGCCCTATATAAATGGGAAATGGATAAACCATATTTCCTCAGACTGTAAAAATACAAATTATGGAGTTTAGCAGGGATCAGTTATTGGCCCACTATTGTTCATCATGCACATAAATGATATCAACAACATCCAATCCAAAGGAGTGGAAACAATCTTTGCAGATGACATTTCTTAATTAGTATCATCCCAAACACCCACAGATATAATCATAGATACTGAACAATAAATAAGAAAATTAGAAACATGGTAAAAAAAATCTTCTTAATATAAATATCTCAAAAACTACCTATTTACATTTTCATCCATAACAAGCAAGTCAAATTGCCCTTGAAATTAACCTCAATAATAACTTCATCAAAAAGCATCCCAGACTAAATTCTTAGGTCTAAACATATCAGACACCCTAGATTGGATAACACACATTCATACAGTTACCAATAAGGTCAACCAGACAATATTCATAATAAGATCACTGCGTGACAAGATTACTATGAGTTCTCTACTCATGCTTTACTATAGTCACGTTCACTCAATTCTGAGATATGGCATAATTTTTTGGGGATCATCATCCCATATGGCCAGACTATTTATAACCCTAAAATGAGTCATACGAGCAATTTATAAGTTAAATATATGTCATGCAAACCAAAATTCAAAGGAAATAAAATTATAACTCTTCCTTGTATATTCATTTATGAATCCATAGAATATTTAAAGAGAATTCTTATCTTTTTACCCGAAATTCTGCCATACATGATTACTTGACAGAAAAAAAGTGATATACATGTAAAAAGGTACTGCTTAACCCTAACAAAACACAATCCTAGTACTATGTGTTGTATACTTTTTAACTCATTATCTAATGAAATAAAAGACATAAACAACATAAATATATTTAAAAAACAAGTTAAAATGTATTGTGTAAAAAATGGATTTTATAGTGTTGAGTATTTACAAAAATAGTAACAGGGCTTTGATATATGTTATAATGTATATTACTACTAATTTCTAATACCATCCTATGTATATTTTTGTTGACTTATTCCAGGTTTATTTGTAAACCAACAGAATCAATAAAGAAAAAATCACTCATTATGTCCCATCATTTTGCTAATAATATCCTTCACAGCTGAAAATATCAATTTCTCTCTAATATTTATGCCCCTTACCACGTTTTGCAATGTGTAGTGACATTTTGTATTAAGAAAAAAGTGCTTTATTTGTCTGAAGCATGGATTTCTTAAACAATTCAGGGACATTGTTTCATTTTTCGACTTTTTCCTTCAAAGCAAGGAAGCATGTTAAGTCCTTATGGGTTTTATCAGAAAGCTTCTTCATTAAATGCTCACTTAATCTTGATTGCATCATTGCCTCATTAGAAAAAACGTGATTACAATACCCTTTATACCCTCTTGCAGTGTGCATTGGTGAAAAAATGACAAAGGGTATAAATACATTAATAAATGTCTAGCGTCCCCCAAAAAAAATCCTTAACGCCCCCTGTGGGGTGATACCATCCATGTTGGTAACTACTGCCCTAGTGTAACCTGCCTGTTTGATGTTAGTTTTAATTTCTCTCTCTCTGTATAATTTAACTTAATGGCCACAAATGTGTCACTTCTTGTGAAGGCTAATTTTTTTATTGTAGGTCTTTTAGCTACTCATTTTTACCCTTTGCTACAAAATGAAACAAGTTTTTGTACTAGTTTCAACTATTGTACAAAAAAACACTAATTAGTTATTAGTTATTGACATAACCTCTTACCATGACTGTTTTACTTTGTTTTATATAATTTTTGTCTTACTATATTTTTCAGCAATGGTGGTTATGTGACATCACCTCTAATTGGAAAATATTGTGGGAGTAATATTCCTCGAGAAATTCCTTCTCTAAGCAATGAACTTTATTTGCGTTTTGTTACTGATTCATCTTACTCAGATCGTGGATTTAAAATATTATGGGATGGAACTACAACAGGTGAGAACATAGATACATAAACTCATATTTTTCCCAAGATGTACATGCACTTTTTTAATTGCTCCTTTAATTTAGGATGTGGAGGAAAATTAACCAGTGCATCTGGTTCTATTATTTCACCAAACTATCCACAAAATTATGGAAGAAATGCTGAGTGCTTTTGGAAGATATCTGTCAGTAGTGGCAGTAGAATACAATTGGTCATAGTTGATTTGGATATTGAAGACCACTCTTCATGTGATTTTGATTATATTGAGGTAAAGGGTGACTGTTTTTCTTCTTCATTTATTTGAAAATATATCTTAAACATTTTTTTCTTTTTAGATACGAGATGGCATTGATTCAACTGGAAAGATCCTTGGAAAATACTGCAATCAAAACCATCCATTAATTTTTACATCAACGAACAATCATATGTGGTTGAAATTTAGATCAGACAGTAGCAATGAAGGAAGAGGTTTTCATTTGAGATATACATCAGGTATGAAAGCTTTTAGTTATCAATAAGTAACAAAGCATTGTATAGATTGATGTACATAATATGATATTGTAGTTTTTGTAGTTTATATTTATTTCTACTTTTGACATTAACATATATCACCTTTTCTGTAAACAAATTCACAATAAGGGATTTTTTAAATTTACGTTTTAATATTTATAAAGCTATAATTTTATTTTATTAACATATTTAGTTTTTAGTAATGTAAGGAAATACATCAATTCAAGATAGGACAATGAAAGGAGTTGAACCAAAAACTTAAAACAAAAAGAAATTTTATTTTTTGCTGCAGTTGAACTGAGCCTGAACTGAAACAAGTAGGGGTGTACACGGGTTTCTTGTAGTACAAAAGTGCTTTTCGTCAAATTTCCTGTAGTATAATTGTATACTAATGTATTTGCTTTGAAATCAGAAAATTATTTTTACTTATATAGTGTTAGTCGTGCTATTTTGATTCGTTCTAAACATATTCATTTTCTCTTTCTATACTCACCTTACAAATGAAATTTCTTTGGAATCCGTTCAGCCAATACCTTCCAAATTTATAGCTACAGATAAATTCTAACCTTTATATTGTGTTAACCTTGTTTATTTGACCTGGTTGAAAATTTCTATTTTGGTTTTTTATTTATATCGAGATTATATATACAGTAGAACCTCAATATTTTGAAGTACAAGTGACCACAAAAATATGACTTCGAATTATCTGGGTTCAAAATAAACTAACTTTAAAAAAATTGAAATTTCTTACGATATACTATATATATGATAGATAGGAACCATCGCATAGTAGTTTTCTCCAATTTCATTCAGACGTTCCATGCCATCGGTATGGTCAAAATTAATTAATTAATCCTTTATTTGCTCTAAGCAGTATCCAACATTGCATTGTAATTTTATTTCCATCCATATTACACAGCTGCAATTAAATATATGTGCTCTCAAAATAACGAGGTTGTACTTATTATGACAAGTGATGATTTTACAATTATGTAATTACGGATTCTTTTCCGCAATATGTATTCAATGGATTCTCCCTTGGGGACTGCTGACGAGGGGATTTAAATGCATGAATTACATCATGCAGGCAGGAGGAAGGGGTAGGGGTCAAGCTTAGCATAGCATGCCAAATTTAAGGGGAGGGAAAAATAAAAAGGCAAACAAAAGCATGACGCATTTGATGGATGATCTCTTAGAATAGTAAGAAATGCTCTTAACCCCTCAGCGTCATCCTGTGTACCCAGTAGTATGCAGGATGAAAACTGGGTACTCTGCGGAGATCACTAATTTCTCTATTTTTTGAAGCAATAAATTTTCATAAATCTGAAAAACCTTGATGTATTTCAAAATTAGACCTTCCTATTGTGCTTAATTCCGCTATTTTCACTGTTTTCCTTTTACATATATTAAACATCAAATTTTGTGATTAAATTTTTGTAATTATGTGAATTGTGAGTTCTAAAAACCCCTATTCAATGCTGAGACTAACCAAACCTCTCCACGAAATGTACTGTGTGGTAGAAGGGGATGCAGGCACTGCTTATCTGCTTTGTGATGTCTCTCACTCTTGAGATATTTTTTCTTATGCATCAACACCTGAGAGCTATATGGAAAGGGAGGAAGGATTGGTCTTCAGATCTGGGCTAGTGCTTGGTTCAACATTTCTTGAGAAAAATATGAGAGTGAAAGAGAGAAACACCTATCTTACATCAATGCACAAACAAGCCCATTCAAAGATAATTACGACTGACTGAAAGCATGATCAGAGCACATGGGAAGTGCTTGGATCGCACAAAAAATATTCTTTTGCCGCTCAGAGGGAAACATTTATGCTGTATGGAGGCAGCTATTGTTCATTATTTTCTGATGTAACTTTTGTTTAATTTCTAAGAGATTAAAAGAGTCGAATTTATTATGGCGTTAACCAACTGAGAAAATCTGATGTGGCCACCACATGACTTTCTCCATATCTGTAATATTTCTAAAAATTCCAAATAGGTTACATAATAATAAATATTTTAAGAAACAGCGAGAAAATTTTAGACTTTACAAAGAACAGAAATAAACTCAAACCATAACCTTCTAATATTGGATATAGCCAAAAAGCTTCAACAATTAGAAAAGAAAAAAGAAGCATTACTAAGACGTAACTAAGTGTCAATTGTTAACAATAGTCATTGATTGATTGATTTTTTTCATGAAACAATACTTTCCCCTGTACTATGTTTGGAGAAAGTAAAAAATCATATTTATGTATATTTTCAGAAGAATTTTTCATTCCAAGGTAAGGGATGCAATAATATGAATCATTTAACTGTTTGTCTCATAGACATAAGAACATGCTTTCTGGTTTTTAAATATTCTAGTTTTTTTATTTGCAAGATATCTAGAATTAAAATGGAAAACATATAAATGTATTGACTGTAGAATATTTTTTATTGTTTTATATTTAGATTCAAAAGTCAATTAAGGTAATACCTTGCCATTTATGTGGATTGTGTTTCTTAGGAATCCTGGAAACCACAAAACTGGAATGACAATTAAATTGAGTGGAGGAAATGGGATTCAGTTTACACTTTTATAAGGAAAGTCCCTTTTACTATTTTTTTACCATACTGATGATCATAAGGCAATGAGAAAAATAGACAGATGAACATTGAAAAATATAGAAAAAAGCTATCCTAAGAGGGTGAAAAAGGGAATATTCTACATTTAAGGAGGAGCCCTTCTGCCATGTTAATTATTACCATAGACTCATAGACTCTACCATTATTCATTAGGAGGATAGAGATGTTGGGGAAGGGTGTTAAATGAAGGTGGTAGAAGAAGTGGTGGCTTCAGGAATGCTGTGATCTAGTGCTATCCTCCTTTTGTTTTAATTTTTGCTTTCTTACATATATAGTATATAGAGAAAGTATTGTAATCATGAAAAAAATTCAACTTCGAGGTTTTGATGGAAATAGACATTTTAGGCATCCCTGAGTCCATAAGTGGTTTTTGCCATGCTGTCTCTGTCAGTCAGTCAGTCTGTCTGTTCGTGGTTCTTGGGCCAAAATGAGTACATAAAATCGAATGATATCTCATATTTATGCAATATATCATCTTTTGCAGACCATTTTTGTTAAAAATATTTCACGAAAACAAAGGGTAGTTTATTCTTGGCGATTTAAAAAAAAAATTGATTTACTCAAAAATGGTTCTTGTAGAGCTTGATGTCACAAATAATACTACATATGCCATATGACTCAAAAAAAATCACTATATGGCATCCAGTGACATTAAAATGTACACTAACCTACCTTACTTAAGCCCTATGACATCACACATCCACCATGATCCATTCAAAATCTTAGTACAGCCTAAACGGTTAAAGTAAATCAAATGATATCTCATATTTGTGGATAATTTCATTCATATAAGACACTCAAGAGATTATGGATATTGTGCAACAATTAAAGGTGCTTGATTCTTGAATATTTTGAAACAAAATTTGAATTACTCTAAAACGGCATTAAGAATTTTGATTAAAACCAATCAAATCATATAGCCTGATGTCACAAATAATACTAACAAAGCCATATGCCCCTACAAAATTACTATATATCATCCAATGGCATTATTTCTGTACAAGATGCTCAGCGCATGCATCAGAGGAGAGGAGGGGGGAACCCAGCAATTCCCTAATCTAAGATTTTGTACTTTTCTGTTAATACCATGTGCTTATTAGTGAGAAGTGATTGATGTGAGAGGTTGATGGTGTCAGTTGCTTTGGTTCTATTTCTATGCATTATTAACATCATTGGAGTTAATTTTGGGACAAAGAGTGTAGTGATATCAAATGTATATATGTATATGAGAAAGTTTATGCAATATTTATTTATAAAGTTCTATATAAAGAGCTACTTCAGAGTCAATGCTTCTCTTGAAGTTGATACTACTTACTTATTATTTATTAAGTTCATTAGCCATCTTAACAATCTCCAGTTATGTAATCGCTATTAATTTGGGTTTATTTGGCTCTATATACAGACAGTCCCCTGACTTACATAAGGGTTTAGTTCCACAAACCTTTGAGTCGAATTTTACATATCTCAAAAATTACCATAAGTATGTACGTTTGTCATGTTATATATATTAATGGTATTCTACAGGTCTACTCTACTCCTCAAGCATAATCGTACATCTCTTCTTCATAATACTAGCACCTTTAGAATCCCTTTTACAGTTATAATCAAAAGTTATGTATTTTGCAAAACAACACAAGCTACACACAACACAACAAGAAATGAAGATGCTGCAGAACATACTGAAATGATGCAAAGAAGGTGACCTCAATACGCAACAATATGCAATGAAATTTAAGGTTTCATATTAAATACGGCATTTAAATTTCTCTAGCCATTTAATATTCTGTAAAGTAAGAGTTACATATACTTTGATAAATTAAAAATAAATTGAAATGTTTAACTTCATTCAACATTTGACCTTTCAGCCTGAAATGTTTTTCCTCGTAAACAAATTTCTGCAACTCAGAATTTTCAGATAAGTTAAATTGATTTTTGGAGGTTTTTACCAGGGATGTGCAAACAGACAAAGAACCTTGGTAATGCTTTTATTCCTCATAAGCCATATATTTTAATTTCAACTTAAATATTGCAGATAACACAACAAATAAAAGCATTGATAAACTGGAATGATTAGTACATAACAGAAATTATATAAACCTCGATGTTGAGGTGGGAAAAAAATCAATAACTTCATTAATAATCAGTTTTTCAAAATTTTCTGCTTGATGATAGAATAATTTTTAAGAAATATTTTGTGCAAAACCGACTAGAAAAAAACGAAAATCTTGGAAAAGTGCACCAATGCGGCCGCTAAAAAATCTCAATTGTTTAAACACATGTTCAAGGTTAATGACTTTCCGAATGTTCTACAGAGCTGAAATTGCTTTTAGACTTAGGATTTGTAAAAAAACGAAATAGGGATTATAGAAATTTTGATATTTTATTTAGTGTTGCCGTTAAAAATTATTAAAATTTAAACAAATTGATAAATGTTTAGGTACTAGGGGATGAGCTAGGAATCTGAAATTTTCAAGTTAATTACAGAGTAGTGCATTTGCATAAATAAGCATTTGTACTTCACCATAAATATATTGCGGCGGGCGTTAAAAATTTAAACAATTAGAAAAATATTATTTCACTTCTATAAGTGCTACAACTTTAAAATTTGGCAGAAGTGTAGCATTAGTACCTCATAATGGAGAAAGTATAAAATTCTTCAAATTGCAAAGTTTTGGGATTGTTTTAATCAATTATTTTTACATAAGGGAAAAACGGAAATCGCTCCGGAGGTGAAATATTTAGAATTAAAAATTTTTTTGTGATGATGAAATATGAAAAATGAATGTTTTTTTATGTTGAGATGATATGCTTGCAGAATGCAAGCACCAACTACTAGTAATGATAAATAACATATAACATATAGGAGGATACTAATGTCCAGCCCAATCTACAAGAGCTAGAGAGCTGAAAGTTTAAGTTTTTGTAGATATGATGAAGAAACTTTCAGATAAAATGAGACTTCTAACCTAAGTGACATGAGTTCGACTCCAGAAATTCCGAAAGTTGCGTTTTTTCCCATAAGAAAAGCATTGTGCCATTTTTGTAAATTAATTTTGGGCACTTGCCGGTAAGCTAGAATGATGAAATTTTCAGTGTTGCTATATGGCCACAATATCTATTAGGAATTACTGTCACTTTTGCTTAGTGTCTTGGGTTCGACTCCAGAGACCCCGGAATATCTCCCATAAGTTAGCATGGGAAAACACAATCCAGTGTGTAGACCAATCTAATAAGTTTAGGAAGCTGAAATTTTGCAAGATAACCAACTATAAAAATCAAAAGTTTTAAAATTGTAAATTTTAGGGGTTGTTTTAACCCTTTTTGAACATTAAACTTTAATAATTTTTAGGTACTACGGGATGGGTTAGAATGCTGCAATTTTCAAATTATTTACAGAACAGTGCATTTGCACAAATAAACATTTCAATATCTCCATATATATTTTGCGGCAACCGTTAAAAATGTTTAAATTTTAAACAATTAGAAAAATATTATTTTACTTCTAGAAGTGCTACAACTTTAAAATTTGGATGAAATGTGTAGCATTAGTACCCCATAATGGAGAAAGTGTAAAATGTTTAAAATTGCAACATTTGTAATTTATATATATATTTGTAATGATGAAATGTCTATCTGAAAAATGAATGTTTTTTCAAAGTGAAATGAAATGCTTGCAGTATGCAAGCACCAACTACTAGTCATTATATATAGACGTTTCTTACAGAGGAGGAGGAGGATATAAAATATAACATACTAGTAGTTGGTGCTTGCATACTGCAAGCATTCCATCTCACCTTGAAAAAACATTCATTTTTCAGACCGACATTTCATCATTACAAATATTCTATTAATTCTAAAGATTTCACCTCCGCAGCGATTCTAGTTTTTTCCTCATGTAAAAATAATAGTTTAAAACAATCCCCAAATGTTGCAATTTTAAACATTTTACACTATCTTCATTATGGGATCCTAATGCTACACAATTCAGCCAAATTTTAAAGTTATAGTACTTCTAGAAGTAAAATAATATTTTTCCAATTGTTTACATTTTAAACATTTCTAACGGCCGCCGCAATATGTTTATGGAGAGATTCAAATGTTTATTTGTACAAATGCACTACTTCGTACATAACTTGAAAATTTCAGCTTCCTAGCTCATCCCGTATTGTCTAATCAGTTATCAATTTGTTTAAACTTTAAGAATTTATAACTGCCAAACAAATTAAAATATTAAAATTCGTATAATCCCTATTTCGTTTTTCACGAATTCTACTTATAAAAAAATTTCAACTCCGTAGCACATGCGGATATACATATACCTTGAAAATTTGTTTAAACAATTGCGAATTTTTAGCGTCCCCATTGTTGCACTCTTTCAAGATGTTTGTTTTTTCTAGTCGGTTTTGCACAAAATCCTACCTAAGAAAAAAAAATTCGAATCTCCAGCTCATCTGGAAGTGCCTAAACATTAGTAGCCTCCTATATGTTATATATCATTACTAGTAGAAGGTGCTTGCATACTGCAAGCATATCATCTCACCTTGAAAATATATTAAATTTTCAGAGAAATATTTCTTCATGGGAAATAATTCTTTAATTCATAAGACTTCTCCTCTGGACAGGTTTTCATTTTTCATTATGGAAAAATAATGGAGTAAAACAATTTATAATTTTTGAAATTTTCGAAATATGATACTTTCCCCACATTGAGTTAATAATTCCACACATTTCTGCCAAATTTTAAATTTATAGTACATTTAAAAGTGAAATAACATTTATCTATTTGTTTAAAATTAAATAATTTATAACGGCCAAAATAACATTTTTATGGATAAATTGAAATGTTAATTCGTTTACATAGGCTAACTTCTAAATAATTTAAAAATTTCAGTTCCCTAACTTGCGTCGTAGTGTCTAAGCATCTACCTATTTGTTTAAACTTTAAGAATTTATAACTGCCAAACAAACAAAAATATCAAAATTTGTATAATCTTTATTTCGTTTTTTAAAGATTCCTATTTTAAAAAAATATTCAACTCCGTAACACATTTGAAAATACATAAACCTTGAAAATTTGTATAAACAATTGCGAATTTTTAGTGGCCGCATTGTAGCAATTTTCAAGATTTTCGTTTTTTCTAGTCGGTTTTGCACAAAATCCTACCAAAGAAAAAAATTTCGAATCTCCAGCTCATCTGGAAGTGCCTAAACATCAGTATACTCCTATATGTATGTTCTATCCTCCTCCTCTGTAAGGAACATCTATATATAATGACTTGTAGTTGGTGCTTGCATACTGCAACCATTTCATTTCACCTTGAAAAAACATTCATTTTTCAGACAGACATTTCATCATTACAAATAGTCTTTTATTTCTAAATATTTCACCTCCGCAGCGATTTTCGTTTTTCCACATGTAAAAATAATAGTTTAAAACAATCCCCAAATGTTGCAATTTTAAGTATTTTACACTATCTTCATTATAGGGTATTAATGCTACACATTTTTTACAAATTTTAAAGTTGTAACAATTCGAGAAGTAAAATAATATTTTTCTAATTGTTTAAATTTAAATAATTTTTAACGGCCGCCGCAATTCATGTATGGTAAAATTGAAATGTTTATTTATTCAAATTCATTACTCTGTAAATAATTCGAACATTTCAGCTTCCTAGCTCATCCCGTAGTACCTAAATAGTTATCCAATTGTTTAAACTTTAAGAATTTTTACTGCCAAACAAATTAAAATATCGAAATTTTTATAATCCCTATTTCGTTTTTTAAGGAATTCTACTTATAAAAAAAATTTCAACTCCGTGGCACATTCGGAAATACATAATCCATGAAAATTTGTTTAAACAATTGCGAATTTTTAGCGGCCGCATTGTTGCACTTTTTCAAGATTTTCTTTTTTTCTTGTCGGTTTTGCAGAAAATCCTACCTAAGAAAAAAAATTCGAATCTCCAGCTCATCTGAAAGTGCCTAAACATTAATATCCTCCTGTTATATCCTCCTCCTCTGTAAGGAACGTCTATATATGATAATGATATCATTCTATATAGACGTTCCTTGCAGAGGAGGAGGTATAGGAGGATATAAAATACTAGTAGTTGGTGCTTGCATACTGCAAGCATTTCATATCACCTTGAAAGAACATTCATTTTTCAGAAAGACATTTCAACATTACAAATGTTCTTTTAATTCTAAAGATTTCACCTCCACAGCGATTTCCGTTTTCCCCAAATGTAAAAATAATAGTTTTAAACAATCCTCAAATGTTGCAATTTAATTTTTTTTACACTTTCTCCAATATGGGGTACTAATGCTACAGAATTTAGCAAAATTTTAAAGTTGTAGCACTTCTAGAAGTCAAATAATATTTTCTAATTGTTTAAATTTAAATAATTTTTAACGGCCGCCGAAATTCATGTATGGTATAATTGAAATTTTTTTTGTGCTAGTTTACTACTTTGTACATAACTTGAAAATTTCAGCTCCATAGCTCATCCCGTAATTCTATCTATGAAAAAAACTCCTCTGTAAGAGTCGTCGATATATATAGACTAGTAGTTGGTGCTTGCATACTGCAAGCATTTCATCTCAACATCAAAAAACATTCATTATTCATCTTTCATCATTAGACATATATTTTTAATTCTAAATATTTCACCTCCGCAGCGATTTTCGTTTTTCCCACATGTAAAAATAATATTTTAAAACAATCCCCAAATGTTGCAATTTTAAAAATTTTACACTTTCTACATTATGGGGTACTAATGCTACACATTTCAGCCAAATTTTTAAGTTGTAGCACTTCTAGAAGTAAAATAATATTTTTCTAATTGTTTAAATTTAAATAATTTTTAACGGCCGCCGCAATTCATATATGGTAAAATTGAAATGTTTATTTGTGCAAATTTACTACTCTGTAAATAATTTGAAAATTTCAGCTTTCTAGCTCATACAGTAGTACCTAAACAGTTATCTATTTGTTTAAACTTTAAGAATTTTTACTGCCAAACAAATTAAAATATCGAAATTTTTATAATCCCTATTTCGTTTTTTAAGGAATTCTACTTATAAAAAAACTTTCAACTCCGTGGCACATTCGGAAATACATAAACCTTGAAAATTTGTTTAAACAATTGCGAATTTTTAGCGGCCGCATTGTTGCACTTTTTCAAGATTTTCGTTTTTTCTAGCCGGTTTTGCACAAAATCCTACCTAAGAAAAAAATTTCGAATCTCCAGCACATCTGGAAGTGCCTAAACATTAGTATCCTCCTGTTATATGTATGTTATATCCTCCTCCTCTATAAGAGTCGTCGATATACAGAGGATGAGGAGGATACTAATGTTTAGGCACTTCCAGATGAGCTGGAGATTCGAAATTTTTTTCTTAGGTCTGATTTTGTTCAATACCGGCTAAAAAAAATGAAAATCTTCAAAAAGTGCAACAATGCGGTCGCTAAAAATTAGAAGTTTTTTAAACAAATTTTCAAGGTTTATGTATTTTCAAATGCTCTACGGAGCTGAAATTTTTTTAAAGATAGGAATAGTAAAAAAAAACGAAATAGGGATTATAGAAATTTTGATATTTTGATTTGTTTGGCAGTTAAAAATTCTTAAAATTTAAAAAATTAGTTAACTGTTTAGACATTATGGGATGACCTAGGAAGCTGAAATTTTTAACTTATGTACAGAATAGAGCAATTGCACAAACAAACATTTGAATCTCTCCATAAACATATTGCGGCGGCCCTTAAAAATGTTTAAATTTAAACAATTGGAAAAATATTATTTTAATTCTAGAAGTACTAGAACTTTAAAATTTGGCAGAAATGTGTAGAATTAGTACCACATAATGGTGAAAGTATAAAATTCTTAAAATTGCAAAGTTTTGGGATTGTTTTAGTCTATTATTTTTACATGAGGGAAAAACAAAAATCGCTCCGGAGGTGAAATATTTGGAATTAAAAAAATATTTATAATGATGAAATATGAAAAATGGATGTGTTTTTATGTTGAGATGATATGCTTGCAGAATGCAAGCACCAACTACTAGTATCATTATATATAGACGTTTCTTACAGAGGAGGAGGAGAATATAGGAGGATACTAATGTTTAGGTGCTTCTAGATGAGCTGGAGATTCGAAATTTTTTCTTAGGTTGAATTTTGTGCAAAACCGACGAGAAAAAACGAAAATCTTAAACCAGTGCAACAATACGGCCGCTAAAAATACGCAATTGTTTAAACAAATTTCAAGGTTTATGTATTTCCGAATGTGCTGCGGAGCTGAAATTTTTTTCAGAGGTACAATTCGTAAAAAAACGAAATAGGAATTATAGAAATTTTGATATTTTAATTTGTTTGGCAGTTAAAAAATCTTAAAATTTAAACAAATTGGTAGATGATTAGACACTACGGCGCAAGTTGGGGAACTGAAATTTTTAAATTATTTAGAAGTTAGCCTATGTAAACGAATTAACATTTCAATTTATCCATAAAAATGTTATTTTGGCCGTTATAAATTATTTAATTTTAAACAAATAGATAAATGTTATTTCACTTTTAAATGTACTATAAATTTAAAATTTGGCAGAAATGTGTGGAATTATTAACTCAATGTGGGGAAAGTATCATATTTCGAAAATTTCAAAAATTATAAATTGTTTTACTCCATTATTTTTCCATAATGAAAAATGAAAACCTGTCCAGAGGAGAAGTCTTATGAATTAAAGAATTATTTCCCATGAAGAAATATTTCTCTGAAAATTTAATATATTTTCAAGGTGAGATGATATGCTTGCAGTATGCAAGCACCTTCTACTAGTAATGATATATAACATATAGGAGGCTACTAATGTTTAGGCACTTCCAGATGAGCTGGAGATTCGAATTTTTTTTTCTTAGGTAGGATTTTGTGCAAAACCGACTAGAAAAAACAAACATCTTGAAAGAGTGCAACAATGGGGACGCTAAAAATTCGCAATTGTTTAAACAAATTTTCAAGGTATATGTATATCCGCATGTGCTACGGAGTTGAAATTTTTTTATAAGTAGAATTCGTGAAAAACGAAATAGGGGTTATACGAATTTTAATATTTTAATTTGTTTGGCAGTTATAAATTCTTAAAGTTTAAACAAATTGATAACTGATTAGACAATACGGGATGAGCTAGGAAGCTGAAATTTTCAAGTTATGTACGAAGTAGTGCATTTGTACAAATAAACATTTGAATCTCTCCATAAACATATTGCGGCGGCCGTTAAAAATGTTTAAAATGTAAACAATTGGAAAAATATTATTTTACTTCTAGAAGTACTACAACTTTAAAATTTGGCAGAAATGTGTAGCATTAGTACCCCATAATGGAGAAAATATAAAATTCTTAAAATTGCAAAGTTTTGGGATTGTTTTTATCTATTATTTTTACATAAGGGAAAAACTAAAATCGCTCTGGAGGTGAAATATTTAGAATTAAAAAAATATTTGTAATGATGAAATATGAAAAATGGATGTGTTTTTATGTTGAGATGATATCCTTGCAGAATCATGTTATATCCTCCTCTGTAAGAGTCGTCTATATAGAATGATAACATATAGGAGGATACTAATGTTTAGTTACTTACAGATAAGCTGGATATTCGAAATTTTTTCCTTAGGTAGGATTTTCTGCAAATCGTCTAGAAAAAACGAAAATCTTAAAAAAGTGCAACAATTAGGCCGCTAAAAATTCGCAATTGTTTAAACAAATTTTCAAGGTTTATGTATTTCCAAATGTGCTACGGAGCTGAAATATTTTTTAGAGGTAGGATAAGTAAAAAAACAAAATAGGGATTATAGAAATTTTGACATTTTAATTTATTTGGCAGTTAAAAATTCTTAAAGTTTAAAAAAAATAGATAACTGTTCAGGTACTACGGAATGAGCTAGGAAGCGGAAATTTTCAAGTTATTTACTGATTAGTGCATTTTCTCAAATAAACATTTGAATCTCTCCATAAATATATTGCGGCGGCCGTTAAAAATGTTTAAAATTTAAACATATAGAAAAATATTATTTCAGTTCTAGAAGTTCTACAACTTTAAAATTTGGCAGACATGTTTAGCATTTGTACTTCATAATAGAGAAAGTATAATATTATTATAATTGCAAAGTATGGGGATTGTTTTAATCTATTCTTTTTACATAAGGGAACAACGAAAATTGCTCCGGAGTTGAAATATTTAAAAATATTAAAAAATATTTTAAAAAATATTGGTAATGATGAAATATGAAAAATGAATGTTTTTTTATGTTGAGATGATATGCTTGCAGAATGCAAGCACCAACTACTAGTTTGCTATAATATCAGGATTATTAAGAACAGTACCTCTCTCAGGATATATATATATATATGTTCATTTTTTACTTCACAAAAAACTTTCCCGTTGAATTTTAACTGTCATTTCCCTTGTTATTATAATACAAGAAGTCCAAACCAGGACTAATTCAGGCTGGTTTCCCATAGTTGACATCCTGAATTGATTACCTATATTCACATGAAATGTTTTATTATGTGTTAGTCATTCCAAGAAATTCTCATGTCATAAATATCACTTGTAATAGTTCATAATTTATCAATGTTAGAGAAAAATTGGAAAACAAATTAATAGAGCATTATCAGGTTTAAAATACTAAAAGCAATATCAAAATCTCTTTCTGAAATTATATTTTGGATGTATTTTTTTAATTAACGAATTTAATCACTTCTATTGTTTATACGCTAATCTGTCTGGATCAACTGTCCATTGCTGAATGGTAGTCTAGCAGAAAAGAAAAAAACCCATTTCTTCTCTCATCTGTGCTCCAGCTGAGTTCAGTAATAATCATCTCCATGGCAGCAATCCAATAAAATGTGATTTAAAATGCAAAAACGTTATGTTCAGTATAAATTCAAAAAATACGATCAGTTATCAAAATTCGGTGATAAGAATTAGAATCTACATTCTTTTCCCCTTAGAAAATGTACAAGCCTTGATATCACTTTTAAAAGATATTTCAATGTATTAAAGAAAACATCTCTGCATGATGGATTTGAGACTTCCTATGTAAATCAAATAGGAAAAAGCGTTCCTGGAATCAAACCTGGGACTTCAATCTTTGCCAAATAAAATATAGCCCAGAGGTGGGCTCTGGCAGCATGAGCCTCCTACCAAGTTTCATGAAAATCGGTCAATTGGTGCAAAAGTTGTTAGCGGGGGACATACACACAGACAGGGCCATTTCATAAGGCTGTTTCCTTTGGAAACCAGCCTAAAAACATAGAGGGTGGGGTTTGTGTATAATGCTGATGTCATCAGTGGCACTTTTAAGCGGATTTTTAACAACCTTCCTGATTAGATGGAAGGTTGAAATTTCGCAGGATTGTTTGATTCGGATATAAAAATGAAAAAAATACGAAAAAAGACCCGGGTTTAACTCAAGGGGTGCGATTTCCGTTTCCCCGTAAGATAACACGTAATAATCGACTTTTTAAAATGCAGGCTTTCATTCTTTTAGAAATTAAAATTAGAAAAAATTGACATACGATCATAGAATTTAAACTATGTTTTAGGAAAATTAATGAAGTTTCATATTCTATTTATCTTTTTCTGTCTACCATTCGAAATCTCTCATATTAAACATTTAAATCACATATTTTGGGAAAATATCGGCTTTTAAACATGATGTTGCCTTGCCAACCATGCCATTGTTAAACTTTGAGAATCAATTGTTGTCTCAACCCGCATACGCGTAATATATATTAGTGCATAGATTGCCTTAAATTATCGTAGAATTTTTCACAAATATACATAATCCTAATGGGACTGGGATTTAGTTTGGATTCTTTTGCTTATCTAAATGACTATATAGATGTAGAGTAAGAGAGAGGGGGATCTGGGGAGGGAGATATGAAGGAAGGCATATAAAATGGAGGCGCAGAGAGAGTAGGGGAAGTATAGGATTAGAAAAGGACTGGAGGAAAAATATAAAGAAGGAGACTGAGAAAAAGAGGAAGAGCTATGGATTGTGACAGGAGGGAATGAGAAAGGGGGGGGTGGGAGAAAAGAGAGGGAGGTAGAGAGAGAGGAAGGGAGGGAGGAAGGGAGGTAAAGAGGTAGGGAGGGAGAGAGGTAAGGAGGGAGAGAGGAAGGGAGGGAGAGAAAAAGGGAGGGAGAGAAAAAGGGAGGGAGAGAGGGACGTCGAGAAGGAGGGAGGGAATATTATTATTCATCCATCATATGACAGGCAATACACTGGTTATAAAATATAAAATAAATCAGTGAGTTAAAGTTGTTGGACATCTGCACATTCTTCCTATCCTCAATCCGTAAAAAATAAGTAATTTCAAGTGGTGATGAAAGAAAACCAATTGCTTCACGTGCTCTGGCATGAAATTCCCTTTTTTTAGAGTAACTGTATTTCCTGCAGTTGAGAACAACCTCTCACTAACTACTTGTGTGGCATTTATTGACAGATAATATCGAGCAATATGTTGCAGGTATTTGCTCTGTTTATTATTAGGTTTCCACCATTCACAAGGATCTTCATGCCTGGGTATAACTGCCTCATCAAAGTAGGTAGAAATTTGATCTTGTACATATTGCTCAGTATTCATTACAGTATTATTTTTCACAATTTTATCAAAGACACTCAACAGGGAACAAGATGTTTGGTTTTGCAAAGATACAGTCTCAACTTGGTAGGAAGTAGTTTCTCTCACCAAATTCACTTCAGTTTACATATAATTTCTGTTTTATTAACGTCTTTTGCAAAGTTTTCCCCCCCTTTTGATAACAGTATTGCTTTAAACCTTGGATAAATTATCATTGCTAGAATATTAGTTTGAGAGATTCTGCAATCAGGGAAGCAAACTCTGAAAGTTTGCTGTAAGTACCTAACAAACATCAAACCACCTCCTCTAAATCCCTTTACAATGTGGTTTTCTAAAATGGTTTGTATGCTACTGATAACAGGAATTACCATTGATAAAGTTGGATACGATTCACCACTCAGTTCTACACTTGCTTGATTGATAGGCTCAAAAATAGATTGCTCATCATAAACCATAATTCAGCTTGTATGAAGTTTTCTATCTTACCATTATCAGCTAATTCTGCAGAAATAAATTTTCTGCTTTAAAAGTTTGACAAACATGTTATGTATATTCACTATTCCATCAAATATCATTGTCTTGAATAAGGTTATGTTCAGGTTGTCACATGTTCTTTTGCAAAACATTTAGTCTTTCCCTTGCTTGAACACTGTCTATAATGTCCAACACTTTCCCTTCCTTTATGACACAGTTCGCTGAAACCCCGAGTTGCATTTTTAGGCTGGTTTCCAAAGGAAACATAGCCTTATGAAATAGTTGTCTCCAACTAACAACTTTTGCATCAATGAACCGATTTTCATGAAACTTGGTATGAGGCTCATGCTGCCAGGACCCACCTCTGGGTTATATTTTATTTGGCGAAGATTGTAGTCCTGTATTCGATTCCAGGAACTTTTTTTTCTATTTATTTTACACAGTAGTCTCAAATCCATTGTACAGAGGTATTTCTTTAATTGTTTAAAATATCTTAAAATTGTGATATTGGAGCAAGGTTTGTACTGTTCTAAGGGAAAAGAATGTAGATTCTAATTCTTATCACAGAATTCTGATAATTGATCATATTTTCTTGAATTTTTAGTAAATTTTAATCTCCATTCCTTTCCTTGGAGCAGCATTTCTCAAAGTGTGATCCTCAGAGCCCTGGGGCTCTGCGAGACTTAATCAGGGGCTCCGCGAGGTCAAAACTATTTTCATAATATATAGAATTATCATTGCCAGGTATAGTGAAGGTGCAATATCATAAGGCTGATATTTTTCAAAATTAATACATATAAAAAGTATACTTTAATGTTTTTTCAAGGTGAGCTGAAATGCTTGCAGTATGCAAGCTCCAACTACTAGTAACTAATAGTAGTCGTGTTCAGCTCATCTCTACATATTCGCTTCATTTAACAGTTTATACATTGAAGCTTCACTTACGTATCGTAAGAATTAAAATCAGAATTTCTTTAATGCATCGAAAAGTACAGAAAGCTTCAATGTATACAACACGCTATATTAATTTTAGTTAGTATTTAAATAGAAGTCTTACGTCATATTGTTAAATGAAATTAATATAGATGGTGTATAATTATAATTTTCATTTGATTATCAGTATTTATATTTAATTTTGATTTTATTCCAATTAAAGTTACAACCCAATCCAGTTCATTGAATCTGAAAGAGATCAGTATGATTTAACTCGAGAATCAAATGTACCATTATTTAATGTAAGTAGGAGGCACATAGTGTGGGTTATGATTGGAAAATGTGAGAGAGAGAGTGATGAGTGATTGATTAATTAAATGTGATTAATAATTAAATTAATTATTGGAAGTCATTACTGTTTTTATGACTGGAATCATTCACTTTATCCCACATGTAAAAATTGACATGCCAAATGATCCTGCAATTCCTTTTAATATGCATTGCAGACAATTCACGATCAAACTGTCTTATGCCATGACAATAAATAAATCGCAAGGACAAACCTTAGCCAATGTTGTAATTTTTATGCCTGAACCCTTGTTTACACATGAAGATATATGGGGTGTTCAAGAATTCAAACACTAAATTGTCTATAATGAAAAATTGGAAATTAAATAATAACACAGAATTGAAATAGGCCCCTAGTTGATAATGAATATACTATGCTGGTAATTACTTTTTTATTCATTGTAGCTAGCATAAAGCCGGCTCCACACATTTATTATTCACAGAGTGCCAACCATTCGTGATAACTTTCGGGGTGATGAGTAAATATTTTCTTCCCTACTTGCAGCTGCCTCCACACTATTCCTCCTATGTTGAATCCCGAATATTTGTATCAAATTGTGGGAAAAGGTGTAAATGTTCATATTACTGAAATTTTACTCATGGATTTGGATGGTGAAGATACTGTTGTCACTGCAATTGCCGCTTTTATTGTCATCAGTTACTTGAAAATGAAGCTGAAAAAAAAGGAAACGCGGAAAAGAAGATGGTGAAAGTGATTGTACGAAACACTTTATGACTGACTGTTGGCACTGAATACAGGTTCAGAAAGCACAATGCTGCCAGATCTGCATGAAATTTTCCACAAATAGGGAAAATTCCCACAATCTGGTAGCAATATGGAGAGAGTAAGTCAGCAAATAATGAATGTATGGAGGGATTAAAAACACCGTGTCTTGCCGGATATTCGTCCCTTTGACTCATACTATTTTACCAATTCTTGACAGGAAATAATTGTGGTTTATCAAGTGATGAGCATTAGTACTTGTTGTTCCATCCACTCTACTAGATATTAGGTGAGTGACAAATATTTATTGTTCGGCACTCAGCGAATAATGAATGTATGGGCCATCTTCTGTGTTATTATACACCAGCACCAAGTGATTTGTTTTTGAATTGTTCCGTTAACATCATATCTGAGATTCTCGCGAGTTTTACCCTGCAATATCTGTTTTTATCCTTATCATCATGTTTTCTTTTCGTATTTATGTAATTTTAAGTTAATTTCATTTATATTAAGATTAGACAATGTTCAGTGTATATACTGTCCTGTATAAGTAACCTTTCCACAACTGGAATGCCCATAAATGGACTTGTTTTCTTAGTTTGGATCTCATAGGATACAGTGGCAACTACATAAAACCTAATCTCCCTTATTACATGAAATCTTCTGAGGGAAAATTCCCCTTTTTTCGTCACGAATGATTTTATTGGCGAATCAGAATGTAACTTCCCCCTTACATAATGTATTTTTATGGGAAAAATTCCCCGGTATTCACAGCCAGTTTCTGGTACATAACCCCACAAATAACGGGGACCAACTCTGACCATAATGATCAATATCAATAACTTATCTGGTGATTTGTATAGATATAGTTAAATCAGTGTTTTTTGCTATTTCATTCTTCTAACATAACCTAGCCTAAAACAACTTTTTGGATTCAGAAACACCTAAAATGTGTATCAAAGTTATATATATATATATATATATATATATATATATATATATATATATATATATATATATATATATATATATAATCAAGACCCAATTTATGTCTCAATTCTCAAATGAGTAATATATACATATGATATAGTCAATGGTTTCAGGCATCACTTGGTGGAATTTCTTCATAATGTAAAATAAAGAGACTTGTTGTAATTCCACATAAATTTCTTTAAAACGACCTAGGATTCGTTGCAATGCATCATCGTCAGGTGAATAAATTCAAAGCCTGCAGCAATTTATAGTAATAGGTACAATGGGTAGGTGGGGGAGGGTGAGTTGTGGAGAATAAAGAAAGGAATTGTGGAGCGAACACCATTGGAGAAAAGGAGTTGAACGTATGGTCATGGGAAGGGAAGGGGAGAATACGGTTGAGCTTAGTGATGTCCAGTGAGTTGTATAATAAGAAGACAATGGGGATAATTGGTAGGAATAATTAGATTAATGGGAGGTCAAGAAGTGGAGAATGAAAAGGATACAAAATATCATTTAAAACTTAACAGTTATAATGGGGGGAAAAACAAATGTTTTATTTTGAATAGGGGCACCAGCCTATCTTCTTCCAATATTTAAAAAAATAATATTTCCAAAATTTGGTAAATTTTAGATGAAATTTAGAGGTTGCTATCATAGTTTGAAACATTAAGCTTTCTTTATTTTAAACAAAATGCAATACAGTACAAACCATATAAAATTTAGAGTTGCTAATTTCCATGCTACATTGTCACATGATGAACATAACAATACTGACACAGTGGTATATTAATTGTTTGTGGCAAGTGTTCCCTTCGCAAAGTCTGGATATCTCCTCCGATGATCACTGACAACCTGCAGAAGAAATTGCTTTTGCTGTTCACCCTGGGTGTGTAATCGATTGTATTCCTCGATCAGGGCAACTCCGCATTCTGCCGTATCATTAATGCAATTGATGGACCTGATGCACTTTTCTGTGCAATGTACTTCCCATCAGAAACCCAGAGTTCGGGATCCAATTCTGTGAATTTTGAGTCAAGACCAATTATGTCGAAAAGCCTCAAAGTGTTGGCTGACACAAAATAGTCGAAAATTTTCTCCAAGATGCTATCCAGATCGACAGTCACTCTCTTTTAGTGGCCCTCATTACCATCATTTTGGTGAGCTTGAATCAATTTGGCTTTTGTATCTATTGATACTTTTTTATCAAAGAAAGCAAGGGCAACCAGCTCTTCATTGAGGTACCACAGATGACGAGCAAGCTTCTTCAGGGCAGCATTGGCAACTATTGAGTTTGTAGTCTTGTACTGTTACAGCTACAGTTGCACTTTCTTGAACAGTTTGCTTTCCAGTCAGATGCAAATGAAAAAAATAAGCCATTACCTCTCGATTTGAAGGTAGCTTATTTTCAGTTATTTCATGTGATTGTTGTCCAACTAGCCAAACATTCGTCATTTTATGGGTAGTAGGACTAACAGTAGCCATTTCTTCATAAAAGTAAACCTGAAAGTAAAGTGAAAAAATTAGCTAGCTTACTTCTGTTGTCATTAGTTTATTTTTTGGTGTTCAGCAGAATGCAGTACAAAACTTACAAACTGGGAGTGCACTGTATTGTAATCTCCTACGAGTCAGGTTCACTTGAGTCTCTACACAACAACTTTCTGGGAGAAAACCCTTGGCTGAACTGCACTCTTTGGATGCCTGATAACAACTGCTCACTGCATTAGGTGGGCTGCTTATATAGTTTAGGCCATAGATTGTTCCAGAAGGTTCTAGAATGTACTGGAAGGTTCTACATCATTACAGAAGGTTCTAGAACATTCCAGAAAGTTCCAAACTGTTCCGCAAGGTTCTAGAATGTTTCAGATTGTTTATGAAAGTATATATATATATATATATATATATATATATATATATATATATATATATATATATATATAAAACAACTTACGGAAAAGGAAAGGTAAAATGAATATATGGATGTCAACAAGGTGTTGGGATGAGGAAACCCAGTGAGCACTCACCAATCAGACGACTTCAGGTTGGCGAGGCCCCGGGGATGTCGAAGCGACACACGTAAAATAACACAAAAACACAGAAACATCACAAACGTAAAGCTTTCGAAACTACTCCTCTTCAGCTACAGAGAGAGAACTGATCCTCATTCCAACACCTTGTTGACATCCATATATATATATATATATATATATATATATATGTGTGTGTGTGTGTGTGTGTGTGTGTGTGTAATTGTGCAAAATGAATGTATTTTAAAATTTCTCTTTCTTTATTTTCTTTGATGTAGTGTGCAATATTGAATTGAAAGGCCATCGTGGAGTATTGGAGAGCCCTAACTTTCCTGAGCCATATCCTCTTGCTATTAGTTGCACCTGGATTATTGTTGCACCAATGGGAAACAGTCTCAATATTTCTTTTTCACACTTTGATTTGGAGAACCCTACTTCTTCTTCAAACTGTTCCTTTGATTATTTGGAGGTTAGTTGCTAATTTATTACTAATGATAATGCACTAAATATTAGATTCTTTATTTTCTCTGTCATTATCTCACATCATCTTATTTTTAGAAGTTTTACTTGAGTTTTTAGTAATCTTATCTTATACAAGTAGTTGGTGCATGCATTCTGCTAGCATTTCAGATGTATAAAATTCAGAGAAGAAAATTGCATAACTACGGCTACGGTATGGTACAAAATATCAATTATATATATATATATATATATACATGTGAGAAAAGCACTGATGATGTAGTGGTTAGCGTGTCGGCTTTCTATTGCAAAGTTCGGGGGTTCAAACCCCTCGAATGGAGGTTTTATAAAAAAAAACTATCATCAGTGCCTGGCAGTAGGCAGCAGTACTGTCAGTATGGTATAGAGCCAAAAACAAATGACGTTGGTTGGGTCTATATCCAATACAGCTGTAGGCGTGATCAGGACGATTTGAACGGCTACAGTACTGCGATGTGGAAAGCAAGAGGGAAACTACCACATTACAATCCCTAGTAATGATTATATGGTTGGACAATATGAGTTCTCTCGAGGTAAAACAATCCGGAGGTAAAATAGTCTCCCAATCGGATCTCCAGGTGGGGACTGCCTTGAGGAAAACATTTGTTGAAAGTAATTTACGAATAGGGACTTGGAACGTAAGAATTATGAAAAAGGCAGGAAAGCTAGAGAACTTAAAAGAAGAAATAGAGTTGACATTATAGGACTAAGCGAAACTAGATGGGAGGGAGAAGGACAGTTCGACTCGGAAGAATTCATGGTAGTTTATTCTGGAGGAAATAGTGGGGAAAAGGGAGTAGCTCTGGTACTTAGGAAAGATATGATGAAAAGTGTGACAAAGATAATAGCAACAAACGATAGACTGATGGCAATAAAGCTTAAAGCAGTCCTAGTGGACATGATGATAATCCAGGTATATATGCCAACGTCAGCTCATGAAGATGAAGAAATCGATGAGATTTATGAACAAATTAACGAAATTTACGAAGAAGATGGAAGAGGAAAGGTAAACTGCATAATAATGGGAGATTGGAACAGCATAGTCAGAGAAGGACAGGAAGAAAATGTAGTCGGGCAATACGGACTTGGGAAGAGAAATCAAGGAGGGGAGAAACTCGTAGAATTCTGCATCAATAATGACCTTGTAGTGACTAATACATGGTTCAAAAACCATAAACGAAGGTTATACACATGGAAAAGCCCAGGAGATAGAATGAGATGCCAAATAGATTACATCCTTGTAAAACAAAGATTCAGGAACAGCATAAAGAACGCCAAGGCATTACAAGGACTGGACATTGATTCAGATCACAGCCTTCTAATACTTGACGTGAGTACAGAGCTCAAACGAATAAGAAAAACGAGAAGAGAAAGACAGGCCTGGGACCTAGAAAAACTGAAAGAAAGGCAGAATGTAGTTAGCATGAAGTTGGAAGATAACTTAAGAAAGTTGGAAAACAAACCGAAGACCGTTAATATAGAATGGAATGAAATTAAAACCAGTATCAAGGATACCTTGTATAAAGAGATTGGAAAACAAGAGAAGAAAATCAGAAAACCATGGATCACAAAGGAAATGCTGGAGAAAATGAATGAGAGATGAAAATGGAAAAACGTTAACAGTGAAGAAGGTAGAACCAACTATAGGCCTATAAACAATGAGTTGAAAAGGGTAACAGATAAAGCTAGAGAAAATTGGATAAAAGGAAAATGTGATGAAATAGAACAAATGGAGAAGTTAGCACGGTACGATATGATGTACGCTAGAGCACTCGAGTTAGAAGATAAGAAATCTAATGGAATTAATGGTATGGGAATTATGAATACAGATGGGAAGATAGTCTCAGAAACAAAGGATGTAGCACAGGTATGGGAAGAATGCATTAAGGAATTATACAGCAAACAGGCAGGAGCAGCAAAAATTGAACTGGAAGATGAGGAAAACATTGAAGAAGACAACTTAGGACCAAGTATTATAGAGAGCGAAGTAGAAAAAGCGATAGTGGAACTAAAGAAGGGGAAAGCCACGGGCAGCGATGGAATACCGGCTGAGATACTTAAAGTCATAGGATCAGAAGGACTAAATGCGATCACGAAATTAATTAATAAGATTTACAACACAGGAGGGTGGCCTCAGGATTTCCTAGAAGTAACAATGATCCCTCTAAAGAAGAAGCCAAAGGCAATGCAGTGTAAAGATTACAGAACGATAAGCCTTCTGCCACACACATCGAAGATCATCACGAGGATTCTTAATAAAAGGCTGGAGAAAAAGGCAGAAGAAATAATAGGGGAAGATCAATCCGGTTTCAGAAAAGGACGAGGAACTGGAGATGCTGTAGGAGTAGTTAGAATCATATCAGAAAGGGCAATAGAGTACAGTCAAGATATTTGCGCATGTTTCGTAGACTGGCAGAAGGCCTTTGATAGAGTAAATTGGGTAAAGTTGATGAAGATATTAAAGGATATAGGTGTAGACTGGAAAGACAGGAGACTGATTAGGAATCTATATGAGAATCAAGTTGTAAAGGTCAGGTTTGAGAATGTGGACACCTGCGGAATAAATATCGGTAGAGGAGTAAGACAAGGCTGCTGCCTATCGCCAACCCTATTCAATATATATGGAGAAAGTCTAATGCAAGAAGCTTTAGAAGGCACAGGGGATTTCAAAATTGGAGGAAGGATTATAAGAACAGTAAAATATGCAGATGATCAAGTACTTCTAGCAAGAAAGGAAGAGGAGCCACAAAAAATGATAAATAGACTAGTGATAACAGGAAGAAAATACGGTATGGAAATAAATACAGAAAAATCCAAGGTCATTCGAATATCAGGTAAAGAAAAGAATCTGAACATAAGTATTGGGGGAAAGCCTTTAGAACAAGTTTCAGAATATAAATACCTTGGAAGCATCATAACACGAGAAGCAAAATGTACGGATGAGATCAGAACTAGAATAGGAAAAGCAAAAGCGGCTTTCAGGAGAAAGAAACAACTACTTACAGGGAATATAATGGAAGATATCCGCAAGAAGTTGATAAAATGCTATGTATGGAGTATAGCATTGTATGGGGCAGAAACATGGACGCTAAGGAAAAATGACATCAAATACTTGGAAAGCTTTGAAATGTGGACTTGGAGGAGAATGCTGAAGATAAAATGGACAGATAGGATGAAAAACGATGAAGTGCTACAAAGAATAGGAGAGAAGCAAATGATTATACAGACTATCAGAAAGAGGAAGGCTAACTGGGTTGGACATTACCTGAGGAGAGAGAGTATGATTAAAGATGTGTTAGAAGGAAAACTAGATGGGAAAAGGGAAAGAGGTAGGAAAAGGTTTCAGCTGATAGATGATTTGAAAGGGAAAGAGAGTTATCAAGATATAAAGAGGACAGTAGAAAATAGGAGTATATGGAGAACCAGCTTTACCAAGAATAATCACGGACCTGTCTACGGACAGACTACCTATGATGATGATGATATGTGAGTGAGTGTGTGTGTGTGCGTGTATATATATATATATATATTTCTGGATTGATACTAAGAAAGTTTTTATTACTCCAAACCTCTAGCATTCTTAAGTACTTATTGATATTTTTTAGGTTTTTTGCGAGATCGTTTGGAGTAGAACTTGTGTATATTTGCAAGTCATCTGCATAAAGGTGATGATTGCAGTATTTCAGTGACACGGAGCAGTCATGTATATAGAAAATAGCAAGGGACCCAAAATTGAGCCCTGTGGGACACCTCTTCCATTTATAAGCCAATCAGATGAAGAATCAATGGAAATAACTTGTTGGGTACAATCGCTTAAATAAGAAGATATCCAATTTATTGTCGAATGCAAGAAGTTCATTGTTAGCAGTTTAGAAAGCAGAACATCTTTGTCTATTGAGTTGAAGGCTTTACTGAAGTACAGTAGTACTAGGATTGTAACTTTCCTTTTATGCAGAGCGCGAGGAATGTCATCGGTGATTTTTACAAGAGTAATGGTGGTGCTGAGAGATTTACAAAAGCCAGATTGAAAGGGATCTAACAATTGATTTTTATTGAGAAAGAGCGTGATTTGTTCATATGCTAATTTTTCTAAGGCTTTTGATAAGATAGGTAAAAAAGCTTATTGGGTGAAAATCGTTGATTTCCATCGATTTCTCTGGTAATGGCCTTATGAAAGTGCATTTCCACTGCAATGGAAATTTTTTGAGATAGGGAGCAATTAAATATATTAGTTACTAGAGGAATTACCCGTTGAACATCAGCAGGACTTTGTAGTGTGATTTAAATTTAACTTCTGAGGGGTGTGTGTGTTAAAAACTTATATATAGACACATACAGACTTTACTGTTGATATATGCACTGGATAATTCCAACAGTAAGAAGTAGTTAGTAAAATTAAAATAAAAACCGAAGTATTCGAAAAAGATTTTACAGATTCATATAACATGTTCCAAAAAATCCCATAGTATTTCTTTATAAGCAATATTTCTTGTGTAGAAACGACCATCTCTCATCTTTCCTTATCCATAACTTTCTAAGATCTTCGCTCTGATGTTTTCTAAACTTTTAACTCTGGAAAAGGCAACATATAGCTGCCTGATGGGTGAAGCTTAAAACACCTCGGATTCCAACAGTTTAGAAGAAGAAAATAAGAGGAGTTAAAATGTAAGAATTAACATGAAAAAAACCTGAGCTGGCTGGGAATCACCATATGAAAAATATGAATGCAAAGAGTTAAAGGCTGCTACTTTAAATACAAATGAGCTTTATAGGTTATCTGAAATTACTTACATTGCTATCTATTACGTTTGACGTTGCTACAACAATGATTTCGATGTTTCATAAAACTCGCGAAGCGAATAACGCAATTATTTCATCTATTTGAAGGCTTAATAGATGCTAATTCAATCAGAGGCAGCAATGTGGGTTGCCTTGACAGCACTGATTTTGCCATGAAAGATTTTCAGTCAATGTAATTCCTAGGTTTCGGACAGTATTTGAGAAGGGAATAGCAGTGGTTCCAAGCAAAACCTTAGGGATAGTATTTAAATCAAAGGAATTTATTAGTTTTGAACTACCGATAATGATAGCTTTGGTTTTTGAGCAATTTAAAATAAATGAATTGTTATTGGCCCATTTCGAGATAGCAGTGACATCTTCATTGATTTTTGAGATAGCATCCGGAAAATCCCGAGGGTGACAATGCCAATAGATTTGTAAGTCATCAGCGTACAGCATATATTTACAATGTTTTATATTTTCTGGAAGGTCAAGTAGGTATATTGAAAATAGAAGGGGCCCAAGGACAGAACCTTGGGGAACCCCACATGGAACTGAAATCCAATTTGACATGTTTCCATTAGGGTCTTTGATTGCTTGGCGATGGCCATCCAAGTATGAATGGAACCAGTTTAATACGGAACAGGAAAAATTTTGATTTTTCATCTTAGATAGCAAACGAGCGTGATTTACACAGTCAAAAGCCTTACTAAAGTCAAAGAGTACTAGTATGGTTACCATTCTATTATCAATATCATATCTTATGTCGTCGGTGACTTTTAAGAGAGCTGACTGAGTACTGAAATCTTTATGAAACCCAGATTGAAAAGGATCATTTTTCCGCTCTTCGAAAGATAATCAGTAGTTTGCTGATAAACTATGCATTCCAAGACTTTGGAAATAGCACATAAAATGGAAATTGGACGGTAATCTGAAGGAGAGGAAGGGCTTTTCCCCTTTTTGATGGGATGAACTAGCGAGGATTTCCAGATAGAAGGGTAAACAGAGGAGGATAATGAGCAATTTAGAAGTTCCAGAATAGCCGGAGACATTACGGGAAAAGACTGTTTGAGGAAATTTAAAGGTATTTTGTCTATGCCCATAGAATTTGATTTACAGAGTGAGAGAAACTTGCGTAAGGTATCAAGAGTTATGTACTGAAAGTAATAATTTTTGTCATGGAAAGGAATAAGGGTGTCCGTAATAGGCGTGGGTGGCTGGGAAGGACTAGTTTCAGGGGAAAGGGAAGAAATGAAATGATTATTGAGCTGGTCTAATGAAAGGTTTAGGGAGATACTGTTGTCTCTTTGTCGAATTAGCCCTAAATGCCTTAATTGCTTCCATACTTGGTTGGATTTGGTTAATCGGGAAAAGCAGGAGGTGTAATAGAGATGGTTAGATTCAGTGACCAGCAGCTTGACACGATTTCTGAGTGCTCTATATTTTTCGTAGACGAGTTGATTTCGGGATTGTATAAATGCACGTCAAAGCCTATTTCATTCCTTAATGAGTTTCCTAATATCTATAGTGAGCAACGGGGCAGAGGGACGTTTGCAATAACAGGTACGTTTGGGGGCATGTAGATTGATACATCGCATTAGGTTAGTGTTGAAAGTTAATACTTTCAAATCAATGGAGTTTAAAGCGAATACTACTGACCAATCCATAGTGCATAAATCTTCTTGGAATTTTTCTACTTCAAAGTTGCTGAAATCACGGTAAGTGAATGGTAGAGGGGAAGATCGGAGAAATTTAAATTTGTAGGAAATATGCATAAGGTCGTGCGCGGAAAGAAAAGGAACAGGAGTTTGGGAATGGGAAATAACTTTTAATGGGTCTTCAACTATGCAGAGGTCTAGCAGAGTATGAGTGGTAGCTGTATGATGAGTCGGATCAAATGAAACAAGGTGGAGATTATTACTATAAAGAAACTTCTTTAAATAACGGCTATCAAAAGAATCACGACACATGTCAGTATTGAAATCACCCATTATAACAATGTTTTTGTAGGTAGGAAGTATTCTAAGAAGATCATTTTCAAAGTCGGAAAGAAATCCAATTTTAGGAAGCCGATAAATGACCCATAACAGTATTTTGGAGGCATTTGTTCCAGAAATTTCAATAATAAGATATTCAGGCCTCGAAAAGTAAATAGAGGGAGAAGTGGCAAGAACAGATACATGTAGCTTCGAGTGGATGAATACACCAACACCACCACCGTTTCTGCCAAGTCTGTCATGCCTTATTAGATTAAAGTTTGCCAACCTTACCATTTCATCTGTAATAGCTGGTTTTAACCAGGTTTCAGAGATGCAAATAATGTCATATGGTCTAGTAGAGAAATATTCACAGAATTCATCATAATGGCCTAGTAAAGATTGACAATTTACATGACAAATATTTATGGAATCAGAAACTAATTGTTTAGGTATGGACAATCGAGGTACCAATTGCTATTTGATATCTTCTAGGTCACCTTCGCAGGATATACAAAGGCAGTCACTGCCTTCCCTTTTCCGAACAAAGATTCGGCCATTTCGAACCCACAGATATTTTATTTTATTGTCTTTTTTAAGTCCCCGAGCCTGGGCGTATAACCTCCTGTTGGTTTGAGTCAAGGACTCATATATGAAAATAGGAGAATTTGAGTAAGAGTTATCAAAACCAATATCACGGGGAAATAAGTTCCTTTTAGCTCTCCGAGCCTGAAGAAAATCGGTCGCAGCGGTAAGTCTCACGAAGCGAACGATAATGGGGGAGGGTCTTGAAGCTGCATTGGATGAAGAAGTGGAATGTAGCCTTCCTCTATATGCATAGTCAATGTCTTTTACATCAAGTGTAATTCCAAGGGCATTCCCAGTATTGATGACTATCGACACAATATCTTCGCTGTCAGATGGAGGAATGCCATGGATTTCAATAACATTTCTAAGTTGATTTCGTTCAGCTCGATTTAAGCATGACTCCATATCACAGAGATGCTTTCTGATGTGAGAATTTTCACTTGAAAGACTCTCTAGTTTGTCACTAATCCTACTGAGCGAAGAATTTATCAGATCCAAGGCCTTAGCATGCTCATTTATAGAGACGTGCCAAGAAGCTATGGATTACTTCAATTCAGCCTGGTCACTGTGTATAAGTTTAACATGGGCCAATAGTTCTTCCATCACGGATGATATGCACTCACTATTTGAATCTTTAGAAACGGGAGTGCCGTCAGAACGCGAAGACCGGTTTCTGGACATGCAGCTGGAACAGGACCAGGATTTTTGCAGGTCTTAAAGCGTCTGGAGATCGTTGCTGGACAGAGATGTGCAGGCCAGATGGAACACCTCCTGAGATTCACAGCAACTCAGCAATTTCTGGGTTCGCTTGAGAGCTATACCATACTTCGAACAGTTTGAGGGCATAACGAGAAAACACGTCTATACTCTTCGAGAGCTGAGAGAGGAGGGAGGAAGGGAGAGAGGGAGGGAGTGAAAGACGGAGGGAGGGAGAGAGAGAGGGAGGGAGAGAGGAAGGGAGAGAGGAAGGGAGAGAGGGAGGGAGGGAGGGAGGAAGGAAGAGAGGGAGGGAGGAAGAGAGGGAGGGAGGAAGAGAGGGAGGGAGGAAGAGAGGGAGGGAGGAAGAGAGGGAGGGAGGAAGAGAGGGAGGGAGGAAGAGAGGGAGGGAGGGGGAGAGGGAGGGAAGGAGGGAGAGAAAGAGGGAGAGAGGGAGGGTGAGAGGGAGGGAGGGAGGAAGGAAGGAGGAAGAGAAGGAGGGAGGGAGATAAAGAGGGAGGGAGGAAGGGAGAGAGGGAGGGAGGGAGAGAAAGAGGGAGGGAGGAAGGAAGGGAGAGAGGGAGGGAGGGAGTGAGAGACAGACAAACGACTTTATTTAGGATGAAATTGAGACTATATAGTCCCTTCTTACATTTAACCCTTTCATCATATAAGTAGTTACAATATTTACATATTAAAAGAAATTAAATTACATAAAAATTACTGTAAAGTATATACAAATTACAAGTTAATTATATATTGGTTAATAGATGACAGAGTATTACCAAAGAATATTGTTAGTTTTGTGGGTTGAAAAAAATGTGTATCAGTTATATTTTAACACAGAAAATATTTCCCACTGCAGAAAACACCTACGAAGAGAAGAGAGGTGTAAAAAACCATGAAAAATTCCTAAATGGTTCAGAGAAAAAAAAACAACAATTTGAGAAAGAGAGAAAGAATCATTTATAAATACATACATTAATATCCATACAAGGGAGGGGATTAGAGGGAAATAGCAGAGTAAGATATGCCTGGGAGATTACATCGTAATTACGATACAGGAAAATAATGTAAAATTAAATTACGAGTTCAGGCCTAATAAGCGCATCCTTGTGACAACCTGAAAGAAAAGATAGGGAGTGATTCAATGCATGGAGAGTGACAGGAGATACTTGTAATACAAGTGTTTAAAAGTGCCTAGAGATAGAGAGTTTTTTTATTAATGTTGGAAGGCCATTCCAGAGTTTGCAAGCAGTGATGGTAAAGGATTTGTTGTAAATTTCTGCTCTGTGAAGTGGAGTTAGTAATTTATTGCATCCTCTGGTATTGCATTGGTGAACTGTATTAATGGCGACGAACTGAGAAGAAACATAACAAGGGTTGTGATTATTAAGAACTTGATACAATAGAGAGAGGACATGAAGGTTTCTTCTGGATTCGAGCTTTAGCCAGGAGAGTCGACGGAAGTATTCTGAGACATGGTCAGACTTTTTAAGATTAAGGATGAATCTGATGCAGGCATTATGAGAAGGAAAGGGAGGGAGAGAGTAAGAGAGTGAGAAATGAAGGGAGTGAGAGAGGAAGGGAGTGAGAGAGGAAGGGAGTGAGAGAGGAAGGGAGTGAGAGAGGAAGGGAGGGAATATCATTATTTATCCATTATATGATATCCTCATTAATCATTATGTAGAGATTCATTAACATTGAAATCCTGAGGAATTTCAGACTCCTAAGTTAATTTATAATTGAGTTATTCACAAAATAAGAGCATTACATATCATGATGACCATTATGATTTTATAGTATGTATGTAAGTGTATGTATAAATATACAATATATATATATATATATATATATATATATATATATATATATATACACATACATACATACATACATACATACATACAAACATACATACTAGCATAATTGCCTGTCAAATATGATGGGTATGCACGACTTAAATACTAAGTTCAAATTGAAATAAAAATTAATGAAACCAACTTTTATATGCACTAAAAAGTAAGTAATAAATATAAAATTCACTTAATTGAGTGTTCTAGAGAGTAAAAATATTTTTTGGCGAATAAAAATTGTATGACAAAGACATTCATTACACTATACAATTCTTATATGCCCAAAATTCTTTTTAATTTATGGAACATTTAATTTTGCCCCTCTATCCCTCTCTCCTTTCTTTCTTCCTCTCTCTCTCTCATATTCAAGCATTCAAGGCATGCATTTCTTACACATATAGTATAAGAATTTAAGCAACAATACAATTTCAAGGTTCAACAATGACATAGTCAGAAAAGCAACATATAATTAAAAAACTATAATTTTTCCAATAAATATTATTTTAACTTAGAATATGAGCAATTGGAATAATTTAACATGCTCACTTTTATCTATGTGATACTAAATTCTTATTTGCAGCACTTGCTGTCAATGTATTTGCTGAAAATAGAAATATGATAATAGTGCAAATATTACAGCATGGAGGCAGTGCTATAGTATGCAGTATATATTAGTTATAGATCCTCTGATTCTGGTCATTAAAAGAAGCAGTGTTCAATTCTAATATATTAACAGGTGTTTGTAATCAAGTATACATTTAAGAAAAATGGTCAATGATACTAGAGAAGTGTTCTATATATTAAAAACAACAAAAAGAGTAATATTTGAAATAATAAGTTATCATTTAATTTTACAGATCAGTGAAGGAACAAACAAAGAATCACCCAGTCACAAGTTTGGAAGGTTTTGTGGGAATGAACTTCCAGCCCCTATCGCTTCTGAGTTGGGTCATGTGTTTGTGCATTTTGTCACAGATACATCTGTTTCTCTCAATGGTTTCAGGCTGGAATGGGTGGTCAATGGTATTCAGCTAATATTACTTTTAAGAACTTGGGCTATATATGCTTCATTGATTTTATATATGCTACAATTAAATTAATTGTATTCATGTAGTCTTTGAGTTTATGCTTAATAGTATGTAATCATTTTATATTCCAGGCTGCGGTGGACTCTTGGAACATCCTGTTGGTGTTTTCTCAACTCCTGGATATCCATCTGGCTATCCTTTGTCAACTGTATGTGAATGGCATATTAGACTTCGTTTTGGAGAAAGCATTGAGTTGACAATAAATTCTTATGATATAGAAGCTGGACGCAATTGTTTTTATGATTATATTAAGGTAAGTTTTATTTTATATCTATGTGAAAGAGTATTAGATATGTGCAAGCCAGAAGAATAAAACAAATTACAATGCTAGACAATTCAACAAAAAATTATCAAGGCCACCTTATGGCTTAAATCAAATAAAAAACCTTTCCTTCCTGGTTCAGTATGGCACTTATTCTCTCATACACTTCCTCCACTTCCCCATTGTCATGGTCACCGGTTGGCATGTACACTTGGATGACTAGCATGTTCTTTGGTTTAGCATTTAATTTCATTCCAATAATTCTATCACTGTCATAAATGATCCTGGTAACACTCGCTTCAACCTTCTTATTAACTATCATTCCTACCCAGTTTCTCCCCCTGGTATTCCCCAAGTAGTATAACTTGGTATCGTCACTCCTCAACTCACCATTTCCCTCTCATCTCACCTCGCTTATCCCAATAATGTCCATCTTGTTTATCGCCATCTCTCTCTTGAGATTTTCCAATTTTCCAGCTCTTAATAATGTCCTTACATTCCAGATCCCTAACCTTAATCTTCCTCCTTCCTCTGATTTCGCTTTATTCTCTAGACTCTCCGTAAACTGTCTCCCCCGGAGATCCGATCGGGAGACTATTTTAACTCTGGAATATTTAATTTGCGAAGAATCCATGATATTTCTAACTCCTCCGCACCATAACATGGGATAATTCCAGTGGTGGTTTCCTGTTGCCTTCCACTGTCTAGAGAGGCCGCCCCTAACCTGGGGTACAGATGCTACTAGATGGGTTCCAGGAGCATTTCCTCCACCTAAGGGACCATCACCCTCCCTAAGAGGTTCATTCGCCCGAAGCCGTTGGCCCCCTAGGGTCGTCAAGTTATTTTCTGCCACCTGGCACTTGGCATTTGGTCCCTGGCTGCATGGTCTACCCAATGACCATGGCAGGATAACCTGGCCAGACACTATATATATATATATATATATATATATATATATATATATATATATATATATGGATGTCAACAAGGTGTTGGGATGAGGATCAGTTCTCTCTCTGTAGCTGAAGAAGGAGTAGTTCTGAAAGCTTTACGTTTGTGATGTTTCTGTGTTTTTGTGTTATTTTACGTGTGTCGCTTCGACATCCCCGGGGCCTCGCCAACCTGAAGTCGTCTGATTGGTGAGTGCTCACTGGGTTTCCTCATCCCAACACCTTGTTGACATCCATATATATATATATATATATATATATATATATATATATATCTATATATATATATATATATATATATATATATTTATATATGCTTACGGAAGAGGAAAGGTAAATGGGGTAAATGGATGGCAACAAGTTGTTGGGATAAGAAGGCCCAGTGAGCACTCACCAATAGGATGACTTCAGGTTGGCGAGCTGCTGGGGGTGTCAAAGTGACACACATAAAACGAACACAAAAAAAACACGGAAGCTTTCAGGGATGATTCCTTATTCAGCACAGGAGAGAGACAACTGATGGCGGTGACACTGGGTGGAGGCATGGGGGTGTAAGGGTAATGCGGAAAAGTTGGGAATTGGAAAATACAGAGGGGGTTGGGGATTATCAGAAAGGGAGTGAAATGCTAGTGAAGGTTGAGGCCAGGGGGAGTGAAGGAGTTTAAAAGATGAATATGCGGAAGCTCCCACTGACAGAGTTGAGGAGCCGAAGCATTATCGGGGAGAGTGCGAATGGCCCTCACCATGAAGCAATCATTAAATATAAGGTTGTGATTGTTCGCATGAATGGCCACAGGCAGTGGTCGTTAAAAAATGAGGCTGTTGCGGTGGCCGTTCATGCGGATATTCAGGGGATTGCTGGTAAGGCCAACATAGTAAGTGGGACCTTGGGTACATCTCAGGAGGTAAATGATATTGCTGGTGGTGCAGTTGGTGGGACAAGTTATAGGGTAGGTGATGTTAGTTGTGGGGCTAGAGAAGGAATTGCAGGGGGGGTTTATTGGACATGTGAGACAGCGGGGTCTACTGCAGGGGTGAGATCCGCAGAGTGCAGAGGAGTGGGTGTTGGGGGTTCTTTTTCCATAAAATGTTTCCCAGACTAGGGGGTTGGCAGAGGGAGAGGATCGGTGGTCTAGGACATGGAACCTTGAAGGGGGGAGGATGTGAGGATAGGGTGGGAGGCTTATAATAAGATATTTCCAGCCGCAATTTTTGGAACGCCGAGCAGTTGTTCTACTCCATCACCTGTGACTAAAATAGGAAGACGATCAACTACTTCTTTTCCAGTAAGATCTGGCAGCAGCTTGCCATTCCAATGCACAACTAGCGGAACTGTTGGATTAAATTGAGTGATTGTTTAGCTGTTGCTTCCCTTTGCTGAATGCGACTTACACAAATTGAGGAATGATTTATGATTGTTTATGAAGGTTCTATAACGTTCTGGATAGTTCTAGATTGTTCCAAAAGACCTGATATGGACCATTACATAACACAAAGAGAGCTCCTGCAAGTGTACTTACGCAGGATTTCTGAGGGGTACATCTGAAAGGTTATATCTATTGCAGTATTGCGTAACATTGACCAATGGGTGCTGTGTCACAATTTTCAATACTAAGTATCTACAATTCACAATTCAATTCAAATAAGTTTAAAATTTAAACTAATTTAAAAATGAGTGCACCTATGTTTAGCATTATGATATATTGCGATTTTTCAGATCTTGGTAGCGACCTCTAAATATTATTCAAAACTAACCTAATTTTACCAAAATTATTTTTTTTTTCATAATGGAACAGATTCAAAACTTGCCCCCTCCAGTTTTCCAAAACTTAAAAATAAGGACCACGCTAATATATATATAGACTCTCGATTATCCGGGATGGTAGGGAAAAAATCAATCCCTGATAATGAAAATCCCGGTTAATCCACCATCCATATGTAATGTTCATAAAAATTCAAAAATTTTAGAAAAAAATCGCACAAAAAAAATCGAATCGAAAAAAATGTACATACATACTTTATTTATTTGAAATAAGAAAGCAACAAATTTTGCTTTTTACCTTCATTCACCTTTCGGCAAATGGAGCTGCACAGATTTCTCAGATTTCTTAGCATTAGTTTTCCAACAAGGGTTCTTGCTTTTGCTCCAAATAATCAAGCAGTGCTTCAGCATGAGTTAAAGCAGTGCTGTGACTGATCCTTTGCTCTAGTATAAGGTTGTCTTCTTCCTGGTCCAAATCATCAATGGCTGTTGCTTCACATTTGGTAGTAATATGCTGCGCGATTTCATCATCATTTAATACAACATGACCAGCCAAATTTTGGTCTGCATTTAAACACTCGTGCACAGCTTCCTCATCAACATTTGCACATTCACATATGCTGTTTAAATTACGTAATACTTCGGGCACCGTTTCATTAAAACTGTCCTCAAAACCAAGAAATTCCTCGTTGTTTCCCGGTAAAAGTTTTTGCCATGATTTTTTAAAGTAGAGCTTTTTACAGATTTCCAAGCAGCACCAATTTCATAAACAGCGTCCAACACTTAGTTTTTTTAAAACAACAGTAAATCATAACCAAATCCTTTATGAACTTAAGCAGTAAATTTCTTCGATAAATTGTTTTCATATTTTGTATCACTCTTGATCCATAGGCTGGATCAAAGCTGTCACATTTGGAGGTAAATACTTAACAAATACATTTCCATCTTTGAATTTTAAAATGTCTTCATTCGGGTGACTAGGGGCATTTTCTAAGAGTAAAACAGCTTTTTGTGGCAGATCAAGAGATTCTAAGTGTTGACGTCCTGCTGGAGTGAATTTTGTTTTAGGCCAGTCCATATAAATTTCTCTGTCCATCCATGTTATAGTAATCGACAGGTAAATTAGATAAAACTTTAACTTTTGAGAGAGCTCGAGGATTTTTTGCAGTCCCAATAACATGGTTTCAAAAAATGAGACCAAGCAGCATTAGCGCAGCATAAAATGGTAAGGCATTGTTTTTGCCCTGCAGCACTTGTTTCTTTTTCATAAGCTCATGTTTTTTGTGGAAAACACTTCCAATATAAATCAGTTTCATCAGCATTATAGATTTGTTCTGATTTGAAACCTTCATTATCGACATTATCATTGAGACTTATTCCTCAGCTGCCAGCTCATCACAACTAAATTTTTCACCTTGGATAGCAATCTGACGAATCTTTGCTTAAATCTCATCATCCACCCAGAAGATGCTTTAAATTCCCCTGTTAATTTCAATTCATCGAAAAAGTACTCGATTTCATTGCAAAAACAGCACCCAAAACTGGGATTCCCTCAGCCATCTGTTGGTTGAACCAAAATACCATTTTTTCTTCAGATCATCGAAGGTAGATGTTTTCATCGTTTTCCGGCTTGACAACTCACTTGCACTATCAGAAACTCCAGCAAACTCGACTCATTTTTGTTTTTCGCAATATAATTTATATATATATATATATATATATATATATATATATATATATATATGTATGTATGTATATACATATACATACTAGTGTAATTGCCCAGGCTTTGCCCTGGGTTTAGAGTTTAGAATTTTTCATGCACACATCACTCGGTAATATTTTCATCCAAACTCATGGTACTCTAAAGGTAAATGACCAATATTCCTCTTTAATTGGTATGAACACATTAAATATAGACTCAAATTTGATACCTCCCTCCCCCAAAGAAATCAAAGTTTTGACATCGAGGTGCATATCCTCAATGTCTCTTTAGTATGTATACCAAGTTTTAAGTCTCTACGTTTCTTGGTTCGACATTGAAATTGGTGAAGGATTAATCAAAGTCATTCAATTTTCTGCTGAGATATCTACAAACAGAGTGCTTTTTTTCAAATTTGCTGTGGTATAATCGAATATTAACGCATTTGCTTTGAAATCAGAAAATTATTTTTCCTTATATTGTGGTAGCTCTGCTTTTTAGATGTTTTAAACATGTTCATTTCATTTTTCCATTCTATACCTGCCCTACAAATGAAATTTCTTTGAAATCTGATCATCCAATACATTTCAAATTCATAGTTACAGAAAAATTCTAACCTTGATATTGAGGTAGCTCTGTTTAGTCAACCCGGTTGAAATATTTTGGTTATTTATTTATATTAAGATTAAATATACTATACAGGGTGTCCGAGAAAGAACTCCAGAGTTTTAGTTATAAATATTTATTCGCTAATCACAGAGTTGGTATGTTTTGAAAATTGGCGCAAAATCTGTTGAAATTTTAGAGACACAAATTATAGAGAGATGCGCACAGCCCGCACTGCACTGAGACAAGTTGGAACTGCATGAAATTGGGAGTCATTCAGTCATTATGTCACCATAGGAAAAGGTGCAGTGCATGTTGTGGTGTACGGAATGAAAATCTTTGGTGACTGTTCAGAGAAACTTTAGGCAGATGTATGCTCCAACAGATAAATGTATTTGTAAGTGGCATCAACAGTTCCAAGAAACCGCCAGTGTCTTGAAAGGACATTCACCAGGTAGGCCAAGCACATCAAAAGATGACATTGAGTGCATTCGGGTAGCATTTCATTGCAGCCCGAAACATTCTGTTCGGCATGTTAGCCATCATTTACAGATTCCTAAGAGTACGGTGCATGATGTTGTGCACAGGAGATTGAAACTACATGCATATAAACTGCAACTTGTGCAACATATCATGCCTTGTGATAAGCTCCAAAGGAAAAACTTTGCAATGTCCATGCTAAAACAGCTAACTGCAGATGATAATTATCTCCAGCAAATTCTTTTCTCCGACGAGGCCACTTTTCACACATGTGTTGTAAACCACCACAATTACAGGATTTGGGGCAGTGAGAACCCACATGTCCCAATTGAGCATGTTTGTGGCAGCCCCAAGGTCAACGTGTGGTGCGGCATCATGTCGGACCGAATTGTTAGACCCTTCTTCTTCCACGAGAGCACTATCATGAGTGCAGTTTGGATATGCTAGAGGACTTTGTGTTTCCACAGATAACTGAAGTTGACAGCCTTATTTTCCAACAAGATGGTGTGCCACCCCATTTTGGTGCCAATGTACGCACTACTCTGGACAAACAATTTCCTGGTCAATGGATTGGTAGGGGAGGGCTGATTAATTGGCCCCCACAATGGCCTGACCTAACACCCATGGACTTCTTCTTCTGGGGGTACATCAAGACAGTGTGTACAGCGAAAGGGTGGAATCTCTTCCCGATTTGCGCTGATGGATTACAGCGGCTATCACTGCGGTGCCTGTGGATATGCTATCTCGGGTGTGGGGATGAAGTAGAATTTCATTTTGACGTTTGTAGGGCAGTCAATGGTGCACACATTGAATTATATTAAATTACAATAAAACTTAGTGATATTGTCTACTAGTTTTGTTAAAAGAAATTTTTTGTCAAAACAATGAATAAATATTTATAACTAAAACTCCGGAGTTCTTTCTCGGACACCCTGTATTTGGTTAAAATTCATTAGGTCAGTTCTCTAGAAATACATGTAAAAGAAATATTATTTAACATTTTATTGTGACAACCCTGCTCTTTAGCTCTACTTTAAACATCTTGATTTCATTATTATATGTTGTGCAAATCTTATAAACACAATTTAATTGAAATCCATTTGCCCAATTCCTTCCAATCCCATAATTAGTGAAAGAATTTAATTTGTAATTATGGCACCCCTGTTAGGCTGATTCAGTTTAAATTTGCTAATATGATTTTGTATATAATAAGTGTATATTATATATATTAAATTTGGTTAAAATTGATGTCGACAGTTCAACACAAATACTTGTAAATAGAATATTTTCTATTCCTTGTATTGTGGCAGCCCTGCTTTCTATATCAATCCTAAAAATCTTGATTTTGTTTTTATATGTTGCACAACTCCTTCATACAAAATTTCGTTGAAATTGGTTTTATCAATTCCTTCCAAATTCATAATTACCGAAAAGTTTAACTTTGCAATTCTGGCACCCCTACTTAGTTAGTTGGGTCGAAATATGTTATTTTGGTCATGATTTTATGTGAAAACTCTATGTACCAAATTTGGTTGAATTCAGTTCAGCCAATTCCTTCCAAAAGCATAATTACTGAAAAGATTTATTTTGCAATTGTGGCATCCCTGCTAGGTTGATCCGGTCCAATTATGTCATTTGGTCATGAATTTATGTGAAGATTCTATGTACCAAATTTGGTTGAAATTGGTTACGCCAATTCCTTCCAAAGATATAATTACCGAAAAGTTTATTTGGTAATTGTGGCACCCCTGCTTGGTTGATCCAGTCCAAATGTCATTTTGGTCATGTATTTATGTAAAGATTCTATGTATCTACCAAATTTGGTTGAAATCGGTCCAGCCAATTCTTCCCTGATATATGCGTACGGGTGGACGAACATCGCCAAAATTTGGACCGACTGTTCCATGGGGACCCCTTGAAATCTTGAAATTTGGATCGGCCCTTACATTATGATCCTTTACCCTGTGGACCGATTTGATCCAATTTAGGCTTGAAAATGTGTCTCATCAAAACATTGATATTGGTCAAGAATTCATCAAAATCGGTCATTTGGTTGCTGATATATCTCCAAAGAACTGACATTTGGACCAACAATGGGGACTCTCGGGCCCCCATGGTCCGATTTAAATTATTTTTAGTATGGAAACTCTCAAAGTCAATCTAAATCCGCTGCCAAATTTTGAAGGTCCTATGTTTATTTTCTGAAGAGTTATGACTGCCACAGACAGATTCTTTTATTATACATATATATACTAGTAGAAGGTGCTTGCATATTGCAAGCATTTCATCTCACCTTGAAAAAAGCATTAATTATTTATAGAGATATTTCATCATGGGAAATATTTCTGTAATTCAAATGATTTCTCCTAGGGAAAAAATTTCTTTTTTTCCTTATGGAAAAATAATGGAGTAAAATATTTGCTAATTTTTGCAATTTTATGAATATTATACGTTTTCCACTTTGGGTTAATAATGCCACACATTTATGCCAAATTTTAAATTTTTAGCACATTTAGAACAGAAATAACATTTATCTAATTGTTCAAATTTAAATAATCTTTAACGGCCGCAAAAAGAATTTCATAGATACTATGAAATGTTTATTCGTTTAAATAGATTAAACTCTAAATACCTTGAAAATTTAAACTCTCTAACTCGCCCCGTAGTATCTAAACATTTACCTATTTGTTTAAATTTTAAGAATTTTTAACTGCCAAACAAATTAAAATGCCAACATTTGTATAATCCCTATTTCGTTTTTTTATAATTCTACTTGTAAAAAAAATTTCAGCTCCGTAGCACATTCGAAAATACATAAACCCTGAAAATTTGTTTAAACAATTGCGATTTTTTAGCGGACGCATTGTTGCATTTTTTAAGATTTTCGTTTTTTCTAGTCGGTTTTGCACAAAATCCTACCTAAGAAAAAAATTTCGAATCTCCAGCTCATCTGGAAGTGCCTAAACATTAGTATCCTCCTCCTCCTCTGTAAGAAACGTCTATATATAATGATACTAGTAGTTGGTGCTTCCATTCTGCAAGCATATCATCTCAACATAAAAAAACATTCATTTTTCATATTTCTTCCTTACAAATATTTTTTTAATTCTAAATATTTCACCTCCAGAGCGATTTTAGTTTTTCCCTTATGTAAAAATAATAGATAAAAACAATCCCAAAACTTTGCAATTTTAAGAATTTTATACTTTCTCCATTATGGGCTACTAATGCTACACATTTCTGCCAAATTTTAAAGTTGTAGTACTTTTAGAAGTGAAATAATATTTTTGCAATTGTTTAAAATTTAAACATTTTTAACGGCCGCCGCAATAGGTTTACGGAGAGATTCAAATGTTTATTTGTTCAACAGCGCTACTTTGTAAATAACTTGAAAATTTCAGCTTTTTAGCTCATTCAGTAGTATCTAAACATTTACCTATTTGTTTTAATTTTAAGAATTTTTAACTGCCAAACAAATAAAAATATCAAAATTTGTATAATCCCTATTTCGTTTTTTTATAATTCTACTTGTAAAAAAAATTTCAGCTCTGTAGCACATTCGAAAATACATAAACCCTGAAAATTTGTTTAAACAATTGCGATTTTTTAGCGGACGCATTGTTGCATTTTTTTAAGATGTTTGTTTTTTCTAGTCGGTTTTGCACAAAATCCTACCTAAGAAAAAAATTTCGAATCTCCAGCTCATCTGGAAGTGCCTAAACATTAATATCCTCCTCCTCCTCCTCCTCCTCTGTAAGAAACGTCTATATAGAATGATATATATACTAGTAGTTGGTGCTTGCATTCTTCAAGCATATCATATTACCTTGAAAAAATATTCATTTTCAGAGAGTTATTTCATCATTATAATTAATTTTTTAATTTTAAATATTTCACCTCCACAGCGATTTTCGTTTTTCCCTTATGTAAAAATAATAGATTAAAACAATCTCCAAACTTTGCAATTTTAAGAATTTTATCCTTTCGCCATTATTTGGTACTAATTCTACACATTTCTGCCAAATTTTAAAGTTGTAGCACTTCTAGAAGTGAAATAATATTTTTCTAATTATTTAAATTTTAAATATTTGTAACGGCCGCCGCAATCTATTTATGGAGAGATTCAAATGTTTATTTGTCCAACAGCACTACTTTGTAAATAACTTGAAAATTTCAGCTCATCCCGTAGTACCTTAACATTTACCTATTTGTTTAAATTATAAGAATTTTTAACTGCCAAACAAAAATATCAAAATTTGTATAATCCCTATTTCGTTTTTTTACGAATTCTACTTATTAATAAAATTTCAACTCTGTAGCACATGTGGAAATACATAAACCTTGAAAATTTGTTCAAACATTTGCGAATTTTTAGCATCCGCATTGTTGCACTTTTTCAAGATTTTCGTTTTTTCTCGTCGGTTTTGCACAAAATCCTACCTATGAAAAAAATTTCGAATCTCCAGCTCATCTGGAAGTGCCTAAACATTAGTATCTACCTATATCCTCCTCCTCTGTAAGAAACATCGATATATAATGATATACAGGCATACCTCCCATAATGAAATAGATGTGTTCCTAGCATCCACTTCGTTCTCAGAAACTTCATTGCCAGAAGTAGATTTAACATGTAGTAAAAGGGGATAGGTTCCAGTACTTCGTTACACATATCGTAGAAGATGTATGTGGCTTAAAATAATAGAAACATGTATGTACAATAAATAAAAAGGCGAAAAACATTTAATATCTCTTGCCAGGGACTCTACATGTAATTTAAATCATTATAATTACCAACGTCTTAACTTGGCAATGGTGGATTGCAGACCTTATTGGGAGTTAGTAGTGCTGGGATCTCGGGTTGATGGACCTGGATCTTGGGGCTGTGGAGTAGATGATTTATTCTTAAGGAATGCATCAAGGGTAGATTGTCTTGATTTCTTCTTCCTTTCTTAAAGCATCTCATGATTGTCTGCCTGCCTCAACTCGTCATATCGCTTGCATTTTCTCAGCAAGTGAGATGGATTTTCTTTTCTTCTTTGTAGCAATAGGATCACTACCACTTGATGGTTGTTTGGCTGACATTATGGTTGCTATTAAATTCACTTAATTAAACCCTAAAATATGGATTTAAATTCCAAGTTTAGCTTTTGAGGAACGTAAAAAACACTTCGTAAAAGGCATCTGAGAAAGTACAAAAACAATACTCACTGCATGTCTGATGACTTAGAACTAAAAGCGAATGATATTTTCCTATGATATCAGGGTCTTCTTTGAAGGAAGAAATACGTAATATAATCACAAGACCCTTGAAACTGTTTATGGCAGTGGTTTTCAAACTTTTTAAAGAGATGCCCCCCTTATTTGTAAAAAAATTCTTGCGCCCCCCTACACTTCTCATAAAACAATATTGACGTATAGTTTTCTCAGCATGTATTTTATTCTAGTAAAACTAAAATGTTCTTACAGTTTTTGATAGTTCACAATTATATTTCAAACAAACTAAAAGTAAAATAGCACACAGATATTTATTTTAAAAATTACAACTTTTGAATTTCTAACTTCGTATATCAATGACATTAAAAATATTTAATGAGATGGGTGGGCTAGTTCTTCGGCATATATTTCTTCAAAACATGGAGTTGAAGATGATATTGCCACTCGTAATTCCTTTTTGACAACTAATAGAGATCGATATTTGGTCTTCATTGCCGCTACAGCAGAAAACCCCATTTCACACAGATAATATATAACAAATGGTAATAGAACTTGAATTGCCTTTTTGGATAAATTCGGATATTCCTTTTTCAACCTTAGCCAGAACGAAAGTAGTTTTTCAGGATCCAAGTCTTGTTTCAACACACTATCACAAAACAAGTCGATTAATTGTTCTTGTTCAGGCAACATGAGATCAAACGTAATAAGTTTACCATATCCATTGACAGAGAATGGGCTCCTTATCCATTCATATTTGGAAACATCCAAGTCTTTAAAGTAATGTGTGAAGTGCTTTCATAGGCCGGTCAAATGATTAATAAGAAGATTTTTGCTTTCTTGGAGTTCATTTGCAGTGCAGGTAATTTTTAAACTGGGAAACATATTAAACATATTGGTCTGTAAATTATATATCCACAGCTCGAACTTTGTCATAAATGCACTCACTTTATCTTTCTGGATAAGAATGTGACTTTGAGGACCTTGAATTGATTTATTTAAGCAACTCAGTTTTTCAAAAATATCCACCATATATGCAAGTTTCAAGAGAAAGTTTTTGTCAGAAAATGAATTCGCTTCATCATTATTATCCCAGTGAAAAATCGAAATTTCATCTTTTATTTCAAACACCCTTTGAAGTGCTTTGGCATGAGAAATCCAGAGAGTTTCGCAATAATATAAAAGTGCCCTATGCTCTGCCCATATGTCTTTGCACAATTTTGCAAATAGCCTTCCTTTTAATGGACTTTTTTATGAAATTAATTACTCGTGTTACAACTTGGAAAACTGCATTTAGCTTTTCACTCATATGTTTCAATACAAGAGATTGTCTGTGAAGCATGCAATGGGTCCAAATTGTGCAAGGGGCCACATTTTTAACGAGTGCTTGCAGACCTGCGTTCTTTCCCTACATTGACTGCGCTCCGTCAGTGCAGAGTCCAATACAGTTGTCCCACATTATGTCATTTTCATTAAATTACAGTGAAAATTTCTCGTGATGTGGCATTGCCTTCAATGGGTTTGCAAAATAACAAACCTACCTTAACGACAGTATCTACAATGTATCGCACATATGTAATCAGATGAGCATCTTTGACTACATCAGTTGCTTCATCGACCTGCAATGCAAAATAGAAAGATTTTAGATTTTCAACTAATTGATCGCAGAGGTCTTCAGACAAACACAAGATTCTCCTTCCCACTGTACTGTCGGAAAGTGGAACCATTCGAAGTCGCTCTACATACGTATGATTTGCATAGCATCGTTTCCACCAAATCAATTGCTGCAGGTAGCACCAACGTTTCTTCTATCAATATCGCCTTTACTTGTGCTAGTTTCTGCAGCTTCAGTAGATTTTCTCTTCAAACCAGTTATGTATTTATCCATGGGAAGGGTTATAATTTCACTCAAAAAAATGAGAAAAAAATCTGCTGTGTCCACCACATGACTTTCTCCTTATATAGGTAGGTTATCAACTAAAACTACTATTAATTGTTAAAAAATAACAAATGAATAGCTCTCACTTCTGGTACACATCTTGTAACCATAATGTTATATAGTTATTAATAATTCAACAATAAATCTTAATATAAAATTTGAAACTAACAAAACAACTGAAAAATGTCCACTTCTGGTTTATCAATGTCCGCCAAAATCTAATCAGCTCTTCGTTTTGTTACACAAATTCTAAATATGAAATTTTGTGCTGATCGGATCATTAGTTTTTGAGATAGAATGCCCATTAAAAAATGGTCACACAAACAGGTAAACATAAAAATAATAAATAAGTAAATATATTTACTTACTGAACAAAACAAAACATAGTATATCTTAGAATTTCATATGTCAGACTTCAAAATGTCCATTTTATTTTCTCAAACTTTGGAATAAACTGTGGTGGGAGAGTTTTCCAAAATTTCTCAACAGTTTTGCTGCCACAACAAAACAGTTCACAGTCTTTCAAATCTAATCAGAGAATGAGAAAGAGAATGCATCTGCAGAGTAGTGGCCTAGAAAAAATAGAAGTACGATATACAACCCATATGTGCAGAATAATAGCAGATCGGAGAATTTGATAACAATCTTAGATGTTAAATGAAATCAAATTTTGATGATGTAGAGACTATATTGTAGTCATAACCATAATTCAACGGTAACTTACGATGTAATAATGTTAACAAAATAAACACGGAAGTTGCAAGTGTTTTTAATGCTATATTGTATTGAAATAAGTGGGGATATCAAGTATTGTATGCTGTAAATTGCATGAAGTTAATTGTATGTTGGTCGTATTATTAGTGTTTGAGTTAGAATAGGTTTTGAGTTAGAATAATAGATCGTATTAATAATTTTTGAGGTATAACAAACAATTATATTGGCCATTGCATCACGTCCCCCCAGAAAGGGTCTCGTGCCCCCCCCCTGGGGGGCATGCCCCACCGTTTGAGAAACACTGGTTTATGGTGATTAGAGCATTTGGAGACACCTGCGGCAATGTATAATGTTTCTCACCAAGTAGGGGTTCTAATGGAGCATTTTCTCTCTTTTCACGAAAAACTCACTCACTAAAGATAGCCTCAAAGTACCCTTCATACTTTTGCAGCCCGAAACGGCATTAAATATCACATTGAAATATAATTTTTTCTCCGTTTTCGATTTTAAAATTATTTTTTGTATTTCGCTAAAAAATGTATTGTTTTATCGTCTTGCATAAGATTCACAACTTTAAGCTGCAAGAAAATCATTCAAAGTTTGTAATAACAAAATAAACTTTGTTTTCTCATGTGTCTAAGTATTTTAAATTCGTTTCGGGGCACATTTCGGAGTAAAGTGCTGACTTTGTAATAAAGGAGCTTCATTGCTAGAGAATTCTTTAATGGAGGTATACCTGTATATACACACACACATCCATTCCTTGATTTGTGAATGAGACGTGTTCCCAAAAATTGGTCCGTAAAACGAAAATTGGTAAATTGAGGATGCTTTTTCCTTGACTTTAAAGCTAAAAACTTGTATTATGTTCCCAGCACCATGATTTTGGCTTACAAGCAGAAAATTTCTTGTAAAAGTGAGAAATAGATACTGTATAATCTGCATTAAATATAAAACAAAGTCATTAACATCTACTATTCAGTATGAAGCAACTACATACAAAATACGTTGAATAATCGCATAATGCACACTACAACCTTTTATAAAATATATAGTGGAAAGTATAATAATACCTGTGTATCCTGTACCTAAGTTTATTTAATGGAAATCGTATTAATAATAGTTTTATTGTACTCACTATTGTAATAGCTGTAGTCTTTAATGTTGAGAAGAAAAGACATCGTCGGGAGTTAACGGTGGTTTTGGTGGTGGTGCATGGATATGGCTGGTAACTCGGATGAAATAGACAGCAAGGGGTCTTCAATGGTTGATGTAATAAGGTTAAAGTATAATGCAAGAGAAGTTTGGACAGCTTTCTTCTTCTTCATTTTGTATAGCTCTTTAGGGGGTTGTCAGTGGTGTAGTGGTAGGGGCATTGGTCTGCTACACTACGTGGCACTGGGCACGAATCTTTAATTTATTTTTATATATTTTGGAGGAAGAAATGGATTTCACATCATTTGGTAATTTGATAAAGATAAGGGATGCATAATGATGAGGGCCTCTTTGACAGTGTACATTGGAATATTCCTTAGTATGAATGTTGAATCTATTTTTAGTATGATAGTTATGGTATACAGCATTTGCGAGGGATAGCTGATGGTTTGATTTAACAAACTTAGCACAGTTTAAAGAGTAATTGGAGGGTAGGATTAAAATATCCAGACATCTAAACAAAAGTTTTCCATGTGTTTGGTATAATACCTTGCATAAAGCTTTGACAGCTTGTTTCTGCAATGAAAAGACTTTTCCAGATAGTTTAGGATTACTCCAGGACAATATGCCATAACATAGAAGAGAATTAACCTTAGCATAATATAGGGATAATAAACTTTCAAGAGACAGATTGGATGCAAACTTCCTAATCATGAAGACACCCATAGCAACTTTTTTGCTACAACATTAAGATGATCGGACCAATCAAGTTTTTCATTGGTAAGTAGGCCAAGAAAATTTGTGGATGATACTCTGGAAATGCTATGACTGTTCATTTTTAGGAGGCTGCATGATAATGATTTGTTGTAGATAATACATCTTACCGTAAATACCCGCGTATAATGCGCACCCTCATATAATTTGCAGGGGGATTTCAGCCTCGTAATCTATGATTTTTCTATATACCCACGTATAGCATGAACAGATTTTTTTAGCATTACCATTCCAGAATAAAGTAGATAGTGTAACACGTTCTAAAGCAATGATCGAATTATTGGCATTATTTATTGGTAACATAACAAAAGTGCGAAATGAAATTTTCGAATAACGTTCCAAAAGAACATCAGCTAACTCATTCATTATATACTCTGTTTACTTACAAGGTGATATTAGGATATATGCAAAAATCCAATTATATTAATTTCATAGTATGGCATATGACATTCTTTGAGCTAATAAATTGAAGGAATGACGATAATCCTATGTCGAAGTTTTTTTACATTTGTTTTAGTCACGCCTGAGGTGGACGGGTTCGCCCAACCTTCAGTTTTAAACTTATTAGAACACTCTGGAGCTCATGAAAACGATAGCAAATAGCCATAATTAACTACAGACTCTAAGAATCAAGAATAAACCACATATGAATGCTGAGAAAAAAGTAGGGAATGATAACTTCATTTAGTTCTACAAGAAGCATCAACTCCCAGCATACTCAAAGGCATCAGCTGCCATTGTTTCTAATTGTAAGTAGTACCAGTACCTTACCACCAGGCTGAATGCCGGTGTAGGGTGACGTCATGCGTAAGATGACGATTCCGATAACAACATCGAAGAAAAATGGTCCAGTGACGAAGTATTTCTTGACTTTTAAAATGAATAAATACTGAATTCATTCTTTTCATATCTAATTAATGTATGTTTATAGAATGGCTTTATTTCTATGATTCATTGTACTAGATGACCAAGAAGCAGAATAAGGGTTAACAAGGGTACTCAGCGAAGCCTCATCTGAAATAGATGGTTGTGTTAAAGTTATCCAGATGAAAAGTTATTTGAAAAAATACACTGCTGTTGAAGATAAGATGGGAAAAAAATGACTAATGACCCTAAGGAAATGAAACACTTTGCAGAAATACACAAAACTATAAGAAAGTCCACTAAAGAAGGTGTGAAGAAATATAATTATGAACTAATCAAGAAAACTGGAAAACAATAGAAGTTATAAAAAAGGAAACAGCATATCTTGATTTGTAAGAGACAGCTGGTAGCAATCATGTTATAAGATGGCTCAATTACCCATAGCAGGAAGTTAATTCTAAAACGAGTAGAAGAATTCCACATGAAACTGTATGAAGGTCCACCTACCTATAAGGAAGTAAATGATGAAGGAAATGTGCCCACTGGAGAGGTTTCAAATATTCTTCCAGAAGAAGTGAGATGCAATCAAAAGCATGAAGAATAGAAAAGCATCTGGAATTGATGACATCACAGCAAAAATAGTCAAGGTAACAGGTAACTGTATGGACAAAATCCTCTCCAAGATTTTTACATCTTGCTTAAGGAAGAGGAATATACCAGAGTCATGGAACCACACAAGCATCATCCTTTTGCGCAAGAAAGGTTGCAAGGAAGATTTGAATAACTATCAGCCAATCAGCCTGCTCCTGGCAGTCTACAAAGTATTCACATAGATTCTCACTACGTGCCTTCAAAAGCATCTTCATTTTGCCCAACCTAGAGAGCAAGCTGAACTTCGCAGTAGATATAATACGATGGACCACATTCAAGTCATCAGAGAGATAATCAGTCAGACTGACGAGTATGAGTTTCTCCTCTGTATGTGCTTCATCAACTATGAGAAACCATTCATCTGTTTTCAAACTTCTTCCATATTAAATGCACTAATGAAACAAGAGGTAGAAGAAATGAACATAACTTTGATCAAGAATACCTACAAAATGCAACATCATCTTAGCAGCTCCATGAAGAAACAAGTGCTTTTAAGACCAAAATTAAGTGAGTCAAGGAGATACCATGTCTCCTAAATTATTCGGAGCAGCTCAAGAGAAAGTATTCAGAATGGTAGACTGGGAAGAAAAAGGTATAAATGTGAATGGAGAACATTTGAGTCTCCTGCACTTTACTGATGACATCATACTGTTCGCAGGAAGCCCAGAGGAGCTGTCAAAGATCTGAGGAGCTGGAGAAGGAAAGCCAAGAAGCTGGGCTTAGAGTGAATCTTAATAAAACAATGAGCATGTACAACTCCTTCACAAATATCATGTAGATATCTATCAATGGAGCAGAACTAAATGTAGTAACAAATTACGTATACTTAGGTCGAGTGGTACATAGGGGGGGGGGTCCACTTAGTCTGGACCCCCCATGGAGTTCTTTTAAATTGTGAGATATAGATGAAGAGAGATAGAGGGTTCATGTTTTCCCAAGAATGCTTTTGATCATCGGAAGAGGACATGGACATGGGAAGGACAGAAAGCGCATTCCTTCTTCAGTAAAAAGAGGAGAAAGTCAGGAAGGGGAAGGGATGGTTCCATTACTAAGGAAAAGTTCTTAAGTGAAGTGGAGGGTTGGGTAAACAAAAGTTTGTGGCATTGGTTGAAGGGTATGAAAGAAATTTGTTACAAATTATTGTGGCAGTGGAGAAGGGGAGAGTCTGTTTGAATGGCCACATTTATATGCTTCTGCATCATGTGGCTAACCAGTGTTTAACTACTGTCTTGACCATCATTCTGGTGCAGAAATTTCATTCGATTGTTAATAAGTTTAATGCACTTTTTTCGGATGGTAAGGAAATTTGTTAGCATGAAGTGGCTTTTGTGATAGTGGGCAGAGGCTTTTCTGCTAGTATACTAACACTCATTTTTGTTCAGTTAGTTTTGGTAACTCCATATCAATCACCCATGGGGGTGGGAATTGTTTGCTGTCAACAACCTATTTTCAAAGAAGTTATAAAGATGAAATTCGGCAAACAAAAATCAATAATCAATTACCATTGATTATTGCTGCTACGCTTTTGGAATACGTATCTTATTTATGAAACATTTCATGACTGAAGGAGTAAGAACCTAATCATTTATTGACTGTATACCAGCTCCTTATTCCTTTGTGATTTAATTATTGTGAATCAATTATTGTGATAAACAATCAACTTCTTTAATCAGGTTCAAGAGAGGATATGGTTGATGGGTTATGAATAACAGGCAGTGCAATTTGTATTTGAGAAACCACTTGTTGGATCTACCCTCAAAGGTCTTTATCCTCTCAATGTGGTCTTTTGGAAACTTCCTGGACACCTGTTGCATGGGAGGTCAGGGTGACTGTTGGCCAAGAGAATACCTTTTTGTTTAAAATATCCTATTTCCATAAGAAGGGATTTTAATGGAGGGATAAAGACTGCAGCTGAGACTTAAAGGAATATAATTGGAGAGATTGGTTGGTTGGAAAAGAAGTGTTGATGAGTAAGGAAGTTGAGTGATAAGTGCATTCCACACTGTGTAAAAGTGTCACTGCTTCTTTTGTAGGAATACATGCACCTGAACTATGTTTCCGATAAAAATCCTAACCCTTAACAAATCCCAATTGGTGACAGCCTAGGCACATTACAATGATCTTTGTTATTTATTTGTGTGTGCACCATTTAGTTTATACCCTGGAAAAATATGAGCCTCAGTAGGGTGACCATATTTCAAAAAGGCAAAAACAGGACATTTCCTGAAATTTACAAAACAAAAACAAGACAAAACGGGACAACATTTTCACAGGATTTTTTAAAACGGAAGTTTGGTTTATTTCATTCAATACATCATTTGAATGAAGTGGAATAATTCTGTATGCAGAACAAACATGGACACATTAAAAAAATATTTAGATAATGGCGTGTGGAGTTAAAAGAATTTGGTCAAATTCCACACATTCAATTATTACCAACTACGGATGCAAGTAGGGTTGTCAACAGTGTTGTTTTGACCTAGAGACTCTGGGTCTAGGGATCTGTATCCAGGCTCAGTATAATTTCTTTGGTTCAGCAAGTTTTTCTAGACTTTTAAAGAAATAAAATACAATATGAAATTTTGGGGAAAATATTTACTTTTCCAATTCGATACATTGATGTAATATTTTCATCATTACATACTTTGTTATACAATAGGGTGATCAGATTTTAAAAATTAAAAAAATGGCCAACACGTACATTTTAATTCAATGAAACAAGTCATTCAAAAGCATAATCCCAACAGGGGTTTAATAGAAAGTTAGCTTAACAATCCTGAAATATAGGTGGATAAATAACAAATTAATTTGCTTTTTAAATATTTATTAAGTTTTATTTGCAGTTAATTTGCAGCTGATGTTGAATGGGTTGGTTCTGAAGCTGGTATGAGAGTTCATGATTCATCCTCATATGCAAATGTTTTTCACTTTGCGGACAAAGATATTTCTTGCAGTAATTTGGGATTTTTTAAAAGAAAATTGTATATGTCATTGCATGAAACTTCCCAAAAATGAGCTTTTGTCACTATCACTGTTTTGATGTTTCCTATGAGGAATCAGTTCTTTTCATCTGTCCACCTAGCATTTGTGATGGAAAACACTGTTTAGATAGCTGAACTTGTGCCGAGAATAGCTAAAGCAAATTCCAAAATCAGTTGAATATTTTTAACAAAATTTTTTCATCTTGCACATACTTGAAAACTTCGAACCATCGTTCGACAGTTTCAGTTAAAGTCATGTTCCATTCAGAAATTTTGCTTTAACTGATATTCATAACATATTGACATTCATCAAAAAGCTCGTCTTTATCTATAACTTTTATGGTATGTGTAGGATTAATTTTTCATGTAACTTTGTATATTAAATGGCACTCTCAGAAAAATGAGACAATTGGCATCCCGTTTTAACTTTATCGGGACAACGGAACACTTGACTAAGAAACGGGATGATTCCATTAAAAACAGGACGTATGGCCATCGTATGAACATGGAATAGGTTATCAACGTAAGCTAGGCTATTCACATTGCCGTGCAACTCTACTTGAGAAAAGTGAGAAACTGCCATTTAAAAATTCTTTGGTGTACCCATAAAAAAACATTGATATAATGAGTAATAAAAGGAAACAAACAACAATATTATTGTTTATGAAAATGTTGTGGGAAAATGTACATAGTGAACAAAGTCAAAGTGAAAAAATTAATTTTAGTGAACAAAGTAAAAGTGAAAAAATTAATTTTAGTGAACAAAGTTAAAGCTTCAACAGTACATCATTGCAAAAAAAGAGATGTTCATTGTTAGCATTAGTTAATAGATATCCTATGCAAACAAGACACACTCAACAAAGGTAAATCGAGACAGCATTTTACCAATTAGAAACGTAGAGAAGCTTTGCATAGTTCTTTCTTGATTTGGGGAATCCTCACCAATGTTTTGATATGTTTGAGAGCTGAAAAACTCTGTTCAGTTGAGACATTGGTTGCAAGTATTGTCAATACTAATTCACAGAATTTTGCCACTTGAAAGTAAGCTTTGTCTAAACCATTTTCTTTAATAAAATGATATAAACTGCTAACACTTTTTATCAATACCTTCTATTTGATATATAACCGAAAATTCAGAACACAAAGCAGAACAAAGCAGCTATGTAGAAATAATTTCTGTAACAGTTCTTGAGGGAGCCAAATGCATCTTGTTTAATTTTTTGCAGTGCGGCTTGGGCAACATAAGAAATTAAATTATTTGTATTGCACTTAACTTACTGTGAAAAATTGTTTAATGTTCCAAATGGTTTTCCAAAGTTTCATCATATTTAGCAACCAATTCGACGAAGTCCATGTAATTACCTTTATTTACAGGGTCACTGGATTCATCATAACCATGAAAGCCAAGTTCATGCTCTCCCAAAAGACAAACAATATCAATAAGTCTTTTCAACATTTCCCGATTTTTCTTTGTTCTGCTTCGTTATGTTGGTGATGAGTAATTTCCAACTGCTTATCTAAAACATGTTCTATTCATGTTCTTCCAAATGTTTTTTCTTGAAGAACTGACTGTAAATGTTCTTTACTTATCGAATGTTTCTTTATTACCTTATGAAGTCTATTTAAATCAGAAAATCCTTTTTTAGTCCAAACTTTTTTTGTTCGAAAAAGTAAGCACAGTCAACAAAATAATTTTGCTTTGCTCTCACATCCAGTCAACCATTTGACACTGTTATAAATATCTACATTAAAATGTCTTGTGCATGATTTAATTTTTATATTTATATTTAGGTGAGGTTTTCGCATACCTATTTGGATAATTTCACTCTGCCTGAAAATTGTACAACAAAAAGCTTTTCACTGATAAATTACAAACATCACAACATAAAACCTCACCAGAGCTGCTTGAAAGCACAACAGAAGTATTTGAGGCCCTCAATTCACTCATGTTTGCAATTTTCAAATTGCTTCCATTCCGTACTTTATCACATGGAGAAAAACCATGAAATTCCTCCTATCTGAGCCAAAATTTTTGGAAATAATATCTTTTAATGCACAATTATAACACAAATACTTCTATAAACATGAAAGTTCATGTGATAAACCAGAATTGCAACTTATTGAAACTGTAAAATAATTCGAGTAGACACCTAGTCCCAACCATGTACTACAGCAAATGGCTCATCAACATGTACGCAATTATATTCTTGTTTCATAGTAGTGTTACTTTTGGCCATTGTGTGGTACCAGCTATCAAGGTGGATTGTAAAAATGTTGCAGTCGCATGGTTTTACTGAAGGTGTGCTTTAAAAATTGCGCTTGTGAATGAGTAATTTTTATTGTTATTATTATTTTAATTTCTAATTTGGAAGCAATGCTTCCCTTGCTTCCACGGAGGATTTACCCCTGGTAATAAAACACTTCTTCTTAAATCCCAGGAAGATTTATTCTGATATAACACATAATTTTTATCTGAGTTCTTAATAAGGCCTCAGATATTTTTACTCTGCCGTAGTAAGTGGAAATTTTCATGACAGCAGCCTTTTTTCATAAAGGTTTTGTAGTTGATCTTAGAATGGTTTGTTGATTACTGCTTCAAAAACCTGTAGTTGAGAGGTTGTTCCTCCAAGTCTGAACAAAAGATAGATGCTTAGTGAACAAATTTTAAATTTCATGATGCCTTTAAGATTTCCTTGAAAACTATCACTAATTCCTTGTTTCTTCCAAAGAGCACCTGGCAATTTGTACCTAATTTCGGTGGCTCACTGACCCATCAAGTCTTTTCTCATCCCACCTTAATTTTACTTAAAGATAATTCCATTTATTTAGGTGGTCCCCTCTTCACAAGTATGAAACATTGTTCTTATTCACTCCAATTAGCCAATGCTGATAAAGCAATTCTTATGTAAAGTTATGCACACTAGGTATTTTTTTTACCTAAGTAAAGCTTTTGACCATATTGATCATAATATATTGATGTATAAACTGAATAATTTGGGAATTTCAGGGATAGCCCTAAATTGGGTCATGTCATACTTAAATGATAGATAATTGATAGTAGCTCAATAACTTTGGCTAACAAGGGAAGCCCCCAAGGTGTGACACTCGCATCGGATTGAGACTTTGCAGAATGAAAGTATACGTAAAATAACTGACTTCTATTTCTACCTAGGTGCCAACTCGACGTCATTTACGAGAAAATGCCCTTTGAAAATCGCCATCCGTTAGTCAAAGTAATAAGAATGTTAAAAGTTCTTTATTAGTTATCTAGGAGTGTTGGTCTAAGGGAACCGAGTTGGATTTCAGTTATTTTTGCCGGGGTTCGATTCCCGAAGTGACCAAAATTTTTTCTTCTGATTTTTAAAAACTTTTTTTAGCAATTTCCAGCATATCGTCGATAAAACTTGCATTATAACTACTATTTTATTCATTGTAATGCAGTTTTTATTGCCCCAAAAACTGAGGATCACGAGCAATACACGAACAAAGAAAACAATTCCAATCGTCACTCCAAAATGTGCCCTCTTATAATAAATCGCTCGGCAATATTCTGACGTTGCTTGTGGTAGAGAGACAAGGATGTCTGCTATTAGGCCACGAAAAACTGTGTCTAGTCATCTTATAATGTTGTTATTAAAGTTACGGTGTTGTTGTTAAAGGAATTCGTTATCATTTGCAGGTGTCAATTATTGTCATTATAATTATAATTGAAATTATGTCACAATACTGTTGGGTTATTTTGATGCATTTTTCTTTATTCCTCCTTTCAAATCTCGTCATGTATTGTTCATTATGATAAATCGGTTGCTGGTGTCAATTATTGCCATTATAATTATAATTGGCATTATGTCACAATATTGTTGGGTTATTTCAGTGCATTGTTATGCATTCCTCCTTTCAAATCTCGTCATGTATTGATCATGATGGTAAAGCGAATTGGTAGTGATCCATAAAATTATGTTCGTGAAGAATTACAGTGAAGAATTATGATGAAGAAAATAGTAATTATAATGCATGGAATAAATTTTTAAAAAATGTTGTGCAAGTTTTATCGACGATATGCTGGAAATTGCGAAAAAAACTTTTTAAAAATCAGAAGAAAAAATTTTGGTCCAATCGAACCCTGGCAAAAATATCTGAAATCCAACTTGGTTCTCCTAGACCAACACTCCTAGATAATTAATAAAGAACTTTTAATGTTCTTATTACGTTGACTATCGGATTGCGATTTTCAAAGGGCATTTTCTCGTAAACGATGTCGAGTTGGCACCTAGGTAGAAATAGAAGTCCGTTATTTTACATATACAGTCAAACTCGGCTATAACGAGCGCCACGGGACCGTTTAGTTTTGCTCGTTATAGCCGTTAAACTTAATATCCGTGAAGGCAAAAGCATGCATGCGTATGGTGAAATAAGACATAAGAAGTAAAATTGAATATATGAACAGAAAGGTTATTTAGTAAATTTATGAAAAAACCTAAAAATGAGAATAAACTAGAAAATTTAAAGTAAACATACGTACATATAAAATTTACTCACAGCTGCATCCTTAATCACTCCCCTTTTTACAAAAATAACTTTGAATAGTAGCCTGTTTCATAGATTTCACTTTGAAGTCTCTTAAGTTTCCTCTCATTACACTTAGTGCACTAAAAACACCATCGGAAATGTCAATGTTTTCAAAAAAATCATTTAATGTTTCCAAGGCATCCTGAGTAAGGATTGTGTCTTCGACACATTCAACATTGTCTTCATCACTGTCTGCTGTGCTTTATACCGTCTCTATTATTTCACTCTCCGTAGGAATTCAACTGGTAATCAAATCATCATCAACATGAACAAAATTGTCAATGTCATTTACATGGTCAAAATTCGCAATTCCATTTTATTTAAGCCATTCTGATCTTCATCAACGTTATGGTTATCAATCCAAAATTCTCCCGATATTAAACCAGACATTCGAAAACAGTTTATGATCGTTGTAGGTGAAACATGCATCTGTCATCAAATGAATTGCATCCAATACAGAGTCGTTGCCATCTAAACCTCTTTCCCTCCTTTCAATCAACTGTAGAACAAAAATCGCTTGAAATGGCATTTAAAACTTTTAATTATCCCCATGTCCATTGGCTGCAAAATAGAAGTCGCATTTGGAGGCAAAACACCAGTTTTACATTGGATAACTCCTGCATATGTGGGTGCGCAGGACAGTTATCGACAAGGAGTAGAATGTTTCTATTTTTCCTCCGTAACTCGTTGTTCCACTGACTTACATATTTCTGAAAAATATTGGAAGTCATCCATGCCTTTTTATTAGCTGCATATTCAACGGGAAGTTTCTTTACATTTTTTAAACAACGTGGCTTTTGTGACTTACCAATAACAAAAAGTTTTTTTTGTCAGTCCCATTTATGTTTGCGCATATTAAAACTGTTAAACGATTCTTAGGTCTTTTGCCACCAACACATTTGTCACCTTTGAATTTAAACGTTGCATCAGGCATCATGTTGTAAAACAGTCCAGTTTCGTCGGCATTATAGATGTCTTCTTCTCTGTAACCTTTTCTACACTCCTCCCAAACACTTTTCACCCATTCACTTGCCGTTTTTGAATCTGCTGACAGGGCCTTTCGAATAAACAATGTTATGCCGATTTTTAAAACGATCAAGCTACCCGTAATTGCATGTGAAGTTCTCGTGTCCTAACTGTTTTGCAAATTTATCTGCCTGTACCTTGATGGGGAAACCAGTATTTCTCTGCTTCTTAAACCACTCCAGAAGTGCTTGATCAACAGTACCCAAGTCGCACTTCCTCATTTTCTTGTTCGTTGTTAGGTTGTTCTCTAGTGCAGATAAAATCGCTTCTTTGTTTTTCCATAATGTTGAAACCGTAGACGACGATAAATTAAATTTTTTACACACTTCAACATTTTTTTACCACGTTCTAACTCTCGAATAATATCAACCTTTTCGCGAATAGACAAACACTTCCTTTTATGTACGGCCATGTTACTCGCTCAAGGGCAAAATCTCAACTGATTTTTGTGATCAACGCTACGAACTTTCTTTGCAAACTGTGAGCATACCAATTCCAGGAAGAGTTAATGAGGAGACGGATTAAACGTGGGATTTCCCATCTTTACGTGGGAAAGGGTGTTGGGTGCATTCGGCTGAGCGACGGGGGTGGGCGCCATTGCACATGCCCTTACCCCCTTCCAAACACAACCTCCTGGCTGTAAAAGAGCTGGGGGTTGGGAGGAGAGGACAAAGGACCTCTGCAAGTGCCACTGTACCTGCAAGTTGGGAATTCTTGGTTTGGACGAAGGGATTATTTTTTAACAACAACGCCGCGATCTTTAACCTCCCCGAGGGATAGGGTGTAGAGGCTGGACTCAAGAACACAAGGTTACATATTTTGGGTCACTATGAGGATTGAAGGGGCTGACCGCCGCCGCGTTTGAGACAGTGAGAAGTGGTCAAAGTTTGCTCGATATATCCGTGAAGCGTGCTCGTTATATACGTGAAATATTTGTATGTAAATGCTCGTAAACTTATCTTGGAGGTAGCATTTGCTCATTATAGCCGTGAACTCGTTACAACCGTGCTCGTTATAAACGAGTTTGACTGTACTTTCATTCTGCAAAGTCTCAATCCGATGCGAGTGTCACACCTTGGGGGCTTCCCTTGTAAGATTAATAAAGGTAAAGTACTCCTTTATGCATATGCATATGCAAAGGAACTCAAACACATAAAACAAATTGCCACTAAACTTGGATACGACAACAATTTAATTAATAAATTAGTGAGAAAACATAACTTTAATAAAACCTTGTCCAATGCCACTTCCCTCAAATTAGACAACAAAAAAGAGGACAAACATGTAAAATTACCTTATTTTCCACCATTAAACAGAGGCTTGAACAAAATTTTTAAACATAAGAATTATACCATAACTTATACAAATCCATATAATTTGAAAATTTTACTGGGCAGTACAAAAGACAGAACAGAATCTTTGAACAAGTCCGGAATTTATAAAATACAATGCTCACACTGTGACAAAAAGTACATAGGACAAACAAGAAGGAAACTAATAACATGCTTCAAGGAACACATGGCTCACTATAAATATAATCGTTTTGAAAAATCAAGCGTTGCCAACCACATTTTTGAAACAGGTCATCGTATACACGTAAATGATTTAACATTGATAACTTCAGCCAATAACTCACTAAACTCGTTAGAAAACCTTCACATTTACAAAAACCGCAATACACTTATGAACACGGACACAGATTTCAACAAGACCTTATACAAACTGACAGATTTAAACAACAGACACGCCGAAAAATCTTTCCGTGCTTCACTTGTTTCTCGGTCGTCTTCTTAATACTTTCCGTTCAAACCTTGCAGTTGGCTCCCAGTCACTGTTGAAACAGGTTTTGCCCCTGACGATGCCCACCTTGTGGGCGAAATGCATTGGGTGTTGTAACCCTCTAATTGTTTGGCTAAAGGAGTACTTTACCTTTATTTATAAATGATAGATATCAAATAGTTAATGATTCTCTCCAAACCACTAACGGCACATTAACTACTATTTCCATTGAAAACAGGACTCGGTGTTCCACAAGGCTCAATTCTAGGGCCTCTACTTTTCATCTAATTCATGAATGACCTTCCCAATTACCTTTCCAGAAGTAAAACTATTTTATATGCTGATGATACTTCTAGTCTAATAACAGCAGAAAATTTACCAGACCTACTTTAATATGCTAACCTAACAATAAAGGAAATGAACAAGTGGTGTGTCAATAACAACCTTGTAAACAGCAAAAAAACAATATACCTAAAATTTCATGCAAAAAATGTTCTCTTTGTAATACTTCTCTTAATTTGAATGACTCTAGTATAAATCACTCGTCTTCTGTTAAGTTTCTTGGTCTCCATATTACTGAGATGCTGGATTGGTCTGTACATATCAATGCATTAGTAAACAAGTAAAGGTATAAAAATGAATTTTTATAACCAACTTTTATATGGCTAATACTTGAATATGAATAAATTTTATAATATAATTATGATAACTTTTCAGCTTGCATGGGCGTAAAAATTTGCAAAAGTGTCTACGTACCAGCTGTTGAGTGATGTGGGGATCTCTCTATTTAATCTTTTTACAGTTGAGAGAATGGCAGACAGAAGTAGATAACTCAGTGGCAAAAGTAAGAATGTTTGGTATATAAGTAGTAAGAAGTTAGTTTCATTAACGGAAATACTAACTTCGCTTTATATATATATATATATATATATATATATATATATATATATATATAAAGCGAAGTTAATATGAAAGTTGGTAAAAAAAAGCTGCTAGAGGGATCTTCATGATCAGAAAACTTGCTCCGATTGTTTCAAAAAACACTTTAAGATCTTTATACTATACTAATAAGGTGCACTCCTACATTTCTTTTGCTATTAATGTTCTAGGGAATTTAAGTTTAGCCAATAAAGTTTTCTCTGTTCAGAAACAGGCTGTGAAAGCAGGGGCGGATCCAGAACCTTCCCAAGGAGGGGGCGATCACCCCAATTACCCCTCCCCGTCTTGATTCCTCCTCTGCCGACAACCATACATTTTAAAAATCCCTACCCCCATCAGAATCTTTCTTTCTCTTGTCATACAGACTTAACCTTCGGTGTAGAAACAATGAATGTTGCGCAGAATGAATTTAAGAATGCACCTAGTAGAGGGCAATGGGGTCCTCCAAGGGGAGGGCGATAGCCCCCATCGCCCCTCCCTTGGATCCGCCACTGTGTGAAAGCGATATTCTATGACAATTCTATCAGTGAACAATAATGAAAAATACATATTTTTCTTTCCCATGCTTTTATATGATCTGTGAATTATGCATTTAAAACTTTATTCAGATAGAGAACAACATTTACTACAAAAAATCCACAGTATCATATAATTATGACTAATAGTTATGAAGATAAAAATTTAAGAACTTCCCAATCTTTCCATACCATTTTATATGCATTACCCATAAAAATTCCTTTGAAATCTCTGTGTATTTCATTTATGTAGTATAATTTTCCTTATTGTTTATATTTTGCATAAATGTCCACTATGTTGCATAAGTACTATTTTATGTTATGTGATGGATTAAAGGATTAAATTCAAATACATTCATTTCATTGAAAAAATAAAAATATCTTCAGTTGCAGGTTAAATTACATTACTAATTAGCTATCTATTCCATGTGACATAACCTTTTTAATATCAATGTGATAATGTTCACTTTCATCTCTATCATCTCCTGATATACCAACCTCAAAGGTTGGTATAAAAATCTGTATGAAGAAACAATTGTTGCTTTCTTCAGTTAAGGTATAAATTTTATTTTTAATTGCTCTTTTATTGTTCTAGGTTTGTATTTGATAGAGAATATAACTTTTAATAACTGACTCTCTTATAACAGAATAAATGATAAACTAAATGAAATTTATCCAATTTTCTGTAAGATCAAGACAATTATCTGGAATTTCAAGGTTTTTTAACATATGGATGTGTTTTTAGTTTCAAAATGCCATAAACTGTTTTAATACTAAATCATTAAACTCAGATTTATGGAGGTCCTGATGAAACATCACCATTACTTGGTGAAATGTGTGAGAAGAAAACTACACCATCTGTTTATACGTCTTCTGGAAACAATATGCTGGTTAAGTTTCAAAGTGATTCCTCATTTTCTGGAAGAGGCTTTATAGCATCATACAAGAGCATTCCTTCAAGTAAGTGATGTTAAAGTATTATTTATGTTTTTATTAATAAGTTGAGCTTATATGAGATTCAATAAGCTCTCTGTCTGTCAAAAAATGGATAAATCATTAGGTATCATTTATCTAAACTTATACATCCAATTTATATTTTACTTTTTAATGAGACATTTCAATAATTGTATGACTAAAATATGCCAAATTGGTTTTCTTAACCACTTTTATACTATATAACACAAGTATCATTCTGTGATAGTCATTTTGTGTACAATATTTTGCTTTGGCAACTTGATAGCATAAAATTATATCCAAGTAATAGTGGCTGATTTGTTGTCAAAATCTTTCTTATTCTTCCATTGGGTGATAAAGAAATCAAAAGCTTAAATAATCAGCTTTCATAAGTTTTATAATGTCAGAGAGATGATTTCACATATTAAATGTGTATTATCACCTTAAATCTTTAAATAATATAAAGAAAATAGTTTTTAATATCAATTTCATAAATAAATACACCATTCATCAATTCCTCCCAAGAGACTTGCCTGTCTCTACCCACATATGCTATTCTATCTAGTACTCCAAGCAGCCATAGTTGCAGATGCAAAAATTTTATTTTTTTCAGAAAAAATGTACACCTTTTAACTTAGATTTCTATTTTTGACTGCTTTTAGGTTCTTGATATGTGTTCAGTCATTATTTAATCCAGAAGCGGTGGTAACTTCTTGACCAGCATTACTTGAGAGCAGGAGAAAAAGTGCCTCAGATGTTTTTTATCTGATCTGGATAAAATGTTTTAAAAATCTGATTTGTCCAACACATGATTTTATCCATATAGAGTAACAAATATTAATGCAATACTAATGAGAAGTCGCTCTTGACATCTGTATAATCAAGAATAATTATTGGCAATTACACTAGTGAATTATTTTTAAACAATAATTTTCACATTGAAAAATATTTTGAAACACTTTTCACATAGAATAAACAATAAGTAAATTAAATTGTTATTTATTACTGTGGATAACAAAATAATGATGCATGATTAAAATTACCATTGGCAGCGCTGGGGTTGATGTCAACATTTACAATAAAATGTTTTTCAAAATATGACTCTACTAGCTGAAATTACCCGTCGTTGCTCAGGTTTTTAAGTCAAGGCAAAAAATATTGAATAGAATTTGAGAATAAAACCAAGTAGTGAACTACTCCTTCTTCAGCTACAGAGAGAGTAGTTCCGAAAGCTTTACGTTTGTGATGTTTCTGTGTTTTTGTGTTATTTTACGTGTGTCGCTTCGACATCCCCGGGGCCTTGCCAACCTGAAGTCGTCTGATTGGTGAGTGCTCACTGGGTTTCCTCATCCCAACACCTTGTTGACATCCATATATATATATATATATATATATATATATATATATATATATATATATATATATATATATATATATCTCAGACGCCCCCTCCCAGTTGCATTACATGCTAATACCCACAATGTCCCCTTCAATAGTTGCTACAATGTTAGGATTATTCGCGCTTTACCCTATGAAACTCCTGCCCCCCTTCTCCGACACTGGGAACTAGCACATATCCATCTTCTCGACTCTTTCTCTCTGCCTGGCCTCAACCTCCGCTAACCCTATTAGCCCCCTTACTATGTCTCCTTGTTACTTTGTAGTTATTCGCACTTTCCCTTACCACACTTCCTCTTTATTGGCTATCCACCCCTCCTACTCCCCACCTCCTCCAATCATCAACCTTCCCACATCACCCTGTCATTCCCCGCCCAGTGTGTCACTTTACGTTACTCTTTCGCTGAAGAAGGGCATAGGCCCGATAAGCTTGGGTGTGTTTTTGTGTTCGTGTGTTTTACGTGTCTCTTCGACGCCCCCAGCAGCCTGCCAGCTTGGTCCTCAACTTGGTGAGTGTCCGCTGGGCTTCCCTCAACACCTTGTTGCCACCCTCATCACTACCTTTTCTTTTCCTTTAGTTAATATATATACCGTCCTTTTTTCTCCTTTTTTGTCTATATCTTTACCTTTCTTTCCTGTCGTCTTTTCCTCTTATCTTTCTCTTCCACCATGGAACTGACCCGTCTCCGTTATCATCTCCGTAGACACATTACCCTCAACTGCCAGATTGAATTCCTCAACTCCTGCCTTGCACTTGGACTCACCCCCAAATGCCTCACCATCAGAATTCCTCTTTCAGGTCTTCCTCCCCCTATCCGCGCTTCCCTAGCCCTCACGTATCACCTCGCCTCTATCCACATTATCCGTTCCACCATACACCATTATACCACCCTCTCTAGCTCCCACATCGCTAATTGTAAATCTCTCGTTCTTTATCTTCGTCATTCTTCGCAATACATATCCGACCTTCATGCTGCTTTCCTTCAAGCGGCTAATGATATCACCGCACATCGCAACAGACTTTTCCGTAAACTCTCTCTGCTTTGCGTCTGGCACCTCAAACTTGGTCTTCCCCTTCCATTCATAACAGCTGGCGAGGTCAACAAACCACCTCCTTCCCCGCCACTCGTCGGTCAAACTCCCTGTCTTGCGGACCTCCTGGGATTCCCAACGCCACCATCACTTCATATCCTGAAAAAGACCCACACTTTCCTAACCCGCAAACCTTTGAAGCACTCATATTTTTCGCACACTCCTGTCACCACCTCTTCATCTTGCCAACCAGATGAAGTCTTGAACCTTTCCTCCCACGTACTTACCCCTGCCGAGAATGAACTCCTCTCACGCGGCCTTTCCTTTTGTCCCACCACCAAATTTGATCATTTTCGCCTCCTTGCCGACGTCCAGTCCTTTGCCCGCACACTACGTCTAAAAACTAACCCTCCCAAAGAAGACTCTCTCACCTCTGCCAACTCAAAACTCCCTCCCGGCCTCCCACCTACCTTTTCCATCTTCAAACCTCCTTCCCAATACATTCCACCCACCCTTCCTTCCCTACACCTGGTCGAACAATACCTCAATTATATCCTTTCCAGAATCTCCCAACCTAACTTTTCCGATCTTATCGACCATACAGATAATCTTACCAGACGTGAAAGGCATGCCATTTCCACACTCAAACATCTTGACCATATCATCATCCTCCCTGCCGACAAGGGCACCACCACGGTTGTGATGGATCGCGCCAAATATAACGAGGAAGCCGAGCGCCAACTTTCTGACGAAACCTCTTACCATCACTTTACTTCCAACCCCACAGACCACCACTCCTACCAAATTTCATCCTATCTTCATTCCTCAGGCAAACAGGAAGGCCTTTCCGATTCCGCCATTGCTCTAATGATCCCCAACAAACCCCGCACACCCACATTCTACCTTCTCCCTAAAATCCATAAACCCAACATCCCCGGCCGCCGCATTGTTGCCAGCTTTAATTCCCCTACAGAACGCATCTCCGCCTTCGTTGACTCCCACCTACAACCTCTCATTCGTCAATTCCCTTCCTTCATCCAAGACACTAACCACTTTCTCAAACGTCTCAAACACCTCCCCTTTCCTCTCCCACCCAATACCATTTTGGCCACTATCGATGTCTGTTCCCTCTACACAAACATCCCCCACGATGATGGACTCTCTGCCCTTAGTAAACTCCTAGACTCAAGACCACCCGACGCAAGACCTTCCTCCCATTTCTTATTAGACTTGGCAGCAATGGTGCTCAAATTGAACAACTTCTCTTTCGATGGTCGTCACTACCTTCAAATTAGAGGCACTGCGATGGGCACCCGAATGGCGCCTTCATACACCAATTGCTACCTTGGAGAATGGGAAAGACTCTTCCTCAACGTTCCACTCCGACCACTTTTGTGGCTGAGATACATCGACGATGTCTTCCTCATTTGGACGCATGGACCTGACTCTCTCCTTTCCTTTCTCTCGCGTCTCTCCTCCCATCCTTCACTGTCCTTCACCCACCAATCCTCTACCTCCCACATCACATTCCTGGATGTCGATCTTTACCTTCAAGACAGCCAAATCCGCACCTGTGTTCACATCAAACCCACCAACAGCCTCCAATACCTCCACTTTGATAGCTGCCATCCCCTTCATACCAAAACCTCTATCCCCTATGCCCTTGCTCGTCGAGGATGGAGGCTTTGTTCCGATAGAGCATCCCTTCTAGAGTATTACTCTGTCCTCGAGGATGCTCTTCTCAAACGTGGTTACCCTCCAGTCTTGGTCCGCGAACAGATCCATAGGGCGATGACGCCTACCCACATTGGATCTCATCCTCACACACCCACTATTCCTGCATCTACCCCTCCACTCACTCTTACGACACTTTTCCATCCTGGTATCCACAAAGCTCTCAAAACAATCCTTCATGCTGCCCACCCAATTCTTACCTCTTCCTCCCATCAGTCCCTCTTTATCAACCTTTTTGCCAATCCTCCGCTCCTCTCCTTCTGCCGGCCCCCAAATTTGGGAAATATCTTGTGGAGGAAGGATCTTCCCACTTCTACCACGCTTCTTGCAATAGGTTCCCACCCCTGCGGAAAACCTCGCTGCCTCACTTGCCCTATCCACCTACCATCATCTTCTTTCTCGAGTCCCTCCACCAACATCACCTACCCCATCACCTCCAGAAGCAACTGCACCACCCGTAACGTCATTTACCTCCTTACCTGCACCCTTTGTCCCGCGTTTTACGTAGGCCTCAACAGCAATCCGTTAAACATCCGAATGAACGGTCACCGGAATAGCGTTTCTCTCAGACGCCCCCTCCCAGTTGCATTACATGCTAATACCCACAATGTCCCCTTCAATAGTTGCTACAATGTTAGGATTATTCGCGCTTTACCCTATGACACTCCTGCCCCCCTTCTCCGACACTGGGAACTAGCACATATCCATCTTCTCGACTCTTTCTCTCCGCCTGGCCTCAACCTCCGCTAACCCTATTAGCCCCCTTACAATGTCTCCTTGTTACTTTGTAACTATTCGCACTCTACCTCATCACACTCCCTCTTTATTGGCTATCCACCCCTCCTACTCCCCACCTCCTCCAATCATCAACCTTCCCACATCACCCTGTCATTCCCCGCCCACTGTGTCACTTTACGTTACTCTTTCGCTGAAGAAGGGCATAGGCCCGATAAGCTTGGGTGTGTTTTTGTGTTCGTGTGTTTTACGTGTCTCTTCGACGCCCCCAGCAGCCTGCCAGCTTGGTCCTCAACTTGGTGAGTGTCCGCTGGGCTTCCCTCAACACCTTGTTGCCACCCTCATCACTACCTTTTCTTTTCCTTTAGTTAATATATATATATATATATATATATATATATATATATATATATATATATATATATATATATATATGCTTGGTCAAAAGGGGTCAAGTCACAATTTATTGATTTTGACTTATGCACATGGGTATATTCAGTGAATTTTTCTCTTTTGATTGGTACTAAGGGCATAAGTCTACTCCTTCCCATTTGTTCAATAATGTGGTTGGCAATAAGCTATTAAAACAGAATTGATAATGGGAATGGTAGTAAGGGCTTTAGTCATTGTTATGCCCATTGTATCACGATATTCTTGTGTGCCTATTTGGTCGTAAGGGGTTATGTCAAGTTGTGTCTTTTATACAATGACTTTTCCTTCCCACTTCTTAATCATAAGGACTTATGGATGGTGAACCATTCAAATGGCATGATGTTCAGTGGCTTCAATATACCAAAAATGAGGGCATTGTTTTTTATAAGAATTCCCTCAAACTTGAAGATCCATTCAAAAAACTCATCTTCTTAAGAAGGGTAAACCTCAACTTTTGTCAAATTAAAATTGAAAAGAGATACTAGGCCATAGTATCAAATCAGCGGAAAAAAAGAAACACTTACTTGATTTATTACCTTTAGTGCCTCCAATTTTTCATAAATTTTATTTAGATCTCCATACAGCAGTTGATATACAAAATATAGATCCTGATTTAGAAGAGGTTGACATTGATGAATGAGGTACTTACTACAATGAAACCAAAAATGTGTTATTGTGAAATGTGTCCAACTTTTTAAAAACTTTTGTGATTGCCAACACAAATATAGTTCTCTTTTCATTTATTTTGACTAATTAATTCTAATTCCTCACTTGTAATCACGAAAAATGCCAACTAAGTGCAAATAATAATGATATTTTGTTGGGTCTTAAGGTAATAAGTAGACCGCGGATCTTTAGGTAAAAACCTATTTATTTCCTGAGTGGATATCTAAATATACAATTGTATATATACGTTTCATGAATAATAAACCCCGAAAACGTATATTTTATAGTGCCTAAAAATGCCTATTTTGACATTAATGCCTAAAAATGCCTATTTTGACGTTAATGCTTATTTTTTCCATTTTGATGCAGAAAAGCCTAAAAAGGGCAAATTTTGTAGAAATAATCGACAATAAAAGCAGATTTTGGTACTAGTCATATTTTTTAAACTGGCTGTAGAATGTTCAGTTGATGGTTGGGAATATGTCCTTCACACCACAGTCATGATCAGGTGGCGAACACCAGATCAGACCTGTCATGCATCCGGTGGTGCTATTCTGTTTCCCTGTTTCGCACGATGCGACAATGGAACAATGGGTTTAATCTGATGTTGCGTTAATTTCTCGTCGTTATATTGTCATATTTTGTGACACGGGAAAACGAGAATAACCCTGCAGTCCTTCTCCAGACCGCAGAGGGTAAAGGTGAGAAGTGTGAACGTAAAAATTGTGAAAGTGTAATGCATAAAATAGCAGGTTCGAAAGCTTATTTAATACGTCAGTGGCTACAAGAGTTTCCGTACTTCACAATGGATGGAAAAATTATCTTCTGTCAAGCATGCAACAAGGAGGTAAGTACATTATAATGCTGGCTTGCAACGAATTATTGGCCGTGAATTGCTTGTCATCTTTGAGGCAAAAACCATATACATTTTTTGTTTATACGAGCCATTTTGTGGTAACTATAGACATGATTATTCAAAATGTTCAGTAATCCAGCTGCGGACCTTCGTATCTCTGAAGTAAATTTTAAATTTTTGCCCCATTTCCATATTTATTAGATTATTTCCGTATTTTTACGGTTAATTATTTCTTCATAATTTTTCTTTATAGGTTTCGAGTTGTAAAAAAGCCCACCTAACTCAGCATGTCCAAGGAGTGCTACAGAAGGCAAATGTTGAACGCAAATCGAAGATGAAACAAACGCTTTTAACAAAAACTTCTGAGAGATCCAGCAAGAATAATCAGTTTTTTGCAGATTTGTGTCATGCAATTGTGGCAGCTAACATTCCATTCAGAACACTAGAAAATCCAACATTCAAGGGGTTCCTAGAACGATACTGCCATCAGTCGGTACCTTCCGAGTCAACGCTAGGCAAGAATTACGTGCAACCCACGTACGATGATGCAATGTGCAGGATACGGGAGGACATTGGAGATTCACATATTTGGATATCAGTCAACGAAACCACTGACGCTCTCAACAGACACATGGCCAACTTGGTTGTTGGGAAATTTGACCCAGATGTGCCATCCAGAGCCTACCTCATCTACACGAAGCAATTTGCCAAAACAAATCAGGAAACAATAGCACACTCTGTGAACAATGGACTGAAAGTGCTGTATCCCAACAATCTAGACGAAGAGAAAGCGCTGCTCCTATGCACAGATGCTGCGTCGTACATGGTTGCTGCCATGCAGTTGCTCAAGGTGTTCTATCACTCCCTTGTGCATGTGATGTGCCTTGCTCGTGGTTTGAACCGCGTAGCAGAGCAAATAAGACTGGAAATCTCCAAGATAAACAAATTGATCTCCACCGTGAAGAAGGTTTTCGTCAAGGCACCAACAAGAAAACAGGCTTTTTGAGAAAAACTGCCCGATGTCCCTCTGCCACCTGAGCATGTGCTCACCCGCTGGGTGAAAGCAGCTGAATATTACAGTGAGCATACCCTTCATGTTAAGGGAGTTGTGACAAATCTAGCCGAGGATACTGCCTGTGTCACTTCGGCGAAAATGTTGCTGGATGATCCCTCCATTCCCAAGGATTTGGTGTATATTAGATCCTACTATACATCCCTTGTGTGGATTATTGCTGAATTGGAGGGCTCAGGAAAACCCATCTACGAAAATACTGCTTTGCTGAATGAAGTGAAACAATAAATCAAGTAAGCGCCAGGTGAAGTGGGGGAAAAAGTATGAGCTAAACTAGAAAAAGTGCTACAAAAAAACTCAGGACTGCAGAGCCTATGTACAGCAGCAGATATACTGGCAGGAAAATTCAGTGAAGTTGAGTGCAAAATTCCATTTCAACATGTACCCAAGTTGAAGTTCGCCCCCGCCACATCAGTTGATGTCGAACGTTTTTTTTCTGCTTACAAGATGATATTAACTGGCAAATGTCATAGTTTTGTGATGGAAAACTTAGAAAAGGTGCTTGTTATTTGCTGTGAGGCCAACTACGGGAAATTTGTGGAATAAACACTAATTGGTGACAAATTCATTACGGGAATTTCGAATGAAACAGTTTGTCAAACATTTTGCATAGTACTTAAATATATACTTGAATAGTGTGTTCAGTAAGAATTACTATATGTAATGTAGATATTATTTTCTCTGTAACGCATGGTAAATTAACCATAAGAATAAGTTTCAATGCATAGTAGTCAAATATTTTTATGTTCTTTGAAAACACAAGTCAATAATGTTTCGTTGACTGGTAATTTTTGCGTGCGTGCATGTTTCAGTCCTTTTTTGTGAATTAAAGTTGATAGTTGACAGAGATGATGTTGTTTTTTTTACTGGACACAGTTTTTGGAAGTAGTTTTAGAGCCTTTTTTACGTTTTATAAAGCCTAATTAAGCTACTTAAAGAGCCTATTTTAGTCTCCTAAAACTTAATTTTTAGAACCTAAAAATCCGCGGTCTAGTAATAAGTCATGAAATGAATGTAAAAGCAAAATCATTAGTCTTTCTTCCTAGGTCATAGTGGTTTAAGTCATCAAAAAATAATAAAAATATTATTCTTATCCTTCTCTAAGACTGTTTATTCAAAATATGATATCTGCAGCTATTCGGGAAATATGACTTTTTAAACTCTTCAAAAGATAATAATATATTTAATTCACATTTACCGATGAATTTGCTGACTTTAATTTAATATCAAATAATCATAATAATCAATCAATGGAATGGTGATTGTCCTTCTTTGTGTAACTTTAGTGTTTATTTCTTCCCTACTTTAGTTTATATTAGGTATATATTATTTCTTTTAGTTAATATTAGGTATTGTTTATAGCAATTGTCAAGTAGATTGTTAATCCACCAGAATGCACATTCCTGTGTTATTTTAATGGGAAAAATTAAAAGAGAAAAACATTTTTTAAATGAAAAATGTAGTTCAAATCACTTTAAAACCCTCCCATTTTGCTTAACTTTCTATTGCGGTTAAAATGGCACCTTCGTCTTGCTTCTACATTCTTTAGTTGTTGCATTATAAATGCACAAACAAACAAATTATTCAAAATATTTATGGTAGAGATTTGGTATTGGGATAATTTTGATCACAATTAAAATTACTCTTGGCAGCAGAGGCATTGCTATCAACAATTAGAAAATTTTATCATAGCAACAGAAGCAAAAGTATCATTTAGGGATGCACTTAACAAATTCAGACAAATACCCTATTTATCCAAATATAAGATGAGGTTTTTTCCAAATTTCAGCTTGCAAAAATGGGGGTTTGTCTTAAATTTGAGTACGAGATCATATTAATGCATAGCGGTCAACTGATCGCACGTCAATTTGTCATACTTCAATTCGTGGTGCATTAATTCATCACAGGACACTTGTTATGCATCAATAGATCGCATGACAAACACATCGTGAGTCAATTCGTCGCTAGACAAATTCGTCCCGTGACAATATCGTCACGCATGGTACTAGTACCATGTTGTCACGGGACAGATTCTTCATGAGACATTCGTCGCGAGACATTCATCACGAGACAAAATGTGTAGGCGAGACACCATGACTGGTGTACGGCAGGGGGATACACTTTTTGGCTTGAGTGTCATCCCTTGCCATACACCATCCAATGTGTCTCGCGTAATTTACAAAGAGAATTGCGATTTATTTTGGTATTATCGAAATATGTATAAAGAAAAACTTTTTGTGGAAAAGTGTATCCCCCTGTCGTACACCAGTCATGGTATATCATGACAAATTTGTCAAGAGATGAAATGACGTGCAATGCGTTTGTCGTGTGATGTGCTGGTATATGACAAATTGACGCACGGCAAACTGATCGCAACGAGTTGTCATAGAACCATAGGAAATATGACTATGCGTTTAATCGATGTTTTTTAAAACAAATTAAACACATGATAAAATAATAGTATCTACTGAAAATTTTAATTACACACTTACGATTTGGAATTCAATTAATAAAGTCTTAATTTTAAAAATACATTTTAAAAAGTTTTTTTTTTTTCAAAAAAAAAATTTGAAACAAGCCATTTGAATTAATGAATGAAATAGTACACCTATACTGAATGCATGCATTCAAAATGTACACCAAATACATTCAGTGTGAAATTAGGTCATAAAATCTTTTTGCTGTTTTTAGTCTGCTGAAAGGGGTTGTCTTGGATTCAGATAAATATGGTAATCAAAATATCTCTTAAGCAATCTGTTTTATAAAAGAATGTTTCAAACAAAATTTGTAGAGAATTATATTTTCTACAGCTTTGATAATAACAAATATTTACATTAATTAAGACCAATAGGAGATATTAGAAGAAATGGTGTACATATACTCAAGGGACCTTAAAACATGTATTTCCATTGGTATCTCGAATTCAATATTTTCACGAAAACAATTTCTTCTATATTATGTACGGAGAAATTAAAAATGTTTGACATGGAAGCCTCTCATGTACTTTGAACCAGACCCCATGATTTTCCTAGCCAGTTCTGACTTTGAAGCATGCCACAGGCTCTCTAGTCGTATAATAATATAGTTTAATTCCTAGCCACCAGAGATAGGGCTGCTGTTCCTTGGCAATCAATCAAAATGCTCAGCTCAGCCATGAAATAGGACAGGGGTCCATAAACTACGGCCTACGCAATGATTTGATCTGGCCTACCTTATCAGCAAGAGTATTCATTAGTTATCATTTATTATATCTAAACGACATTTTCTGAGTGCTTGGATGAAATCCACTTTAATCATAAGCAAATTACCTATTACAGAATCAAAAAATTCTCAAAACTTGCTCTGAAAATTTCACATAGCCCGATCAGTCATTTGAAATGCTGTACGTGGCCCCCACAGTGGATCATGAAGCCTCATGTGGCCCTTTCAGTAAAAAGTTTGGTGACCCATGCATTAGGATAATATAATATGGATAATCAAAATATCTCAACCCTTTCCATACTGAGATTTAAATGGACAAATTCTGCCTCCTTCCTAAGTTGCCCATAACCACCTGCTCATCGATATAGCTCTCCCTCCATAGTCGCCCTATAACATCCACTCCGATTTTCCCTGCTGAGCTGTGTCTATTAGGGCTTATGAATGCCTCTCTTATACCAAGAGTGTCTGCTTAATGTCAAACACTTCTCTTTGCATCCTTTTCATTATGTGGACTGAATAAACTTCTCACAGAGCAACCAAAAAAGCTTTTAAGCTGAACCGCACTTTTGACCATGGCTTCCTTGAATGAGGACGCTATAGTGGAGAAAGTGTGCAGAGACAATATACATAGTGATTCTGAAAGTATTACTTCATTGGATATAGAAGAAGATTTGATTGCGTGTAGTGATTTTTATTCAAGTGATAGTGATTTGGAAAAAGAAGTTACACCATGTGCGGGTGATTTTAGTGCTAATGAAGGATTACAGACTAAGTGGAAGTATTCTAGTACATTCAAGCCAACTTCTATTTTTGATGAAGATATGGGTCCAATACACAACTTTGAAGTAGGTTCCGATGAATTTTCTTATCTCAAATGTATGCTAAGAGGCGATGATTTTTTTTCATAACATTGCAATTAACACTAATACATATGCACAAAACTGACAGAATTGCACAGGAAAGTTTGATAAAAACTGTGTAGATGTCATGACTGATGAAATAACTGCCTATATAGGTGTACTTGTGTAAATGGGGATTTTTGATATGCTGGAGAGTTGGGATTATTGGGACAATGAAGACATTGACTGCCCTCTTATCTGTAACTCTATGACTTGTAACAGATATTCAGATATAACTAAGTACTTCCATATGAATGACGTTACGAAACGCATGACCAGTTTTAGATATTATGGACACTTTTCATGAAAAATATAAACCAGGTCGTGAACTTAGTATCAACAAAGCAATGGTGGCTTTCAAAGGGTGGCACTACATGAAACAGTATATAAAAACAAGCCAAATAAATGAGGATTTAGAATTTCAGTTTTAGCAAGTCCACATGGGTATGTATTATGCAGAAACATGTATTTGGGAAGAAAGGAGAATAAGAATAAAGAAATGCATCTTGGCAGTTAGGTAGTGATGAATTTGCTGGAGAAGTACCTAGGCCTGAATCATCAAATGTATTTTGATAACTTCTTTTCAAGTGTTGGACTAATGAAGTTATTACATGATAATAAAACTTATGCATGTGCTACCACTAGACCAACTCGTAAAAAATGGCCATCTGGATCAAAAAATCCTAAAAAGCTGAAACTCAAAAGAGGTGAAAGTAAGAGTTTGCAATGTTGTAAAGTTACGGCTATGGTTTGACAAGACAATAGACAAATTTGTGTTCTTTCTACTAACTGCAATTCTAATAAGAGTGTGATTGTAGGTAGGAAAACGGAAAGGAAATAAACAGGTGAATACATGGGTGGGGTTGACAGAGTCAATCAGAGTAAAAGCTACTATGACTTTGAAAGAAAATCTAAAAAATGGTGGAAGTATATATTTGCATTTGTGGTAAACTCAGCAATAGTAAATAGATTTATTCTTAAAAAGAAACGAATGCTCCATCAAGCTCTAAACATGGACACACACGAAAACAATTCCACCATGCACTTTATAGACAACTGATAGGGAACTTCTCCTCACAGAAAAATTTCAGGTTGTAAAGGTAGAAAGAAAGTGTGTGCATATTGTAGCTATAAAAAAAGATGCACTCCTTCCGGAAAAAGTGTACAAACAACTAACAAATGCAAAAACTGTGATTTGCCTCTATGCAGAGTTGGTTGTTTCCTGCAGTATCATCAAGAAAAAGGAGTGGAGGTGTCAAACTAACCACATTAAAAAGTAGGAAATTTTATATGAATAAAATTATATATTATATATTTATATTAAAAATTCCATTCATATTCACAAATTTGTTCAAAAGTTATAATGAATTTATGAAGAAACTCCCATAGGGAATATCACTGGTAAATTAATAGGGTAAAATCTGGGGAATAGGGCATTTAAATTTTGAGACCTAGCTGGGAAGTCAGATCAGACAGTTTTGGGCGACTTAAGAAGGAAGGGGTTAAACAATCCATTGTATGAAAATATGTTTCAAACAAAAATTGTAGAAAATTATATTTTCTATAATTTTAGTGGTAACGAATATTTACATAAATTAAGTCCTATGGGAGACATTTTGAAAAACAGAAAAATTGCAAATGTAAACCCCACTTCTGGTTGACCAGTTTCAGGTAAACCCTTTTCAGATCTTGAGTTACTACTAAAAATCTTCAATATAAAGTTTTGTGCTGATCTGATAATTAGTTTTCATTTAGATCACCCACACCCTGCTACATGCACAGACATCATCGAGAAAATGGTGAAAATGCATTCAGGAGACCTCAAAATGTAAATTTTTGTTGAAATCTCAAATTTGATTTTTTTCACAAATACTATACTTTCTTCTATACTACACATGGAGAAAGAAAAAATATTGAGAGATGAAAAATACACTTATATCTATTAGTTCATTGCATTTCAACTGAATGAAAACATTGACAGGCAGTTAAAAACATTGAAATTACATGTTCCTGTAATGTTAGAACACTTCTGGAGAGGAAATTTAAGACTAAGCACTTAAATACAGAAGACCCTTGAATATCATGGGTTTGGCTTTTGCACTTTTGACCTTTCTCGAGAAAACTCTCGGTATACCAATTTAGTTACCATGGGAGGTAGTTTTGGCTTTTTTGCAGGGTATTCATATGGTATATCACTCTAGAATAGTGATTTCCAAACTGCATGTCACATCACATTATTGTGTTGTTATGTGCATTGAGGTGTGTCGCAAGATATACTCATAATATATGCAAGAAAATTTTAACATAAAGTACATATAATTCTTTCAGTAATAACAATTAAAAGCTGCATAAAAATATATAAAGATTTGTGACTGTAAGTAAAAATAAATGTGTCAAAAACATTTAAAATATTTGATGAAGAAATCCGCATTAATTTGAAACCAGAAAAAGTTGGAAAAACCTGGTCTTGGAGCATCTTGAATTTTGCAACTTCTGAGACTCAACACATGGCGTAGGAAAGCTTGTTACTAGGCTCAGGTTTCTTATTGCTCTCATAACTTCATTAGTAGTGATAAACAATATTTTTACGTCTATTTCAATTATTTTGCTTGTTGTTTATTTTGCATATTTATTTAAATTGCATTGCATTTATTTTGGGTTGCCATCTATCTTTCTTTACATTTTATCTAAACTCAGGATCCTAATCCCATTATTCAGGTAAGGTTATAGTTTTGAATATCACAGTTTTGGCCTTTTCTATATTTTCATATAATGTTACTCCTGCGATATTCTATGATCTCATAAAAAAATTGAAAGAAGTACTTATCTCAGATATCTTCAATAACCACCACAAGCTTATGATAAACCAGATGTGCATCTTAGCTACAATGCAGCCATCTGCAGTGGTAATTCACCAAAAGTAGATTCTAAAAGAATATGTGTGTGGAAGGGGAGGGAAATTTGTGAGTGGATGCCCATTGAAGGTTGATGTGGGGAAGGGGTCTGAGCTATGAGAATTTGAAAGGGAAGATATTTGAGTCTTAGGGAGCCGAACGTTTATTGCTAAAAAGGGGTTGGTAGTCTGGGTTATAGAAAAAATCTTCAGGGTTTAACCCAGGCTACCAACCCTTTCTAGCTTTTTTCCACTCCTTATACCCATTATAAAACCAGCCACACAGTTTTAGCCATAATTGAATTGATAATTGATTTTAATTTTAACCATGTTAGTAGCAAAAATGGATGCAGCCCAAAATTTTGTAGAAGTAGTGAAAAAATTGAAAATTCAGATTTTGTAGAATATATAACCGAAGCATGGGATAAAGTTTCAGAAAAACTAATAAAAATGTTGTGAGAAATGTGGAATTGAAAGTAATAATTCAGAAGAAAGTAATAGTGATGAAATTTTGCAATTTGGATAACAAGCCAACTTAGAAATTTATATCATCTTCGGTGCGAACATAGAGATGTCACCATGATTGTGAAAAGTGGCGAAAAAAACTCTGCAAACTTGGGGAAAATCGTGATAGTAATTATATTGAATGACAAGAAAATGATGAAGGAATTAAAGGTTTTGAAGAAATTTCAATTTCTATGCATGAAAACTTGAGAACAGTATCCAGAATAAAAGATTTCTCACAGATTAAATTTCGAGAAAATACAGAGCAAAACATCGCATATTTTTTTACATCGATCGCTAAGATGGTTCTCTCAGCAAACAACAATTAAAAATCCATATATTTCCATTCTCTTATATGATCGAGGTATAGATTAAAAAATTTATTTTGATAGAGAACAACATTTGCTACAAGATAGTCCCCGAGACTATTTTGGTGATAAAAATTCGAGAATCACTTACTATTTCGTTACCATTCCATACATATTTCCCATTAAGAACCCCTTTAAAATCTCTGTGAATTCCATTTATGGAGTATACTTTACTATCTTGTTTTTTCTATGTTTATTCATTTTTTGCTTTGACTATTTTGCTCATATGTATTAAGTTTAAAAAATATTTTATTTTTACGATTTATTATAATTTTAAATGTAATTTTTTTAAAGTTAATTTTTTAATTAGTATGATCAATTTCAACATTTATTGATAGAATATATAAAAGTAAAATTTGTACACTTATCAAAATTGTTTTTATATGGATCTGCTTTTGAAGAAATATGGATTTCCCACTCGCACCTAACTTTAATTCTCGGAGAGTTTTTACTGTATTATTAGAAATGTGTTTTTATGAAGTCATAGCTCTCAAAAGGAAGTCTGAAAATTTTTACTCTTGTTTTAGAATGTGGAGGGAATTTCATAAGCAATTTTGGAAGCATCCACTCAAGAAACTATCCTCATAATTATATGGATAAAGATGATTGTTTCTGGTCTATAGAAGTTGATAAAAATCATATTATTAAACTTAACTTTGTCGATTTTGATGTTGAAGCACACAATGACTGCATAGCTGATTATGTGAATGTAAGTATAATTTGTGCTATAGCAATTGTATTATATTTATGTTTCATTAGATACTAATATGATTGTGATTTTCAAGGTCTTTGATGGTAGTTCTGAAAATGACACTTTGCTGCTTAATCACTGTGGTCGTGACCTTCCTTCACCACCTACTCTGTTTTCTACTGGAAATAAAATGCTTATAAGGATGAAAACAGATACATCTATTACTGCCAAAGGTTTTCTGGCCAACTACACTATTGTAAGTTTCAGAAACATTATTATATTATTTCGACCAGGTAAGAGAAACCTTTTTTCTAGCTGATAAGACTTTCAGAAAAATATTTTCAATGCAGTTAATTTACACTGATGTTGTTTACAGGAACAAAAACCTCCTTGTTGTACACTAAAATTAAGTTTATTTATTGATGAAGCTGATGTTGTTCCTAAATTTCCATGAAACAACAAATTACTTCATTATTTATAACACACCATTGAGGTAGTAACATGTTACTGAACCCCTTGTATGAGGTATCAGCAGGTGGTCAATATTGGTTGTATTCTCATGACAAAATTTTCACGTGAGATGCCAGTGCAAACAGTTTTACATCATTTTTTAAACATTTTTCAATGTCATTTACTCAAAGGTGAGGCTTGTTAATGCAGAATATGATTTCATGATAAACCTAGATTCTTAGGCTGTCCCTTGTCGTAAGAATGGCTGCATCCAATACGAAATCTGCATTGTTCCAGAGATGTTTCCATAAGAGATAATCATTTTTTACTAGTCTTGGTAGACATTTCTGTAGAGCAGAAGTCTCAAACTTGCATTGGTGCATTTATTGCATCAAAATATGGCACCAATTCCAAGGGCAGCCCTAAGGTACCATATCAAATTTGTGGGTTGCATTCCATGTTGCTAGCTTTTCCAGTCCTCACACTCTCATATTATTATCTGAGCATTCACTCTCCCCTTCCAGTAGTGGCAGAGATCTCCCCCACCCTTAAATGCACTTATACCCAATCGTTATGAAAATACATTAAGTCTCTGATTTAAGTCATCCTGCTTTACATCATTTTGAACATCGTTGCTGAATGTTCCCTCCATCCCCGCGGCAAAATGTTGTGCTAAGGGACCTGTCCACTGTGACATCGAGTATCTACTTAATTTTAAAAAATATATCCTCAAACTTAGCTAAAGGTATTCTCAATAATAAAAAATTGCACTATAACATCATTGCAAAATACTTAAAAATAAATTATCTTAGTTTACGGCCTGCCTGGTGTATCATTTTCCTTGAAATGTGTTAAATTTGTTTGTGACTTATAAGATGAATGAGGGCGGTTTTCTTATGTCATATTTGCCAACTTTGCATCTCCTGTCCTCTGACAACATCAGCTCATTTAACATGAAAGTCAATACCTACTTTATTTCTATTACCTTTTCCCTCTTAAGTATTTATTATTTTGATTGCTGTTACAAATGACAACGTGATGAGATGATTGATCAAATTTACCTCATTGGAAAAAAAGTTTCGTGTGATGTCTTGATATTTGCAAGCAAAGTACCTATATTTTTGTCCTTAAAGTTGTTACAGGATGTATCGGTTTTGTATCTGTTAGCTACATCGATTAGAGTATAGGAGCAGGCAAAGGCAGAGTAGATAGATGGAGGAGCCAACAGAAATGCCCGAATGAGCACCCCACCCTCTCATTACATGGAAGAGGAGGCACCATCATATCATAGAAGAAATACACTGTACACATTTATTCTTTGATGATGCCTACAAAATCTATTAAATTGTAACACCAAACAGATTAGGACATGAATTGAATCTGAGAGTTGTTTCTCCCCATTGGCATTGATTGTTCCATCAAGGAAGCTCAAAGGTCTGCCCATTGTTTAGTTTTGAATGTGTTCCAACTTAATTATGGTCGATTTTTTAATTCGTTAAATAGCACAAAACTCTTAGATATGGCTGAAAGACCTGCAGAAAGTATTTGAGCAAAGAGTTTTTGTAAAACTATCAATTTGGTTGTTAAATTAGAGGTGCTACACCATTTTGAAGCTGGAGAGTGGGCTGTTGACATTGGGCGCATGTTACATTATTAACCTCATTGGAAAGAGTCTACTAAATATTTTCTTCAACTTTTGGCACAAAATGTTTCTCTAGAACTAATTATCTTTGTATGCATTTCGGACAAAAAAGATGAAAATTGACCTTGTATTTTTTTTAAATTCTGAAATTTTGTGAACTTGTTAACTCCTTTGAAAAACAAAAATCTCTGAAGTTTACAGTCTCCCAACTATTTTTGTTTTTGAGTTAATAATTTTTAAAATTTTAACTGTTTTGTGAAAATTGGCAAACCTACATGCGACTCTTTGAAGGATCATAACTTTTGGATGAATTAAGTTAGAAAGGTCAGTAACAACGCATTTTAAAGTGAATGAAGTGTATTTTTCAATGGTACAACAAAGACTACCATTTGTTAAATTAAATTAAGATATTTGCAGTTAAATGTTTGAAATTTGACTTTCATCCCACCAACTAACTGAAATGTAATACACAACACAAGTTTCTATACACTTTCTACTGTAGGAAACCATTTTCAGAGAAATGGGACTACAATTGGAACATAATAAAATAAGACAAAATTCAGTGCACTGCGCCACTTGCAATGTTTGAGTTTGGGCTGCATCATATTATAAGTACCTTGCTTCACAGCCCATGTAAAAAACTGGCTATGTTTTTTATAGACCCATGTTGCATAGTATCTTATTTCCCATATAACGCATTTGAATGAAAGTTTTCTTCAGTGTTGTTGCATGTATTCTTACTGTGGGTCGAAAAGATGAAAATAAATGATTGGTAAATAAAAAAATTCTTTTTAGGTAATATGAGCATTGAAATAATTGATCCATTAATTTCTAAGATTATGGATTCTGTGTATCCAATATGATCAATTGAAATTTGATTGCATTTTGCTGTATTTGATCCATAATAGATAATAAATTTACACATTTTTATAGATTTCTAAAAAATGTAAATAATATGGAGCAATAAAATGTTTTCTTATTCATTTTGTTTCAAATATTGGATTACTGTCACTATTGAACTTTAAAAGTTTCAGAGATTACTCTAAGCGTATGCAGTGATAATCATTGTCTTTTCCCTTTATATACAGCACTGTGGTGCTCACATATCTGGAGAAGATTTTGGGGAGCTGTCATTTTCTGTTGTATTATTAATACATGCTGAACATTCTGATGTTGGTAATTGCTCATGGATTATAGAAGGATCCAGTGAAGGTGAATTATAACCTTTTTTCAAGTGCAGTATTTTATTTGCATATTTATTTTGTTTTATTAACTTTCTCTTCTTTTGTTAGATGAGCGTGTTACCCTGACAATTTCCCATATGGACATAAGTCCTAACACTGACAACAATGCAGGGGAATGTGAGAATATCTTTGTAGAAGTTCGAGATGGAATGGATATAAATGCACCTTTAGTGGGGAAATATTGTGGTTCCCGTATACCACCTCACATCACCAGCACAGGCTCAGCCCTTTTTGTCCGCTATTATTCTTTATATAGTAATTCCATAGGAATTTTTAAAGCTTTTTACTCCACCCTAAAATCAGGTAAGTGAATTTTTACAATAAAATAAGCAAATTTTAAAATGCCTAAAGAAGTGTTAAATTATTCACAGAAATTGTTATTTCTGTATCTGCTAAGTTAAACAATAATGAGATTATTTTAGTTTTCAAATTTTCATTCTCGTGTTATGTACATCACACATTTTTTGAAGTATAGAAATGTATGGGAGATATTTTAACACTAGAAAGCAAAATATTTATCATTTATTGGTGTCAGCAATCAAAATCCTTTTATGAGAAGTGAATTGCCAAATAAGTTATGTCATTAGCTTGAATTTTTTTGGAAGTATAAAAGTCCATATTACCATATATACCCAAATTCAAGACGACCTCAAATATAAGACGACCACCCTTTTAGCAGACTGTCAAAACAGAAAAAAGATTTTATGACCTAATTATATATGACGCCAGCAAAAATTAAAAAAAGCTACAAAACTAGCAGAAATTTTTATCGGATCCCATAATTTTCTTGAATATTATAGACATTATATCAGTCATCATCACTCTCTATAACTTCTTCATCACTGTCCTCACTCTCACTATCTTTATCACTCCAAACTTGATCCGTAAACTCCCACAAAATATCATCTTCACTTCCATCTATGACATTGGATAAGCAGCACTTCTTAAATGCATTCACTATTACTTCTGGATTTATCTGTTGCTATGATGCCTTGATCCATTGGCAGAGCATTTGAACAATAGGTTTCTTTTTCACTCAGTATAAAAACCCTTTAAATTATCTTTAAAAGATTTGTTGGCAGCAACATTGAGAAATTAAAGCAGTGATGTCATTCCTCCAGGTATTATTGCTAGGTTATTGAATCTTTAACTTTAGGATTTAGATGTCCTTTGATTGCATCTAATACAAATATCCATCTTTTAATATTTCTCCTGGTCTTCTATTCCAGGTGATGTTTAACCAATCTCATAATTTCTACACCCATCCATTTTCATGACATCTAACTATTAATCCAAAAGGTATTTGTTACTTCATTTTAGAATAGCATATGGTGGTAATTTTGCTGCATCTACTATACAGCCAACATTACTGCAGCTCAATTTTTTTCATTATCTGCCATTAGTATCACAGATTTCCACTTTTTATATTGACAGTGTAATTAAATGGCATGTCGAAGAAAACTGGATTTGCATATTTGACTCAAAAGGTAATTATTGGTTTTTCTAAGCCCAATTACATGTTTTTGGTAGGCAAGACATTTCTCACTGAACATATTTGGTGTATATTTCAAACACATGTATTCAATATAGATATAACAGTTTGTTCATTAATTGAAATGGCTTGTAACAAATTTTTGTTTGAAAAAAAAACAATTTTAAAAATCTATTTTTTAACATTAATACTGTATTAATGGAAATATGGATCGTAAGTTTGCAATGAAAAATTTCAGTAGATAGAATTATTTTATCTTATGTTTCATTTGTTTAAAAAACATCGATTAAATGCATAACCATACTTTGTACGGTTCTATGACAACTTGTCATGCTCAGTTCATTGAGCATCAATTTGTCGCATAAAAAATTCTTTATGCGCCAGTACATCACATGGCAAATTTCTCGCAAGACAAATTGGAAGACGAGACACCATAACTAGTGTCTCCCCCTACTGTACGATAGGGAGACACACTTTTCTAAAACATAATTTTTCTTTATACACTAAAACCTCATTATTTCGAACCACAAAAATCCGATAATGAGAGTGAGAGACAGAAACACTTATCTGACATCAATGCACAAAAAAGACCGAAAGCGTGATCATGGGAAGTGCTTGGATTGTGCACAAAATATTCTCTTGCCACTCTGAGGAATCATTTACACTGTACGGAGGCAGCTATTGTTTGTTATTTTCCGTTGATACTTTTGTTTAATTTCTAAGAGATTAAAAGAGTCAAACTTACCATGGCATCAACTAATAGAAAATGCAAGCAATATCTGGTGATGAAAAGTAGACAGAAATCTTATTTGAGTGTATCGAAAGGAAGTCAGTTCAGAGAGTGATAGTGAGAATAACATTGAAGATTGTACTCAAATTACTAAGATAAAAACCTATGTGTTTTGGCATTTTTTGTTGAGTGGGCAAATACGAAACCTAATCTCTCCTGTCCCTGTGTGCTTCTAGCATCTTTGTTTATCCTTATTTAAAGTTTTTCCCGAACAACTTATGGGGAAGAGGTAGAGATCTACGATAATGCAATAGATGTTAAGTAATCCGAGAACCTGGAATAAAGGTCTAGTGATGCAAGAATAAGATGGTTCCTCTATTTGTATCATCTACGATTTTATTTCACGTTGACTATTAAATATATAAAAAGAATTTACCTGTTTGGGGGGCAATGTATATTTCATTAGTGAGAAATGGAGAACAAAAACGCAGTGCTTTTGTCATATGTGGACATGAACCTTCCACTTAAACACAAAATATGGGTAAAGGTTTCAAATTGAACAAAATGTTCGTGAGTCACCGGAGCAGATCATGACTTTGAATATCATTATAGACATGTTTCGAATAATCCGTTCTAAAAAGTATGCAAAATCCTATGATGTTGGCTTGGGACTGCTCTTAGCTTCGAATTACATGCTATTTTGAATTATCCGCAATCGAAATAACGAGGTTTTAATGTATTTTGATAATACCAGAATGAATCACAATTCTCTTTATGAATTACGGAAGGCAAGACACACTGCATGGTGTATGGCAGAGTGTAACTCAAAACCAAACCCACCCAACCCAACACCTGCCATAAACCAGTCATGGTGCCTTACCTTCCAATTTGTCTTGCAACCCCGGCCTCCTGTTTGTGTGGTTTGAGGAGATCATGCAAAGTCAGCGCCCTGTCCTTTGGAATATGGCCCCTTGGCACTTTTCATAAAGAGTAGGCAATTGCCGGCACCGGGTTTCCCTCCTCCCTTCTATGTGTGTGTCCATTTGATGACAGAGCAAAATGTACATGGCAGTAGATGCACTTAAAAATCAATTAAACTAAAACTAAAGTTGTCTCACGACAAATTTATCGAGCGATGAGTTGATGAGCATTGTATTGATGCGTGATGAGTTTGTCGTGCGATGATTTGACACATGAGGAACTGACATGCAATTAATTGACCGCAATGTGTTGATGGTATACCACTTCATATTTGAACTTTAGATGACCCTTGATTTTGCAAACTGAAATTTAAAAAAAACCTTGTCTTGGATTCAGATAAATACTGTAATATGCATCAGTTAAAGCACTGTTACCACATGGATGTAGAATATAATATATTTTAGCCTATTAATGCCAAAGCTTTACATTCAGTTTTTATGTGGTTTTGTGTGCATTAAAAACAGCTTGTGGTGGAGAGCTAACCTCTGAACAGGGAGCATTTGCAGCACCTGGTATACCTGGCAGCTATCCAGCTAATGCAGAATGTGTCTGGACCATCATTACTTCACCAGGTGATTAAATTTGTTGAGATTTAAGAGGCAGTTAAAGTTATTAATGCTCTGCTTTTCTAAATGTTGTTTTTCATAAACATATAAAGCTCTTGGAAGAGATTACTGATGCTTCATATTTATACTGATGAAAATAATATTGAAATCATTGATAATTTATCTTAAGGGAATCGAGCTATGCTTTCATTTCGATCCTTCAACTTGGAGCAAAGTGATGATTGTGACAGAGACTATGTTGAAATTCGAGAAGGAGGGTCTATGGGTTCTTTGATTGGAGTATATTGTGGTGATTCAATACCCAGTAATATTACTGCTTCAAGCAAATTTTGGATAAAGTTCAGAAGTGATGAGGAAGGGACAGGTCTAGGATTTGTGGTTGATTACAGCTTGTGTAAGTATGCCTGGAAAATTTTTAATTTATTTATATTTTTGTCTTGCTGTCATAAATGTCTTTATCTAAACTGACCAAAAATTATGTTAAATTTAATTGTTGTTATCGAAAACTATATCAAACTATGTATAATTTCCACTGCTTCCACCTCTTCTTTTTTCTCTCACTATTTCAATCTATTTTTGTAATCCCCACCCCTCTATTTCTCTACTTCCCCTTACTCTTCTTCCACTCTCACAAGTATACATTGTCTGTGAGCAGCTTACTATAGCCTCATGCTCCTTCTTCTTGCTGGGAGTAGAGAACATAATTGGCAACTACCAGGCTTCTATGGAAACAAAAATGTTAGCTTCAAAAATCTTGTGATTTTGTTGTTAAAAGAACAATTTTGAACAGATTTGGCCCATAATTGATATTTTACAACAGGAAAATAAAACTTAACTCTTTTCTCTGAACTTGGATTCAAGCCCCGACTTTGTACCTTAATTTTAAGTCATTTTAAAGTGCAAATAAAAAATATGCTACATTCATTTATATGATATTCAAATGGAAGACGTTAAACAAGAGAAAATCATTTTTTTTATTTGAGTGGTTGGAATTATCCATCCTTGTAGAACACAAAGCACATCACTCAGAATAAACAGTGAAAGTTTGGTTGAAATTGAATCATTATTTCTGTAGAAATTCACCAATTACCTATGCTGGTTAGACATCTGGATGGACATGATTTTTTTGTAGTATGATAATTTCATACTGGTAATCATTTTAGTCAAGCAATTTTGTATTATTCCCTTCATTTTTTTAATTCACTTCGAAATTTAATGTATGATGTGATTGATAATCTCTATTCTGTACTTTGCTTAAGTAATGATTATATGTAATAAGTAATTTACTGACATTTTTATGGCCTTATTCCCTAATATATTTAAGTTCATTTAATTAAAAATCTAGCTGTAGCTGTTAATGATTTACCTCCATTAAAAAATCATTTGTATCCATATTTAATTTCAAAAGAACCACCATGATTTATAGTTTTCATTACTATATGTTTATAATGTGATTACAGTCACTCTTTGGGATCATTTTATGTATACTATGTCATTGTAAGCAATTTACTCTCAGGTAAAAATTAAAGTAAAGGAAAGTTTGTATTAACATCATAACAAAATATTATTGATCCAGTAATAATCAAAAGTTAAACAAAATCACTTGAACAAATTAATCAAGTCTACAGAAATAAATTTTGACTTTAAGCATTTAATATAAATGTATTGTTTCAGTGCATGGTAATGAGGTATCTGGTGAGCAAGGACAAATTGCATCTCCTTTGTATCCACGTAATTATCTTCATGAGGGAACTTTCCAGTGGCGCATAACAGTAGACCTTGGAAAAGTTATTTCAATATCCTTTGAGGACTTCTATTTGGATTCTTATACGAAGGACTGCAGCCATTACTTAGCAGTGAGTTCTACAAATTTTAAAAATTTTGTTGTTTTATGTTATTCAAAAACAATTTCATTACGTTATGCATAACGTTTTCCAGCACTGCTAGATTGTTATATCTAGTAAAAAATGGCAAAGACTTATTGCAGGCTCGAGGGTCACATTAAATGTGGTCGCAGGCCACAGTTTGGAGAGCCCTGCACTAGAGGGTCGACACCCACTGGTTGAGAAACCCTGACTTACAATTAGACCATCAAACATAGTCGGATCATAAAATATTTGCTGATTTTGTTCACTTATACAATTATCACATTGTTTATTCTCATGTTGCACACTTCCATGCTGCTTGTTGTTAGCTTTCATATAGTTCATTTACTGCCCGTTTATTCGATTCAATTGTTTTTACTTTCTTCATATGTAGTATAAGAGAAAGTATTGTAATCGTGGAAAAAATCGAATTTGAGTTTTCAACAGAAATACACATTTTAAGCAAGGCCGGCGTGATTATTTGTGTATGTATTTATGTATGTATATATAAGTGGTGGCACAAAAAATGACGTTTTAAGTAAAATAGTTGTTTTTTAATAAAAATTGTTACTGTTAATATTAATTTTAGTAGAAACTTTATTTTTTTAAAATCTGGTGGTATAAATGTTTAATGATAATAATGGAATATATATCAAATGTGTAATTTAGAAATTAATATAATCACATTTAATTATGCATAACATGAACGATCAACTACCACAGATTTTTATAAAATCATAAAATCAAATTATTTTATTATATATAGAAAAAATAATTTTTCTCACTCTTTTTGCTGCTAATTCTTTATAGATATCATCAAAATTTAAATATTTTGCAATTTCATTTTATGCTGATAACATTGCAAGGGAAGTGAATCACTCTTGACTTAGTCTGAATATTTTTTTATTAATTAATTTATTATAATGTTAAGTTTCGAAAATGAGCGGATGCAACTGTAACAGATGTAGTGAGTAGTAATCATAAAGATATTGTTAAATTTGGGTAAATTTGTAGAAATTTACAATAAAAGGAACTTTGAGGCATATTTTTTTAATGTAATAGAATTGATCAAATCGGAAAAAGGACAAGCAAGTGGTTTGCCAATGAACATAAGATGCTTGAACAGCAGAAAAAATTAAGCAAAAAATAGGTTTGTGTTTTGAGAGAGTGTCAGAGAAGAGAAGGATAAGCATTGTCACATATGTCCTGGTTGTTTTTATGTTTCATCTTAATTGCACACACAATGAGAGTTACCCACTTTCCTAGTGAAGAGGGCGATTTGGGGATGAACTGGGAGAGAGAGACTGGCTGCTGCTACTGTTCTGAGATTAACAGCACTCTACACCAGGGGTCCTAAACCTTTTGCTGACCATGAGCCACATTTAATATAAAAAGAATCTGGCGATCAACCTATGAAATGTTGTACATTACAAATAATATGGTAGAACTCCAACATACAAATGTAATGCATATCATGAAATGTGTTTGTAAGCTGAATGTTTGCAAGTTGAATTGATTTTTCTATTATAAATAAAGTTAATTTTGTTATTGCTTTCCTGAATCATTATCAAAAATCAATTTCCACGTATAAAGAGGTTAAAAAATTGTGCTATCTATACCTGAGAATTGAGCCTTGTGCAGGGCCCCTAATAAAGCACAGGGCCCTGTTCTAGGGAACTGACTGTACATGCCTCACGCTGGACCTAATTTTAAGGTTCTCTAAGTACATTTTCACTATTTTCTCTAAGATGCTCTAATGCATGCATGTGGCCCACGAGAGCGCTTTATGTGGCCCGCAAAGCTTTAATGAAATGTGATCAGGAAAATATCACATGGACAATTTCATATTTTTCAGCTAAATGATGATCTCAAAACCTTTTCTGGTGAAGTTTTAACACCAGTAAATTATGTAGACCTGATTTTTAACTATATGAGACCACAGAAACTCTAGGTAACATTTGATATATTCACTCATCCAGTCCGCCGAGGCTTTCTTGACTTCCAATGTGGCCCTCAGAAGCATCCACAACTGCGAATATGGCCCACCATGCAGAAAAGGTTGTGGACCCCTGCTCTAATGCAAAGACTACTTATCAAATTATTACAGAATTTTATATTTAAGATATATGAGAAAAAGGAGACTATGGTGAAAAATTGAAATTTACAATTTAAATTTTTTTTAAATTCTTTAAAACTAACTCCTAAACCGTATGAATATACAAAAACAATTCGAGGCAGACAGTTAAAACATCAAGTTTACAGAATTTTTTTTCAACCTTGATATATTTTAACTGTTTACCTCTAAATTTGATGTTCGTGTGTATGTGATAGGCATTTTTTGGACACTAACTGAAAAACTATTAATTAGATCAATGCAAAATTTTATATTTGACATTTTTATGAAAGGGACAAGAGTTGATTAGTTTTTGGCTAAAATTGGTAAACCAGAAATGACATTTTACTATTGGTCTCTTTTTTGTTAATGCTGAATTGCTCCATTTAAACCACAATTTATAAGTACCTTAAATTAAAAATTTATTATATAATGCTATTTAGTACAATTTATGTTTGAAACTCTTTCCCTAGAATTCATCGTTTATGATTTGTTTTGATTTATGTGACTTTTGTCAAATACCTCCTTTAAGACTTCATTATAAGTAATGTTTACAAATAGCATTGTTGTAGAGAATAATATTCTCTACAATGTTTGTTTAAAACAAATTTTTGTAAAACCTGTAATTTAGGAGATACAGTAAAACCTCATTATTTTGAAGTTCAAGGGACCACAAAAATATTACAGAATAATCTGGGTTTGAAATAAACGAACTTTAAAAAAAAAAATGAAATTTCTTACAATCCGCTACTTGGACAGTAAAACCCCAATATAGTCTTATCTATCCATTCTGCTACAAAATGTATTACAAGTTCGTACACACGGCGAAGTCATTAACAGATCTGAAGTGACCTGTTAATTCATGATTCACGAACACCACCACATGTGAAAAATAGGATTGAGTGAACATCCCAATTTTCCCAGAGTATATTTCAAGTTACTCTTTTACACCTCGTTTTGGAAGAAAAGACTCAACCGCGCATACTTAGCCAAAACATTATGAAAAAGCATGCTAAAAAGATTAGGAAAACGCTTGTGTGAAATACTGTATAGCTAATAGATAGGAACCATCATATAGTAATTCCCTCCAATTTCGTTCAAACTTTACATGCCATTGGTTTGGTCAAAAATAAATAAATAATTAATTAATTCTTTATTAGCTCTATGCAATTTCATACATTGTATTGTAATTTTATTCCCATCCATATTACACAGTTGTAATAAAATATACGTACTCTCAAAATAACGTGGTCGTATTTGTTATGACAGGATGATTTTACAATAATAATAATTTTATTCATCCAAGCGATTTCTTTGTACAAATATAGGATTATTATGTACTTAAGAATTCTTTTTTGCAATACGTACTAAACGCATTCTCCCTTTGGGTCTGCTGGCAAGGGAATTTAAATCAATGAATTGCAGCATGCAGGCAGGAGGGAGGTATAGGGGTCAAGCTTAGCGTAGTGAGCCGAGATAAAGGCATACATAAGCGCATGCAGGATGAAAACTTCATATGTGGTCGTACTGGGTACGCCACAGAGATCGCTAATTCTCTTTTTTTTGGAAGCGATAAATTTTCTTAAATCTGAAAAAACTTGATATATTTCAAAACAGTAACTTTGAATCTTCCTATCGTGCTTAATTCTGCAATTTTTACTGTTTTCTTTTTACCTATACTATATGTCAAAATCTGTGATTGAATTTTTGCGTAGTTATGTGAATTGTGGGTTCTAAAAACCCTCATTCAATGCTGAGATTAGCCGAACCTTTGCAGGAAAGCTACTGTGTGGTTGAAGGGGAGGCAGGCACTGTTTATCTCCTTTGTGATGTCTCTCACTCTTGAGATGAATATTTTTTCTTATGCATCAACACTTGAGGCCTATATGGAAAGGGAGGAGGAATAGTCTTCGGATCTGGACTAGTGCTTGATTCAGCATTTCTTGAGAATAATAAAATGAGAGTGAGAGAGGGAAACACTTATCTGACATCAATGCACCCATCAAGCCCATTCAAAGATATTTATGATGCTACCTCTTGAATGAAAGCATGATGAGAGTAAATGGGAAGCGCTTGGATCATACAAAAAAATATTCTCTTGCCGCTCTGAGGGAAACATTTACGCTGTAGGGAGGCAGCTATTGTTCATTATTTTTCTGTTGTTGCTTTTGTTTAATTTCTAAGAAATTAAAAGAGTCCAAGTTATCATGGCATCAACCAATAGAAAAAGGCAAGCAATACCTGGTGATGAAAAGTAGATGGAAATCTTAACTGAGCGTGATTCGGAAGAAAGTGTCAGTTCAGAGAGTGATAGTGAGAATAACATTGAAGATCGTGCTTAAATTACTAAGGTAAACCCTATATATTTGGCATTTTTTGTTGAGTGGGCAAATACGAAACCTAATCTCTCCTGCATCTGGTGTGCTTCTAGCATTTTTGTTTATCCTTATTTGAAGTTTTTTCCCAAAAAACTTATGGGAAAGAGGTAAAGATCTACGATAAAGCAGTATACATGAAGTAATCTGAGAACCTGAAATAAAGGTCTAGTGATGCAAGGATAAAATGATTCCTCTATTTGTATAATCTACGATTTTATTTCATGTTGACTATTAAATAAATAAAAAGAAGTTACCTGTTTGGGGGGCAATGTATATTTCATTTGTGAGAAATGGAAAACAAAAACATGATGCCTTTGTTATGTGCACGCATGAATTTTCCACTTAAACACACAATATGGGTGAAGGTTTTGAATTAAACGAGATGCCCGTGAGTCACCGGACCAGATCATGACTTTGAATTTCATTGCAGACATATTTCGAATAATTCGTACTAAAATGTATCCAAAATACTATGATGTTGGCCGGGGACTGCTCTTAGCTTCGAATTACACGTTATTTCACATTATTTGGGATTGAAATAATGAGGTTTTACTGTATATAAGTATTTCTCTTACTCCGCCTGCAACAACTTCTACCATGCATTACCAGACCACACCATTGACTGCCACCAGACCATGCCACTGACTGACTGTAATGCTATTTTTAATAACCTTTCCCAGTAGGTAGAAGACTGAAATTTGGTAGGAATTTTTGTCTCTTATAGTAAAAGTCATTTAAGCAACAAAATCTGACCTGGGTTCGACTCCAGCAGGGAATTTCTATTTTCCAAAAGATAACATGTAAAAATCGATTTTTGACTTACAGGCTTTTACTCTTTTGCAAATTAAAATTAGAAAGAATTGACTTGCAATCTTTGGACCAAGACCATTCTAAAGAAAAATAAACATCGTTTCTTATTCTAATCGTCGCATTTTGCCTATGATACAAAATTGCTCAAGTTCTGCATTTAAATCATATTTATTTGAAAAATTTAAGGTTTTTAAAGATATGTTGCCTTGCTGACCAAGTAATTGTTAAACCTCGAGATTGTATTGTCACCTTAATGCTTACACTATATGCATAAGGAATGTGTGCTCTGAATGCTTTAATATGAGAGAGAGACAGAGTGAGAGAGAAAATTAAATGGTACATATATTAAAAATAATTTTGGGCATATAAGAATTGTATGGCAAAATTTATTTCTTTGTCAAACAATTTCCATTCACCCAAAACTATTATTGTTCTCTGGAACACTCACTTATGTAAATTTTATATTTATTGATTACTTTTAGTGTGTATCAAAGTTGGTTTCATTAATTTTTATTTCAATTTTAACTGAATATTTGTAACACACATACCCATCATATTTGACTGGCAGTTACACTAGTCTTATATATATATATATATTTCTCTTAATCCATCTGCAACAATGTCCACCACGCGCCACCAGACCATGCCACTGAAGCACCCATGCCGATATTAATTTCATTTATCTCAAAAATGGTAAGAGATAATTGTTCAAAATTTTTCAGGATTGCTTGATTCACATATAAACAGTGATTGACAAAAAAATATTTGTAAAAATGACCCAGATTCGACTCCAAGGAATTATTTCTATTTCTCATTAGGTAACACACAAAAATAGACTTTTTGACGTGCTTTTTCTTTTGGAATTTAAAATTGGAAAAATTTTACCTTTGATCTTCGGAACTGGACCATTCTAAAGAAAACATTTTCAAGTTTCTTATTCTATTCTATTCAAATATAAATATGTGTTGCAAAAAAGAAAATTCAGGAAAAAATTCCCGAGTTCGACTCCAGGGTAATATTTCCATTCTTAGTAAGATAATATCAAAAAATTGACTTTTTGTCATGCAGGCTTTTCTTCTTTTGGAAATGAAAATTGTAAAAACCTGACCTACGATCATCCAATTCGTACTATTTTAAAGAAAAATGAAAAAGTCACTTATTCTATTCTTTATTCTGAAATAGCTAGTTTGTTTATCTTGACAACCGACTGCTGAGTTGAGCATCATCTTATTGTAAGATGACAATCAACTTGTGTGGATGTGGTGGGTATTGAACTTGAGTCTCTACTTTGACCTCATTTTATGCATAGATGTGACAGGTTTTGAAGCAAAATACCACTTTTATCGAATTCCTCGTTATAAGAACCATAAGAAAATGTGTCTAACTCAATTTTTATAAAAAATGGATTTGGCAGGATTTGATTCTAGGCGCCTCATATAAAGTCACCCACCAGCCACGGAGGGTATGCATGACTTCATATGAAGTCACCCGCACTGAATGTGTTAAAGTTAAAAATATTAATTCTGTTTTTTATTAATTTGAACCCGTCATTTTTGGTAGACAATTGCACTAGTATCAATAATAATTTTAATGAGTATTTATATTTTGTTACCTGAGCCGATGATAGCAGAGAATCCAGTTCCATTTCTGTAGAAGTCGGTATGAAATACAACTTTCATCACATTACTTCCATGTAAAGGTTCCTCACTAGAAGAATTTGACAAACAGTATGTCTTTAAAAGATCCCACTGTTGGTGATTACTGAAACCTAAAAATAAAAAAAATTATATTGAAGTTTTAGAAAGCCTCATATTTTAAAAAATTGACATTTTCTTATTAAGATATTATGCTATAGTTCCTATTATCCAAAGTAATGTAACCAGAGGTGATTTGGATAATCAAGAACCTGGATAATTAGAGATTATTAAAAAAATATGGTACTGTTCTGTTATACCCCCGCCACTAGTACCACCACCACATGGTTATTACCTGCACTAAAGCTATTGATAACTAGTTGCAGAGAGTTCTTTGATGTTATTTGTCATTTGTTGCAGATGTAAGTTTATTTATAAATGGAAGGTAATATGTAAATCATGTTTTCATTTAAAAAATTGTGCTGATCAAAAGTGTGTTCAGTTCCTACAAGAACATGAAATATTGCATAAATCAAGACAGTGTTAAAATGGCCATGAAATGACTGTATAACTCACCCCCCTGGGTTGGGTAAGTTAATTCAAGTGTTTTTGGTTTCTTCCAACATTCACGGTGCCATCCCTCTTGGAGGAGTGGGGCAGTGAACGTGGGAAGAAACCCATTCCAGGTCAATTGGTCCACAGCACAATGTCCAATATACAGAAAGTCCATAGCAAAAATGTCCACAACCATAAAGTCCATTGATTTAAGTCCACAAGTCTAAATGTCCAATATGCAGATGTCCAATATTCAATATGATGTCCAATATCCAATATGAATATAGCATAGAAAAAATTACATTCTTGTTCCATTTCTGGCATTCTTGTTTGATAATAGAAGTGTGTTGCTATAGAAATTTAAATAAATAATAAATACAAACTTTTAAGAATTTTTTCCCAATGGCTACATATCTTGTTTCACAGAAGAGGAAGAAAATTTTGGTGAGCAATGGATACACATATCACTTCCATTCCCGTAGTAAAAATGGTAGGAAAATTTACTGGAGGTGTTCCGAAAGAGAAATCTGAAAATCTCGTCGTGTAACAAATAGCGACCTAGACAATATTGTTATCGAGAATAATGGTTATGGAGCACATACTCATGAGTCGAACACTGCTGCCATCGAAGCAAAAAGAATACAAGGTATTATAAGACAAAGAGCTATTGAGCGACCCAATGAAAATCCTAGTCGTATTGTGGGAGAAGCTACTGCTAATATTACAAATGAAGAGGTTTTAGCCAACTTGCCTGAGAGAAATAATTTAACATGAACAGTAAATAGGGAACAGAATCGCAATCGTCCCCAGATTATCAGAAGTATAAGAGACCTTCAGATACTTCCTCCATATGATTCAACAATGCAGGGTGAACGATTTTTGTTATTTGATTCCGGGGAAAATAATGGCAATAGATTAGTAATATTTGCAACATAAAGAAATATTGAACATCTTTGTGCATCAACCATCCATTTACACGGATGGAATGTTTAAAACAGTCCCAGCCCAGTTTTTGCAGCTTGTCACATTGCACGGAATGCCCCTCTAATGATGTGGACATTAATATTAATAGACATTTACAAGAGTGGACATTTAATTTAATTTAATTATAAATATATTAAAATCATATACAAAATTCAACATGGTAAATTGAAAAAACAAAATAATAGCAACTTAACAATGAGTAAAAATCTAAGATCTTGTCAGAATTATTTACATATAATGAATGAAAAAGAAGCAATAAATATTGTTATTACATATATCTAATTTAATTATAAATATTAAAAAATTATTATATACAAAATTCAACAGTAAATTGATAAAACAAAATAATAGCAACTTAACACTGAGTAGAAATCTAAGATCCTGTCAAAATTATTTACATATAATACATTTATGTTGTCAGTAGATATTCCAAATACAAAGATTTTCATTATGTTTTATTAAAATAGTTAACAATTAATTTTTGCCTTTTTTGTTTATGAAATTCTTGTGTAACAACATTTTCTATTTGGCTTAACAGAAGAAGGTGCCTGGGTTCATAGTCATCCATATTGGTTAGAAATCTCTCTAACACATTTAAAGCATTTTGGACCTCAGATTTTTTTGGTGGTTGTCTCTCAACTTCTTCCTCATCTTCATCATCTGCTACCCCATCTTCAATTTCTTTATCAGTGTTTTCTCCATTAAGAATTTCCTTTACCTCATAAGTTCCTGTAGGAGCACAAGTAATCAGGGCTGCATCAGCTGTAACAAACTCTTCAAATGATGCTTGTACTTCCAAGGTTTCTTTTATTTGAGCCCATTCTGGAGGTTCATCACATACACTGCTATCCTCATCTGCATCATTATGCACTTCCTTAACAAAGCCTGCCTTTAAAAAACATTTTGAAATAGTTGTTTCATTGAAGAAAGATTTGAAGCTTTCCCGGCGAATCATCATGGTGAATTTTTCTCGGGTTTCCAACCGGGTTGTCTCGGAGATTTCTTCCGACGTTTCGGCGACTAGCTCTGTCGCCATCTTCAGGGATCCTGAGTGCCAGGGAGATTTCTGTGGAGGTTTATATACCTGCCGGGGGATGACAGCAGGTCGGTGATTGGCTGTTGTATGGAGCAGTCCTATTGGCTGGCTCTCGTTGGTGATTGGTTGTTGCATTGTGTGGTCCTATTGGCTGAGCGCTCGTTGGCTAATTGGGCTATCATAGGGTCCCACGCCTTGCTGAGAAGGAATCCATTGTCTCGGTTGATGTTATTGCGGTTCAGGCGGATTTCGATGGCTTCCTTCACTACGCGGTCCCAATAGCCATTAGCTCTCGAAATCCTTTTGGTGTCCTTGAATTGTATGCGGTGGTCCGAGGACAGGCTGTGTTCGGCCACCGCAGACTTCTCCGGGTAATTAAGTCTGATGTAGCGAGCGTGTTCCTTTAATCTGGTTTCAATTGTGCGGCATGTCTGTCCGATGTAGTCTTTCCCACACTCACACGGGATCCTGTAGATTCCCGACGTTTTCAGTCCTAGATCATCTTTTACTGGGTGCAGGAAACTGCTGGTTTTCCTCGGCGGCCTATGGACGGTTTTAACCCCATGTCTCGCTAGAATCCTTGAGATTTTCCCCGATATCGTTGAGATGTAGGGCTATCATCCCCCGGCAGGTATATAAACCTCCACAGAAATCTCCCTGGCACTCAGGATCCCTGAAGATGGCGACAGAGCTAGTCGCCGAAACGTCGGAAGAAATCTCCGAGACAACCCGGTTGGAAACCCGAGAAAAATTCACCATGAGTTGTTTCATTAATTTTGTTCCAACATAAACAGAGTCTATGCATAGCCTGCAAAAGGTTCCCTTTTATCTTTGGCAAATCAATATTCCCTTCCATATTTCTTAATAAATACTGCACCAGTTGATACTTATAGCTTTTTTTAATTACAGAAATTATTCCTTGGTCCAAAGGTTCCAGTTTACTTGTGCAATTAGGGGGAAACAACACAATTTTTATATTTCTAAGTGTTATTCCTGCATAGCTATGTGCAGCACGCCTATCAAGGAACAAAATAATATTCCTATTCCTAATACCCATCATTGAATCAAGCATGACCAGCCATTCACTAAAAATGGATGTTGTCATCCATGAATTTTTTTAATGCCTGTACATGCAAGGGAGTTTCTTAATATTTTTAAAGCACCTTGGCTTTTTATATTTACCAATAATTAGTGGTTCTAGTTTTTCACTGCCATTTGCGTTGCAACAAAAGAGAATTGTGAACCACCTTTCTTTGCTTTTTCTTCCACCATGGCAAGAATCTCCTTTCACTGCAAGAGTCTTATCTGGTAGCAAATTGAAAAAAAAATCCGGATTCATCAGCATTGAATATGTCCTTGGTGTCATACCCACTTAAAAATGCTTGTAGTGTTCCTTGCCACTCATATAGAACACAAGGACTTACTGATGCTTCTTCCCCTGACATCTTTAATGTTGGCAAGTTCCAACGTGTCTTGAACTTTTGCAACCAGCCATTAGAAGCATGAAAGTCTTGCACTCCCATTTTAGTTGACATCTCTGTAGCTTTTTGCTGTAAAATCGGCCCTGACACTGGAAGATTTTTGGCTCTGGCCTTCATCAACCAATCAAATACACACTTATCTAGTTCTTCATTTTTCACAGTGCGAAATCGTTTCCCATTTGGACAAAAATGTGCAGCAGCTTCTATGTCTCTGCGTTTATTTAAAATGGATGTTAGCGTTGACGGTGATATTCCAAATGTCCTGGCAACATCTATCTTTCTTTTTCCATCATCAATAGCCTTAAAAATATTTAGTCTGTTGATAACATCTGTCTTTTCTTCGGCACATTCATGTCTTTTAAGAGTCTGTAAATTAAAAATGCTACATTTATTATAATTTACTGAGTTTACATATTAACATAAAAATAAATGGTGCAAAAGATCTTGCATGTACTTTCTCATATGCATAAGTCACAAATTGCTGTATTTTTGCATTGATAACACACAATTTAATATTTTTAACACTGATTAAAACAGTCGAAATCTTGAAACTGGAATCAAAGACTGCCTAAAGTAATAAACTTTCTTTGACCAACCTCTGATTTCTGAAAATACATCAAATCTGTACATAAATCTATGATAAACTTAAAAATTATATGTTGTTAGCACCCTGTAGAAAAATCCAATTGAAACGAGCTGAAACTTGGATCACCTCGTACAATCCGTACTTCAAATGGAAATAATGAGTGCCCAATGTTTTCAACTGCGTTTTCCTTTGCATATGGACTTCATACATACTGAACTATTTAACACGTAACTAGCAACAATTTGTAACAACCCGTCCCAACTCTTGGAGCCTTTGTCCAAAATTAACTGCCCCAGAGACTGGAAATCGATGCTTTGTATGCCAGGAGAAAACTGCCTATGTCATACATGAATAATTTTTTAAACACTTGCCTAAATGTATCAATATCGGAAAATATTTTTCACTATACAAAGGAAATGTTACTGTCAGTTCGTACCACTGAATGATAAGACACCTTGATAACGAAATAATTGTAATTATTTAATTTAACTTAAGTAACATTTATCAGATATTCGAATCTTGAAAAGATGATGATATTTATAAAGTTTGCTTTTTCTGCTGAACAAAAAAGTATGAATGATGGAAATAAGATGAGATAAAAAGCAAAGTAAAATATATCATTCTTAATACATTTATCATTGGCAGATTATTTAACCATTATTTCAATCCAAAATAACCAACTGAGTAGCGATGAATATTTTGGAAGATCTTTCTAAGCTCAGCTTTCATCGTTGGCAAAGTATTTATTATACTTTACGTTAATATACTATTTTAAGCATTTGTGAGCTTTTCAACATTCACTAAATGCTTTTCTACATGATACTTGGAAAATACGGTACGGTCAAAGACAAAACGAATTATGTAATACGACTTGAAAATAGTTAATGCCATTTAAAAGCAGTTCACGATAAGGTTAGTTTAAACGATTAACGATTTGAAACGGGTCCATTGGAGGGAAGATGAGACAAATTGATTCAACTTCAAATGAGTTAAAACAATGGTCTATGATGAAACCATCATAATAATTAAACTTATGAGGTAAAACCAGTTAAATGTACAAGTTAGAGCAAGTTGAAAACATGTAATGGAAATTTTCCACACGGCGTTGAAAATCTTGCGTCAGCCATTTTCACGGAATCACATTACTTCAAATTGGTTCAACGGAATAATAGAAAGATTTTGTGAAAATAACATGAACAAGAATAATTACAATGAACTTAAGTAAAAGTTCTACCAGAAATAAAAGTTATTAAGCAATACCAGTGTTGCCGAATTCTAAGAGTCATCAGTCTAAATTTTACAAGAACATGTTCACAGAGATTATTCACCACATTTAATTTAAAATTAGTGAGCAACAGAATAGTAGCTTACAGCCAATAAACTATGAAGTGAGCTTTTCCTTTACTTCGAAGTTATTTTCCGGAGATTCTTCACAATCGCACACGGTCAAAACAAGCGCTGCAAACTGGGTATGCCAAAATGGCAAAAATTAAATTAACACTAAAAAATCATAAAAAAGGAGAAAACTAAGCCTATTTGCTTCAAGAATAAACGAATCATAATATGCACCAGTAAAAATGTTGCCATGAGAGGCAATTTTTAAATTTTTTCGCAATAGATTATTTCAAACGATACAATATTTACAAAATAAAAGTAGTAGTTCTATAAATCACCTTTTCTTGATACATATATGCTGTTTCCAAAGCCTTCTTCACTATTTCACCACTGAAATCGAATCACGTGTACGGTAGCCTTTCCGATGAATATTCAGATGATTCAGACTGATGCCAAGCTATGATGATTCAGACTGACGCGCAGATGCCAAGCGATGATGATTCATTGCAATTCATCAGTCATAGAAACACACTGATTTGTTAATTACCAAAGTAACTTTCACCTTGTTGATTGGCTAAATTATTATTGCCAAAAACATATTTTTAAAACATAGAGTGTATTTTTGCGGAATGAACACAGGAAAAAAAGATCGCAATTTCGAAATATGGAGGTTATTTTTCATTTCGGAGTAATATTTTTGTTACGATATATAGAGGAATACGAAATAAGGAGGTTACGAATTAGTGAGGTACATTTCCTATGATATTACATAGGATCTGTTCGGGACCAAAATATTAGTACGATATATGGAGGTTTACGATATAAAGAGGTTCGATATGTGGAGGTTTTACTGTATTTTGAATTATCTGGGATTGGAATAACGAGGCTTTACTGTATATAGTTTATTCATAACTTACCAGTGTACATAGATGTAACTTGTTGGAAATTTCCTGAAACAACATATTTATTAAATACTTACGTAAAACATTATTGGAATAAAAGTTTTAGGAAATTTAATTTTTTACAACTCTTGTCAAAATATTTAGGATATATCTTAAAAACCTTATTTTTTAGCTCTCATCACCGCACCGCCTAGAGACGACTTTTGTAAACAATATTATTTATGCTTAGTTACATCTTAATAATGCGGTAATGCACCTTTTTTTCTTAACTGTTGGAGTTTTGTGGCTATCAGAAGGCTATGGTATGAGTTTTTCTGTTCTTTATAAAGTCATTGAATTTTTCTCACAGTTCCTTAAAATATTTACTATCATTTAAGCTTTTTGAAATTTTTAGAAATATTACTGGAATGGAAAAATTCATGTGGTGGCCACATCAGTTTTTTTCCTATAAGAGATATTTCAATTATGTCTGAATTTATGTTAAGTATGCCACTAAGTGACACCTTAGTTTCCATTGCTATGATCAAATTTCCTAATTGTTGAGAGCTGCCAAGGGTAATTTTAATTGTGACCAAAATTATCCCATTGCTATCTAGCATCATATATTGTAAATAAATTTTATTATAAATATTGTCAGCTATAACAATGCCAATTTTAAATGCACATTGATATTTTGTTATCCAAGCAACAAGTAAGAAGTATTTTTCATTGTGTTTAAAATTATTCACAAGCATTGCTTCTGATAGTTATTCTAGAGATCGCTATTGTTGAGAGTAGCTTGTAATTAACATTTTGCTATCACATTTATTACTCTGAATGGAGAAAGACATGTGCTGGACTCATCAGATGTTTGTTTTAGTGAAGACTCCTGAATCAAACTGATTATCTTCATGTGTGACATTTTTCTGTAAAAAAGTTGAGAAGATATTGCTCCTTAATGCCAATATGTTTCTTTTTTATTTTGTTCTGATAACCAGAATGGTTTTTATTTTTTATATATGTAGATAACAAAAAAGTTAACAACAAACAACAACAACAAAAAAAGTTTGTAGATAGAGGATCATATGCAGAAAAACATACCCCTCAGTGGACATGCCATATGTGAGAGGGCAAAGTGCCTGTATGAGTACATGTTGCAATCAAAAAGTTTCTGGATTTTCGTAATAAAGAAAAATTGGCTTACCGCAGGTCCTATTGAATGTTGTCCCCTTCAAAATAGTCCCCTTGGGCGATTCCAGCACCTTTTCAACTTTGCAAAGCACTTCTGGAACTCCTTTTTGGGGGTGTTGTCGAGCATGTCCTGCGACTTGGCCTAAATCTCCTCCACATTATCAAATTAACATTCTTTGAGAACTTTTTCAACTTTGGGAAGAAAAAAAAAATCGCACTGAGCAAGGTCAGGAGAGTACAGAGGATGGGGAACAGCTGTCATGTTATTTTTAGCCAGGAACTGTGAACAGACATTGCGGTGTATGCTGGTGTGCTGTCGTGGTGGAGCAGCCAGTCCTGTGATGCCCACTTGTCTTGACGTTTCTGCCTGATGCTCTCCCTCAGTCATCTCAGAACTTCAATGTAATAATGTTGGTTGACTGTCTGGCCTTGTGTAATTAATTCCCTGTGCACAATCCCTTCCATTTCAAAAAATACAATGAGCATGCTCTTCACATTGCTCTTGACCTGTCATGCTTTCTTGGGTCTTGGAAAGTTTGTACTTTTCCACTGTGATGATTTTTGTTTCATTTCAGGATTGTAGCCATAAACCCAACTTTCATCACCTGTAATGATCTTAGAAAGAAAGTTTGAGTCGTTTTTAAGGCTTTCTTGAAGATCCCGACAAATGTTCATGCGATGGTTTTTTTGGTCTTGTGTCAACAGCCGAGAGACAAATTTTGCCACAATGCGCCTCATGTGCAAAACGTCAGTGAGAATGCTTTGAACAGACTCATAGGAGATACCAAGGCTATTAGAAATGTCAAGAATGCTTTGCCGGTGATCCTCGTAGATAGCTTTGCACACTTTTTCGATGTTTTCATAATTTTTGCTTGTTGAAGGATGACCAGAATGCTAGAGTCCTCAACTGATGTTTCTCCATTTTTGAAATGTGAATACCACTTGTATGTTTGGGTTCTACCCATGGCTTCCTCACCAAATACTTGATTAAGAATTGCAAGGGTCTCAGATGCTGATTTCCTGATTTCCCAAGTTTGTAACAAAATTTCACACAAACACGTTGTTCTTTCAAAGAAGTCATTTTTGCGTGCTGAGAAAATCTCCAAAACACTATGACACTAACACAAATAAAAACACATAAAAATAAAATGCAGCTTGTTAACACCTTCAAACCTGGGAGACAACTTCACTAGTATACTATGCATCCTAAGTTGCTCAGCTACGTGGCACATATGTGTGGTGCACCATGCGGTCAGTCCAGAAACTTTTTAATTGCACCTCGTATATATTGCAAATGTCTGGTGGTAAAGTTCCATGCCCATTAATGCAAGTAAGGGGTGGTTCTAGCAATTTAAAATGAGATACAGCCTACATAATGTGAAGTTGGTGGGTGAATCTTCATCTGCAGACTATGTGGAAACAGAATTATGCTGCAAAGCTTCTAAAACGCATAAAGAATAAGGATTACAAACCAGAGCAGGTTTTTAATGCAGAGAAGACTGCATTATTTTGGAAGAGAATGCCTTTCAAAATATTTTTGTCTAAGAAGGAGAAATCAGCTGCTGGCTTTAGGCTGCCAAGGACGAGTTTACCCTTCTTCTGTGTTCTAATGCCTCAGAGGACTGCATGGTGAAGCTCTTGTTGGTATACCAGGAATTACACCCTCTGGCATTAAAAGAAAAAATGTAGAGTACAGCCTTCCTGTTTTATGGAAAGCTATCCAAAAAGCCTGAATCACAGGTAAACTCTTCTTTGATTGGTTCCATAAGTGCTTCATCAGTGAGGTATAAAAATATTTTTCTTCAAAATCGCTGCAATTTCAAGTGCTTCTCATTCTGAACAATACACCCGCACATCCAGAGTACCACAAGTTTGCACATTGCAATGTAGAAGTCATTTTCATATTTTCCAACATAACATTACTTCCACAGCCATTTGACCAAGGTATAATTGCTGCGTTCAAGGCTCACTTTTAGTTGTATTTTGAATGTGATGGAACATGATGCAGCAGTGGATGTCAGACAGTGTTGGAAGGACTAAAATATCACCAACTGCATAATCAACATCAAAGAGTCTCTTGAAGAAGTGAAGCCATCCACCATAAATGCCTGTTGGAGGAAGTTGTGGGAAGAGACATTATGTGATTTTAAAGGTTGATGAGTCTGTTGATGAGGAAATGCACTGGATCTCATGTACCATTGAAGGTGATGGGATTCGAGGGCACCGAGACAACAAAGGTAGAGACACACATCAAGTCTCACACTGAGGAGCTGACAGAGGAGTTCACACAATCAATTGAGTGAGGAGGTTGAAAAACCACAGTTAAATTAGCAAACACTGGTTGAGATCTCCAGACTGAGTAGGCTACTGATAGACAAAACCTCTGAGGTGGATCCCATTATGGAGAAGATCATAAGGATAAAGAGAGAGATTGAAGCTGTGATGATGCCCTACATGGAAATTTATAGTAACATTCAGAAAATGACTTGACAGGTACACATTACAATATCCCTGTACTGATCGGATTCTCAAGCCTCAGACATAGGCACTGCACTCCCCTGTTAGATCTCTGAATAAGTCAGGTTGTACTTCAGAGGAACTCAACAGAGCACGTCCACTACCACTGTCTTTGACATCATCTTCATATTCATCATTGTCTTTTTCATGATCTTTGTATTTGTCATCATCATCATTAAAAGTAAGTTCAGTAATTTTTAGCACCATTACATAATCTATTTTTACTGTCAAAATGTAGTTATGTTTGTGAGTCAGAAACCTATCCCTTCTTTTCCCATAAACCCTTGGTTTCAATCATGGGTTTCTGTCTTCTCAGAATTCTCTGGAATGGATCCCCTATGAAGTTTGAGGTTTTACTGTATGCAGTAATCACACAAAATTCAAACTATTATTGTTATTGCAACAAATTTAATTTGATTGTATAGAAGAATAACAAAACAGTTTTCATTCTTACATTGCACCTCCATGGTGTTTCTGCCAATGAGAAATCCTCTGTTTGTCATTTACATTATCTATTGCTCTGATTGGGCCACATACTATTAGATGGGCCTATGTGATTTTTCACTATACTCACTATGCCACTGCAATGGAGATGATATTACAAAAAGGGGGTGCCAGTGGTGTAGTGATTAGGACACTGGCTGCTACTCACCTGCTGCTCGTAAGGACAGCAAATATGAATCCTGCAAAAGTAGGATTTTTCCAAGGTCACCCAGCCCCCTGTATGTGTGGTTTGAGGAGACTGTGCAAAGTCAGTATTCCATCCTTTGGAAGGGATGTTAAGACATTGGTCTCCTTGGTGCTCTTCATTAAGCGTAGGCTAATGCTAGCGCTGGGTTTTCCTCCTCCCTTGTGAGTGTGTTCTATGTGGAAAGAGCTATGGCTATAATAATCCAAGAGGTTGGTAAGCCAAAATTACATATACACAATGGAGATGATGTTACAAAGATTATTAACTTAGGGTATAAGTTTGAAATCTGTCAAGTGGTCATAATGACCATACATTATCAATATTGGCTATGTGATTCTGCTGATATCAAGAATTTTTGGTTTTGGCTATAGTATTAGGCAGCTAAAGTCTGTTACCCAAATCAATTCAAATAGGTTTGGGTTAGGTTGGACAACACAAATTAATTTTTGACTGATGCACATGATCTTTAGTTCTTAATAGGCATCTGCCAGTTCACTGCACTAGCATGTATAAATGTAATATGTTGGGAAATCAACTTGTGTCAACAGTGCCTGGATGGACATTATTGATAATGGTTAGTCAATTTCCAAAATAGTTTATCTCTAATTGCTATTTTGGATGTTGGCCAGTCGATTTAGCCAATATTGACAATGGTTGGCCATTATGAATACAGGTCTATTTTAGGTTTTGACTGTAACATATATACAGGTACTATATGTTACATTTTAATTCACTGTAAATTAGCTAAAAATATTAAATTCATATATGTATCAGTTGTTTAAATCCTTTTGCAAAAGAGAAAGTAAATTTTAATTAAAAACTGGTATTTTTTTTGAGAAATGTTGTTTTAAATTTTACTTACATTACTAATATAATGTTCAAGTTTTTTACGTTTTAATTTCTCCATTTTTAATATTAATGTTTAGATACATGATGGCTATGATGACTCTGCACCTATCATTTTCCGTGGCTGTGGCCACAGCATTCCTCCACCTGTAACTTCATCATTCAATGTGGTTTATATCGTATGGAACGTGGGGCCCTTACGTCTTGGATCTTGGTTCCTTCTTAATTGGATACAAGTACAACGTTCACATTTTCCAGTCATTACGCACCCCATCAATACAACTGCCACAAGTGAGTTCATGCAATTCATTTCCCATCTAAATTAAATGAGGCGAATGAATGAGACATGATTAATTATTAAAAGCTGCACATGATTTAAAATATAAATTTATTAAAAAATTTATGGTACAGCACTGCTAATATCTTTCGTTAAATTAGGAAAGAAAACAATTTGAGGGAAATTTTTGTTAGTTGTAATTTTTTCCCGAATTCCTGTAACCATGATGGTTCTTTCACTATATGAGTGTCTAAATATGTGGAAATCATTCTTGCATTATTTTTACACATACATTTTCTAAACAACAATATTAATCTTCATGTATACCATATATTAATGATCATTCCATTATTTTTAAAACCTATTATGATCATATCCTTCAAATAAGTATTAATGCATAATATAGTTGAACTTAAATATTATCTTGGCATTAGCAGAAATTATTATTTGAGTAATAATATCACTTTTCTCATCATTTTCAAATATATTAAAGCAAAATTTATTGACAAATTTCACATTTTTGTGTCTTATACTCATACCGAATCATTTCTAAGCCTTAGCAATATTTCTTGAAAATGGTTAACTTAGTAAAAATTCATGACATCTTGCCATTTGCAAATTAAAATACTTTTCAAGACAGGTAATTAAGAGAATGGTGTAGAACACCCATAAAGATGTGACTACATTTATTTATATGAATGTATAGTTTTAATGTTTTAATAAATATTTGGTTATTCTCTTGTTTTCAGCTCCATTATGTGGAAATTTTGTTTATGTTGATAACAATTTCACAGAGTTTACAAGTCCAGGATATCCTTATGGATATGCAAGCAACCTTAATTGTGAGTGGATATTCGAAACGACTCCATACAATCATCTTGTTTTTCATGTAATCAACATGAATCTGCAGCAGTCTCCATATTGTGTCTTTGACTTTTTACAAATATACAATGGTGAGTATTTTAAGATTATGCCTAAAGTAGTGAATTATGTGAAGAAATAGTTTGGAGTTATGTTTTTTTTAATAATCTCATTTCTGATAAATAGAAGAGGAGACTACGGCGAGTAAAACTATTAATTGAAGAATCTGACTCCAACCGTAAACAAAGAAAGGAATTTAGCGAAAAGAACATAGTGCTCTGTTCTTCTTGCTAAATTCCTTTCTCTGTTTATAGTCTGAGTTGAATCTTCAACTCAATCTCTTTTCTGAATATAATAGTGCTCAAATTATGTAAGTTATGTTTATCTGAATTTCTAATTACAGCAAAACCTCTTTATAACAAAACTGAAGGGACCCAGTTTTCATCACTTTGCTGTAAGGAGGTTCATTGTATAGAGGTTTCATTAAGGTCACTATTTTGGCACAATCACTATTAATTTTGCTTATAATTTCAATAATAAAGTTGTTGTATGAGTGTTTCCATTTTATATTAAAAAAAACAATAGGGGAAACTTGGATAATTCCATGATAGTTTGAATAAAGCTGATTCATGAAATAATACCTGCATATTTTCAAGAATAATCTTGCTGCAACTACTCAACGAAAGTATCAATTAGTTGCAGCAGGATTATTCTTGAAAATACGCAGGTAGTATTTCGTGAATCAGCTTTATTTAAACTACCACAGAATTATCTGAGTTTCCACTATAAATATATAATAATATAAATCTTGTCATTCCTTGAATGGCTTTACCACAGAGCTATCCATATTAATGATGTTAATTTAGATTAACCCCATTTCTTATATGTAACATATTGAAATAGGAATAGATATGTGCATATGTAACAGTATAATAATAATTCTTTATTTCCAAAGACCATACAATTGTCAAAAATGTAGGTTTAGGACACGTCAAAAAGATATACATAGAAGATAACATATTACATGATAAAAGACAGATATAAATGTCAGGTACATAAAAAATTGAACAATGGTAGACTGTAATGATTATTCCTTGTCTGACAAAAATTCGGTGACATCGTAGTAATATCTTAGTAAGAATATTTTTTTTTTAATTCTTTATTAAATTTCTCAAGTGAAGGGATTTCCTTTAATGACTTAGGTAAGGCATTATAGATTTTGGTCCCCATAGCAGTGGGGCTTCTATGGGCAATGCATCTCTTATTGCAACAGACATGAATGTTTAATTAGTTTCTAGTAAAGTGACTGTGTAGATCACTATTTGCACTAAATAATTTTTTATTTTTATTTATTTATTTATTTATTTATTTATTTTAGTCCAAAAACAGCACATTGGCCTTTACATTGGATACACCCAAAACAATATTAAAAAAAAAATATATATATATATATAAAAAAATACCTATACATATCAAAATATATATAAAAACAGAAATAACACACATAAGATGGATGTAATAAAAATAAAAATTGCAGAAACAAGACAGCTTTTCAGAGACATTCGCCACCTGTGGAGGCACGGAGGAGCAAGGACCTACATGTAATATCCAGCGAGGGTGCTACCTTTTGTAAAGCATTAAATGAGGTGGGAATGCGGTAAAAAAGCGACCTTTGGGATATAGATAGTTTTTCTTTATAAATGTAGCTAAATTATATATATATATATATTAACTAAAGGAAAAGAAAAGGTAGTGATGAGGGTGGCAACAAGGTGTTGAGGGAAGCCCAGCGGACACTCACCAAGTTGAGGACCAAGCTGGCAGGCTGCTGGGGGCGTCGAAGAGACACGTAAAACACACGAACACAAAAACACACGCAAGCTTATCGGGCCTAAGCCCTTCTTCAGCGAAAGAGTAACGTAAAGTGACACACTGGGCGGGGAATGACAGGGTGATGTGGGAAGGTTGATGATTGGAGGAGGTGGGGAGTAGGAGGGGTGGATAGCCAATAAAGAGGGAGTGTGATGAGGTAGAGTCCGAATAGTTACAAAGTAACAAGGAAACATTGTAAGGGGGCTAATAGGGTTAGCGGAGGTTGAGGCCAGGCGGAGAGAAAGAGTCGAGAAGATGGATATGTGCTAGTTCCCAGTGTTGGAGAAGGGGGGCAGGAGTGTCATAGGGTAAAGCGCGAATAATCCTAACATTGTAGCAACTATTAAAGGGAACATTGTGGGTATTAGCATGTAATGCAACTGGGAGGGGGCGTCTGAGAGAAACGCTATTCCGGTGACCGTTCATTCGGATGTTTAACGGATTGCTGGTGAGGCCTACGTAAAACGCGGGACAAAGGGTGCAGGTAAGGAGGTAAATGACGTTACGGGTGGTGCAGTTGCTTTTGGAGGTGATGGGGTAGGTGATGTTGGTGGAGGGACTCGAGAAAGAAGATGATGGTAGGTGGATAGGGCAAGTGAGGCAGCGAGGTTTTCCGCAGGGGTGGGAACCTATTGCAAGAAGCGTGGTAGAAGTGGGAAGATCCTTCCTCCACAAGATATTTCCCAAATTTGGGGGCCGGCGGAAGGAGAGGAGCGGAGGATTGGCAAAAAGGTTGATAAAGAGGGACTGATGGGAGGAAGAGGTAAGAATTGGGTGGGCAGCATGAAGGATTGTTTTGAGAGCTTCGTGGATACCAGGATGGAAAAGTGTCGTAAGAGTGAGTGGAGGGGTAGATGCAGGAATAGTGGGTGTGTGAGGATGAGATCCAATGTGGGTAGGCGTCATCGCCCTATGGATCTGTTCGCGGACCAAGACTGGAGGGTAACCACGTTTGAGAAGAGCATCCTTGAGGACAGAGTAATACTCTAGAAGGGATGCTCTATCGGAACAAAGCCTCCATCCTCGACGAGCAAGGGCATAGGGGATAGAGGTTTTGGTATGAAGGGGATGGCAGCTATCAAAGTGGAGGTATTGGAGGCTGTTGGTGGGTATATATATATATATATATATATATATATATATATATATATATATATATATATATATATATAATATATATATCCCTCCCTAAGGACTGCATAACCTTACAGAGGTGGGAGGGTTTGTGTACTCTTACGAACCAAAGAGCTATGCCGGCGGGAGATAATTCTCCTGGTAGGACCATCCAAGCCGGAAAGGTCTGAGGGGAAGAGTCAGGCTAAGAAGCAGTCTTGGGGTTTTACATCCCCCTATGCAAGGGCAGCAGCTTGCACAGTACCTCTGTAGGTGGTGATCATGTGGATCTGAACAGCTACAGATGGGTAATCACTCTGTGAAACTGCGATGAGGAAAGCAAGGGGAAACTACCTCATTATCTTTCCCATGATAGGCTGAAAAGCTGAAAATACCTCTATGGATCTTTCTGGGGTAAAATATTCCGGAGGTAAAATAGTCCCCCAATCGGATCTCCGGGTGGGGACTTCCCTAGGGGATGCACAGAGGAAATGTAACATTAATAAGAAAGCAAGTAGTGAGAAATTAAAAATAGGCACATGGAATGTTAGGACTATGAATTCAGGGGGTAAACTAGAGAACTTAAAAAGGGAAATGAGAAGGAATAATGTAGGTATAGTAGGTCTTAGTGAAGTTCGGTGGGAAGGAGAAGGCGAGATAAATTCAGACGAATTTAAGATTATTTACTCGGGAGGGGAGAAAAAGGAAAGGGGAGTGGGGATTATAATGAGAAAAGAGATAGCTGAAAGAATTAGCAAGGTAGTGACAGTTAATGATAGATTAATAGCCGTAAAACTTCAGATGGAGCCAGTAGAAATGCTTATAATTCAACTATATATGCCAACAACTAATGCTGACGATGACGAAGTAGATGAAATCTATGAACAGATTATGGAGATATTGGAGGAGGAGGGAAAAGGAAGGATCACCACCATAGTAATGGGAGATTGGAACAGTGTAGTCGGAGAGTGACAGGAAGATAACATAGTGGGAAAATATGGACTAGGGAAGAGAAATGAAAGAGGGGATAAACTTGTGGAATTTTGCCATAGAAATAGATTAATTGTGAACTAATACATGGTTTAAGCATCACCAGCAGAGACTTTACACATGGAGAAGCCCAGGAGACCAGAGACGATACCAGATAGATTACATACTAGTCAATGAAAGATTTAGAAATAGCATTAAAAACGTGAAAACACTACCAGAGTCAGATATCGATTCTGACCAAAACCTTTTGGTGGCAAATATACAATGTAGACTGAAGAGCATTAAGAGAAACATAAGAGTTTACAAGAAATGGAACTTAGAGGAACTCCTTAAAAACAAGGAGGCTATCATGACTGAGCTGCAGGAAAGGTTGGGGGAGAGAGCTGAAGAAAATAGGAAGAATATAGATGAGGAGTGGAGATACATCCATAGCAACATTACAGATGTAATGGAAAAGAAGGTAGGAAAGATAACGGGTGAAAGAAACAAATAACCCTGGATCACAGCAGCCATGCTGCAAAAAATGGAAGAGCGGAGAAAGTGGAAGAACATAAACACTGAAGAAGGCCAAAGAAAGTACAAGGAGTTAAATAATGCTTTAAGAAGGGAAACCGATAAAGCCAAAGAACAGTGGATAAATGAGAAATGCGAGGAGATTGTCGAATGTGAATGAATTTGTAGAACAGACCTCATGTATAGCAAAGCAAGGGAATTATTCAAGAAAAAAGCAAGAAAGATAGGACGTAAAGGATTCATGAACAAAAGTGGTAAAATAGTATCGGAGCCAGACAATGTAAAGAATGTCTGGAAAGAATACATTGAGGTTCTGTATGACAAAGAAGGATAGCCAAGAAATATTGAATTAAATGAAAAAGAGGATGTGGAAGAAGATCAGCTAGGACCAAGTATTCTCGAGTCTGAAGTTAAAAGAGCAATTGATGACATGAAAAGATGGAAGGCTGTTGGGAGTGATGATATACCCATGGACGTTCTTAAGGTTTTGGGGTCTAAAGTAGTTAAGCAACTCACAAAATTTTTTAACCAAGTATATGATACTGGCATATGGCCTGAAGATTTTTTAGATGTTGTGATGGTACCACTGGAGAAAAAGAACAATGCAAAATGTTGTAAGGATTACAGAACTATTAGTTTAATTTCTCATACAGCTAAAGTTCTAACCAGAATAATAACCAAAAGAATTGAATGTAAAATAGAAAAGGAGCTGCAAGATAATCAGTTTGGTTTCAGAAGAGGAAGAGGGACAAGAGATGCTATAGGATGTATGAGGATGATGATAGAAAGAGCGCTAGAAGTTAATAAAGATATGTATTTTTATTTTGTAGATTGGGGGAAAGCTTTTGACCGAGTGAAATGGGATAAAATGCTGGGTATTTTAAACAAAATTGGAATAGATTGGAAAGATAAAAGACTGCTTAAAAACCTTTACTTTGATCAAAAGAATAGAGTCAGGGTTGAAGGAGAAGAAACAGAAAGTACTTCAATAGGGAGGGGAGTGAGGCAGGGATGTCCTATTTCACCAGCGATATTTAATATTTATGCAGAAACAATAACAGAAGAAGCATTGATGGAAGAGAAAGGATTTAAGATAGAAGGTGAAAGTATTACTACCATTATATATGCAGATGATCAGGGATTAATAGCAGAAGACGAGAAAGAGCTTCAGAGGATGACAGACAGAGTAGTAGAGGTTGGCCAACAATATTGAATGAAGATCAATGCTGAAAAAACGAAAGTCATGGTGGTTTCAAAGGAACATAAAGAATTAAATATAATGGTAAATGGACAAAAATTGGAACAAGTATGTAGTTTCAAATATCTTGGCAGTATTTTAGCGCAGGATGGAAGTAGTACACAGGACATCAGAAGTAGGATTGCAATGGCAAAAGCAGCATTTAACGAGAAGAAGGAGCTTCTCACAAGAAAGAAAATAAATTTAGAAACAAGGAAGAAATTAGCAAAATGCTACATATGGAGCATAGCTCTTTATGGTGCAGAAACGTGGACGGTAAGGAGAAAGGAGGAAAAATATTTAGAAAGTTTTGAGATGTGGGTATGGAGAAGAATGATGAAAGTGAAATGGACAGAGAGGAAGAGAAACGAAGAAGTATTAGAAATGGTGGGAGAAGAAAGGATGCTAATAAAAACAATCAGGAAAAGAAAAGCAAATTGGATAGGGCACATATTGAGAAGACAGTGTTTACAAAGGACGATCTTAGAAGGAAAAATTAGTGGAAGAAGAGGAAGAGGGAGAAAAAGAATAGGAATGTTAGATAATATAAAGCAGGGATATAATACTTATAGAGGTATAAAAGAGGCTTCTAGGGAGAGAGAGAAATGGAGGCAGCGATTCAGTTAAAACCTGTCTTCGGACAGAAGCATGATGATGATGATATATATATATACAAGGGATAGAGAGTAAATTTAATTTTTTAAATAAAGGTTTGCAAGGAGTTCTAGGTGATGCACCAAGCATACATCTTATTACCTTCTTTTGGATGAGAAATATTTTGTGCCACATTGCTGGGGATGAACCCCAGAAAATAATACTGTATGTAGCTCTAGACAAGAAATTTCCGTAATAAATGGATTTTAATACATGTACAGAAACTGTATCTTTAATGAACCTTATACTGTAGAGGGATGAATGTAATTTTGGACTTAAATTAGAAACGTGTGTCGACCAGTTTCCTGACTGGTCAATATAAAGGCTTAAGAACTTGGTATTTGTAATTGGAGTAATAACATTGTTATTAATTGAAAGTTTAAAAGTTTCTAGTTCAGGTATATGGTTAAAAAAATCATATGGGTTTTATTACAATTTAAAAATATTTTATTTCTAACGCACCAATCCCAGGTATTATTTAAAATATTTTGGCTTTTTTCTTCAAGTAATTGAACATTTTTTGCTGAAACAAGAAAACTAGTATCATCCGCAAATATGACAGTTTCTACATTTGGGTTTTTAGTAATTAATGGTAAATCGTTTATGTAGATTAGAAAAAGAATAGGTCCTAATAATGATCCCTGTGGAATGCCTATTGTTGTATTACTCAAAATGGATGAAAAACTCGTATTATTCAACTTTAGTGTTACTTCTTGTGAACGCTTTAGAAGATAGGAGGTTAACCAGTCAAGGGCTATACCCTGAATCTTATTTGTTTGCATTTGCATAGAAGAATAATAGGAACATTGACAAGTAAGAGGCAGAAACAAGGCATGCTAACTGAAATATAGATCTAATGTACACTCATAAGTAAAATTTTTATTTTATGATTAAAATTTTCCACTTATCATAATTTTAATATCTTTAAAAGAAATTTATTATATTGGTAAACTTCTAGAAAAATTCAAATTAAAAAATTTATTTACTTACCATTGTTTCTTATAAGTAAAAAAATGATGCTTCCCTACAGTTATAATTCTGTTCTATGGTATTTTAATCTATTTTGAGTACATTCCCAATAGTTTTACACTTTTAAAAGCATTATGATTAAAAATATTTATTTAGTTATGGTTGCTTAGTCTCCAAGTATCAACACCTAAAAAATTCATAAGGTGATAGATATATAGAAATAACCGGTCCATATCTCCCAAACATTTGATCCAGAAGAAGATGGAAAGGGCTAAAGAAAAGGCAGAGGTGGCCCAGAAAAGGGCGGTTACAGGAGAAACGGAAGGGGCCCTGGAAAGGGCCGTTTTGGGAGATATGGACCAGGAGCGGGAGAGGAAACCTGCAGCATATGCGACGGTTCCATACGTCCGTGGCACCACCGAGAAGATTGCCAGGATACTACAAAAGTATGATGTGAAGACCAGGTTCACATCCGTCAAAAATACCTCAGATCTCCTCCCAAAGGGTAAGGACCGATTACCACCACACATGTACGAGGGGGTCTATCAGATCAAATGCACCTGCGGTAAATCGTACATCGGCCAAACAGGGAGATCTGTCAAGTGCAGATTAAAAGAGGTTCGGAGGGCAGTGGAGAAAAAGCAATTCCGCCTCTCTGCCATATCTGAACATGTGTGGTCCGAGCCAGGACACAGCATTGATTTTGACAACACCAAGGTCATCCATAGAGAGGGCCGATATTTTCCCAGGATAATATGGGAATCAATTGAGATTTTAAAACAGCCAATGAACTTCAATAGAGAGGATGGATACATTTTCTTTAACACATGGAAGAGGGTGTTCCAGCAGCCAATGGAAGCCAACAATGGAACAGCCAATCACAACACACCACACCTGACCGACGTGGGTATAAATAACAGCCGTATTTCTGCGAGCGATCAGACCTGAAGATGCCACCTGGAATGGAGGCGAAACAGTCGTCACTAGAAGAAATAACATACGGTAGAATCCCGAAAGTCTTGGAAGGAGTACGAAAACACCACGGAAGCCTTCGTATTAATTTCGTATATACTGATTGCAAGAATGAATTTAATAAGATACGTAGTGTTATAAATTTCACAGAAGCATATAAATGATTTCACTTAATTTTTAAAAAACTTTCCAATGTCAGTTGTTTCTTATTTTTTTCCATTTCACATGCTGCAGCATGTTCCACCTCATGTAGAAGCTTTAAATTATGGACACTTTTTTCTGATAACATAAAGCACCTCTCTAATACTGAAATTGCAGCAATAATTTCACTATTTTTAGGTCTAACCAGTTCAACTGCTTCATCATCACTCTCTTCATCACTTTCAGGTTCTGAATGGAAAACATACATTTCACCTGTAATATCTGAAGTGACAAGCTTAGAGTCTACATTCATGAAATCCTCAAAAGACACACCATCAATATTACAATATTTAGATATTTCAGTCCATTCCCTGCTGCTTTCCTGCACACTTTCTACTCCTATATTCACCAGACAACTATTGGATTTAAATCCAGCCCTTTGAAAACAATTTGCAATTGCCGAGGATTTCAGATTTTCCCAAATTATACACAGTCTGTGCATAGCTTGGAGTATGTTCCATTTCAGCTTTAAGCGTTCATTGCAATTTTCCATAATCCTCAGCAGGTACTGTATCAGCTGTTTCCTGTACTCTCTCTTAATCTGTGATATTATTTTTAACCGCTGTTTCTCTCTGGGCACTTTTCCCTCCCAGTGGAAATCTGCTAACATAATTCCCATTCATAAGTCTGGTTCAAAATACGATGTAACTAATTACCGTCCTATATCTATCCTCCCTCTTGTCTCTAGTATCTGTGAAAGAATCATCCTTAACCGACTTTACTATTTTATATCCCCTCACCTATCAACTAGGCAACATGGTTTTCTTACTGGCCGCTCTTGCCTAACTAATTTAGCAGTTTATCAACACCATGCTGTTGATGCCATAATAAATAGGGCTCAGTTAGATACTGTCTACTTTGACTTCTCAAAAGCTTTCGACTCTCTAGATCATAAATTACTCACTTATAAACTTAGTCATCGGTACAATATCCATGGTAATTTTCTTAATTTGTTAAAAAGTTTTTTAAATAACCCTGTACAACGTGTTGTCTTAGCTGGAATTGCCTCGGACTGGTTGACTGTCACTTCAGGAGTCCCACAAGGGAGTGTCTTAGGACCTTATTTATTTAACTTATATGTCGATGATCTGGCTACCCTCATCCCTTCTCCCACAGCAGATATATTGCTTTATGCTGATGATTGCAAAATTTTTAAAGTGATTTCCGGTATGGCTGATTATGTGTCTTTCCATCGGCACTTAATCTGGTAGTTAATTGGTGTGATTTCTGGAAACTTAAATTAAATTCAAATAAATGTAATGTAATGTCCATCTCTCTTCTTAAAAATGTTATAAATTTTAATTATACACTAAATGTTGTTCCATTGGTTAGAGTGTCCAAACAGAAAGACCTTGGCGTAGTCTTTGATACTAAACTTGGCTTCTCTGATCATATTTTGAAAATAAAAAATAAAGCTATGTCTCTCCTGGGAATATTATATCGTTTTAGGGACATTACTGATCCACTGGCTCTTAGATTGTATTTTTCTTCTTTTATTTTACCTGTGGTTAACTACTGTTCTCCTATTTGGTCAATGTCTTCTGTTTCCAACCTTGCCTCTTTGGATTGTGTCATTAATTTTTTTCTGAGAATTGTTAAATCCCGTGTGCCCTCCTTTCGTCAACTCTCTAATAGTAAGATCTTATCTTCCCTTTCTTTGGATTATCCCTCTGTTCATCGAACTAAGTCTGATCTTTCTTTTATATACAATATATTAAACTCTATTGCTGACTGTCCTGAGTTACTTGCTCAATTTAATTTCCGTGTTCCTAATAGATCTACTCGCTCTTCTTTCTTATTTCACTACCCCACCCCCAGAATTTTGCTTGCTAAACGTTCTCTTTTCTTTCATCTCCCCTCCCTTTTAAACTCACTTTCCCCTAATGTAGATCCTTTTTCAATGTCCAAAGAGTCTTTTCTTAAAAACGGAATGTCATGTTGTCGCACAACTTAATTTTATTGACTGCTTCTGCATACACTTATATTATATTGTATTTTATTTTATATTATTTGTACTTTATTTTGATTGTTATGTTGTTAATTTTTGAATGTTTAATTTTCACTTTAAATTGGCAGTATCGCTGTATGTGAAAAAATGATTAAATAAATACATATCATGCCCTGATCCAGGGGCTGTAGTTTACTGGTACAGTTTTGAGGAAAATATATTACTTTAACACTTCTTAAATTTAACTCCTTTACATTGTGGGCACTGCAACAATCTAGGAACAATAGAATCTTCCTTTTTTGTCCACCCATTCAAGCGTCCAAAGTTTGCAACCATCCTCGGAAAAGGGATGAAGTCATCCATGCATTTTGATTACTTTTATAAATGCAAGGCATTTTCTTAATGTTTTTAAAGCAACGAGGCTTGGAAAACTTTCCAACCACTAATGGTTGTAATTTTTCTGAACCATCCCCATTTGCACAAAGTAACACAGTAAAACATTCCTTGCTCCACTTTCCACCGTGGCATGACTCACCCTTTACTGCAATTGTTTTATCGGAAAGTAGGTTATAAAAAACCTTGCTTCATCAGCATTTTAAATGTCCTTCAGGTCATATCCAGGAGTAATAGTTTCTAATTTTGCTTTCCAGCCTTCTACAACAATTGCACTTATGGCTCCTTCCTCCCCTGATTTTTTTAGAGTTACCAGATTCCACCTTACTTTAAATTTCTGTAGCCATCCATTAGAGGCCTGAAAATTATCTATTCCCATTTTTAGGGTGAAATCCCTTGTATGTTGCTGCACAATTGGCCCTGATATGGGGATATTTGAGGCTCTTGACTTCATTACCCAGTCAAATATTGCTCTGTCAAATTCTTCACTTTGATTTGCCACCTAAGTCCATTTTCTGTTTGATTGTAATTGTTGGTTATTTTCTAATTCTTCTTGTTTTGAAATAATTGTCAAGAGTGTAGACGCTGGAAACCCAAATTTCTCAGAAATGTTTTTCTTCTTTATTCTTTGATCAACGGCATGCAATATTTCCAATTTCTCCCTTATTGTTTTCTGCCTATGCTTTCTTTTATCAGCCATTGGTCCTAGAAAATTAGAATGATTATTATTTTGTGGTTGTGGTATAATACTGAAGATAAAAATTTAATAGAAATACAAATTTTAGATATTAATAAATCAAATATTAAAATGATTTTAATAATTCAATAAAATTTTAACAATCTGTTATACAGTGTGTGCTTGTTTAACTTTGTTTCACGATAACGTTGTCCAACAATTACAACCATTACTCGTTCAATGTTATCAATGCTTCCCGATAACGTTGTTCAAATAATGCGCGGGCAGAAAAAAAATGAGTAGCAAATAGGACTCCGGCACATCTCTGATGCACAATTTCCATTCAGCGGTCAAGTTTGGCATCTTTTATCCATTTTGAATATGAACAGTATACTTGAGTGAGTTATTTGTTTAATATCTGGTATATTTGCAGTACCTAGTATTGTACAAAATTGTATTGAGGCAAACTAAAATTTTGCAAGTTGCCAGATCAAATAATGACTTAAAATTACATTGCAGACTTATTTCTAGCTGTAATTATGGAAAATCCTATAATCTTGGCATATTTGGAATTCTATTCAATAAAATTACTTGGGGTTTGATATACTAGCAAGTATATATACAGTAAAACCTCTACATATCGAACCTCTTTATATCGTAAACCTCCATATATCGTACTAATATTTTGATCCCGAACAGATCCTATGTAATATCATAGGAAATGTACCTCTCTAATTCGTAACCTCCTTATTTCGTATTCCTCTATATATCGTAACAAAAATATTACTCCGAAATGAAAAATAACCTCCATATTTCGAAATTGCGATCTTTTTTTCCTGTGTTCATTCCGCAAAAATACACTCTATGTTTTAAAAATATGTTTTTGGCACTAATAATTTAGCCAATCAACAAGGTGAAAGTTACTTTGGTAATTAACAAATCAGTGTGTTTCTATGACTGATGAATTGCAATGAATCATCATCGCTTGGCATCTGCGCGTCAGTCTGAATCATCATAGCTTGGCATCAGTCTGAATCATCTGAATATTCATCGGAAAGGCTACCGTACACGTGATTCGATTTCAGTGGTGAAATAGTGAAGAAGGCTTTGGAAACAGCATATATGAATCAAGAAAAGGTGATTTATAGAACTACCACTTTTATTTTGTAAATATTGTATCGTTTGAAATAATCTATTGCGAAAAAATTTAATAATTGCCTCTCATGGCAACATTTTTACTGGTGCATATTATGATTCGTTTATTCTTGAAGCAAATAGGCTTAGTTTTCTCCTTTTTTATGATTTTTTAGTGTTAATTTAATTTTTGCCATTTTGGCATACCCAGTTTGCAGCGCTTGTTTTGACCATGTGCGATTGTGAAGAATCTCCGGAAAATAACTTCGAAGTAAAGGAAAAGCTCACTTCATAGTTTATTGGCTGTAAGCTACTATTCTGTTGCTCACTAATTTTAAATTAAATGTGGTGAATAATCTCTGTGAACATGTTCTTGTAAAATTTAGACTGATGACTCTTAGAATTCGGCAACACTGGTATTGCTTAATAACTTTTATTTCTGGTAGAACTTTTACTTAAGTTCATTGTAATTATTCTTGTTCATGTTATTTTCACAAAATCTTTCTATTATTCCGTTGAACCAATTTGAAGTAATGTGATTCCGTGAAAATGGCTGACGCAAGATTTTCAACGCCCTGTGGAAAATTTCCATTACATGTTTTCAACTTGCTCTAACTTGTACATTTAACTGGTTTTACCTCATAAGTTTAATTATTATGATGGTTTCATCATAGACCATTGTTTTAACTCATTTGAAGTTGAATCAATTTGTCTCATCTTCCCTCCAATGGACCCGTTTCAAATCGTTAATCGTTTAAACTAACCTTATCGTGAACTGCTTTTAAATGGCATTAACTATTTTCAAGTCGTATTACATAATTCGTTTTGTCTTTGACCGTACCGTATTTTCCAAGTATCATGTAGAAAAGCATTTAGTGAATGTTGAAAAGCTCACAAATGCTTAAAATAGTATATTAACGTAAAGTATAATAAATACTTTGCCAACGATGAAAGCTGAGCTTAGAAAGATCTTCCAAAATATTCATCGCTACTCAGTTGGTTATTTTGGATTGAAATAATGGTTAAATAATCTGCCAATGATAAATGTATTAAGAATGATATATTTTACTTTGCTTTTTATCTCATCTTATTTCCATCATTCATACTTTTTTGTTCAGCAGAAAAAGCAAACTTTATAAATATCATCATCTTTTCAAGATTCGAATATCTGATAAATGTTACTTAAGTTAAATTAAATAATTACAATTATTTCGTTATCAAGGTGTCTTATCATTCAGTGGTACGAACTGACAGTAACATTTCCTTTGTATAGTGAAAAATATTTTCCGATATTGATACATTTAGGCAAGTGTTTAAAAAATTATTCATGTATGACATAGGCAGTTTTCTCCTGGCATACGAAGCATCGATTTCCAGTCTCTGGGGCAGTTAATTTTGGACAAAGGCTCCAAGAGTTGGGACGGGTTGTTACAAATTGTTGCTAGTTACGTGTTAAATAGTTCAGTATGTATGAAGTCCATATGCAAAGGAAAACGCAGTTGAAAACATTGGGCACTCATTATTTCCATTTGAAGTACGGATTGTACGAGGTGATCCAAGTTTCAGCTCGTTTCAATTGGATTTTTCTACAGGGTGCTAACAACATATAATTTTTAAGTTTATCATAGATTTATGTACAGATTTGATGTATTTTCAGAAATCAGAGGTTGGTCAAAGAAAGTTTATTACTTTAGGCAGTCTTTGATTCCAGTTTCAAGATTTCGACTGTTTTAATCAGTGTTAAAAATATTAAATTGTGTGTTATCAATGCAAAAATACAGCAATTTGTGACTTATGCATATGAGAAAGTACATGCAAGATCTTTTGCACCATTTATTTTTATGTTAATATGTAAACTCAGTAAATTATAATAAATGTAGCATTTTTAATTTACAGACTCTTAAAAGACATGAATGTGCCGAAGAAAAGACAGATGTTATCAACAGACTAAATATTTTTAAGGCTATTGATGATGGAAAAAGAAAGATAGATGTTGCCAGGACATTTGGAATATCACCGTCAACGCTAACATCCATTTTAAATAAATGCAGAGACATAGAAGCTGCTGCACATTTTTGTCCAAATGGGAAACGATTTCGCACTGTGAAAAATGAAGAACTAGATAAGTGTGTATTTGATTGGTTGATGAAGGCCAGAGCCAAAAATCTTCCAGTGTCAGGGCCGATTTTACAGCAAAAAGCTACAGAGATGTCAACTAAAATGGGAGTGCAAGACTTTCATGCTTCTAATGGCTGGTTGCAAAAGTTCAAGACACGTTGGAACTTGGCAACATTAAAGATGTCAGGGGAAGAAGCATCAGTAAGTCCTTGTGTTCTATATGAGTGGCAAGGAACACTACAAGCATTTTTAAGTGGGTATGACACCAAGGACATATTCAATGCTGATGAATCCGGATTTTTTTTTCAATTTGCTACCAGATAAGACTCTTGCAGTGAAAGGAGATTCTTGCCATGGTGGAAGAAAAAGCAAAGAAAGGTGGTTCACAATTCTCTTTTGTTGCAACGCAAATGGCAGTGAAAAACTAGAACCACTAATTATTGGTAAATATAAAAAGCCAAGGTGCTTTAAAAATATTAAGAAACTCCCTTGCATGTACAGGCATTAAAAAAATTCATGGATGACAACATCCATTTTTAGTGAATGGCTGGTCATGCTTGATTCAATGATGGGTATTAGGAATAGGAATATTATTTTGTTCCTTGATAGGCGTGCTGCACATAGCTATGCAGGAATAACACTTAGAAATATAAAAATTGTGTTGTTTCCCCCTAATTGCACAAGTAAACTGGAACCTTTGGACCAAGGAATAATTTCTGTAATTAAAAAAAGCTATAAGTATCAACTGGTGCAGTATTTATTAAGAAATATGGAAGGGAATATTGATTTGCCAAAGATAAAAGGGAACCTTTTGCAGGCTATGCATAGACTCTGTTTATGTTGGAACAAAATTAATGAAACAACTCATGGTGAATTTTTCTCGGGTTTCCAACCGGGTTGTCTCGGAGATTTCTTCCGACGTTTCGGCGACTAGCTCTGTCGCCATCTTCAGGGATCCTGAGTGCCAGGGAGATTTCTGTGGAGGTTTATATACCTGCCGGGGGATGATAGCCCTACATCTCAACGATATCGGGGAAAATCTCAAGGATTCTAGCGAGACATGGGGTTAAAACCGTCCATAGGCCGCCGAGGAAAACCAGCAGTTTCCTGCACCCAGTAAAAGATGATCTAGGACTGAAAACGTCGGGAATCTACAGGATCCCGTGTGAGTGTGGGAAAGACTACATCGGACAGACATGCCGCACAATTGAAACCAGATTAAAGGAACACGCTCGCTACATCAGACTTAATTACCCGGAGAAGTCTGCGGTGGCCGAACACAGCCTGTCCTCGGACCACCGCATACAATTCAAGGACACCAAAAGGATTTCGAGAGCTAATGGCTATTGGGACCGCGTAGTGAAGGAAGCCATCGAAATCCGCCTGAACCGCAATAACATCAACCGAGACAATGGATTCCTTCTCAGCAAGGCGTGGGACCCTATGATAGCCCAATTAGCCAACGAGCGCTCAGCCAATAGGACCACACAATGCAACAACCAATCACCAACGAGAGCCAGCCAATAGGACTGCTCCATACAACAGCCAATCACCGACCTGCTGTCATCCCCCGGCAGGTATATAAACCTCCACAGAAATCTCCCTGGCACTCAGGATCCCTGAAGATGGCGACAGAGCTAGTCGCCGAAACGTCGGAAGAAATCTCCGAGACAACCCGGTTGGAAACCCGAGAAAAATTCACCATGATGATTCGCCGGGAAAGCTTCAAATCTTTCTTCAATGAAACAACTATTTCAAAATGTTTTTTAAAGGCAGGCTTTGTTAAGGAAGTGCATAATGATGCAGATGAGGATAGCAGTGTATGTGATGAACCTCCAGAATGGGCTCAAATAAAAGAAACCTTGGAAGTACAAGCATCATTTGAAGAGTTTGTTACAGCTGATGCAGCCCTGATTACTTGTGCTCCTACAGGAACTTATGAGGTAAAGGAAATTCTTAATGGAGAAAACACTGATAAAGAAATTGAAGATGGGGTAGCAGATGATGAAGATGAGGAAGAAGTTGAGAGACAACCACCAAAAAAATCTGAGGTCCAAAATGCTTTAAATGTGTTAGAGAGATTTCTAACCAATATGGATGACTATGAACCCAGGCACCTTCTTCTGTTAAGCCAAATAGAAAATGTTGTTACACAAGAATTTCATAAACAAAAAAGGCAAAAATTAATTGTTAACTATTTTAATAAAACAATGAAAATCTTTGTATTTGGAATATCTACTGACAACATAAATGTATTATATGTAAATAATTTTGACAGGATCTTAGATTTCTACTCAGTGTTAAGTTGCTATTATTTTGTTTTATCAATTTACTGTTGAATTTTGTATATAATAATTTTTTAATATTTATAATTAAATTAGATATATGTAATAACAATATTTATTGCTTCTTTTTCATTCATTATATGTAAATAATTCTGACAAGATCTTAGATTTTTACTCATTGTTAAGTTGCTATTATTTTGTTTTTTCAATTTACCATGTTGAATTTTGTATATGATTTTAATATATTTATAATTAAATTAAATTAAATGTCCACTCTTGTAAATGTCTATTAATATTAATGTCCACATCATTAGAGGGGCATTCCGTGCAATGTGACAAGCTGCAAAAACTGGGCTGGGACTGTTTTAAACATTCCATCCGTGTAAATGGATGGTTGATGCACAAAGATGTTCAATATTTCTTTATGTTGCAAATATTACTAATCTATTGCCATTATTTTCCCCGGAATCAAATAACAAAAATCGTTCACCCTGCATTGTTGAATCATATGGAGGAAGTATCTGAAGGTCTCTTATACTTCTGATAATCTGGGGACGATTGCGATTCTGTTCCCTATTTACTGTTCATGTTAAATTATTTCTCTCAGGCAAGTTGGCTAAAACCTCTTCATTTGTAATATTAGCAGTAGCTTCTCCCACAATACGACTAGGATTTTCATTGGGTCGCTCAATAGCTCTTTGTCTTATAATACCTTGTATTCTTTTTGCTTCGATGGCAGCAGTGTTCGACTCATGAGTATGTGCTCCATAACCATCCTTCTCGATAACAATATTGTCTAGGTCGCTATTTGTTACACGACGAGATTTTCAGATTTCTCTTTCGGAACACCTCCAGTAAATTTTCCTACCATTTTTACTACGGGAATGGAAGTGATATGTGTATCCATTGCTCACCAAAATTTTCTTCCTCTTCTGTGAAACAAGATATGTAGCCATTGGGAAAAAATTCTTAAAAGTTTGTATTTATTATTTATTTAAATTTCTATAGCAACACACTTCTATTATCAAACAAGAATGCCAGAAATGGAACAAGAATGTAATTTTTTCTATGCTATATTCATATTGGATATTGGACATCATATTGGATATTGGACATCTGCATATTGGACATTTAGACTTGTGGACTTAAATCAATGGACTTTATGGTTGTGGACATTTTTGCTATGGACTTTCTGTATATTGGACATTGTGCTGTGGACCAATTGACCTGGAATGGGTTTCTTCCCACGTTCACTGCCCCACTCCTCCAAGAGGGATGGCACCGTGAATGTTGGAAGAAACCAAAAACACTTGAATTAACTTACCCAACCCAGGGGGGTGAGTTATACAGTCATTTCATGGCCATTTTAACACTGTCTTGATTTATGCAATATTTCATGTTCTTGTAGGAACTGAACACACTTTTGATCAGCACAATTTTTTAAATGAAAACATGATTTACATATTACCTTCCATTTATAAATAAACTTACATCTGCAACAAATGACAAATAACATCAAAGAACTCTCTGCAACTAGTTATCAATAGCTTTAGTGCAGGTAATAACCATGTGGTGGTGGTACTAGTGGCGGGGGTATAACAGAACAGTACCATATTTTTTTAATAATCTCTAATTATCCAGGTTCTTGATTATCCAAATCACCTCTGGTTACATTACTTTGGATAATAGGAACTATAGCATAATATCTTAATAAGAAAATGTCAATTTTTTAAAATATGAGGCTTTCTAAAACTTCAATATAATTTTTTTTATTTTTAGGTTTCAGTAATCACCAACAGTGGGATCTTTTAAAGACATACTGTTTGTCAAATTCTTCTAGTGAGGAACCTTTACATGGAAGTAATGTGATGAAAGTTGTATTTCATACCGACTTCTACAGAAATGGAACTGGATTCTCTGCTATCATCGGCTCAGGTAACAAAATATAAATACTCATTAAAATTATTATTGATACTAGTGCAATTGTCTACCAAAAATGACGGGTTCAAATTAATAAAAAACAGAATTAATATTTTTAACTTTAACACATTCAGTGCGGGTGACTTCATATGAAGTCATGCATACCCTCCATGGCTGGTGGGTGACTTTATATGAGGCGCCTAGAATCAAATCCTGCCAAATCCATTTTTTATAAAAATTGAGTTAGACACATTTTCTTATGGTTCTTATAACGAGGAATTCGATAAAAGTGGTATTTTGCTTCAAAACCTGTCACATCTATGCATAAAATGAGGTCAAAGTAGAGACTCAAGTTCAATACCCACCACATCCACACAAGTTGATTGTCATCTTACAATAAGATGATGCTCAACTCAGCAGTCGGTTGTCAAGATAAACAAACTAGCTATTTCAGAATAAAGAATAGAATAAGTGACTTTTTCATTTTTCTTTAAAATAGTACGAATTGGATGATCGTAGGTCAGGTTTTTACAATTTTCATTTCCAAAAGAAGAAAAGCCTGCATGACAAAAAGTCAATTTTTTGATATTATCTTACTAAGAATGGAAATATTACCCTGGAGTCGAACTCGGGAATTTTTTCCTGAATTTTCTTTTTTGCAACACATATTTATATTTGAATAGAATAGAATAAGAAACTTGAAAATGTTTTCTTTAGAATGGTCCAGTTCCGAAGATCAAAGGTAAAATTTTTCCAATTTTAAATTCCAAAAGAAGAAAGCACGTCAAAAAGTCTATTTTTGTGTGTTACCTAATGAGAAATAGAAATAATTCCTTGGAGTCGAATCTGGGTCATTTTTACAAATATTTTTTTGTCAATCACTGTTTATATGTGAATCAAGCAATCCTGAAAAATTTTGAACAATTATCTCTTACCATTTTTGAGATAAATGAAATTAATATCGGCATGGGTGCTTCAGTGGCATGGTCTGGTGGCGCGTGGTGGACATTGTTGCAGATGGAGTAAGAGAAATATATATATATATATAAGACTAGTGTAACTGCCAGTCAAATATGATGGGTATGTGTGTTACAAATATTCAGTTAAAATTGAAATAAAAATTAATGAAACCAACTTTGATACACACTAAAAGTAATCAATAAATATAAAATTTACATAAGTGAGTGTTCTAGAGAACAATAATAGTTTTGGGAGAATGGAAATTGTTTGACAAAGAAATAAATTTTGCCATACAATTCTTATATGCCCAAAATTATTTTTAATATATGTACCATTTAATTTTCTCTCTCACTCTGTCTCTCTCTCATATTAAAGCATTCAGAGCACACATTCCTTATGCATATAGTGTAAGCATTAAGGTGACAATACAATCTCGAGGTTTAACAATTACTTGGTCAGCAAGGCAACATATCTTTAAAAACCTTAAATTTTTCAAATAAATATGATTTAAATGTAGAACTTGAGCAATTTTGTATCATAGGCAAAATGCGACGATTAGAATAAGAAACGATGTTTATTTTTCTTTAGAATGGTCTTGGTCCAAAGATTGCAAGTCAATTCTTTCTAATTTTAATTTGCAAAAGAGTAAAAGCCTGTAAGTCAAAAATCGATTTTTACGTGTTATCTTTTGGAAAATAGAAATTCCCTGCTGGAGTCGAACCCAGGTCAGATTTTGTTGCTTAAATGACTTTTACTATAAGAGACAAAAATTCCTACCAAATTTCAGTCTTCTACCTACTGGGAAAGGTTATTAAAAATAGCATTACAGTCAGTCAGTGGCATGGTCTGGTGGCAGTCAATGGTGTGGTCTGGTAATGCATGGTAGAAGTTGTTGCAGGCGGAGTAAGAGAAATACTTATATACAGTAAAACCTCATTATTTCAATCCCAAATAATGTGAAATAACGTGTAATTCGAAGCTAAGAGCAGTCCCCGGCCAACATCATAGTATTTTGGATACATTTTAGTACGAATTATTCGAAATATGTCTGCAATGAAATTCAAAGTCATGATCTGGTCCGGTGACTCACGGGCATCTCGTTTAATTCAAAACCTTCACCCATATTGTGTGTTTAAGTGGAAAATTCATGCGTGCACATAACAAAGGCATCATGTTTTTGTTTTCCATTTCTCACAAATGAAATATACATTGCCCCCCAAACAGGTAACTTCTTTTTATTTATTTAATAGTCAACATGAAATAAAATCGTAGATTATACAAATAGAGGAATCATTTTATCCTTGCATCACTAGACCTTTATTTCAGGTTCTCAGATTACTTCATGTATACTGCTTTATCGTAGGTCTTTACCTCTTTCCCATAAGTTTTTTGGGAAAAAACTTCAAATAAGGATAAACAAAAATGCTAGAAGCACACCAGATGCAGGAGAGATGAGGTTTCGTATTTGCCCATTCAACAAAAAAATTCCAAACAATGTAGGTTTTTACCTTAGTAATTTGAGCACGATCTTCAATGTTATTCTCACTATCACTCTCTGAACTGACGCTTTCTTTCGAATCACCTTTAAGTAAGATTTCCATCTACTTTTCATCACCAGGTATTGCTTGCCTTTTTCTATTGGTTGATGCCATGATAACTTGGACTCTTTTAATCTCTTAGGAATTAAACAAAAGTAATAACGGAAAAATAACAAACAACAGCTGCCTCCGTACTGCGTAAATGTTTCCCTCAGTGTGGCAAGAGTATATTTTTTGTGTGATCCAAGCACCTTCCATGCACTCTGATCACGCATTCGGTCTTTTTTGTGCATTGATGTCAGATAAGTGTTTCTCTCACTCTTATTATATTGTTCTCAAGAAATGCTGAACCAAGAACTAGCCCAGATCCCTTTTCATATAGCTGTCAAGTTTTGATACATGAGCCGCATTTACGCAATTCACTTTTGTTGATCATCCGGGATGGATCATCCAAAGTGAATGAGAAGTGAATCGTGCGAACAATAAATCATCAAAAGTGATCATCCAAGATGACGAATGAAGGAAGTAGGACTAGGTTCAACTTTTGTTCACTTTGGATGATTCATCCGGGATGATCATCAGAAGTGAACCATGTAATTGCAGCTATAAGATAAAAATATTCATCTCAAGAGTGAGAGACGTCACAAAGCAGATAAACATCCCCTTCCACCACACAGTAGCTTTCTTGCCAAGGTTTGGTTAGTCTCAGCATTGAATAAGGGGTTTTAAGAACCCACAATTCACAAAACTATGTGAAAATTCAATCACAAAATTTGATATACCTAGGTAAAAAGTAAACAGTTAAAATTGCAGAATTAAGCACAATAGGAAGGTCCAAGGTTACTGTTTTGAAATATATCTAGGTATTTCAAAAGAGAAATTAGTGATCTCTGTGACGTACCCAGTATGGCCGCATAGGAAGTTTTCGTCCTGTGTACCCAGTATGCAGGACGACACTGAGGGGTTAAGAGCATTCATTATAATAGAGATTGTCCGTAAAATATGTCATGTTTATGTTTGTCTTTGACTCGGTGCACTATGCTAAGCTTGACCCCTACCCCTCCCTCCTGCCTGCATGATGCAATTCATGATTTAAATCCCCTCACCAGCAGTACCAACGGGAGAATGCATTTAGGATGTATTGCATAAAAGAATTCATAAGTGCATAATTTTAGAATCATCATGCCATAACAAATACATCCATGTTATAGTCTATTGTTTCGGCCGTTACTTTGTGTGTAAATTCCTACAATACAAATATTGTAGGAATTAACAATGTTATTTTTAATTCTTAACGATCACGTTATTTTGAGATGCATATTTTATTACAGTTGTGTAATATGGTTGGAAATAAAATTACAATGCATTGTATGAAATTGCCTAGAGCTATTAAAGAATAAATAAATTATTTATTTATTTTTGACCATACCGATGGCATGGAAAGCTTGAACAAAATAGGAGGGAATTAATATGTGATGGTTCCTATCTATTAGTTATACAATATTTCACACAAGCATTTTCCCAATTTTTTTGGCATGCATTTTCGTAATCTTTTGGCTGAGTACACACAGTTGAAAGTATTTTCTTCCAAAACGTGGCGTAAAAGAGTAACTCGAAATACACACTGGGAAAATTGGGATGTTCATTCAAACCTATTTTTCACACGCGGTGGTGTTTGTGAATCATGAATTGAGTGGTCACTTCAGCTCAGTTCACGAATTCGCCATGTGTACGAACTTATAAGGTCAATAAATTTTGTAGCAGAATGTTTAGATAAGACTATATTGCAATTTTATTGTCCAAGTAGTGGATCATAAAAAATTTTGTTTTTTTTTTAAGTACGTGTATTTCAAACCCGGATAATATGAAGTCGTATTTTTGTGGTCCCTTGAACTTTGAAATAATGAGGTTTTACTGTATATAGATTATTTACTACATCCATACATCAGTACCATAGGATCTCTTACGAAGGTGTTTAGAAAGTTCTAAGAATATTCTCAGTATGCAATTGACCCCTGCCCTAATGTTCTCATATTGTATGACCTTGTATTACTGTATCTGACCGAATAGAAGCCAACCCCAGATTTAAGCCAACCTTCCAAAAATTTCCACCATTTTTTCACCAGAAAGTAAATTTTGTAGATTTTATACTGAAGTTTGCTGGGCATGCATGCACGGCCTAGAATACATTAGTCAAAATCAAAGAAAAGAGTGGGAAATAGTTTAACTGTTGACAATTTGGTATATTACTCCAGTTAACAATTTTGTGCCTCTGAATAATGTTCCACATTCAGTGACGATAATTTCATTCATCTTCATTTTCACAAAAGGTCAAATAATGCAATAGCAACCTTGCCATGATAATTTTTCATCCAAATCTATTTCCATTTAAATTAGCATTTACATTTCCTTACGAAAATGCATTTTTATAGGATTTTTTCTATGGTCGCCCATCCCCTTGTTTGTGTGGTTTTAGGAGACCTTTCAAAATCAACGTTCTGTACTTTGGAAATGATGTTAAGCCAATGCCCCCCTTGGTGCTATTCATTAAGAGTAGGCTAATGCCAGCACTTGGTTTTCCTCCTCCCTTGTGATCATGTTCGGTGTGGAAGGTGTTATGGCTATAATAATCCAAGAGGTTGATTAGGCAAAAATACACATACATACAGTTGCTTATACCTTTGGAGCAGATGTCTCTTTACTTTGCGAAATTCAAACAGTTGAGCATCCAAAGCTGTCATCACATTTTGTGTAATCATCTGTGTAGTCAATGTATGCAATCTTAATAGATTCTATGAATGGGTTTTTAACATGCATACAAACATTACAATGGCTATAGCAATAACTAAAATTGCCAAGTAAAACTAATAGGAACTTCTTTTAATAGCTAATGAAAAATAATACAAATTGCTAACTATTCTTAATGATACATATGCATAGTCCTGAGAAATGAAAGAAAGTATTCAATAGCATTTAGAAATGAAAGAACAGATAACAACAGTAACAAAAAATAGGCACTGCAAAATTCAATATTCTAGCTTTATTATTTACCATAGAAGCCTGCATTTCAAATTTGAAATGTCGTCCGCAATTTTTGAATATTTAATACAGTGAATTCTGAAACGTTTATTCAATAATTTTTATAAGTTATTATATTTACAATGCTTCTTTAAAGGCAGCATTTTGAAATTCATCTTTATTCATAAAAATTTTAAGACAATTATAAGCCCTTACTCATGAAAAGACTACATAGGTTTGTCCATGAGTAAAAACGTCATCAGTCAAATCAACTACGACCCTATCAAAAGTTTGTCCCTGCATTTTGTTAATTGACATAGCAAAAGATAATCTAATTGGAAGTTGTCCTTTTCAAAATAAATGGAAACTCATCTTCTTGATATATCGTTGGTAGCTCAATAACTTTGGCTCATATTATTAAAAGTAAAATACTCCTATAGCCAAACAATTAGAGGGTTACAACACCCAATGCAATTCGCCCGCAAGGTGGGCATCGTCAGGGGCAAAACCTGTTTCAACAGTGACTGGGAGTCAACTGCAAGGTTTGAACGGAAAGTATTAAGAAGACGACCGAGAAACAAGTGAAGCACGGAAAGATTTTTCGGCCTGTCTGTTGTTTAAATCTGTCAGTTTGTATAAGGTCTTCTTGAAATCTGTGTCCGTGTTCATAAGTGTATTGCGGTTTTTGTAAATGTGAAGGTTTTCTAACGAGTTTAGTGAGTTATTGGCTGAAGTTATCAATGTTAAATCGTTTACATGTATACTATGACCTGTTTCTAAAATGTGGTTGGCAACGCTTGATTTTTCAAAATGATTATATTTATAGTGAGCCATGTGTTCCTTGAAGCGTGTTATTAGTTTCCTTCTAGTTTGTCCTATGTACTTTTTGTCACAGTGTGAGCATTGTATTTTATAAATTCTGGACTTGTTCAAAGTTTCTGTTGTGTCTTTTGTACTGCCCAGTAAATTTTTCAAATTATATGGATTTGTATATGTTATGGCATAATTCTTATGTTTAAAAATTTTGTTCAAGCCTCTGTTTAATGGTGGGAAATAAGGCAATTTTACATATTTGTCCTCTTTTTTGTTGTCTAATTTGAGAGAAGTGGCATTGGACAGGGTTTTATTAAAGTTATGTTTTCTCACTAATTTATTAATTAAATTGTTATCGTATCCAAGTTTAGTGGCAATTTGTTTTATGTGTTTGAGTTCCTTTGCATATCTAATTTTATTGAGGGGGATGTTACATAATCTGTGTGTTAAAAATTGAAACAGCTGTTTTTTGGTTCATAGAGTGAAAGGAGTTGTTAGGAATGAAGTTATCAGTATATGTAGGTTTTCTAAAAATGACAAACTCAATGTGTTGTCTATTATTTATGATTAGCAAGTCCAAAAATGGCAAGGTGTTGTTTTCTTGAAGTTCATAAGAGAACTTAATTGAAGGATATATGTTGTTTAACTGATTAACAAATTCTTCTACATTTTGTTTCTTTAAATCAAAGATTGTGAATATGTCATCCACGTACCTCAACCATATATCTGGAAAGTAATGAAATTTTTCTTTGCAATCCTTTTCAAAGGAGGACATGAAAATGTTGGCTAGAAAAGGAGATAGGGGGTTTCCCATAGAAGTGCCTTGTGTTTGTTTGTAAATTTCATTTTTGAATAGAAAAACATTCTGTGACATGCATAAATTAGTAAGTTGTAAATATTCGTGGACAATTTCGTCAGAAAAATTTTGTTTTAGTAACAATGATTTTAAAATTTGGGATGTTTCTTCCAGAGGTACACTTGAGAAGAGGCTTTTAACGTCAAAGGAGACCAAAATCTCAGACTCTTTTAATATTATGTTTTTTAGTTTACTTATCAAGTCATAGGTATTTTTAACAGAGTGTTTGTCAGGAAAGGACATCTGTTTAAATTCACTATTAAGCCATTTGGCCAAGTTATAGGTTGGGCTATTTATTCCTGATGTAATCGGTCTCATGGCTTTGTCATCTTTATGTATTTTGGGAAGACAGTACAATTTTGGTATGTTTGGGTTTGAAATGTTTAACTTGTAGCTTAATTAATATCTCCTTTTCTAGCCAACATTTTCATGTCCTCCTTTGAAAAGGATTGCAAAGAAAAATTTCATTACTTTCCAGATATATGGTTGAGGTACGTGGATGACATATTCACAATCTTTGATTTAAAGAAACAAAATGTAGAAGAATTTGTTAATCAGTTAAACAACATATATCCTTCAATTAAGTTTTTATTGATATTCCCAACTGATTCATTTGTAGCACAAAGTATCACTCGGTTATAATAACCATTATTTGACTGAAAATCAAATATTATATCCTATATATATGGGTATGGAGAGACTCATAAATATTATAGAGGCAATGAAGGAAAGAAATTTCATAATAAGCAGGTGGGAATCTGGTCATTGAAAGAGATAATATTTGTTCGGTTTTATGCTCGAAATCACTTTTCTGATTGTGAGCCATGTTCATATAAAGTTGATTTACATTCAATATAGACTTTATTTTGTTTACATTTTTAAGTTGAACACAGAAAATTTATATTAGAGTTATATTTCAAGGTTTTCTACTTCTTTCAGTATACACTTGTTCCTTTATTCTGGAAGTTTTTTTATCCCTATTTTATGAAAAACTTCAGATTAATATTGAGACCATGGCTAGATCACATCTTTAACTTCACCATTTGGCATTAGTTTCTTTCCTCTCAAACACTCTTTTTTGGTTCAAGGAGATGGACATTACAGAATGGCAAGTCAAGACTAGTGATGGTATATTCGAATTATTCGATTATGGAAATCATTCGAATTATTTGATTATATCATTCAAATTATTTGATTATATAAGAGTGATTGTATAATCGTATATCCATAATTGATTATTCACTAATAACTGTTTCTTAGCAAATAATCACTCGTATTTGTTTCTCAATGAATAATCACTCATATCCATTTCTCCACGAATAATCACTCATATTTGTTCCTCAACGAATATTTGTTTCTCAATGAATAATCACTAATATCCGTTTCTAAACAAATAATCGAATAACCACTCATATATACCAGTCTTGCACACGGAACCCAAGCTTCATTGCAGACTGGCGATTCTCGGTGTAAGTAGTTCCATATCCCGCCCCTAGGGGTTGTGGAGATGGTGTCCCGTTAATACCAAAGTACCGTAATTTATTCTTTCTATACATTGTTATTTACATATTCGATAGTTATCGATACAATTAAAGTACAAACAGAGTGTAAATTCTCTCAAATTTTAATAACCGCAGGACAAACAAAGTCATTGGTTTAAACCTATCAAAAATATTTCTCGTGTATAAGGCGACCCCCGAGTTCTTCGCAAAAAATTTGATCTTAAAACCTTGACCTAGTATACATTGGAAATTGGTTAACACGAAATGCATGGGACCGGAAAAATATTTCATGATAAAAGAATTTCGCTTTAACCGATTTTCATGCTAAATGATTTTCAAAGGTCAAATTCTTCATTTTTATGAGTTCTTTGCACGAAGTGAACGCATATAGGGGAGTTTGTTTCCGTCCGCATATTAAAACTCGGGAACCGCTGGACGTATTTTGATAAAATTTGGTATTGGGGAGTTTTGCTAAAATTGGTCGACCAATTCCAATTTTAGTTAAAATTGGACAGCAATTACGACTCCTTTACATGAAGACCTACCATGCTTCTTTATTTCAACTTGGGAACCGCTTGACGTATTTTGATGAAATTTGGTATTGGGGAGTTTTGCTAAAATTACTCGACCGATTCCAATTTTGGTTAAAATCGGACAATAATAACGAAAACTTTGCATAAGGACTTAATGTATTTTACAACGTACCTCACCATCTTCTCGTTAAATACTCATTTGAGCAAAAAATATTGGGAACATAGTGAAATCCCAAAGAACGCATTTGTTAACTCTGTGTACTTCAACATGGAGTACACCTTTCCAATCTTGTTAATGCATAAAATTATATCAGGGATAAATGTATGATACTCTATGAGCTGCATATTTGACGGACAATTTCTTCACATTCTTAAAACTACGAGGATTTTGAAAGTTGCCGATAACAAAGAGGCAGTTTTTCTGAACCATCAGAATTGCAAGCAACCATCACGGTAATACGCTCTTTATATTTCTTTCCACCAGAACTCCTCTCACCTTTAAAAGCAAAAGGTTTTTCTGGAAGGCAGCGAAAAAAAAATACGTTTCATCAGCATTAAAAACGCCCTTATCTGCATAGTCTTTCAGTAGCGAAGGCAACGCTGAAGTTACTCAATCAGATGTCATCTCAGGAGAAACCTCTTGATCCACCACAAACGTTCTTGAAAACATTCCCATTCATCATCTTGAACCGTTCTAGCCAACCAGGATTAGAGCTGAATTCAATTCCTAACTCTGTAGCCAGTATCTGCCTTCACCATCAAAACAGAGCCAGAAATAGAAGCATTCTGTGCCCTTGCCTGCTTAAACCATACAAACAGTGCAGCACCTAAATCTTCATGCTTCCATTCTTGTTCAAACTTGCTTCTCTCGAAAACGTTAATTTTTCATGATTTTTAATAATTGTCAACAAAGTTAAATTTGGAATTCCGAACACATTTAGTGGTAGTGCATTTTGCTTACGGACTTTATTGGCCATTTTAAATATTGACTATTTAATTTTAATAAAAATACAAAATTAAAACTTAAAATTATCTTGATGAGTAGGAAAGATTTTGTACACTGGTTCATTTAAAATATGCCAACAGTTTCACTCAGAAATTTACCTTCAACTGAGGGTATAAGATTTCAAGAATGTTATTTATAGGGATCCAGAGAAGGATGACCAGTAGGTATTGGGAGAAACCCACCAATAATAACTACAATAAGAGGTCGACTTTGAAAACCCATTTCTTTCTTCCACGGATGGCAGTTCTAGAAATGTGTTTACTGCAGCGACAATGCCTGGAATAAAGGATACTCTCTCCACATGTGCATGCGAGTTGCCATGAGATTAGAAGTGCATAGTTGGGAGTCATTGCCCTACTAATGACTTTGGTCAATGACAGAAAGGCATAGGAGGATGGAGGTTTTGGGAAAACAGCAGTTGAGAGACCATGGGAAAACTGTTTAAACTGCCATTTCATGTTATTCAAAGAATTTTCATAGATTTATTTTATTAGGACAAAAATTATTTTCGGGCTAACTGATACTTCGTGTTAACCAATTCACATTAAGTGAATAAATATACACTGAAAAGCATAGGCTGTGGAACAAACTGAGCATGCATTTCATGTTAACCAATATTTTTTGTTATCCATTTTCATGTTAAGTGGTTTCCACTGTAAATGGTAATCGTATTTTCTTGAATTTTTACTAAAACAGCGTTTTTGCATTTTAAATCACATTTTATCGGATTGTTGCCATGGAGACAATTATTATCAAACTCAATTTGAGAATAGACAAGTGAACAAATGGGTTATTTTTTTCCACTCAACTACCCTTAACCCTTAGTTAGTCGCGTGAAAAAAGTTCCGTAATTAGTCGCGTGGGGTCAATATGACCCCAAAATGATTTCTAAAGATAAGCAATAATATATTAATTTATTTATATTTTACTGGAAATAAAATCAATCTTACATTATAATACAATTATTTATTAATAATTTTTACAATAAACATTGATTAAAATAAATTAAAATATTTTTTGTATTTTCTAATCACTTTCCCTCTCCCCACATTCAATGCACTTCATTATCATATGGTCTTTGCAAGTAAAAGCTCCACAATTTCCACATCTAGTGGACACTTTATTGTCCTTATTCCTTGGGCAATGTTCGCATCTTCCCCTTGATAGTCCCGATCCTGGTGATGGACCTTCCTCCGCAAGTCCCTGTTGAGTGCATATGCGCTTTCGGAGATGCCTAGATATAAACTGACTCTGAGACCTCAAAATCTGTAGATCCTTTATTAATTCCTTCGATAATGATTTCAAGAAATTTCGCCATGTCATTTCCTTTTGAACATTTTGTTTATGAACAATAAAGGCATTTATGGCAGAAACGTTCAGCAAATGAAAAAACACAACTAACTGCCATCTTTTCGTTCTTCTGCCAACATTATAAGCAGCGCAGAGCTGATCGCATGTATCTACGCCACCTTTTGTTGCATTGTCGTATGAAGGTCGCGTTGAGGGCTTTATTAGGGATAGGACTATTTTTGCGGAGATCACTCACACTTGTGGGTTAGACATCGGTCGCGGCACGGTCGCTTTCCGGCCCCCACCTACAGCATGAAGTAGTTTATGGCTGCCCCCAACTAGCAGAAAGATTCAAGCTCACTTCTGCTGTCACCGAGGATTGCCCTCGATGGGGCTTGGGACAAAAGTTGCCTCCTCGAGCGACCCAAGGGGTTCGTGCCGAGGTCCAACTGCGTCCTCCCCTATAAGTGTGAACGTACTTGGGACTTCTCCATAGAAACCCTGTTGAAAATAGGATTTTCATATTTTGGTCTAAAACGTTGCAACCGTGACCGTCATGCGGCCGGTAGGAGATCCAAAAACTTTGAAGATTGCCGATCTCATTCGTGTTCGTGCTTATTCCGAAAAATAATGGAGAGACTCGTGCTAAAAAGGGTGAGCGGTAATAAAAGGCAAACAGCTTTCTTTTAGAGAGACCACGTGCATTTGTTTGTGACTTTTATTGCGGGTAGAAAACTATGGGAAGAAAACGGTTGCATGTGTGCGGTCGAAGTAAGAAAACACCCGGAGAATTCCGAAAAGAGGGAAAAGGGTACATTGGAGGGGGGGGAGGGGAGGGGAGATGGGAGGAAGAGGGGTAACCAACCTATAGTGAAAATTAGTGAAGTAGAAATGTATCATAAGAGAACTAGTGTTAAAACAATGAAATACTGCTTATCAGGAAAATTATTTGTATTTCTGATGTGATAATAATAATCTGTATTGCGTTTAACCCTTCTAGACCAATAGAGAAAAGAGCAACAGGTAGAGAGATGTCAAATTAAAAGCAACTTTTTTAACCTCATATATACATAACAAATGGATACACACCAAAATAGCACATTAAAATAGATTAATTTTCTCATTATTTACAATATTTATATTATAAATATAAATATAAAAATATCAAAAATAACAAATTAATAAAAAAACAAAAATGCAAATTTCTCTTCTAGGATGTCAGTTTCGAAGGTAGAACAAGTTTGGGTTAGATTGTTAATACATTTCTTTAGATATTGACGAAAAAACATTGCTTGGGGTCATATTGACCCCACGCGACTAATTAAGGGTTAAGCAATGGGCAGTTGATCCATACATATTAGCATATAAACAGTAACATTTATTAAGTTCGTTTATTAAAAAAATACATGCAAAATATGTCGGAAAGAGATGTTGACATTGCTTTTAGTATTTTAAACCTGATAATGCTCTATTAATTTGTTTTCCAATTTTTCTCTATGATTGATAAACAATGAATTACAAATGGTATTTATGATATGAGAATTCCTTGGAATGACTAACACATACTGAAACATTTTCTGTCAATATAAGTAATCAATTCAGAAAATCAGGGAAATCAGCCTGCATTAGTCCTGGTTTGAACTTCTTGTAGCTAATTTTGCTAACTCACATAATTCAGGTAATTAATATTTCATAAAAATTTTGGAAAGGAGCAAGGTTATGCATAGTGGAGCATTCATATCTGAGATATCACTGATGAATTTTTATAATTCTCTGCAGATTGATGTTTTGCTGAAAAAGTCACAATCTTTTAAGATTAAAACAATAATTTTTAATTTGTTTTCAATGTTTGTTTCTATGATAATATTGTTCACAATTAACAGCATAAGTCTTAGTTATTATTGTTGCATTATATTTTACTAATGAAAAACATTTCAGTGTGTGGAGGCTCTCTTTCTGGTTCAAGTGGAGTGATAGATGCATTAAATGCTACGGAATATTTTGGTGATCAAGGATCATGTGAATGGAATATTACAGTAAGGAGAGGACGAAAAGTGAGGGTAGAATTTGATGTTTTTGATGTATCCTATGGTGGTGATTCCAACTGTGGTGACAACTACGTTTTGGTAAGCATATTGATTAGCAAAATACCTTTATAACTCTTCCATGTTATCATATCAATCTATTAAATACTTTGTACTAATCACGACAAATTTTAAGGAAGTTTCATGACAAGTAAGCCTTTAATATTTCTGAACAGAAGAGTCATGCAAAAACAGGATATAAAATACCTGCCTCAGCTGCTTAAAAAATTTCAGGCAATTAGAATACATTTAAAATTATATGGAAATTAATATAACCCTTTGCATTCTCATGTCATGTGTGACTCAGTTTTGCTTTTGCTTGACATAACCAAATATCATGTTTATTATTCATAAATTTGATCTGATGATACACCTGTCACAGTCTTTACCAGTAAAATTTATTTTCCCTGATACCCAAACATTTTTTGTATGATCAGCGTCTATTACCCATAGTTAAAAATGTATGTAAACACTTCTAAGCTAATAGGAGTACAATAAAAATTCTGAGGGTAAAGGGATAAAAATAAATTATTTGTCTTTAGTTCATCACTTTTGATAGTTTATCATTTTCAATAAATATTTCCTATTAAAAACTCAGTAACAGGTTTCAATTTTCTTTTTAGTTTAAAAATGGTGGCTCTTCATTTTCACCTATTCTTGGTGATGGAAAATACTGTGGGAGCACCATTCCTCAAATCCCAGAAACTGTAGGAAACCTCATGTATATTAAATTCAGGGCCTTTAGAGGAACCAAGGTACTGTATAACTAAGTTAATGATTTACGATATATATTATATGTTTACTTTTATTGATAATTGCATATTTCGAGTTTGCTCATATAAATTCCATTACTTCACACTTGGTAAATTTTCACATATGTTTATTTTTAAATAAAAGTATACCTTAGCAACTAATTAAAATCTGAATATATTTTGGAAAATCTAATAAATTATCATATTTGCGGTCAAAAAAGGAGCATTTTTTAAAAGGTCATAAAAATAGACCTGTATCAAATAGTTAGAAGGTATTCAGATACTTGGGTCGTAAATTCCATGAGAGAACAGATTAGGTCTAAGAAGTCTCATGGCTAGAAGTACAAAGAGCCTTTGATCTGTCTAGGATACAGAATGGAAAATCACCTAAATAATTTCACTGGATTTTGTAGAGCATATAAAAATAATATTATATGCCAAAGATGATAATTTGTTGAGCTCCACTAAATAGGAAGAAAATAAATGCTTTGCTAAAGTCAGCGTTCTTCTTGAGATCCATTTCTAAAAGCTTCCAGGATATACCAATCTGCCCGAATATAAGCCGATGTATTTGGTCAAAATCTATCATGAAAAAATCACCCCTCGGCTTAAATGCGAGCTCGAGAAAAAATTTGTGGTTAGGGTTAAGCCTCATAGCCACCCATAGATAGCAACATGTCTCTCATTGCTGTCACGTTCAAATGATAGTACTATATTTTTCGTAAAGTAAATATTTGACTTGCAATGAATAATTAATAAAGCTAGAATATTGAATTTAGCAGTACCCATGTTTTGTTACCATTGTCACTTGTTCTTTTATTTCTAAATGCTATTGGATATTTTCTTTCGTTTCTCAGGGCTATGCATATGTATCATTAAGAATAGTTAGGAATTTGTATTATTTTTCATTACCCATTAAAAGAAGTTCCTATTAGTTTTACTTGGCTATTGTAGTTATTGTTATAGCCATTGTAATGTTTATATGCATGTTAAAACCTCATTCATAGAATCTATTAAAATTACGTACATTGACTATGCAAAATGAGATGACAGCTTTGGATGCTCAACTTTTTGAATTACGGTAAAACTTTACATGTAATGTGTATAATTATAAAAATGCAATATCCTAAGGCAATGTAAATGCTAATTTCACTGGAAATAGATTTGGAGAAAAAATTATCTTGACAAGGTCGCTATTGCTTTTATTTGACCTTTTGTGAAAATGACTGAAATTATCGTCACTGAAAGTGGAACATTATTCAACAACACAACATTAATAACTGGAGTAATATATCAAAATGTCAACAACTAAACTATTTCTCACTCCTTTCTTTGATTTCGATTAATGTATTCTAGGGCATGCATGCACGCCTGGCACTCTTCAGCATAAAATCTACAAAATCTACTTTTTTGTGAAAAAACGGTGGAAATTTTTGAAGGGTTGGCTTCTATTCGGTCAGATACAGTGATACAAGGTCATACAATATGAGAACATTAGGGCAAGGGTCAATTGTTTACTGAGAATATTCTTAGAACTTTCTAAACACCCTCGTAAATGATCCTATGGTACTGACGTATGAATGTAATAAATAATCTATATACAGTAAAACCTCATTATTTCGAAGTTCAAGGGACCACAAAAATGCCAGGGTTGGCTTATAATTGGGCAGATATAGTAAGTTTGCATAGTTGGCAAGTTTGTAGTTGACGATTGGCCTCTATGAATGCCATGTTGCTCTTGCACTATAATATTATCAATCAATCAAAGGGCTAATTTTATACACTACAATACTTTCAAAAACTTTGGCTACACTTGATTGAATAGTGATTGGTGTGTAATTTTTTATATCAGATTTGTTTCCAAATTTAAAGATTGGGACACTATTGCTTAGTTTTAAATTTGTAAGAAACATTCCAGAGGGCAAAGATCGATTAAAGAGAATTGTTATTGGGATGGCTAAGGCAGAGTTACAATGTTTAAGTACACAAGAAGGTATTCCATCAGGCCCAGGCCCCTTATTGGCATCAAGTGATTTACGTTTGTTGGCCACATCGGTGACTGTAATTAGACACAATGAAATGTTAATAGTTTACAAAAGAGTAATGAGGAATACTACCTACATTAGAACTATAAACACTAGAAAAATAATTTACAAACAGGTTAGATATATGTATCCATAGTATTATTAGACGTTTGATTGTCAAAGAAACATGGACTCAGGTAAATTATTTTGCTTTCTAGTAGAATTCACAAAATTCCAGAAATATTTAATGTTGTGAGGAATAGAATTTTGTACTTTACAAGTGTATATATATGTAATAAGCAGCTATATAGAATGATATACGTTTTCAAGTTTTTTAATTTTATTTTTTTAACTATCACAAATGCCATAATAAAATAATTGCTTCTTATCAGCTAGCTAGTATGGTAATTAAAAGTAAAATTACTAATAGTAGAATTCATTTACAGGGATTCAAGTTAAGATTCATGGAGAAATCACTTTCATGTGGTGGTAACTTTAGACTGTCTTCTGGATTCAATTCACAAATTTTCTCTTCCCCCAACTACCCTCAAATCCCTCCTCCCCATACTGAATGTGAGTGGATTTTCCTTGCTCCGGGAGGTGAAACAATTAGTCTTGACTTCTTGGAGCGTTTTGACCTTACACTATCTATTCGGTATGTATTTTCATTGCTTTTGTTTATGGATATATTGATGGAGTTTTAGTAACCATACCTTCATTTATTAAATATTAAAAAATGGTTGATGGAATTATTTAAGAATGAATAACAAAATAAATTTTTATTGTACTTTGTGTACCACAACCAAACTTAAATTTGGTGTATATTTTATCATGTTAATGATGACATATGTGTTTGGTTTTTTATTTTGAAACTGAAAGTCAGTAATCTTTCTCCACACAGCTGTTCAGAAGCTTTTGTTGAAGTAAGAGATGGAGGCACCCAAAATTCTGCCCTTCTTGGCAAATTTTGCCATGAAATGCCAGGCACTCTGACATCAACTGGAAACATTTTATATGTTAGATTCTTTACTGATGTAACAGATCCTAGAAATGGCTTCAAGGCCAAGGCATCAATAGGTAAGTGTTTTCAATTTTTAAAATAATATTTAAGATTTTATTTACCTTTATCATACTCTTTTTATAGGATATTAACATATATACCTGGCATTGCTTGTGTACTTTGAATTAAATAGATACAACAACAGCAACAATTAAGAAGAGAGGTTTGTTCATGACATTCATCTACGCGAGAAATTGCTTCTCTAACTCTTTGTTGTTCAGATCAGCATTTTGTCTGTTATTAAGTTTCAATTGCATGAGAAATTATATGTCTCATTCGGTGTTGTTCCAGTTGATATTGTGTTTGCATTTGATTTCCACCTGTTTGAGAAAGTGCTTGTTGTTCAATTTGCATTTGTCTCGGAACAGTATTTTCTGCTGCTTTATAATTAGGCTTAGTGTAAAGCTGTGTGTTTCTTCAAGGCATTTTGTATATTTAAAAGCACTTACTGCATATTTTTCTAAACACCATATTTATAAAAATAGTTACCTTAATTTACTTTTCCTTAATATTATTTCATTATGGTTTCATTATAAATTTTGGATATCAATTAAAAAAATGTTTTTCTATAAATATTTATTGAAAATTATGATGTATAAACTTAAATATGCATGAGAATATAAAAGATACTTTATAACTTGGAATATGGAAGTTTCTGTAAATTAATATTTAAAGGACTTCAAAATATTGTAAATTTTTTACAAATTTTCTAATTTCTCTTTGGATTGCCCTAATCATTGTTCTATAATTTTTGTGTTGAAAGAATCAATATCAGTATTTACAAATTCTGAGATAAATTAGTAAATGATATTTACTTATTTATTATATTTATAGATGAATTAAATTGAATACTTTGCTGGCATCATTTCTAATATATTGTTTTGCAGTATTTAGTCATTAAAATTATGTAATATGTGTATTAATGCACCAACTCGGGGGGAGGGGGGGGGGAGAAATTTTTAGTAGACAGAGAGATATAATCGTGTTGTGGTGTTTTGCTGCTTTATGATGTGTGTTTGATCAAATTACATATTTTGTTTTGTTTCAAATACTCCGTCACACAAAGTATGCCTATTTGTGATATGCTGTACACTTTCCTAACTTGTTATATTTCTTACATGTTATTTAGGCACATGTGGAGGCATGGTTCGAGGGCTCAGAGGTACTATAACTTCTCCAGGCTACCCTGTCTCTTATCCCAATAACTTGGTGTGTAAGTGGACTATTGTGGGTCCTCTCAGTCACTCTGTTAAGCTGACATTTAATGATATGGATTTGCCAAATGAACACAACTGTTCCAGAACAGATCATATGATTGTTACTGAGAGGATAATTGGAATTAAAAGTGGTAAGTAAAAACTATGGAATTCCTAGCCAATTATGATTCTGTTTTCTGCTTCATTGATTGAAAATTATACTTAGGCAACTCCTAAATATTCATAGTAAGGACTGGAAGCAGTAAGGTGAAAAATTAAAAGATATCACAGAACTCATTTAAATATTATTTTGACATGCATATTTATCCTAACATTTGAATATTGATCAACTCTGTGATAACAAAATTTATAAAACTTGCAACGAACAAAGCTGAATTAAAAACAATGAAAGTAACATTACAGAATGTTACTGTTATATATATATTTTTAAGCACGTATAAAAGTCACTGAAAATTTTTAATTTAAATAGAAAAACCTTTACAGGTATCTGTTTTATTTTACATATTTTCCTTTATATGATTTTTATAGGTCTATAAAACCATAATTTTTTATGCTAAGATTGTTTTAGCGGTAGCATTGTCTTGTTCTTTTCTACTGATGTTATTGCTTGGTAAAATCTTATTACCTTATTAGAGCTGTTGACTTCAGACCCCTCATTAGCATTTTCAATAACATTTTTGTTAGTGGTTGTTTTCTTAAAAATGTTAGTCACATTATCCATTGTGGATTCTTCTCTCATCCATACCTGAAAAATTTTCCTGAACTTATGGTTATTGCCTTTATTGTATTCCATGGCCTTGATACTTCATAAATAGCATCCAATTATGTCACCTTCTTCCATAAGTTTCTGCAAAAGATATCCCTTATGTCATAGGGTATTCTAATCTTGACTGGCGAAGACATTCCACCATAGCTACATTCCATTAGTTGCAAATAAATCGCTTTATAGATTACACTAAAATAAACTAATGTATTATAGTGACTTGCATGCAGTTGTAATTATTTCTTGATATCCTTCCCCAAATAATTCATTGGTATCCTTGAAGTCACAGGAAGTTGTTCGAAAGAGTTCAATCATCATCTTTTGAATTTTAAAAAGTTTATCCTTAATTCCAATGCCACATAATATAATCTATCCAACATTCTTAATGGGAAATTTGTAAACAGGAGTAAGAATCTATCATGACCTAAGAAAACATTACCGTTCTGAAACAAGAAAATTATTTACTCTATTAAAATAGGTCAGCGATAGAATATCCACCTGGATAATAGAAGATCCAGGCTCGATTTCCAGTCATTGTAGATTTTTTCTCCTGTTTCCAAATTTCCCAGCATCCCAGCCTATGCCTGTAGCATAAGAATGATATGATCCATTAATTTCATCAACATTGTTAATGTTTATAGATGCTATTGGTCACAGGAGTGTGAATCTTTTACCAATGTTGGACTGTGGAACTATTATCTGAATATGCATTGAAATTGTGTCATGATAAAATTTTAAACTGAGATACTTGTCAAGTTTGCTATATGATCTGAGCTTCAGTTTGCCAACACACCTAGTCTGTTCAGGGTGGCAACCTGCTAGGTGTCTGCCACAGAAAGTAAAGCAGATAATGTACATATATGCAGATAATAGCTGCTATTATTTTGTTCAAATGATTTTTAACAGATGTTACAGACTTTTTTATCCTTGCTATTTTATTTGTTTAAGTAATCTCTGACTAGGGTATATATATTAAGGTAGATTAGTTAATTAATCTAATGATCCTAAAGCTATTTAGTAAGTATTGGACCAAAATTTGGACTCAAAATTACTGCTTTTATTTAAAAATAATAATTTTCAAACTTTGCGTGGAATTCAATGTCATTCAAATATTTCAGTAGTTTTAATTTTAAGTGGTATACATATTTAGAAACTTTCAAACATTTAATTATGCTAAATTTATAAGAGTAATCATTTGTAGTATTCTCTTTTGTATATTACTATGTTGAATCAGCAGCCCATGCACATACTACTTTATCACCACCAAGTAGCTCCCCAAGTGATGTATATTGGTATGAAGAAGATTATGAGGAGATATCTAGCAACAATCAAGAAAATAATGATCTAGTGGAAACTGATAAAAGGAGTAAGTAACATTTACGAAAATACATCAAGTTAAAATTGTCATATTTTTGTTTGGTGATTTAGTCATGACAAAAATCAAGTAAGGTGAGTTAGTATGTATGTATTTGATCTCTAGCTCTGGTTCAGCTATGAATAAAGAGCTGTCCTCTACCAAGAGCCAGAGGCAATATCCCACACACAAAACTAACCCTCAGGATAAGTGTAAGGAAGCAATTCCTGTTTGTCATATTGTCTTTTCATTACCACTCACAGTGGCATATCTGGAGGGGGATGGTTTGAGGGGTTAAACTCCCTCATTACCCAAATCTTTTTTTCTTTTATTAAAGTTAAGTTTCTGTACCATGAGTATATTTCATTTATTTATAACAGTGATCAAAAATTAATTACTTTTAACATGCAATTACATTTTTACCTCTTGGATCAGGCATCCATGTTTTCTGAACAGGCTAGAGCAGGAGTCTCAAACACTCATAGATGCACATGCTGCATGAAGGCCCTCCATCAAAAAAATTTAGTTTTACCCCTTTATAATTTCCTATCTAATTCACCTTTGTATCACTATTTCACTCGGATATTTAGCCTACTTTTTGTTTCTTCTGTCCCCTCTCTCCCTGCTATTTGATAGTTAAAACAGCTTGTATATCTAATTGTTGTAATCTTTGCCATGGCCAGAGTGATATTTTACTGCTTATGCTTTGGATCTGAAGCCAATAGCCCACAAAGCTAAAATGAAAAATCAGTGAAGTTTAAACACAGTTTCACTTTTGTTAAAAATTAGGTTTGTAAACCTTTAAATTTCTGTGAAAAGTCAATTATGCTTTAAAATCAAGAATAAGTAACTATCTTTGTATTTGATCATTCCTAATCTTTGGGTTTATTTAGCTTAATGTACTACAAATTTCGTTTTATGACAACTACACTGAAAAATTTAGAAACAATTTATGTTGAATATTATATATTTAAGCCTCAAAAATAGTTAAATAAACAATCTAAATTACATTTTGTTTAACAGCAATATATTTTAAACATTTTTTCACATGCTGTTATAGCACTTTCCATCACTTTCTTCATGGGCAAGCATATCTCTTTCATGCATACACTTTGGTTTGGTCACACTGCACTGCCTCTTTTTACAGCATTCTCCTATCGACTCTTCCTCTTCCTGGAATTCATTTGTGTCTTCCTCTTCTCCCACCTCTTCTCCACAGCAACCACTTTTGCATTCTATCATTTCTTCTTGGTAATCTATGAGCTGCTCTTCTCCTGGTTGCATGTAAGCCTAGCATTTGTAGATTACAAATTTAAAAGTTCTCGAGTCCAAGGATTTTTATATTCCACCATCTCTTTGGCACGCACATTTACACTAAAGACTTTTTATTTAAAGCGGCAGAAAACAAGTATTTGTGCCACCTTCCACACAAATTTTGTTTGAAATTTCAAGTGCCACGTGGGAAACACCAGAAATGTTAAGCGATATTAAATCACTATTTTAATGAATGCTTTTTTGTTTGTACGGACTTCACGTGCGTATTAATTCGTATACATATCCTCTCACCTTTCCCTCGCAGCATCTTGATGCCTGTTGGTCGCCTCTTCCCTGCAGACGTCTGATTTCCTCCAACTTCCCTTGTCTCTGGCCAGCATCTCTTCCCTCCAGCACCTTTCCTTATCTTGCTTGCCTTTCACGTTCATCTCTCGTTGTCTCACAGAAGGGCTCTTCTTCATTTGGTCCCCTCCGTCCTTCCTTTGTTTCTTTGCTTCCACGACCAACGCATCAAGGACCAGGGCGAGTACCACCAACGATAGCATAGAGGAAATATACTGCGGAGCTGAACGGAAAGAAGCAATTACAGCAGATGCAAAAGGCTTTCTATAAAGCATATGCACTTGGACAGGCCAACATTGTTGATAGTTTGGTTTTTAGAAAGCATTTAACATAAAAACGACTCTTCCATGAATGGAATAGCCAAGTTTCTATTTATTTAGGCTTCATACTTTTCACCGTGTTTTTTCAATTCCAAAGCATTGCAATGAATTCTGCCCTTAAAGTCCTCAAGATCGCTAAGTTCAGAAATGTTGTCAGATAAAAAAATATAAATGTACAAATTTTCATTGAAACACTGATGATGCTCCGTAATACCTTAATTAAGGTAAGAGTTATGAAGTGAAAATCTCCAAGGACACTTTTATATTAAGAAACTAACATACTCGACATGGCATAGTCAATTTTTTTAGACAACATAGTTGTGCATTGTTTTTTAGAAACCGAAAGGGTTTTGTTTAATTTAGTCAGTTCCAACCAGAAAGTTAGTTAATAAGAGTTTTTTATCACATTTCTTCAGAAGAAAACGTTCGCAAGGACAATTTCAAATTGTAAAAAGTGTCCCGTTGTGGCGCTTCAGTTACATGTAGTTTTATGAGTTTCGTAAAGTTCAGTTGATTCTTTCAAGTTCCATCTCGAATGGAAATATTTCGATCGCCTTAGTTTATGACTTTGGCTCTAATTATATATAGCACTAAATCACAAAATTTCACCAATAACCTAAGGCAAAAATATTACAAGTATATAAAAGTTTGAAAGAGAAAGGCTTGAAAGGCCCTCTGTATTTATACCCTACCCTGTCTGCCCTCCTCGCCCCCTTCCCCTTAGACACGACTGCATTCTACCTCTTCTCAAATTCTTTAAACTCGAATCAAACACAAATTCTACGTCCTGTAGGGTGCGTTCAACCGAAGAAATGCAAAGCAAAGCACTCACTATCTCTCTCTGGGGATGAAAATTGTATTTTCTGCCTTGTTAACCCTCATTCTACATTTCAACAGGCAATCAACATTGCTGTCTATCTCATTACTCTGCCTTTTCTGTTATTTCTTTAAACTTCCTTTAATTGAGAAAACTTGACGAAGAATTGTTGTGACAGAAGTCAAATTTGAATTTCATTTTTCTTATCTGAAATATTTATTGAAGATTGCTGTTATTTTGCCATACTCAGCATAAGTAGATATGGCTTGTAAATAACCAAGATCACATACGAGACTTCTTCAGAAGGTTTAATTTTTATCAGTATTTTCATGTGATTTGTGTCTATGAAACCTTAATGTGACAACCAAGGTAAATATATTAATCATAAAAGATATTATTATTATTATACAATACAAATATGAATGAAACTGACTTAGTAGACTAGAGTAATTGCCCGTCAAATATGACTATGCATGAATCAAGTATTAAGTTAAAAATAAATTTCAAATAAAAAAATAATGAAAACAACTTCTATATGCACTAAAAAGTAAACAATAAATGTAAAATTCACATTATTGAAAGTTTATGAAATTAGAAATAATTTGGGCATATAGAATTTAAGTTAAAATAAAATTTAAATAAAAAGGTAATAAAACCAACTTTTATATGCACTGAAAGGTAAATCGTTATCAAGGTATTGTTTAAACTTAAAAAGTGTCAAATATCTTCAATAAGTGGACAGATGCAAATTTATAATTGCAGTCATATGCAATTACACAAAACTAGCAACAATGTAATTCACCTCGACGACGAAACATTTTCAAGTGAAAATGTATAAAAAAATTTCATTAAAAATGAATTTTTGCACTGATTTGAAGTGTATTAAAAAATCTATGGCAGGAAAACAAAATTTTGTTCTTTTAGGAGTTTGTTATTTTAATTCTCCAAGTTCTACGGTGATCGTAAGTAATTTTAATATGCAAATTAGAATTGTGCTACACTCAGACCCCCATTTCTGAAATGTAAAAATAAACGCTCCCGGAATCGAACCCTTGATATTATGATAGACAATGACTTGCCTAAAAGGGACATGAGATAGATTCCAGTATATCATGAAAAAATCATCAAAATCATACTAACCGATCTTGAATTATTCCACTAAAGATAACGCGAAATCCTTCTCAGACATGGGAGCGTTCCAGACTAACACAAACTAACAACTAGACCAGTGCTTCCCAAACTTTTGAGCTCCGGGGACCACTACAGCAACCCTCCAGTCCCTACAGACCACCTCATTTCTTACACAAACTTACTGTAATCATATTTAAGAAAAGGGTAATTGGTAATTGGATACGCATTATAATATTAAAAATTTATCACTAGGAAATATTAAAATAAGCGCCATTATAGGATTAACATTGTAACAATAGAAGAATTAATGCTCAAAAAATTAACATTATTGAAATATTCAAACTATTACAGCCAAATCACAATGCATATATAGCACGGTAGAAGCGACACACACAGCTTTGCATCTGTTTTACTTCTCAAGAACAATAGTTAAAAGGTTGCAAACAACTTATTCGACTACTCAGGCAATACTCATAGGTTACATAAAAGAACAATGTATATGAAGCAAAATTTACAAATTGTCAGCATTTCAAAATGCATTGGCATACTCTGTATGCCAGCGTGCCTAACTAAAGGGGTAATAAAGTATTGAATACCAGTGATAGTGTAAGAATTGATTAACTTTTCCCAAAAAAATATTCAACTAAATATGCAATTAATTCTAAAAAATTATATTTTGAAAACCTTTGCAGACCATATCTTGGGAAGCACTGAGCTAGACCAGTGGTTCCCAGGCATATTCGTCAGGTGACCCCTCCTCCCAGATGCTTAGTCACCATGATCCCCCGAGAATATTCGAGAAGCAAAAAGAAAGCTTTTCTCCATACAGGAGAAAGGGATGATGATGTTAAGGAAATTAATAATAAGAGTTTTTATTTTGTGCTCTTTATAAATACAAGGTTAGCACTATAACTTACTTTATTTACAAGTACGTATGTGTATTAAAAACATTCAGACAATATGTGGTGTATAGTTTATTTTTTTAAGTACTGATCAATACTGAGATATAATTTCTTGTTTGTTTTTTTACATAAAAATAAATCATTTGTTAAAAATGTTTTTGTACGTTGATAAGGTTTAGAATTCTCTTTATTTTTTGAACAAAACATGCTGATAAATTAAAACCTCTAGGACTCTTAAAGCCAGAATAAAATTGCTTGCCTTAGCGAAGAGTTCTCGCGACCCCCTTAAAATCCTCTCAGGACTCCCTTGAGTGGTCACGACTCACCATTTGAGAACCACTGATTATTATTATAATAGATTATTAGCCTACTTTCCAAAAAATGGAAAGTAGTCTTATCAGATGTTGCCGATGATTCAATAGGCCTTGCTGGCTTTCCCCTTTTCTTTCCTACTCTGCCCTTTGAATACTTTGTGAATATGTCCTCGATTAGTCTTGTTCTGAAAAGAAGGTGATTTTCGGATTGCTTTTTTTGTAGTAAAGAATGTATGCATTCAATACAGCCATCATTCCACTAAAAAACATGACTAATTGGTTCATTTCGATTTTCTAACCTCTCACAAATCTCATCCTCATCTTCAGTTTCACTTTCTGAAGTTATCAAATACCCTTCTGAAATCTCACTCCCAAAAGAAGCAATACTTTCATTGTCAGACTCATCAAGGACGAGGTTGAGCACTTTATCATCCACTAAGGACCTACTTGTTGATGCCATGGTCACAGACTGAAGGGGAAAACACTTGGAGAAGAATCTTTACAAAGAGCAAGAGAGACAGATAAGAAAGTGATTACAGTTTTGTGACTCATTAGGTTTGTGGTGATACAGATCACTTATACACCAAGGGAGATAGAAGCCAATAAAGAAGATGCTGCGCCAGACAACTTATGTAGTCCAGCATGCTTGAGGGGTTAAAGGGAAGCTAAAGATCTGGGCTACCACAATAAAAAGTAAAATAATGTCTTTTACACGTATTTCTAGAGAACTGACTGCATGGATTTTAACCAAATATAGTATATTTAATCTTCATATACATAAATAACCAAAATATATATTTCAACTGGGTTGAGTAAACAGGGCTACCACAATATCAAGGTTAGAATTTTTCTGTAACTATGAATTTGGAAGGTATTGGCTGAACGGATTTCAAAGAAATTTTGTTTGTAGGGTTAGTATAGAATGGCAAAATGAGATGAATATGTTTAGAACAGATCAAAAAAGCAGGGCTAGATTTCAAAGCAAATACATTAGTAAGGTAGAGGCGGGTAAGAGTACGCACTTAGTATCTTTTGGGTTGTAAATTTTTTTCTATTATGGATTTTCAAATACTAATGCTGCAGAAGGAAAGACATATTATCTAAGAACCATTTAGGGTAAAAGGAATAATTAAGAATTTAATAGTCTAAATGCAACGTGCATTTCTTTCAAGCTTTGCAAATGCGTACTCATAGGTGCCCTATGCGGGTAAGAGTACACAGAATGTCGGGTAAGAGTACGCAGAATGTCGGGTAAGAGTACGCATCTATTACATTTTTACTTTTATTTTTAATACAAGAAGTAGATATACACCAAAAGTAAATGCAATTTTGATATTTCAGGCAGTACATAGTGTTTGGCACAGTTAAAAAATACTTGCCAACATGCAGAAAAACCTATTTTTAACAATAGTCACGAATAAATTCTCCATTTCCTTCATAGGATGTAGAAAGTTCATGCCACCAGGTACCGCATTCTCCACATTTTACCCAGTCATCATGGTCAAACGATTCATCACATCCTGGGCAAATTGTCACTTCAGAAGTGGTCGGGTTATCGCTAGATTGCGAGAACTATAACTGAAGGTTCCGCTTGACGGAAGGTTTTGGTTTCCTTGTCTTTGCATTTTTCTCCCAATATTTTTCTTACATTCTTTCTTGTCTTTTTTCTGCTCTTTCTCTCGCCCTTTCTAGTTTCTTACGCTGGTCTTCATCCTTTTTAATTTTTTTCTCCAATTCTCCAATAGGGAGATGAAGACAAAATTTCTGATTTTTGCCCCCTTCTAATTGTCTTTTTTTGTCTCTGGCATTTTGGCAAAGGGTAAATAGAAGAAATTGGTATTTTATCACTAGAAGAACTACCTTCTTGTTGAGCTACATCCATTTCCGTGTCTGCCATTTCTACTGATAGTTCTCCGTTTTCCCCATCTTCCATCTCTACGTGTTCCTCATGTCTTTCTACGTCTTGTGATTGTTCATCATCGTCACAAATTGGTATTTCAACATGAGTGGGTTCTGAAGCCAAAAAATCTTCATCTGAGAAAACATCGGGGTTAAACGGATAGATACCGGTTTCAGAGAAAGATTTCTCAGCCTTTGCAGCTGTTGCTACTCTTTTAAACGCAGCATTGAATAGACCAGAAACTTCCATCTGAGTAATGGCCATTGTTGGGTGAGAACACATCCATTTATCAACTTCTTCTGCGTAGAATTTTTTAAAGGGCCCAAAAACTACTTTGTCTAATGGCTGCAACATGTGACTTGCATGAGGCGGTAATGACAAGAGAACAATGTAATTTTTTCTGCAGAACTCTACAGCAGAGAGGGAGCAATGGGACACATGATTGTCAAGAATTAGGACAGGATCATCCCCAGAATGTTTCACATGTTGAACAAAATGCTGCAGCCAATCCAATAAAAGATCGGAATTCATGTAACCAGACTCAGCAATCATACCAAGGGTTCCAGTTGAGGCATTATTAAAAAGTTCTGGTTTATTCCGTTTGCGAGGAAAAATTAAAGTGGGTGGGATGAAATTCCCTGTTGGGCTAACACAAAGAACCGCTGTAATTATTTGTCCTCTCTCTGCTGACTTAATTTTTCGGACTGACTTTTTCCCAATTTTGGCATAAACTTTGGGTGTCTTATCTATAGCAGTGGATACTCCTGTTTCATCCATATTAAACATTCTATAGGGAGGAAACTTGTATTTTTCAAAACAATTCCTTAGATTGTCGAAAAATAGTTTCACTTGAACTTTGTTAAAACACGTGGCCCTGCCTAAGCTGCATTGTTCTGGAGATCGAAGAGAAAGACTTTGGTTTTTACAAAAATTGTACACCCAGTCCTTCCCTGCTTGCTTTAGCTCATTATTAAAATGATTTCCCAATCCATTTGCAGATGCATATTCATAAGCCACTTTCATTAATGTCTTTCTAGTCATGCCATAAAATCTGGCATCCAAGTCTTGGATGTGTTTTGCTAACTCTGCTTCCATTTCCTCACTAAAGACTTTTTTAAATCGACCAAGCGATGCAGGAACAGTCCCCTGAAATCGTCAAAACAACAAATGTTACAAAATTGATTTTTGTAGATTTTATAGTACCTTTTCATAGAATGAAATAAGACAAAGACTCACCGATTTCAATCTTTTCCGAAGAGTGGTTTCATGGACTCCTATCGTTTTGGCTGCAGCCCTCTGGCTATACCCATCTTTGATGAGTTTTTGAGCTTCATCGAACTGTTTCTGGGTAAACACTTCTATTGGATTTTCTTTGATATTTTCCCATAATTATGAATATCTGAAAGTGCAATTAAATCCACAACATATCAGGTGCATCGTCCATGAATTGTTAATGCTCGAAGAAGCATAATAATATGGAAAAACTGACTATAATTACGATATTAATTATACATAGTGCAGTTTTCGTAGGGCGGGTAAGAGTATGCACACCTCAATTGGATGCATACTCTTACCCTCCACTGATAATGTTGAACATTTCTCAAGCTAGACGACAGCACTTGACTCACTTCACAACCACGACAGTGATATTTCATGCTCGAATAATAGTACTTTGCATTGATATAAAAGTAATTTCATTAAAGCCCTTCGCAGAAACTGGAGGTCTTAACTTCCAAAGTCAGAATATTACAATGAAAGTACCAAAAAGGGTTTCTTACCTGTCAAAATCATGAAAATTCACGGAGGCACAAACCAGCTTTTCCAATCTACGACTCCACTAATGCCTCATGATCCAGGTATGAAGACTCACTCGCAGTGTTGACAATGGCTGAAAAAAAATGCTGCGTACTCTTACCCTCCTCTACCTTATATGATTATACTACAGTGAATTTGACGAAAAGCATTTCTGTACCATGGGAAACCTGTGTAGACCTTTACTTGTTATATATTAAAATTGTATTGAAAGGAATGTAGGTGCATTAGTTCTTTCCAGAACTACTTGTTTATTATTATCTATTTGTCTGCGGTACTATTTCAGATTGAGACATCTGCATTAATTTGTGGAAATCAAATGTATTCATGAATAATGAAGAAACAAAAATATTGTTCACAATTTAAGAGTATTATTTATTTATTTTTTGGTTATTTATCTGCTTGATTCCCTTTCTGATTTGTTTTTAGGACACATCCTGGCCACTCTTTGTGGTTCCATAATACCACCACCAATAGAGGCATCTTCCAATGAGTTGGAGGTCACCTTCCGATCCTTTCCCAACCAGCACAGTGCAAAAGGGTTCAGTTTGAGTTTCGAAAGCAGCCGCAAGAGTAAGTGGTCGAGCCCATGATTTCCTAATTAATAATTAATTTCCACCCCTCTTTGGATTATTTATGATTGGAATCTCCATCTAGTTGGGAAAATATTGCGAATAAACTGGCAAAAATGGTCATGACAGAGACCAGTCAAATTTGATGTGCGTTAGTGATACAACTGCAGTGTCCGCTGTCATGGACGTATTCAATGCATTCTCTCCGGCCTATCTATACTTTATCTTTGCTCAGTTAGAAGTATGGGTTGCAGCATTCTATTGGTAGTCAGTTTTAAGATTTCAGCAGAAATAGGGTTGGGAACTCCATTAATTTCATGTGCTTCCTTGCAGCTATCCAAATTTCTCCTGATGAAACTGGAGAGCATCTTGTTAAAGCGATAAAGTTAGGCATGCATATAAAATTTTGAACTTATATATAGTACAGAATTCAATGACTATTTAGCAAGAAAAATAGATGGACAGAAATAATCTTCAATCCACTTTTTTAATGAGACTTATACTCGCATTTTAATATGGTGGAGGAGTAGGATGGCGCTTCGTTAATGGAGTTTTTGAGAGTTTGAATGAGAGGGGAAAGAACTAGTATTTAAAATGTTTAATGAATATGAAAGAAACTTCTGCTTCCTTTGATCACTTTAGTTCTTAAAAAAATATATGTTAGGATATTAAGGCAGATTTTCTGAAATTATATTTAAAATAGTTTTCTTATTACTTTACTTTTGATTGTGTTTTTGATAAATCCTACGTTGAATTCCTTGGTGAGAGAATAACTCTTCTCCAATTTAAAACACCCATAAGAATAGCATTGAAAATGGTGCAGACAGAACCGCATCGGGCATATTTGCCGCCCGGGTGCAAGCAGTTTATGCCGCCTTTCTTTATAAGGCCAAATTTTTTCGATTTTTAAATTACAAGGTGTTAACTTAAGGAAGGCTATAATAAACTAGGGTCTTTGTGCCAATGGTCCCCAACCCAGATTAGTTACAAATTAATATTAATGATTAGTTACAAATATTCCGCATTAACTGTCAATCATTGTTGTCTTTATTGTTCACATCTCTTTCAAAAATTCATATAATTATTATTTGCATTATTTGAATGTGAAAGAAGTTATCCAATTACTTTTTGATATCATCATCTACTTATGTAGCGATAAACGTCAACATAATGACTATATAGGCTTAACACGTTAAATGCTGTAGACATCAATTGACGTCCTGGAGAGTGCTCTTGGCTGGAGGCAGACATCAATTGACGTCCTTGTTCCCTTCCTTTTCAACAGGAGATGGGAGTGTGTAAGCCCTCTCCAACCTTCTCTTTCTTCCTTCCCAGCCATCAGATAGCATTCAACCTTCCTTGCAAATGTTGCAGTTTCATTTTCAAGCAGATATTTTTTTACGGCGATTTTTGAAATTTGTGCTTTTTTCCTGTTTTGTGCAAGTAGTTGAACTTAAAATTTGTGAAGTAAGTGAATAGTTTATATTTAATTCTTCAAGATTTATTAACATTTATTTTAATTATTATTTTAACACAATTAGATGGAAAGTATGTACCTTCTTAAAAAATAATATTTTAGATTTACAAATCAAATGTTTTAGAATTGCCAATTGATTGGTCTTCTTGTTTCTAATTTATTGTGTTTTTCAGATGATTTCAAACCCCCTTTGTTTCGTTTTCAGCAATCAGTTAGTGTCCAACCTATTTTTATTGTATTTTTGTATTACATATTTGTATTTGTATACATTGCACTCCGGTTATCATACTGTCGGTTATACCGCGGATTCGGATATACCGCGGATTTGGATATACTGCGGATTCGGATATACCGCGTGTTCTTCCATTTTCCACGTTTCTTGGAAAGAAAGTCTGATTGAAAATAAGATTGGGTTCTCGGTTATATCGTGGTTGTCTTGTAACGCGAGTCCCAGCTCCTGCCCCTAAATCCGCATTATAATCGGGGAGCGATGTATTATATTTTTGCCAAAAGTTAAATATAATGAAATAATAATGAAGTTTATTGTATTTTTTCCTATTCCGTGATTTATTGATTGACAAATCAGAAAATGTAAAGTAAAAATTAAAGGCATAAAACGAGGGGACTGCTGAGCTAGGTAAGTCTGGTAGCGACCGCACACAACCATGGTAATTGCATTACCGGTGGTGGCAGACGTCAATTGACATCCACTTTTATTATTACAAATAAATATATTTATATTATTACCAACTTGGAAAATACTATAAAAAATCTTTCTAGGGACTCATTACAATAGAAAAAAATGAAAAGTGAAATCAGTCACCGGTAAAAGATTCAAATTTTACGGCCGTATTCAACGTTGTAAAAGACCCAAATGTATATGTACTTAAATGCCAATATCACCTCAAAAGTGCAGATTTATTTATAATTTAAAGCATTGGATGCTTTTTCACGGTTTTTTTGATTGGAGGAAAGATGAGAGATATATAATTTTTCTGATCAAATTCTGAAATTTGGACTTTTGTTTTGTCTTAAAAATAACAAAGTACTATCTTTCAGCCATACATTACTTTAAGTTTCAAGTTCGTAACTTAATTTAAAGCAATTTCAAAATGCAATTTTGTGAAACATTTAATCGATTTCAGTGCCTCCTAATGGGGAATAAAATTGAATCATTGAGGTTAAAAATACTTTCCAAAATGCGAATTTCTGAAGTTTTAAACTTTTCCTGTTGGATGTAGTCTATGATCTACCATCATACAAAATTTCATCTTTTTAATACATCTAAAAGTGCCCAAAATGCATGAAAGAAGACATATACGGATACTTGAGCATTATTTTTATGGATGTTCCATCAGCGATAAAGTCACGTTTGCTAAAATTTATTATATCTAAGAAAGGAAAGCTTAAAATGAAAGCTGTATACAAATAAAGTAAACACATTATAATATTTGGTAACGAACTTCAGTTCCATGTAAAGCTGCGTCCTCACCCTCGATTTTTTCCATCTTTCGAAAATCACTGCTGAAATCTACTACAGTAGACTCTCAATTAACAGGGATCAGCTTAACTGGGATGTCAAACCAAGATCACGGGTGATAAGCAGATTGGAAGAATGAAGAGAAGGGGGAATACATAGTAACGAGATAGATACGTAGTTTCTTCTACTATGTGTTAGAGGTCTGCAAGGGCTCGGGCTGGCCCGACTTTCGGACCGGGCCGGGCCTGAAAATTAATGAACGTTTCGGGCTGGAGCTTCACTTTGGGTTACATTCGGGCTTTTTTCGGGCCTTGACCCAAGTTTTTACTGACCATTACTTCGTCCCTTCATTTCGTCATGGACATACGTTTTGGAGATTTTTACTCTCATCTATCCAGAAATTGTCAGAGCTGGAAGGGCGGAAGTAATTCATTCTGACCATATTCTGAACATAATTTTACCCTCCTGCGACTACTTAGTCATAAATTCTTTGAAAAAAAAAAACGAAGAAAACCTTCATCCCTAAAGCATGACTTAAAAACCACTTTGACGAATTGAAAAACATAAAACCTTTGCACAGAAACGCAAAGGTCCATAAAAAGAGGAAAGAATGTCCCATTTTGTCTCAAGGCGGTGCACAATGAATGTACATGTTACAACTTTGTCGTAAAATTAGAAGAGTTCCCTACGTCTGTTTGATTTCTCCTTTGATAGGACTCTTTCCCTTTTTTGGAAACTACTTACTCAGTTGGAAAACGGCCATCACACTCTTTGGATGTGCTAAGCAAAGGTTCTACAAGATCATCTTGTTTCTAAGATTTTCTAGTGTGTGCATTTGTGTGAAACGGCCATTATATATCGCCTTCCATATATGAGAATTCGTTTAAAATTTTATACTTCAGTTAAAGTTTATATTAAGGTATTAAGGTGTTTTTCTAGCCCTAACAATGAGCGAGAAAGATATAAAGACAAAATTAGAAAGCGGTGAATATATTTTAATTGAAAAGGTGAATGCTGAAAGTGACGTCTGGAAAATATTTCGTGAAGTCTACATCACTGCAACAAAGGATAAAGTCGGTGCCGTTCAGTGCATTACATGTAAGTCAGTTTTAAAATACACTTCGGGAATAACTGAGAATTCGCATTTAAATCGCCATCCTTGCAAAAATATCATTGGAACAAGTACTATTACTCAATTTCTTCTTCTCTCATCATTAAGTGTGCCGAAGCGAGTGAAAGATGGGATTACAAAATCGTGTGTTTCCTTATGTTGTAAGGATATTAGACCATTTGATATTGCTACCGGTGTAGGATTCTTAGATTATTCCCAAAAATTGATTGAAATATGTTCGATTCACGGAAATGTTGATGTAAAAGATATACTACCTTATCCTACAACGATTTCGCGCCACACACAAAAAGAAGTGAATGATTTACGTCAAAAACTGGTCAGCAACATTCAATCATTGATTGATTTAAAGTTTTGTAGTGCCTCCACTGATATGTGGACCGATGATTACAAAAAAAATGTTTTATTACTCTGACTGTACACTTTGTTGACAAAGAATGGAATCTTCGTAATAATGTTCTTTTTGCATGCGAGTTTTCTGAGGAAAGAAACACTGGCAAAAATATTAGGAAAGATTTGAAAAGGAGACTAACATAATTGGGACTTACGCCGGATAATCTTTCGAAATTAATTTTTGTTACCGATCAGGGAAGTAATATAGTGGCTGCACTTCAGCAATATATTAGGTTAAACTGCAGTTCACATTTAATCAACACTATTTTAAGAAACACTTTCAAAAAAGAATTTTTGGAATCGAAATTACCTCATTTTCATCAAATAATAATTGCTGTTAAGGAACTTGTTAGTTACCTAAAAAAGTCTGCTTTGGTAAATCAACTGAAATCTACCATTCACCAAGAATGTGAAACACGATGGTACAGTCGAATTGATATGTTAGAGTCCGTTCATACCAACTATGAAGACATTAATAATCTTTTGATCGAACGTCAGGAAGAGGACAAAATTACAGACATTCAGAAAGATATTCTAATGTCACTGATAAATTTCCTCAAACCATCTAAAGAAGCTTCTTTGAAACTAGAAGGTGATACTTACCCTACCCTCCCTTTAGTTCTTCCAATAAGTATTAGCTTAATTAATCACCTTCAAGTGGATACCACTGACTCCTTATCCGTAGCTACCTTAAAAAATAGATCATCGGAAATTTTGCAAGAGAAATTCGTCTTGCATAATTTACATAGGATCGCTACGTTTTTGTGGCCGAATTTCTGTCAATTGAGGATGATTTTAGAGCAAGAACGAGAGGAAACAGTTTCGTTGGTACGAGAGTTAATAGAAGAGTTTAAGAGAGACGAACAATTGAGAGAGCATCCAAATATCAGTAGTAAAACAGTAAAACTCGAAGTTACTTGCAACAGGAGGGGTATAATTTTCATTTTGGTGAGTAAATAATAAATATAATTAAATTATTATTGATTATTTTTATATAAAATAATTTAAAATAAGAGAAAACTTAAATTTTAAAATAAAAAGTGATGGATAAGAGGGAGGGAAGGAATGAAAGTATGTATGAGTTGAAGAAAGAATGTCACAATTATTATCGAATAATATGTATAGGTTTATTCGGAGGAAATACATAAGTAGATGATATCGGTTATCCATAATCACTTAATGTAATGTTGCATTCTTAGATTATATTATCTAAACGAATTATACTTGCGTCATCGGGCTCATGTGGGGCCTATTTCAAAGAAAATCGGGCCTAGAACTGGCTCAAAAAAATATTAGTCTTTTGGGCTCGGGCCGTATATGAAATTGGCCGGGCCGGGATCGAGCCCCAAATTTCCGACCCGTGCAGACCTCTACTATGTGTGTGTTACAGATACATATTATCACATTGTATGTATTTAACATATAAAAATATCATGCAGATGGCGTGTGAAAAAACAACCTTGCTCTCACCGAGCGGATCATGATATTTTGTTCAACTGTTCACTTTATTTTTGTGCATCATAGCGGGTGCATGCGTATTTTTGTTCTTGTTAATTTGAAAGTTGAATAACCCTTACGTAATCATGTCGAAACATAAAAGAGTTGTTCTTTCTGTAGAACAGAAACTTAACTTAATTACAAAATCTGAAAAAGGTGTGACGGTGAAGTCGTTAATGAACAAATACAATGTTGGCAACCAAACAGTGCGTGATATTGCGAAAAACAAAAATAAGTCGATTTTGCTGGAGTTTTTATAGTGAAAGTGGTATGTTAAGTCGGAAAACAATGAAAACGTCTACCGACGACGTTCTGGAAAGCAATGGTTTTTTTGTTCAACCAACAGATGGCTGAGGGAATCCCGGTTTCGGATACTGTTTTTGCAATGAAAGCGAAGCATTTTTTCGATGAATTGAAATTAACAGGGGAGTTGAAAGCAGCTTCTGGGTGGATGATGAGATTAAAGCAAATACACGGGATTCGTCAGATTGCTATCCAATGTGAAAATCTTAGTTGTGATGAGCTGGCAGCTGAGGAATTTAAATCTCAATTTCAGCATTTTGCCGATAATGAAGGTTTCACATCGGAACAAATCTATAATGCTGATGAAACTGACTTACATTGGAAGTGTTTACCACAAAAAACTTTAGCTTATGAAAAAGAAACAAGTGCTGCAGGGCAAAAATTTAAAAAACAATGCCTTACCATTTTATGCTGTGCTAATGTTGCTGGGTCTCATTTTTTGAAACCGTGTGTTACTGGGTCTGCAAAAAAAACCTCGAGCTCTCTCAGAAGTTTAAGTTTTATCTAATTTACCCATCGATTACTATAACAACATGTCAGCCTGGATGGACAGAGAAATTTTTATGGACTGTTATAAAACAAAATTCGTTCCAGCTGGGCGTCAACACTTAGAATCTCTTGATCTGCCACAAAAAGCTGTTTTACTCTTAGGAAATGTCACTAATCACCCGAATGAAGACTTTTTAAATTTGAAGATGGAAATGTATTTGTTAAGTATTTACCTCCGAATGTGACAGCTTTGATCCAGCCTATGTATCAAGGAGTGATACAAAATATGAAAACAATTTATCAAAGAAATTTACTGCTTAAGTTCATAAAGGATTTGGTTATGATTTACTGTTGTTTTGAAAAAAACTAACAGTGTTGGACGCTGTTTATGAAATTGGTGCTGCTTGGAAATCTGTAAAAAGCTCTACTTTAAAAAATCATGACGCTCCCATGTTTGTTTTAGAGGGAGGTAGTCCATATCGCTTGCTTCTCAGTTTTTCCGCATTCTTGATTTGTGTGAAAATTTTCCATAGAAGAAAGTTTTAAAATTAACAAAGATATAATTTAAGCAACTTACCTATGATGTATTAAAGCAAACTAAAAATCGGTAAACCGTCCTCAAACTTCTAAGCGCCCTTGATTCTCGATGCCCTGATGCATTGCTTCAAAATTTGGCGCACCTTCTAGAATGGCACCTGAGGCGGTCGCATCACACAATTATTTTCTAAAAACTCGCTCTTTCTCCGAAACAGCCTGCAAACTGTTGCCGCCATTGGGCCAGTAAATTCTTTTTGGATGTGTACGAAGAAAATAATCTGATTAATAAGTAAAAATGATAAATGATTTTTTAATATGAAGTATCACTAAAGTGTGTGTTCAAATGTACGAGATGGAAAAGGTAAAAATTAAGAAATATTATTGCCTGTTTGTAAGTGGTGCTCCTCATATGTTGCCACCCGGGTGCGATGCATCCCTTGCACCCATAGTCCAGTGCTGCTCTGGGTGCAGGTCTATCTAAAATTACTTTTTTAAATTATTTAAAATTAAGAGACAAAGTCGGGGCATGCATTGTACTGTGGAAGAAAGAATGAAGTTTATTTTTCTCAAAGACAAAATTCAAATCCATGCTGAATTTGTGTAAAAATTTGATTTTAATCATGAAATTATGAAATTTTTTCAGTCTTCAACAATGAAAAATATTAACTACCATAGCAATGACTCCAATGTCTTTAATGAGAACTAATTTTCCATACTTCAAAAGCACTGGTTTAATGTTTATATTTGATTTCAGCTAACGACGTATACATATGATGACGTGATAATTTTAAATTAATTTTTTATCTGGATACGTATTAAAGGAATGTATGATGCCGCCATAATCCTAACACACAAAATATCCTAATTTTTACATAAATTTTAGTGTAACATATAGGCTATTGTCTTAATGATGATTATGATTATTGCTGAAAATGGGCGATCTGAGCCATGAAACTTGAAATTCGAAAACGAGGACGTGAGCCAATTGCCAGAGAATTTAGAAATTCCGGATAGATGCCTTAATTTCATGAAAATTATTATCTTATTTTAATGGGCTCTGTGTAGTTCAAATGATGTCGCGTTAGTTTATTTATGAGTTTAGATATTGGTGCATGGTGACTTTTTAGCGCTTGCAGAATGCAAGCACCGTAAACTCAGTAATATATACAGGCATGCCTCGCTTAGTGCATGAGGCATTCTGTGACATCTCTGTGCTATCAGAATTTGCGCTAAAAGAACAGTTTTTAACATAGTACTTAACCCAGTTGATTTTTAATTTTCAGAAATTTTACTATTTTTATCTTGCAACTTATATAATAGGACATTTTTATATATTAATTTAGAGTCAAGAAAACGAAGTACCGTATTTATTCGTGTAATACCTGCACTTTTTTCCCCAACAAGTTCCCATCAAAAAAGGGGGTGTGGACATTACACGATATTTACCCCTTCATATTTTGAGGGTAGGCCACCCACGAAACGTCTACTAACACTGTGCCTGGCGTGAGATGAGTGTTTTCTTTGGTAGACGCAATATGCCGTGCATTTTATTTCCTCGATTTATAACCAAGGTAGTTTTTAAGCACGATAGGTATTTATCAGGTATTTTTTAAAATTATTTGCCAGCTGTCAGTAAAAAACCTAAATCACGTAAATTTCTATGTAAATAGAAGTGCCATTCATTCTCATAGAAAAGGTGATGTAAGAGAAATAAACAACTGAATTGTATATATTTTTCATTTAAAATAAATGAATTCTGTTAGACTGCCTTCAATTCGTGACATGCTCAAATCACATTTTACCATGAGCGAATTGTTTCGGTTCCTTTTACGTTATGTAATCCTAAAAGAATATATGTACATACTTTTATTACTCTGTATAAAAACAAAGAACATAATCTTGCGATGGAAATGTGTCACTAAATACTTGTAGGAATTGTTCGTTTGTGCTTTCTGAAAGCTACAAGTGATACATTTTATCCACAGAAACGTTTCTATGTAACTGGTCGCAGTGCGTCTAGTGACTGATTTATTTTTGGTATTGTGTGATCTGAGGGATTTGATATGGGGTTTTATTTTGAGCATGAGCCGTTTACCTTTATTTATGTAAAATTTGCTCTTTTTCTAGGTGAATAATGGCTGAGTTAGCATAATTTCGCAAAATTAGCGAAAATTACTAATTTTCAATTAAATAACTTGAGAATGTGCAGCGGCTCAAAATTGAAAATTTCTGTGAGAGGAGCTAGACTCCAAAATAGGTTATTGAGTTGTCTCCATGTAATATAATGCCAATGATCATGTTCCTAAAATTCTTCATGATTTCAAAGATCATTGATGATGATTGGCCTATGCAAAAGTAAACAAAAATGGAATACGAGTGATATTACAATTCAGTGGCGACGCCGCAGCTTCAGACACATAACTATAGCATAGGTACTAACAGCAAAATAACATCAGAATAACAAATGACTAACAATAGCTAAAGTTAAAGTTGTCATGAACCTAATCTAACTCAATCTTAAGCAAAAACCCATCCAAAGTGAACCCAACCTTGCACATCTCAACAGTAATGTTAAGAACTTTAAAACTTCCAATGTTAATGTCACTGCAAAAGACTGTGAAATTGCAGAAAACCAATGTAAAAAACATAATAAAAGTGAACAAGTGAAATGGAAATAAAATTAATAAACTTATAAATAACAACAACTTGTCTTTAATTGGAGTGGAATGACTATCTCTGAACAGAGAGTGAAGTACAAATGAAGATAAGTGAGAAAAATGCTGGGACCATAGCATTTAGGAGAATTATTTTAAAAATTTTCAAAAATTAAAATTTTAGTCCCAAGATGCCAACCGCCCTATATCAAAAATGTGCTAAAAGAACATGCGCTAAACGAGGCATACGTGTATATCTCATTATACAGGTTTTTCATAAAGTTTTTGTGCATTTATAAACTTTATTAACCTGGGTTGTATTTATGATAAAAAGAAGCTGTAAAATGCATCTGAAAGATTATATATTCTAGTTTTAGCATATGTAACCTTGTGTTTGTTAAGATTCAACATACAACCAACATTTCGGATACTAAGCATAAACTGATTTGGAGTTCCATGGAAACATTCTCCAGTTGTGTTCCAGTTATGGCATTAATTGTAGACTACAGTTTAAACATATCCCCATAGGAAATAGTTTAACGAGGACAAATTGGCTGAGCAAGCTGGCCAAGCAATTGGGCTACCTCTGCCTGTCTTGGAAGACATCATTTAAAAACGGTCGAACATTACAAGCAAAGTGGCAAGGTGCTCCATCTTGCTGAAAAAGGTGTTGTCTACAAGTCCTAATTGTCTCAGTTTGGGAATATAATAATTCTGTAGCTTTGCCAGATAACTTTCACCATTAACTACCGCTCCTTCAAAAAGAAAGCCAATTACACATGTTTTTCCTAGGGTGCAGCAGACATTGACTTTAGGGGAGTCTCGTTTATGCTGCCAGATTTCTTGAGATTTCTCTGTCTCCCAAATATGGCAATTATGGCGGTTGACTTTACCACTAATGTGAAACGTTGCTTTATCACTATACATTAGACTGTGAAGAAAGAAGTCTTTTCCAACTTTTTCAATAAATTGGTGACAGAAAGTTAATCACACATGGTAGTCCTCTTCCTGCAGCATTTGATGCACTTGAATCTTATAAGGCTGCCGTTGCAATTTCACTCTGAGAATTTTGTGCACCGTTATTTTAGGAATATCTAGTTCCAGAAATGCCCATTTTAGTGATTTTCATAGGCTTCACATAAAAGCTTCTTCTACAGATGTCACAGACTCTTCATCTAAGCCCGGCCTTCCACTTCGCAGTCTGTCATTCACGGAACCAGTCTCTCTGAATTTCTTCATCCAGTTCGAAATTGAATTTCTGTGCGGTACTACCTTCTCGTAATGTGTAGTAAATCTTCTAGTCACTGATATTCACTTCAAATCTGCTAGCCAGAGCACACAATTAACCTTCTCATCTATCAAAGCCATTTACTGTAAGGTGAATGACCCAGAAAAAAAAACCAAAAACCAAATTTAAAACAAGCATATAAATTACTTTTTGTTCATACAAAACTCGAGTAATAATTATTCAAATGCATTTTACAGATTGTTTTATTCTAAATACAACCCAAGTTATCAAAGTTTGAAAATGCAATAGGACTTTATGAACACCCTATATATAGAGGTTTCTTACAGAGGATATAATAACATATATATAGGAGGATACTAATGTCCAACCCAAACTACAAGAGCTAGAGAGCTGAAAGTTTCAGGGTTTGTAGAGGTCATGGAGAAACCTCCAGAATAAATGGGAGCTCTTACCTAAGTGACATGGGTTTGACTCCAGAAATTCTAAAAATTGCATTTTTTCCATAATAAAAGCATTGCACCATTTTTGTAAATTAATATCAGGCACTTGCCAATAAGCTAGAAAAATGAAATTTTGAGCGTTGTTAGATGGCCGCAATACCTATTAGGAATTAGTATCATTTTTGCTTGCAGTGTTGTGGGTTCGACCCCAAATACCTTGGAAAATCTCCCATAAGTTAGCATTGGAAAAAGTTATTCCTGTGTGTAGACCACTCTAAGAGGAATAGGGAGCTGAAATTTTGCATGATTATAGGATTTGGTCACAACCAACCAGGAAAATAAAAAATTTCAAAATTGTTAATTTTTAGGGGTTGTTTTTACTCCATTTGTTGATTAAAGTTTAATAATTTTATCTCAGTAACTATAAGTCATAGGTATGAGCTTTTGCAATTATTTTGTAGCAAATTCTACCCTCTGTTTGAATAAAGTTTTTAATCTATACCTATCAGATCATATAAGGGAAAACAAATAGAATTTCCGATTGCTATAGGTATTTTTAACAATTATTTTGCATTACCAATTTTTATCTCGAAAACTATTAATTGTAGGTACATGAAAATTTGGACTTTATTGTAACAAATGTTGTCTTCTACCCGAATAAAATTTTAAATCTATATCTTACTTATCATAGAAGGATGATTAGCCATTTAAACATGCCAAGGTTGCTAAATGTGGTGGTGGGGAGACCTCGACCAATTGGGTTGGTGCATGCTCCTCTCCCTCTCTACCTTCCCCTTCATCAATCCTCAGTCACTTCCACCAAGTCGCTACCACAGTTTTTCGCATTGCATATTTCAATGCGAAATTTGAGGGTGCTTCCGTTATTCTATAACTGTGTTATAATGGTGATGATAAAAAGTGTGTTATTTATTGTTATGTTGTTACTTGTTGTTGTGTTATTAGTTGTCCTTGATTCAGAGGTGCAAACTTATGTATTAAAAATATATATAACAAGTAAAGGTATAAAAATGAATTTTTATAACCAACTTTTATATGGCTAATACTTTATAATGAATAAACTTTATAATACAATTATGATATCTTTTCAGCTTGAATAACTGTAAAAAATTTCCCAAGTGTCTACCTACCAGCTGTTGAGTGGTGTGGGGGTCTCTCTATTGAATCTTTTTACAGTTGAGAGAATGACAGACAGAAGTAGATAACTCAGTGGCAAACATAAGAATGTTTGGTATATAAGTAGTAAGAATTTTGATAGTATCCTTTGTTTCATTAATGGAAATACCATCTTATCCGTTCATATTGCTTAAAATCAACGAAAATATACTGCTAGTTCAGAGTAATTTAGCTTTAGATACTAGTAGGAGTGAAATTGTTGAATATTTCATATTTTAGTCACCTAACTTAAATGACAATAATAATAAATTGTTCTTTTCCTAACATCACATCAACCATTCATATAAAACACTGTATAAATATAGTTATCTGAAGAATTGCTAAGTTACAACACAACACATTAAAATGTTTCATTTAAATTTGTTCAAATTAACATCCTTTACAACAGTATTACCTATCTTAAATAGTGAATAAAGACAAAAAGTATTTAAGATAAATAAAAACTTACTATCAATAACAAATACGATAAATAAAAACTTACAATTATTAGCAGAATTATCCCTTCAAAAAATGTAGGAATGCTCGTATCAATACCAATTAAAATAAAGAGACTTCTATTAAAAGATTGCAGCATTGACAATGACAATAGTTTGTTTTATCTCATTGCTATGATGGATGCTTGTCTATCTTCCCATGTGAATTCAAATACACATTTATCGCAGCACAAAGGTAAGGATCTGGTGGCCGAGGTGACTAAATCACTCGTCTTACGCAATGGTGAGGTGGTTCGAACCCCGCAAGCAGCTTTGGATTTTTTTCAGATTACACTGGGTCCAAAACATATACATATATATATATATATTAATTTAAGGAAAAGAAAAGGTAGTGATGAGGGTGGCAACAAGGTGTTGAGGGAAGCCCAGCGGACACTTACCAAGTTGATAGGCTGCTGGGGGCGTCGAAAAGACACGTAAAACACACGAACACAAAAAACACGCAAGCTTATCGGGCCTATGCCCGATAAGCTTGCATGTTTTTTGTGTTCGTGTGTTGTACGTGTCTCTTCGACCCCCCAGCAGCCTGCCAACTTGGTCCCCAACTTGGTAAGTGTCCGCTGGGCTTCCTTCAACACCTTGTTGCCACTCTCATCACTACCTTTTGTTTTCCTTAAGTTAATATATATACCATTCTTTTTTCTCCTTATTTATCTATATCTTTACGTTTCTCTCCTGTCGTCTTTTTCTCTTATCTTTCTCATCTACCATGGAACTGACCCGTCTCCATTATCATCTCCGCAGACCCTCAACTGCTGGATTGAATTCCTCAACTCCTGCCTTGCACTTGGACTCACCCCCAAATGCCTCACAATCAGAATTCCTCTTTCAGGCCTTCCTCCCCCTAACCGTGCTTCCATAGCCCTCACGTATCACCTCGCCTCTATCCACATTATCCGTTCCACCATACACCATTATACCACCCTCTCTAACACCCACTTTGCTTATTGTAAATCTCACGTTCTTTATCTTCGTCATTCTTCGCAATCCATATCCAACCTTCACGCTGCTTTCCTTCAAGCAGTTGATGATATCACCGCACATTGCAACAGACTTCTCCGTAAACTCTCTCTGCTTTGCGTCCGGCACCTCAAACTTGGTCTTCCACTTCCGTTCATATCAGCTGGAGAGGTCAACATGCCACCTCCATCCCCGCCACTCATCAGCCAAACTCCCTGTCTTGCGGACCTCCTGGGATTCCCAATGCCACCATCACTCTACATCCTGAAAACGACCCACACTTTCCTAACCCGCAAACCTTTGAAGCGCTCCTATTTTTCCCACACTCCTGCCACCACCTTTTCATCTTGCCAACCAGATGAAGTCTTGAACCTTGCCTCCCACATACTTACCCCTGCCGAGAATGAACTCCTATCACGCGGCCTTTTCTTTTGTCCCAACACCAAATTTGATCATTTTCGCCTTTGCCCGCACACTACGTCTAAAAACCAACCCTTCCAAAGAAGACTCTCTCACCTCTGCCAACCATAAACTCCCTCCCAGCCATCCACCTACTTTTTCCATCTTCAAACCTCCTTCCCAATACATTCCACCCACCCTTCCTTCCCTACAACCGGTCGAACAATACCTCAATTATATTAATCGGTTGGCTCCCTTGGTGCTTTTCATATAGAGTAGGCTAATGCCAGCTCTGGGATTCCCTCCTCCCTTGTGTGTGTTCGGTGTGTAAGGAGTAATGGCTATATTTATCCAAGAGGTGGATTAGCCAGAAATTCCACACAAACAAACAATTTCTTGAATCGAAACATTCAACGTTGATCTCACATAATTATATTTTGAGGCACATTGGTTGGATGAAGTTCTGGTTTTCTGACTTCCTCAGCATGTGGCGGTCAGCTGGATGGAGCGCCTTCTGGAGTCATTGAGAGTCCTGGCTATCCCAACCCCGTACCCCACAACCAACTGTGCGTGTGGTTAATAACAGTGCCACCAGGAAGGCGCATTCGAGTAGAGTTCATTGACCTGGACTTCGGAGGGAACCGTATTTCCTGCACTCAAAGGGTTTCTGTGAGTATGGCATTCCATTTGAGCAATTAGTAAATCCTGTTACATCTGCTAAGGGAAGGTTTTGAATGCCTTTGATTGGACTAATTGATGACCTGACTTGAATGATATGGATCTGTGTATGAATATGACCAAATGCCAGCTGAAATCCATAAGTGAACAAACAATAAATTGCAAGCTAAGCATCTGACATAAACAGGGTTTATGGAAATTCCTGGATCATTTTCAGAGGGAGGCTCAAAATGAGGCACTTAGCCCAGTCCTCTGTTACTAGTTACACCACTAAAAGATGCAATTTCCAAAGCCTGTTGTTTAACCTAAAGTTGGACATTGGATAAAAATTAGCATATACAGGGCCCGCATGATATCTTTAAGGACTTCTATTCAAATATGATTTTGCCCCTCCCCCCTTTCTTTTCTCCAAGGTGTTTCAACCATGGCTGTCACGTTACCTGGTCTTGTGAGATTGTAGCAACAGGTGACACTATCTAGAATTGACACTATTCTGTATGAATTTGTTAATGTTTATTTCTGTGAGATGGAATTTTCTTTAAATGCTTCTGGTGGTGAGTTTTTGCCCTATGGTCTTTGTTTCAACTTTTAATATTATGTGACTTGAAGTTAATACTGAAAGAGCTTTGTGAAATATTAAATTAACTAGTGTAATTGCCTTTCAAAATAATGATCGTTTTTTAATCATGTCTATCTGCAGTAGTATTTCTTTGGTAAAACCTGTCATTAACAGAAAACAGAGATAATAAATTGACATGAAATATGGTGTTAATAGAACACTATTCATCTTATGACTCTTATTTTATGAAGGAAACCACTAACCTGATAAATACTTTCCAGCTAGATACTGAACGCGCGAAGAAGTAGCTGAATATTATCGATACTTCTTCAATGAAAGGCCAAGCAAAGCTGAGCAAGGATATTTTAACCCTCTGCCATTCAAAACATCCCTGAACATCCAAATCTGAATCTTTCCCTAACACTTAAAACATTTCAGAATGTCTGAAGCTGGCTGCTTCCAGTTTTTTCCATGATACATCACTCATTACCATTGGAAAATGTAAAAATTGATGTTAAATTGCTACCTCTCTTAACAGCAGAGAATTTAGTTTGTGTTAATCAGATACTAATTTTCATATTCACATCTGACTCCTTATCGAAGCCCACTTATCTGTATTTATGTGTATAAATATACTGCGCCAGTTATCGATGACAGTAAGTTATGGTCCAAGCAAAATTTGGGCCCCATCTTTTGGGAGCTATATGTGTAGCATGCTCTGCATGCATATCCCATCAAGCTGGTCCTGAGCATAGACAATATTCATATTGTGAAAAATGAAACTATGATTTTCTGTAATCAATTAGGCCTTGTCTTCATATTTTATTAACATATGATGCATTAAAAATGAATTTCAGTAGAGAAGATAATGGCTTCAATTTGACATATTATTTCTTCATTAAGATACACTTAACATTTTATATATGCTCTCTGTGAGAATAGATTGGCAAAACGTATAAATTCTAGCAGTATTTATATCATTTGTATTTATACCAGTGGATCCCAACCTGGGTGCTGCAGCTCACTGGGCACCACAGTTGATTTTTAGGGGTGCCACAAAAAAATAAGTTTATTAAATAAGTCAATTTACAAGTAACTAGGGCAATCATTTTTATGCATTCTTTTCCAGCTAAGCCATAGTAGCGGAGTGCCTTATGGACACATTGCCTCTGTTTGTTCGTCTGTCTGCATCTCTGAAATTATTGGGCAGATTTTAATTAAATGAAGTAATAGTGATCCTCATGAAAATTTATTAGCAAATTATGATTTTCAACTGCATCCATCAAATAGAATTCCCACTTTATCATAGGTAGTCTGTCCGTAGACAGGTCCGTGATTATTCTTGGTTAAACCTGGTTCTCCATATACTCCTATTTTGCGCTGTCCTCTTCATATCTTGATAACCCTCTTTCCCTTTCAAATCGTCTCTCAGGTGAAACCTTTTTCTACCTCTTTCCCTTTTCCCATTAGTTTTCCTTCTAACACATCTTTAATATCATTCTGTAATCTTTACACTGCATTGCCTTTGGCTTCTTCTTTAGAGGGATCATTGTTACTTCTAGGAAATCTCGAGGCCACTCTCCCATGTCGTAAATCTTATTAATTAATTTCGTGATCGCTTTTAGTCCTTTTGATTCTATGACTTTAAGTATCTCAGCCAGTATGCCATCGCTGCCCATGGCTTTCCCCTTCTTTAGTTCCACTATCGCTTCTTCTACTTCGCTCTCCATAATACTTGGTCCTAAGTTGTCTTCTTCAATGTTTTCCTCATCTTCCAGTTCTATTTTTGCTGCTCCTGCCTGTTTGCTGTATAATTCCTTAATGCATTCTTCCCATACCTGTGCTACATCCTTTGTTTCTGAGACTATCTTCCCATCTGTATTCATAATTCCCATACCATTAATTCCATTAGATTTCTTAACTTCTAACTCGAGTGCTCTAGCATACATCATATCATACCATCCTAACTTCTCCATTTGTTCTATTTCATCACATTTTCCTTTTATCCAATTTTCTCTAGCTTTATCTGTTACCCTTCTCAACTCATTGTTAATAGGCCTATAGTTGGTTCTACCTTCTTCACTGTTAACATTTTTCCATTTTCATCTCTCATTCATTTTCTCCAGCATTTCCTTCGTGATCCATGGTTTTCTGATTTTCTTCTCTTGTTTTCCAATCTCTTTATCCAAGGTATCCTTGATACTGGTTTTAATTTCATCCCATTCTATATCAAAGGTCTTCGGTTTGTTTTTCAACTTTCTTAGGTTATCTTCCAACTTCATGCTGACTACATCCTAACTTTCTTTCAGTTTTTCTAGGTCCCAGGTCTGTCTTTCTCTTCTCGTTTTTCTTATTTGTTTGAGCTTTGTACTCACGTCAAGTATTAGAAGGCTGTGATCTGAATCAATGTCCGCTCCTTGAAATGCCTTGGTGTTTTTTATGGTGTTCCTGAATCTTTGTTTTACAAGGATGTAATCTATTTGGCATCTCATTCTATCTCCTAGCCTTTTCCATGTGTATAACCTTCGTTTATGGCTTTTGAACCACGTATTAGTCACTACAAGGTCATTATTGATGCAGAATTCTACGAGTTTCTCCCCTCCTCGATATCTCCTCCCAAGTCCGTATTGCCCGACAACATTTTCTTCCTGTCCTTCTCCGACTATGCTGTTCCAATCTCCCATTATTATGCAGTTTACCTTTCCTCTTCTGTCTTCTTCGTAAATTTCATTAATTTGCTCATAAATCTCATCGATTTCTTCATCTTCATGAGCTGACGTTGGCATATCTACCTGGATTATCAGCATGTCCACTGGGACTGCTTTTAGCTTTATTGCCATCAGTCTATCATTCGTTGCTAATATCTTTGTCACGCTTTTCATCATATCTTTCCTAAGTACCAGAGCTACTCCCCTTTCCCCACTATTTCCTTCAGAATAAACTACCGTGAATTCTTCCAAGTCGAACTGTCCTTCTCCCTCCCATCTAGTTTCACTTAGTCCTATGTCAACTCTATTTTATCTCATTTCTTCTTTCAAGTTCTCTAGCTTTCCTGCTTTTCTCATAGTTTTTACGTTCCAAGTCCCTATTCGTAAATTACTTTCGACAAATGTTTTCCTCAAGGCAGTCCCCACCCGGAGATCCAATTGAGAGACTATTTTACCTCCAGATTGTTTTACCTCGAGAGAACTCATATTGTCCAACCATATAATCATTACTAGGGATTGTAATGTGGTAGTTTCCCTCTTGCTTTCCACATCGCAGTATTGTAGCCGTTCAAATCGTCCTGATCACGCCTACAGCTGTATTGGATATAGACCCAACCAACATCATTTGTTTTCGACTCTATACCATACTGACAGTACTGCTGCCTACTGCCAGGCACTGATGATAGTTTTTTTTTAATAAAACCTCCATTCGAGGGGTTTGAACCCCCGAACTTTGCAATGGAAAGCCAACACGCTAACCACTACACCATCAATGCATTTTTTCCCACTTCATATAAGTGCTTAAATAAAGTTATACTCATATCTCATTAAATAGCATCTGTCAAGCAACAATTTAATACAATATTTTTCTCTCCCTAGGTCTTATATGATCTTTAAGGTAACGATTTAAAATTTTATTTGGATAGAGAACAATATTTACCACAAAAAACTCTGCAAGACCACATAATTATTACTTCTAGTTTCAGGGATAAAAATTCAAGAAATTCTCAAGCATAACATCACTTATTTTGTTTACATCAATCAAAACGATGATTCCATTATAGTACGTTTCAAAGAACTTCAAAGTTTAGAGAGATACAAGAGAAAGCTTTCAAGAGTGTGACCTTGAGGGAAACAATAAGAATGAAGGGGTGTGACCTCCGAAAATGAAAACTCAGGTCTCATCCATGCAAATATTGAGTTGTGTGTGCTGTGTTGCCAATTGTTTATGCCGCTGAAGTTCACGAATTCTCTTTGCCTTATGAGCTCACAGTAAGGTGCATTCCAGTGTAGTAGATACAGAAATGCCGAATTAGAGTTCTTTGGCCCCCAACTCCTAGCAGCAGAGACATATGAATGGTCCTGAGTATGAATGAAATGTCAGTCATAAAGTCATTTTTAATGCAGAATAGTTACCAACAATCAAAGACCCATATTTTTCTCTCCCAAGCTCTTATATATTATCTACTATTTGGGGTATCCTGGCTTTAATAATCCAAGAGGTTGATTAGCCATAAATACAAACCAACAACAACAACAGCAGGAGTATTAGGGTGTTCCAAAAAAACCGTAGTTTGAAAGTTTGAGGTCCCTATATTAGTGTCAATGGTGGAAAAACATTCCCCCTTAAAATTTGGGCCCTGGCAAAAAATATTTAGGGGTTGCACAGAGGCGTTAAATATTTAACATTTGCAAAATATTTTAAGAAAATGCTAAACTTCTCGAAAACAATGTTTGATGGGGTGTTCAAAATGTGCTCAGTTTCAAAAACTTCCATATAGCTCGATTAGACTTATCTTCTGGTGCAAAGTTGATGCAGGAAGGAAATATAGACAAAAACTGAGCATAGGTTTCAGAAATGTATTATGAAAGCAGCGGCGGACTGACCCCCGGTGTCCACCACTTCCCATGCAACAGGCACTTACTTTTAGTTGACTCTGGATGAATGAATCACACGTCCCATGTCATTCGCCATGGACTGGAACAATGCAGTATCCATTACACTAGACTGGTACTTAGACTTGTCTATATTGGGCCACGCTTTACTAAATCATTGAAAAAGGGGCACATCTGGACTCATTGATTCTCCCATAGTGCGCAGAAACACTCCCGTCAAGCAAATTTCACTGATATGATGGCGACAAGGTAGAAGGAGGAGCTCTCTCTCCAACTTCTTCTCAAGAATCATGCTAGCCGCTTTCTTATTCCCTAAAATATATAAAGAAGACAGAAAATACACCTTGTCACGCATATGAGATTTATGCCTGCTACATTTTCCGATTTTGATAGTCAACTCACCAGTATTGCTAGCAGTTGTGTCGCAACAAAACCTGATGAAACTCTTAGCAAGATTCCACTCATTGAGTATTTTTTCCACGGCCGTAGCCTGAGTTCTCCGGCAGGGCCAGAACACCAAGCAGTTGTTCCTTTCCTTCGCCCATCACAAGGATGGCTAAGCGATCAATCTTTTCTCTTCCACTCAAATCTGGCAATAGTTTGCCGTCAAAATGAACAATCATAGGTCCTTTACAGTCAAATTTTTTTATCTCGGCTGCTGTTGAGCCTTTAAGCTGTTGTCGGGCCCTATGTACTGAGGATTTGCTCTAAACTAATCCTTTCACATCGATTCCTAGATTCTTAGCCTTAGCAGCAACAGTAAAAAGTCCCTTCCTAATCGAGGTGTTCATCCTGTCTAAAGCACACACTGTTTCTTTCAAAACAACTTTCCGTAACTTCCTATCCTCCTTACTTTTGGTTTGAGGGGGCTGGTAACAATCTTCTTCCTCTCGGCTTTCTGCACCTGTATTTTCAACCCCGATTTCCTCATCCTCAGACTGCTCTAATTCTACCTTCACCTGTGCTTCCTCTATTTCCTTCCATTGCTTTTCTTGCCTCTCATTTTCTAGCGACTTCCTCTTTGCTATCCTCCCCTCTTTAACAGCTAATACGCGATCGGTTTGCATCATGCAGCCGCGACGTCCTTGCTCCCTCTGTGCGAGTAATAAGGCCTTGTCTTCCTCATCCCATATTATGTTCATTGCATCTTGGTGGGCTATATCCTAAATGGTACTCTCTATCTGTTCCTTGAATTCCTTTTCACCATTAATCTGCTTCTCAGTATTCCGTTTGGAGCTCTTCTTCAAACTGAGCCATTGTTTGTGAAATTTTATAATTTTGGACACAGAGTGTTTGTCCTGCTGCATAGTTATCCTAGCCCTTTGCCAGAATTTTTCCACTTCACGTATAGTTTCCAAAGCACTTTCAGGGATAGTTTTCCTCTCCATATTATCTTAAAAAAGAAGTACCTTAAACCTTTTGCCTTGCTGGGCAGCTTATAGCCAGTAATTGTTCTTGTCTTGGACCCGATGAGATAGATTCCATCACAACTCCCTTTCTTGGATGGCATTCTCTAAAGCTCTAACATCACAACACTAACATTTAAAATTGCTCCGCATGAAACAAGAACTAACAGGTAAATAATCTGAATGCTCACGTCAATGGGAGAGCGGGCAGCAGGGGTCGAGCTAGTTAGGACAAGTCATTACAAGTCAGTCAGGGAAAGGCGAGCGGAGGGGAGGAAGGGCGAGTGCCATGTCCCATGTGGTGAGAGGGAGGGGTGAGGGCACTCCAATAAAAGGCAGCGGTCTCATGGGGTGATGCATTGTTGTTTCAGTGTTCCCGACTCGCTCCACACATGTACCAGCAGCAATCTCCGCCCATGGGGCCTCGAGAATACTCGCATCAGCTGCTGAGCTGCATGTTTGAACATAGAACACCATTATGTGAACCCTAAATGATTGCTGACAGGGGCGCGCTTTCGCACAGATGCTGTCACAGGCACATCGTAATTTTTCAGGGGGTAGGAACAAAAATTAGTGTGAGACGGTCAGAAGTATAGGGTCAAAAGGAAAGTTTGCACCGATTTGGACCAAAATGTTCCAAGTGTTCAACTGATCAGCAGTGTCCGTATTCTATCAGGGGGTGCTTCTGGTTGCATTTAAATGTGTTTCCGATGGTTGGTATGCTCCAAAACACTGTTTTCAGGAAGTTTAGCATTTTCTTAAAAAATGGTCCAAATGTTAAATATTTAACGTCTCTGCGTGACAACTAAATATTTTTTGCCAGGGCCCAAATTTTAAGGGGGAATATTTTTCCATCATTGGCACTAATATAGGGACCTCAAACTTTCAAACTTTGGTTTTTTTTTGGGACATCCTACTGGAGTATCAAGCATTGCCCAGGACCATTTTAAGCCACTTCCAAGTGCATAAAATACTAGAAATATACTTCAATCATTGCTTAAGTTTTATCTATCAGCATTGCTTCAGAAGCATAATGTTTTGCAATTGAATCTGTTGCAAAGTGCACTTGGACTCCTTCTCCAGTAGAACTTTTTTTTCTTTCTTCTAAATTGTAATTTATTGATTACACTTAAAAAACAATATTCAAATACATTTTATTATTTTCTAAACATACGAAATTATTCTGACATAAATTACAATTTTTTCAATGATAAATGGAAAACTGCATATATTGAATTAACCAGCCACCTCAAATTATTTTATCACTGTATAGCCTATGTTACTCACAGGGTAAAATTATATACCTATGCAAAGTGTCATGATGATATCTTGTGGATTTGTATAGCCGACAAACAAACAGTATTTCAGATTTATAGATAAAGATGTGGTACAGACTACAAAGTTATTCGAATAGAGGACAACATTTAGCAGAAAATATTCCACGGGATCACACAATTACAAGTTTGGGTTTTGGAGATAAAAATTCGAGAAAATCCCAACTGGAGGAAGTGCAATATATCCTCTCAGAAAATAGCGCCACTAATGAATGTTTATTTCTTAACAGCCTTGGTAGATGAGAGGCTAGTGCATCTGGCTTCCAATGCTAGGGTTGCGGATTTGAGTTCCACCTTAAGAATGGTTGTTTGTGATTGTCTTTGTTATTGTTATATACAGGTTTCCCTCTCTTTATGTAGGGGTTGCATTCCAGGAAAGTGGTGCATAAAGTGAATTTGCATAAACAACATATATTCATATATTCATACATGTAAAAGATAGGGATACATTCAACAAGCTATCTGAACTCCCCTCCAAGATGCTCTTCTTTCACTCCATAATGACTTCTTATGTGCTAAATACAAAATTATGACAATGAGCACTATAAAATATACTCACCAATAAAAGGAAGCAGAGAAGCACAAATGGTGGCTATTGTGGGTGACATAATAGTGGCGGTTTAAAGTGCTGGAGGATTGTCTTGGCCCAACACAAGTTTCGCGGGCAAGTAGAAATCCAGTGCCGAATTATCCAATGGCAGAAATAGAGATGAGGTGGAGGAGGTGATTTGAACGGGCTTTGGTATGAAGGTGGAAGGCACATTAGGATCAATGGTGGAAGTGGAAGGGCCAGCGGGGGAAGAGGCAGTGTGGGTTGCAGAGCATGGATGTAAGAACTGGAGCATGGTATACTGGTTGAACATAGTTTTTGCGCATACACTGCATTGTGTGGCACAAGAAGATGGTCCAAACTGCACTTGAAAAGAAGACTTCTCTCCAAACTAGGGTTCATATCCACTGCCATTTGAGCAAGATTCTCAGCATAAGTGAAGAATTCATTTAACTTCCTTGATGTAATGTCCTTCACTTCTATAGCAAGTTCCAATTCTTTCTCTTCTTCTTCTTCATCGGGACTAATGATAGACCTCAAGTCGTTGATCCTCTCCATGCAAATTCAGTATCTCCATAACATCATCTTCCCCTATATCTGCAAAATCTTACCCTCCCAACTTCTGCCAAAGTTTGATGACATCTTGAACCAAGTGCGGAACTTCAGGAAAGACTTCAAAGTCGAAATAATTCACTGATCAAGAGGCTGGAGAAGAGATGTCATATTTGGTGGGAGAGATAAGACTGACACATTAGGGCCGATGGTAGTGAGATGCTTTGGGTGGCCAGGTGCATTATCATGGATGAGCAATATCTTGAAGGTAAGATTCTCCATTCTACACTATTGTTCTGCATCTACGATGAAATGGTCCTCGATAATGTCTGTCACCCAAGCCTTCTTGTTGGCTGCCCAATGCACCAGCAACATATTCCTGCTCACATCCTTTAACCCTTAACTATGCGCACCCTGGCATGCAGTACTACATTTTAGCCAAAATGTGCATAATTTTCAGAAATTAACTCAAAATGCCCCCACTCATCTATATACCCTATCAGTAAGACATCAACCATCCATGGAGAATGTTTCACTTCTCTGATTCTTTCTACATCTGTATTGCAAGCATTTATTGTGAACTCCGCTGTCTATCCAGAATGCAGTACTGCATGCGCGTAATTATGTCAGTGAAACAATCGTATTTTTTGCAATATAAAAGATGAAATTGGCATTTTTATGCAATGTTTTATGGAATATGCATGTGATTTCTAGAAGAAAGGCCAAATGTTTTTCGAGTTGGGAAATTGTTTCAATCAAAGCACAACATCAAAAGAGAGGATGCGGCATCTGATTGTGAGACATGCAATGAATATTTGTTGACAACAAATGACTCATGCGGCTCATCCCACCAAAACAAAACTGAATTAGATTAACAAACATTCACTTTACGCATTTCAACCGCCAGGTTAATCATGTATAAAGCCATGATGCTTTGAATCCACATGGAGTTGACCTATGCAAAAAACTTTCACTTCATCCCTCATTGGACCTTCTGGATCTTGTATTGTCAAAATATTGTGTTAACTATACTTATATATAAAAATAAACATTCCCTTTTACTAGCTCTATTTATTGTATAAATCAACAAAATCCTACACTGGTACTCAGTGCCGCTCGCACATAATAAAGTCTTGAAATGAGACACATGCAGTTAAAGATTAAAGCATGTGGGCTATGCGACTGATATACCAACAGTGGCTTGCATTACCACATAAAAGAATCATCAACCTGTACTTTGCTAAAACCAGGTGCACATTTTTCATCCCTGATAATGTACAGTAAACTCTCGATAATCCAGCAACCCTCGCGACCAGAGTAGTACCGGAATAACAAGATTGCCAGATCAGCGAGAGGCTATATTTATAGTGTATGTTCAAGGAGAAAACATAGGCATATTAACCAAAACGGTCGAGCTTGAGGAATACATTTCATTTGCCACCCTCAAATTCTACGTAAATTATTTATAAATAACAAAAAATGACCATGTACATTTAAATTAAGTGCATGTGTTAAATGTGTGAGGGAATTACATGCTCCATACAGACACATACGTACATATATATTTACGTGCTATATCATAGGTTTCATTCCCAGGTTCATCATTTATTAGGTACTTATCTGAATTTTCCAACCATAGCGGAATTAAATAATTATAAAATCATCTTCAGGAGGCCTCTGTAGAAATAGCAAAAGCGGAGAAATAATGCTATAATAACATAAGATACATGCTTTGTTACTCTTTCATAGTACTTTTCGAATAACATTAAATTCGTTCATTCAAATATTTCGTATGCTTTTAAGTTCGTCTGTGTTTTGTCTCTCTTGATCTTCCTTCAGGCAGACTTAGCTAACTCCTTGCGGTAGCTTAACTCACAGTCATAGAATTAACGTTAATTCTATGCGGGAATAGGCATCTGCATAAACTCATTTGTTTTGTGAAGGAACAAGCAGTTTTGATAGTGCGTTGTCGAAAACAACCAGGCTCTGTGGTTTTCATTTGAAAGTGGTTATTGGAGACAGCTGTCATTCTTCATGAACTAGAAATAATTAACAAAGTTAACATAAATATTGGTCAGCCCCTATTAATTAAAGTTCACAGTTCCAAAGTTTCCCAAAACCGACACGTAATTCAACCTTCTCGGCAAAAGAAACCTCTTTCTTTAATTTACATTACCATTTCCAGCGAAATAAATTCAGTTACCCATTTTTGTTTACAATACCACTGTGTCGTCATCATTTAACAGAATTTGTTTACTTAAACTTCTAAACACAAATTGCAAATAACAAATTATCACAAACATCATGGGTGTCGTCGCAACACAAAACACATCACAGGAAACACAAACAAAAAATAAAATAAAATACAAAAATATATAAAATAAAAATACAAAATAAGAAATAAGAACAAAATTGGGTGGATAATACCAATCAAACATTACACTTTTTGTGAATGCTCCTTATTGTAATAAATCTAATTCCCCTCATCGTGACTACTGATACACTTTATATATAATTTCTCTTGCTTGTTTGTGCAAAACCTTGAGTTTACTTCCTTCACTCTCCATTTTAGAATACCACAAGACAGTATTATTTAAATCTCAATCGTAAAACATGCAAATAAACACGAAAATCACACTGCAAATGTACGAACTGCACCCCAACAGCCGCTGTAACTGACTGACGCTGATTGGCCAAGTGAAGGAGTCCGAGAAACCACGTGATATTCCTGACCTGTGCATCCAGTTGACATCCGCCTTCATTTGTGCTCCCTGCTATAGTCCTCTATGCTGTGGTTCTCAATGATTAGTTAAACATAAATACAAATTTTAATTAATTAGTTTAATTTTTCCATTACGTAAAAGAAATTTACATGGCCTGTGTGCTTCAAACTTGGTTCAATGCCCTCAATTCTCATCCAACGTGACAGTATTTCCATCTTGCTGCAAAATTCGGAACTTCACGATCTCATTACAAAAAAGTGCCATAATAACGAGAGTGCCGGATCAATGGGTGCCAGATTATTGATAGTTTACTGTAGTTACATGAAGGCATCCTCTTCACTGGCATTGAAAACTTGCTTTGGGCTGTACCCTTCAGCTGCTACAATGTGTTGCATTGCCTTGGAAAATGTGGCAGTAGCAGCATGATCTGCACTTGCAGCTTCATCACTACTTTAATGCTGTGCAAATTTTGACTATTTTGACTATCCAAATCCCTAACATACTATTTTTCCACAATAGGGTTTCGCACCTTTGTGGTTTTCTTTGCAGATAAGGGAGTAAAGTGCAAAATGGAACTCTGTAGTTTCTCAGCATTCTTTTTGATGAAGTGAATGGTAGACTCACTGAGGTTGTAGACTCGACCAATGGAAGCAGATCCTTCCTCTGTATCAGCATGTTTTAAAATTTTGAGTTTTTGCTGCAGCATCAATGTGGTCCTCTTCCTTTTCATTTCATGCTCATTGTCAGTGTGAGGCGCAGCTAAAAAACAATTCTTTCAATGGTAGAAGTGGAAAATGCATTACAAAGATATGAAGAAGTACTAATGCACAGCACAATGAACAAAGGGACTAACTGGTAATTCCTACCTGGAGGAACTCTCAGAAGATATCTGAGGTGTCATTTGTGATGAAGAAGCAACTGACTAATAAGAGAAAATAATCCAAGGGTCCACTAAATCCGCTCCCCCACTTTGCATTTCGAGAGACTTGTACTTTATGACAGAGTCGTTCATATGAGTTTATTGACCCAAACCAAACACCATATGTGGTCTTAAGAAAAATGCTCAATAGACAAACCTTATCAAGTGTGCTCAACAGTATCACACGAAATCTCCCTCTCATCTCCACTCCTCTCATCTCCAATACTGTAGTACTAATATGCGCAGCATAAGAGACAATGAGAGACTGATTGGTTGCCTTGTGGTGTAGTGAAGAACTTTCTTGCATTTCTATTGCACTGGCTGCATAAGTACATAAGAACAAATCAAAAATGCATAACAAGAAATTTGGGTAGCAATAAGTTTGTCGCATAATAGTGAATTCGCATAAAGCGAACCCGCATAAAGAGAGAAACTGGTATTGTTTATTTATCGGCTGTAATGGCCCTTGTGCTGTAAGCCAAATGTTTATAAATAAATAAATAAATTACCATGTCAACCCTAAATAAGTAAATTCTGATTAGAAGCATTTTGAATTAAAATTTATTATATTCGTCCATTAAAAATGATATTTTCTTTATGGCATGACAGAATTGATTCAGGAGTAGGGTTGCCACCTCTACCGGAATTCCAGGAGTCTCTCAGAATTAACCCACCTTAGATACATATCTCCTGGAATCTGGTAGAACTTGTCTGGAATCCCAAAATCTTCATAATTATGTAATTTTCAGTTTTACCAGTCATTTCACCTTATATTGAGATTTTGGTAAAATCATTTTCTTTGATTCCAGTGAAGTGATATTTAATGTATAAATATACTCTTTTTATAGGAAAATGTTGGTTTGTATAAAAGTTGTCATTGGACAAAATAAAATCATTATTAATTCCCAAAATTACAGCTTATGCCTATTTGTACAGGATCTTTAGATCATATTATCCCATTAATTTTTAACAGTATCATTAACAAATTTATATTACTCTAATTAACATTTTTGTAACTGATGAACAAATAAAACGAAAACTTTGCATTTTCTGCAGCTTTTAATACATCACTATGACCTGGGTTTCAATGTGATACATCATCTTTCAGTAAAGATGATGAATCACATCAAAATCATGAACAGTTCCACACGGTTATACCTACCAACGTGAATTTTATTTGTTTTTGTAACTGATAAGTTGTGTTTACCTTTAATTTGCAGTTTCACGACCGTAAAATCTCAGCCCTCATTAAATATTTTTGTGGGCAAGATAGACCTGAAGTTGTGGAATCATCTTCTAATACTATGCTTGTGTATTTCTGGCTGAGATATTCTTCAAATCATAGAGGCTTTAAGGCATTATATTCATCTGACCTACCAACAAGTAAGTTTGTGACTGACAGACTTGTTTTTAAAGTTAATTCAAATTCAAATTTATTGGCCCAGGGATCATACATTCAGATGATATAGGACAATATACAGTAAGGTAACACTAAAAGTAAGTACAAAAATGCAAACAAAAAAAATAATACAAAATTAGCTTTAATTCATTAGAGATTTTAATTAAACATGGCTGTAATTATACTATACTATGTTCAGTTTTCATTTTATTATTCATAAGCAGGAATCATTTTTTAAACATTTATGTCCAGATATTCCTGACATGTTCAAACTTGATTTGGGGATCTGTAAAATATACCTACTCAATATGCATTCATCTGAGTTATTTATTTTTTCTTAGGATAATCTTGTATGCTGTTATGTATTCTTTGTATGTGGTAGTTTTATTATGTGAAATCCATATTTTGATGTGATTTTTATCTTTTATTAACCATACAACATTAAATCTTAATGTTTCTAGCTTTTCAAGATAAAATAATTTTTTAATATTAACCCTTCTTCTACTAAAATGGTATGCAGTCTGCAGTATCCCCAGTGCAGGATCAGTTCCAGCTTACCGGTTCCCTTTTTCTATACACAGCTTGAACTACTATTAATATAGTTTACTAAATGATGTTAGGTAACTGACAAGGGGAGGACCCGTACGTGGAGTCATGGATTTTGCTGAAACTTGGTAGGTACGTAGCGCTAGACGCCAGGATCACAACCAACCTTTTGGGCATATATGATCAGTAGCTTTTATGCAAATTGCGTTTAAAGTTTGCAATTTTGCGACGCACACGATAAAGTCACTTACGACGGCACAGTTCTTCATCGTAATCCGTAGCATAGTGCTAGGGAGCTGGGCTAGCGTTTTCAAGGTCTGGAGTTCGCTGCAAGTTTCGGTCGCTTTTTTTCCTCGCTTATTTTATTATTCCTGTTTTCCTTTTTTGCGGTGAAGTTTTACTTGGTATCAACAATCATTTTTTTCTTCACTACATTTTCGTTCTCGGAATTTTTCACATTCTCTTGTTCACCACACGGCAGACATGCTAGAATTTACTGTCAGATCAGATCTTCTTTCTTTTATCTCTGTATACGTTTTAACTAATATTTATATTCATAGTACATGGTAAAAGATCCATAAAATATTTTTGCGAACACTGAAATCGATGCTTTTAAAGATCCGTGTTCGCAAAAATATTTTATGGATCTTTTACCATGTACTATGAATATAAATATTAGTTAAAACGTATACAGAGATAAAAGAAAGAAGATCTGATCTGACAGTAAATTCTAGCATGTCTGCCGTGTGGTGAACAAGAGAATGTGAAAAATTCCGAGAACGAAAATGTAGTGAAGAAAAAAATGATTGTTGATACCAAGTAAAACTTCACCGCAAAAAAGGAAAACAGGAATAATAAAATAAGCGAGGGAAAAAAGCGACCGAAACTTGCAGCGAACTCCGGACCTTGAAAACGCTAGCCCAGTTCCCTAGCGCTATGCTACGGATTACGATGAAGAACTGTGCCGTTGTAAGTGACTTTATCGTGTGCGTCGCAAAATTGCAAACTTTAAACGCAATTTGCATAAAAGCTACTGATCATATATGCCCAAAAGGTTGGTTGTGATCCTGGCGTCTAGCGCTACGTACCTACCAAGTTTCAGCAAAATCCGTGACTCCACGTACAGGTCCTCCCCTTGTGAGATTCAGTGGTAGAAACATATACATTTGGCTGACATGTATGGTCTGACCATGAATATTCATGCTCAGAAATTTCATTTTTCTTTCTTTGAGTTCGAATATCTCAATCACTATCATGTTGGTATATATCGGTAATATACAGTCAGTCCTCAATTTATGAACACCATACATACAAATGACATATGAACTGCCGGATAACGAAGTGCTCCGAATGTACAAATAAACTGCTGACACTGAGGTGTATGGAAATGACTCATTATTCTCCTCTGCCACATGCTTATGGTGGATTGCAGGGTCCCTATGTAAATGTAAACAAATGTGAATGTTTATGGTGAATCATCAATTAATCTGTCTCAGTAGCCTCATGGTCTTGCTTGTGGTAGCTTCATCCAACTTTTGCTGTGTTTTGGTTATTTTATCTCAGTAGCCTCTTGGTCATTCTTGTGATAGCTTTGTCAAACTTTTACTCTGTGTGTTTCAGTTATTCCAAAGTGGCTGAAAAAAGAAAAGTGGCAAAGACATATCGAATCCTAGAAAAAGAAAATCAATCACTTTTGAATTGAAAGTGGATATCATAAAAAGGCATAAGAAAGGTGAAACTCCATCTCAAATTGGCAATGCTCTCAGCCTCAATTGCTCCTCTATTGGAACGATTATTAAAGGAAAACATAATTTTGACACATACAAAAGCTTCCACACCAATGCAGTTAACAATTATTCAATTATTACTGAAAAAAGAAGTGCTATTGAAAGAATGGAAAGTTTGTTGGTTATGTGGATAGAAGATCAGAACCAGTGTCATATTCCTCTTAGCCTAAGCCTTATTCAAGAGAAAGCTATGAGCCAGTACTTGCATTTAAAATGAGTGAATATGTATGTGAGGCACCCCCTTTCCAAGCAAGCTGTTGGTGGTTTATATGGTTTAGAGCCAGGGCTCGACTGCATAACATAAAAATGACTGGTGAAGCTGCTAGTGCTAATGAAAAAGCAATATCAGAATTTGTGAAAATATTTGCTGAAATTTTGAAGATGGAACTATATAGCTCTTATCAAGTATTTAATGTTGATGAAACTGCATCATTTTGGAAAAAAATGCTTGAAAGAACTTACATATTCAAAGACGAAAAAGGCATGCCAGGATTTAAAGCTGCTAAAGATCATGCAACTTTGTTACTGGGTGGTAATGTGGCAGAGGGTCTAGGATGTTTTGCCACGGCCGTTTTGCCGCAGCCATTTCGCCACTGCCCTTTTGCTGCCAATGACATTTCGCCACCAGGTGTTATTTCGATATTTGTGCAAGCTTAAATTGCAATTTTCAATTATTTGGATGTAGGATAAATACTTCAAAATCTTGTTAATGATTGCTAGGCATAAAGAAATATTTTATCTTGAAAACATGGATTATAGGGACAAAATTAATGAACAAGCATAATCTGATGAAATAGATCTTCCGTTACAACTTAATATCACTGATGTAATACAAGATATACCTGATACGATCACTTAGATAGAATATGCTAGATTGACTGAAGTGCCGATATTCCTTATTCCTTCCTACCATTATGGGTTGCAGTTAAAATAACTGAGAGATCATGATAAGGTGGTAGAAAAATATAATTACGAGTTACCCATTAGAATAAGAAGTCAGATATATATAACTTTTAAAATCACAATAAGAATTTAACCTTGTTTGTCACACCCATCGATTACCTTTCACTTTCCCTCTCCCATATTTAGTGCTTTTCGTCATTCCTGAAAAGCACTATTATGTTCATGATGTCCATCCGTCAGTCTGTACGCATATATCAGGAAAACTGGCAGAACCGATTTCAACCAAATTTGGTACCTAGAATTTTCACATAAGTACATGACCAAAATTACATATTTGGTCCGGATCGACCAAGCAAGGGTGCTACAATTGCAAAATAAATCTTTTAGGTAATTATGCTTTTGGAAAGAATTGGCCAAACTGATTTCAGCCAAATTTAATACATAAAATACTCACATAAATTAATGAAAATGGCATGTTTGGACCGAATCAACTAAGCATGAGTGCCACAATTGCAAAGGTAAACATTTTGGGAATTTGGAATGAATAGGCTTAACCGATTTGAATGAAATTTTGTATTAAAAAGGCATGCAACTTCAAATAACAAAATCAAAATTTTTTGTATAGATGTAGAGAGCAGGGCTGGCCAATACAAGGAATAAAAAAAAATATTTTACACGTATTTGTCTTGAACTGACCGCATCAGTTTCAACCAAATTTAATATTTATAATATACACATATATAGAAAACTACATTAGCATATTTAAACCAAATCAGCCAAATAGGGGTGCCACAATTACAAATTAAAGTCTTTCTGTAATTAAGGATTTGGAAGGAATTGGCTGAATGGATTTCAATTAAATTTCATATATAAGATTTTTACAACATATCATAACATACAAACGAAAGTTCTTTGAGATCCGTGTAGCCAATACCTTCCAAATTCATTGTTACATAAAAAACCTTACCTTGATATTTTGGTATCCGTGTTTAGTCAACCTGGTTGAAATATAATATTTTGTTCATGTCAACAACAATAAACTCGCCAACCTTCTTAACAACCCAAAAGACACAATACCGGCTTTACAAAAATCAGGAATTTACAAGATTGCTTGCGGGACATGTGATAAGATATACATAGGACAGACAAAACGTAATTTAGAAACACGCTTCAAAGAGCACTTAGCACACTTCAGACACAACAGCATAAAAAATTCGAGTGTAGCCACCCATATACAAGAAAACAATCACCCCATCACTATACAGAATCTAACACTGTTAAAAACAATATGCGAAGAAAACAAATTAGATGCCTTTGAGAGTCTCTTTATTAACAAATTCAAACAAACCGTGTTGAATATCGATCGCGGCCCGGTACCTTACTCCTCCCTTTACGGTCTAACAATTCTCCCTTCCTCTCCTCCCCCTCCCTCCCACCTTCACTTTCTCGCCAATGGTCATCGGTTCATATTCTCTCACGCTACCCAACAAACCCCACTCTTTTCCAGAGCTACTGATGATGAGAGCTTGGCTATCGAAATATGTATTTGGCGCTTGGTTCTTCTCGCTAAATCCTTGGTTTGTTTATGGTTGGAGTTGACTCTTCAGGTCATAATATTTTGGTTATTTATTTATATGAAGATTAAATATACCATATTTGGTTAAAATCCATGCAGTCAGTTCTCTAGAAATACGTGTAAAAGAAATATTATTTTACTTTTATTGTGGTAGCCCTGCTCTTTAGCTTCTCTTTATATATCTTGATTTCATTATGGTATTTTGTGCAAATCTTATGTACGAAATTTAATTGAAATCTGTTCTGCTAATTCCTTCCAAATCCTTAATTACTGAAAGAGTTTAATTTGTAACCATGGCACCCATGTTTAGCTGATTCTGTTTAAATATGCTAATATGGTTTTTTTATATATGTCTGCATTGTAAGTGTTAAATTTGGTTAAAATTGAAGCGGTCAATTCAACACATATACGCGTAAAAAGAAATTTATTTATTCTTTGCATTATGGTAGCCCTGTTTTCTATATCTATACAAAAAATATTTATTTTGTTATATTATGTTGCATGCCTCTTTCAAACAATATTTCTTTTCAATCGGTTAAGCTAATTCCTTACAAATTCATAAATACCGAAATATTTTACTTTACAATTGTGTCACCCCTGATTAGTCCATTCGGCCCAAACATGCCATTTTGGTCATTAATTTATGTCTGCATTCTATGTACCAAATTTGGTTGAAATTGGCTACGTCGATTCTTCCCTGATATATGCATACAGATGGACGGACATCACAAAGATAATACTGCTTTTCAGCAATGACGAAAATCACTAATAAAATTAATTGCTTTGGACGAGAAAGAGTAGAATCCAATTCCGTTCAATATCATCACTACTTAAAGAGCTTAATTTGTTGTTATGGCTCACCCGTCGATCTGATCTGAAACAAATATGCTGTTATGGTTTTGAATATCATTATATATCGACGACTCTTACAGAAGAGGATATAACATACTAGTAGCTGGTGCTTGCATACTGCAAGCATTTCATATCACCATGAAAAGACATTCATTTTCCAGACAGACATTTCATCATTACAAATGTTCTTTTAATTCTAAAGATTTCACCTCCGCAGCGATTTCTGTTTTCCCCAAATGTAAAAATAATAGTTTAAAACAATCCCCAAATGTTGAAATTTTAAAAATTTTACTTTTTTTTCATTATAAGGTACTAATGGTACACATTTGAGCCAAATTTGAAAGTTGTAGCACTTTAAGAAGTAAAATAATATTTTTCTAATGGTTTAAAATTTAAACATTTTTAACGGGTGCCGCAATATATATATGGAGAGATTGAAATGTTTATTTGTGCAAATGCACTGTTCTGTAAATAATTTGAAAATTGCCGCTTCCTAGCTCATCCCGTAGTACCTAAAAAATTATTAAACTTTAATGTTCAAATGGGGTTAAAACAACCCCTAAAATTTACAATTTTGAAATTTTCGATTTTTATAGTTGGTTATGAGAAAACTTCTATAATCTTGCAAAATTTCAGCTTCCTAAACTTATTAGATTGGTCTACACACTGGATTGCGTTTTCCCATGCTAACTTATGGGAGATATTCCGGGGTCTCTGGAGTCGAACCCAAGACACTGTAAGCAAAAGTGACAATAATTCCTAATAGATATTGCGGCCATCTAGCAACACTGAAAATTTCATTTTTCTAGCTTACCGGCAAGTGCCCATAATTAATTTACAAAAATGGGGCAATGCTTTTCTTATGGGAAAAAACGCAAATTTCGGAATTTCTGGAGTCGACCTCATGTCACTTAGGAGAGAAGTCTCAATTTATCTGAAGATTTCTTCATCATATCTACAACACCTAAAACTTTCAGCTCTCTAGCTTTTGTAGTTTGGGCTGGACATTAGTATCCTCCTATATGTTATATATCATTATCTATCGACGACTCTTACAGAGTAGGAGGACATAACATACTAGTAGTTGGTGCTTGCATACTGCAAGCATTTCATCTCACATTAAAAGACCATTCATTTTTCAGACAGAAATTTCAACATTACAAATAGTCTTTTAATTCTAAAGATTTCATTTCTGCAGGGATTTTCGTTTTTCACACATGTAAGAATAATAGTTTAAAACAATCTCCAAATGTCGCAATTTTAAAATTTTTACACTTTCTTCATTATAAGGTTCTAATGCTAAACATTTTAGCCAAATTTTAAAGTTGTAGCACTTCTAGAAATAAAATAATATTTTTCTAATTGTTTAAATTTAAATAATTTTTAACGGCCGCCGCAATACATGTATGGTAAATTGAAATGTTTATTTAGGCAAATTTACTATATTGTGAATAATTTGAAATTTTCAGCTTCCTAGCTCATCCCTGCCAAACAAATTGAAATATCAAAATTTGTATAATCCCTATTTCGTTTTTTTAAGAATTCTACTTATAAAAAAAATTTTAACTCCGTGGCACATTCAGAAATATATAAACCTTGAAAATTTGTTTAAACAATTGCGAATTTTTAGCTGCCGCATTGTTGCACTTTTTAAAGATTTTCGCTTTTTCTAGTCGGTTTTGCACAAAATTCTACCTAAGAAAAAAATTACGAATCTCCAGCACATCTATTATAAGTGCCTAAATATTAGTATCCTCCTCCTCTGTAAGAGTCGTCGATATATGATGATAGGAGGATACTAATTTCCAGCCCAAACTACAAGAGCTAGAGAGCTGAAAGTTTTAGTTTTTGTAGATATGATGAAGAAACCTTCAGATAAAATGAGACGACTTACCTAAGTGACGTGAGTTCGACTCCAGAAATTACGAAATTTGCATTTTTTCCCATAAGTAAAGCATTGCACCATTTTTGTAAATTAATTATGGGCACTTGCCTGCAAGCTAGAAAAATGAAACTTTCAGTGTTGCTAGATGGCCGCAATATCTATTTATAATTATTGTCACTTTTGCGTACAGTGTCTTGGGTTCGACTCTAGAGACCCCGGAATATCTCCCATAAGTTATCACGGGAGAACGCAATCCAGTGTATAGACCAATCTAATAAGTTTAGGAAGCTGAAATTTTGCAAGATTATAGAACTTTTCTCATAACCAACTATAAAAATCGAAAATTTTAAAATCCGCTAAAAATTCGCAATTGTTTAAACAAATTTTCGAGGATTATGTATTTCCGCATATGCTACGGAGTTGAAATTTTTTTTATAAGTTGAATTCTTAAAAAAACGAAATAGGGATTATATAAATTTTGATATTTTAATTTGTTTGGCAGTTAAAAATTCTTAAAGTTTAAACAATTGGATAACTGTTTATGTACTACGAGATGAGCTAGGAAGCTGAAATTTTCAAATTATTTACAGAATAGTAAACTTGCACAAATAAAAATTTCAATTTTACCATATATAATTTGTGGAGGCCGATAAAAATTATTTAAATTTAAACAATTAGAAAAAAATTATTTTACTTCTAGAAATGCTACAACTTTAAAATTTTGCTAAAATGTGTAGCATTAATACCCCATAATGGAGAAAGTATAAAATCTTTAAAATTGCAACATTTGGGGATTTTTTTAAACTATTGTTTTTACATTTGGGAAAAACGAAAATCGCTGCGGAGGTGAAATATTTGGAATTAAAAATATATGTGTAATGATAAAATGACTGTCTGAAAAATGAATGTTTTTTCAAGGTGTAATGAAATGCTTGCAGTATGCAAGCACCAACTACTAGTATGTTATATCCTCCTCCTCTTCTGTAAGGAACGTCTATATATAATGATATATAACATATAGGAGGATACTAATGTTTAGGCACTTCCAGATGAGCTGGAGATTCGAAATTTTTTTCTTAGGTAGGATTTTGTGCAAAGCCGACTAGAATAAACGAAAATCTTGAAAAATTGCAACAATGCGGCCGATAAAAATTCGCAATTGTTTAAACAAATTTTCAGGGTTTATGTATTTCCGCATGTGCTACGGAGTTGACATTTTTTTTATAAGTAGAATTCTTAAAAAAACGAAATAGGGATTATACAAATTTTGATATGTTAATTTGTTTGGCAATTAAAAATTCTTAAATTTTATACAAATAGATAACTGTTTAGGTACTATGGGATGAGCTAGGAAGCTGATATTTTGAAATTATTTACAGAGTAGTGAATTTGCACAAATAAACATTTCCATTTTACCATACATGAATTGCGGCGGCCGTTAAAAATTATTTAAATTTTAACAATTATAAAAATATTCTTTTACTTCTAGAAGTGCTACAACTTTAAAATTTGGCTAAAATGTGTAGCATTAGTACCCCATAATGAAGATAGTGTAAAATTTTTTAAATTGCTGCATTTGGGGATTGTTTTAAACTATTATTTTTACATGTGGGAAAAACGAAAATCGCTGAGGTGAAATCTTTAGAATTAAAAGAACATTCGTAATGATGAAACGTTGGTCTGATTAATTATTGTTTTTTTCATGGTGAGATGAGTTGCTTGCAGCATGCAAGCACCTTTTACTAGTCATTATATATCGATGACTCTTACAGAGGAGGTTATAACATATAACATATATGAGGATACTAATGTCCAGCCCAAACTACAAGAGCTAGAGATCTGAAAGTTTTAGGTTTTGTAGATATTATAGAGAAACCTTCAAATAAAATAAGACTTCTCACCTAAGTGACATGAGATCGACTCCAGAAATTCCGAAAGTTGCGATTTTTCCCATAAGAAAAGCATTGCGCCGTTTTTGTAAATTAATTATGGGTACTTGCCGGTAAGATAGAAAGATGAAACTTTCAGTGTTGCTAGATGGCCGCAATATCTATTAGGAATTATTGTCACTTTTACTTACAGTGTCTTGGGTTCGGCTCCCGAGCCCCCGGAATATCTCCCATAAGTTAGCATGGGAAAAGGTTTTCTCTGTGTGTAGACCAATCTAATAGGTTTAGGAAGCTGAAATTTTGCAGGTTTAAAGAACATTTGTCATAACCAATTATAAAAGTCGAAATTTTAAAAATTGTAAATTTTAGGGGTTGTTTTAACCCCATTCGAACATTAAATTTTAATAATTTTTTATGTACTATGGGATGAGATAGGAAGCTGCAATTTTCAAATTATTACATGTGGGAAAAATGAAAATCGCTGCGGAGGTGAAATCTTTAGAATTTAAATAATATTTGTAATGATGAAATGTCTCTCTGAAAAATGAATGTTTTTTCAAAGTGAAATGCTTGCAGTATGCAAGCACCAACTACTAGTATGCTATATCCTCCTCTGTAAGAGTCTTCGATATATAATGATAACAGGAGGATACTAATGTTTAGGCCCTTCCAGATGAGCTGGAGATTCGAAATTTTTTTCATAGGTAGGATTTTGTGTAAAACCGACTAGAAAAAACGAAAATCTTGAAAAAGTGCAACAATGCGGCCGCTAAAAATTCGCAATTGTTTAAACAAATTTTCGAGGATTATGTATTTTCGCATGTGCTACGGAGTTGAAATTTTTTTTATAAGTAGAATTCTTAAAAAAACGAAATAGGGATTATACAAATTTTGATATTTAAATTTGTTTGGCAGTTAAAAATTCTTAAAATTTAAACAAATAGATAACTGTTTAGGTAGTACGGGATGATATAGGAAGCTGAATTTTTCAAATTATTTACAGTATAGTAAATTTGCACAAATAAACTTTTCAATTTTCCCATATATGAATTGCGGCGGCCGTTAAAAATTATTTAAATTTAAACCATTAGAAAAATATTATTTCACTTCTAGAAGAGCTACAATTTTAAAATCTGGCGGAAATGTGTAGCATTAGAACCTTATAATGAAGAAAGTGTAAAATTTTTAAAATTGCAACATTTGGGGATTTTTTAAAACTATTATTATTACATGTGGGAAAAACGAAAATCGTTGCGGAAGTGAAATCTTTAGAAATAAAAACATACTTTAATGATGAAATGTCTGTCTGAAAAATGAATGTTTTTTCAATGTGAGGTGAAATGCTTGCAGTATGCAAGCACCAACTACTAGTATTTATATACTATAAATATTAAATATTGTTGAAAGTTATGTGAAAAGTTCAACACAAATGTGTTTAAATAATTTTATTATTCCTTGTATATGCAGTCATAAATTTTATATCTATAAAACACGTCTTGATTTCATTTTAATATGTTGCACACCTCCTTCATAGAAAATTTCTTTGGCATCAGTTTGACCAGTCCCTAAATAAATTCATGAAAACCGAAAAAAAATAATTTGCAGTTATTGCATCCCTGCTGCTTTGATGCGGTCATAATATAACACTTCATGTATTTGTTAGAAGATTATATTTAACAAATTTAGTTGAAACTGGTTGGGCTAATCTATTCTGGAATCGTGAAAACCAATGTTTCAAGTTGCAATATACACTTCTGCTGGATAGTTTAGGCACAAAATCCCAAACACGTAATGTATTTATGTTAAGATTCTATATACCAAATTTCCTTGAAATCGATTCAGCTTCTTCTTCCCATTACATTAAAAATTCATTAACGATGGCGGCGGTAAACCATACCTTGTGATGGAATGGCGGTGGCAAAATGGCTGTGGCGAACCGGCGGTGGCAGCAACAGGAGATGTCAAGCTCACACCACTGCTTGTTTATCATTCAGAAACCTTTTTTGCCTTGAGGAATGTAACTAAAGCATCTTTGCCACTAAGTTTAATGTCAAATAAGCTTGGGTTACTTTAGAAATTTTCAAAGGATGGTTCTACAAACACATTGTCCCTGAAGTATAGCTTTATTGTACAAAGAAGGGGATTCCTTTAAAATGTTGCTAGTGTTGGACAATGCTCCTGGACATCCACTTCATTTAAATGAATTTCACCCTTATGTTAAAGTTGTGTTCCTTCCTCCCAACACAACTTCCATATTACAGCCGATGGATCAAGGTGTAATATGCTCATTTAAAGCCCTCTACATTCATAAGACCTTCTTTCTGGCAGTGAAATCCACTGAACAGGACCACTTTAAAACTCGGAAGGAATTCTGGAAGGATTTTAATATTTATGCTTCAGTCATCAACATTGAACACTTTTGGCATGAGGTAAAGAATGCAACAATGAATTCTGCCTTGAAAAACTGCATTCACCATTTGTCAAGGATTTTACTGGGTTTGTGGAGTGCCTGAAAAAACCACTCATAGTATCAGAGAAAGGGGAAAGAAGTTAGAGATACAATTGGAGGAAGATGATGTTACTAATCTGCTGGATGCTCATGGTGAGAATCTATCTTATAAGGACCTAATATAGCTTGAGAGTGAGAAGCAGAGGGATGCAGATGAAGAATCTTCAGAGGATTGGCCTGAGACTCCAGAAGAGAAACAATTCACCACCAAATTAATGGCAGAGGACTTCCAGAAAATTGATGAAGCACTTCAGCTCTTTGAAATACAGGATCCAAACATTGCTAGATTTGCATGTCTCTAGAGGCATATCAGATGTTTTGGCATGCTACAAGGAGATTTATCATGAGAAAAAAGGCAACCTGAATTCTTTGATGTCCTATTTCACAAAAATTAAAGAAGAGGAAACAATGCCATCCACCTCTGTTTCCTCATCCACCTCTGCTGCCCCATCCATCTCTGTTGCTGAAGAAGTTCCTGTTGCAACAGATGACTCTGATAATCTCATGACAGTGGGTGACTATGAAGAAGAGTCCTCTGAAAAGGCTTCTGTCCACTCTTCATCAAATTAAAATCATTCATATATCAAAGATAGTAAATCGTAAGTAAAAGACATGAACAATACTAGAAGGTTTTTTTAACTGTAATTAACATTTTCTAATTTCCACAGAGTATTTAAAACAACAATTAAAAATACCTTCTAGTATTGTTCGTGTTTTTTGATTATGGAATTCCACAAAGTCTTGGCCTCGTCCATTAAATTTAAATTGTAAGTAATTTTTACACTTCATTTTTATTTTATTTAGTTTTTCTAATTTATTAGCAAGATATATTAATTTTTTACTTAATGTGGATGTCTAATGTGCTCTTTAAAAGCTAAACTACATAGTTTTTAGGTATTCCTCTATACTGAGGATAGAATCATCCAAAAAAACACATTGGTACACGAAATGGATGGAACACAGGAAAGAAATGGTCGAAAACAGCTAATGCAAAGACAAAACAGAGAAAGATGGGATTGTATTGTATAGGCTCTATCACTAGCCTTTGTTTACTTCTCGTAGACATGAAAAATTATCCAAGGTTTGAGGCCGAAAAATTTGAAAGAGCTGAACTGAAATACTTGTTGTTTACTTGGACGGTCTTCCCCTCCCTGAGCGTTTGATGTTGGAGTATTTTGCCTGAGCCTGTTATACACCACGGGTGTCTCTTCCAAATCTCCTGATTCATACTACATCTGTAAGTGGCATTTAAAATAAGCTGTTCCAAATCCTCCAGTTCAGCAGCAAGCATATAAGGGGTTAAATATACTTTGAATAAAAATACGCTGCAATCGGTGGAAAAGTAAGGAAACAAGTTTGTCAATAGATGGCAGAAGTGCTTAGAATAAATTTCAGGCAGATTGAGTGTTCTTGATCACAGCAATGACCATAAAAAGTCCAAATTGTGTATAACCGATTGCAGCAGTGAAAGGATTAATTCATTCATTTCCATGACATTTGCTTGCTTACATTTCCAGCCTAAGGGCTTTTCTAATCTTGATGTTTTATTTTTCCCCTTTGTGCACTTTATTTTTCAAGACTAGATAAAGTCATATATGTACTTCTAAAAGGTTATATACTTATGGCTCAGGACATTTACTACCTTATTTCTTATTTTTTGTGCTTTTTGGCATAGGTATTAAATGAAATATGTATTCTAATGTTAATACCTTTTCAAAAATAAAATAATTATTCACCACCTCAAGAAAAACAATAAAACTCAGACAGTAGACTCTACCTGGTGATATTTATGTGGTTATGTAAGAGCCAGTAAGAGCCAGTTTGGAAAATCATGGAGCCTGGTGCAAAGTATGTGCACAGGATCTCTTATAATTAAAAAACATTTTAATAGCAAATTTTAATAAATAAACCAACTATTCTCTCACTATGACAGTGTTAAATATTTTTCCTGATTTTAATGCATATATTTTACATGTGTAATACATATATTCAGAGATAGCAGAGCCTCATGCAATACCAACATCATCAAGCCTGTCCTGGTACACTTTATACAATTCTAATTTCTGAGTTTCAAGATATATTTTTTATTGTATTTTACAAAATTAGTCATTTAATAGATAAATGTTTTATTAAATAAAGCACCATTTTCTCTTGCTATGCCTGTGCTCAATATTTTTTCCAAATTTGTTTTAAAAATGTATGTACTTTATAAGTACAACAAATATTTTTAGAGAGCTCTCTGTAAGTTTAAACTTGATTTAGGAACCCATCACCAGATGTATTATGTGCCCACCTGACAGCATCGTTGCCTTAAATGTCAGCTAGCAAAAAAATTCCAAATTTCCATACGCTTTGTATTTCACATGCATAAATTACAGGGCATTTAATTAAGTGTTAACATTTATGCTAACAATAATTATGTAATTTCAAAACTAAAGTGTTGAATTATTTTTACTTTCTTGATAGGAGATATGGCTCAAGTGTGAGATTTCTCCCTCTTTCCCTAATCAATTGGCATTTTGATCTCAAGAAGTTGTTACATTTTCATTGTTGACTCAGAAAATGTTTAACATATATTCATGCTATAGAATGTTTGAAATGCTTTTTGTGGTCAAAAGTGGTGCAGCAAGCACTGATTTTCTGAATTAGCAATAGCAAAATCTCTGTAATGTTTGCATTCTATATTTTGAGAGAATTTTCTGGGAAAATGGGTATTATATGGTAATTTAAAATTTCATCTAGCTTATACAAAGTATAAGAAGCATATGGAAGTCTTTAGTCATATACCAGAATCTCAATCTCTTTGAGGAAATACCAACTAATAATACTTATCCTAATTATGTTGTTTACATTAATTCTTAAACTAGAGCTTTACCTCACTTTGGAAATTTTGCCTTTGTTATTTTTGTTTTCTGTTTGAAAGTATAAAAGCTATAATACATAATTTTAGTAATAAAGTGATATGTGCTTGAGTATTGCATTATAATATTTTATTTATATTTATTTTATCACATTATAATATTTTCATTTGCAATAGTTTGTGAAGGAGATTTGAACTCTGCTTCTGGTGTCATCACATCACCAAGAGTAGCCAACCTCACCACGTTCTACTGTGAATGGGAGCGTAGACAGGAGTCTACCTCAAATTTTACTCTTGCTCTGACCTTGCTTGAGTCACAAATAGGCCAAACCCCAATCAGTACATGTCGCTACTCACCAACAGCAGTCGTCATTACAACTGGTAATACTTCTCAAATTTTATTTTGTTCAGAATTTAATGTGATTATTTACCACTGCCTAGATTTTTAGAGCAATTTATGGAATAAAATAATTTTAGAAAATCTATTATAATATTGACATGTTATTTTTCTGTAAATATTTATCTTGTCCTCATACTTTCATCATAAGATAGGTATGTAAAATTATTATTTCACTTATTTGAATTTTTGGTAATTTCAACAGGTGATGGCATTCTCCTGAATGAATTTTGTGGGAATTTCACAACACAACAAATTGTGCTCAATCCTTACCAATCAACGAAGGTAGTGGTATGTATTACTATTCATATACGATCTTGAGGAATATATTGGGAATTAAATGTATATTATTACTATAATAAAAGCTTAGATGTGTGTTTGTGTGTGTGTATGCGAATATTATTCCGATTCATAAATCAGGTTCCAAATCGGACGTTACAAATTACCGACCAATTTCTTTACTTCCTATTCTTTCTTCAATTTGTGAAAAAATTATTTTAAACCAACTCTTTTATTTTACTTCTCCGCACTTATCCACCAAACAACATGGCTTTGTTCCGGGCCGCTCTTGCTTGTCAAAACTAGCTGTTTTCCAAAAGCACTCCATGGAAGCCTTAGAAAATAATTCACAACTAGATACAATATTCCTTGATTTCTCTAAGGCTTTTGATTCTTTGAATCACAACCATCTACTTCATAAGCTTAGCCACCGCTTCAACTTGCATGGAAATTTCCTTCTGCTATTACGTAGTTTTTTAAATTACAGATATCAGCGGGTCATTCTTTCAGGCCATACTTCAAATTGGTCAATTGTTCCTTCAGGTGTTCCTCAGGGCAGTGTTCTTGCCCCCTTTTTGTTTAACCTTTTTATTGATGACTTATCATCTCAATTACGTCCCTCTCAAGCCGAAATACTTATGTATGCAGATGACTGCAAAATATTTAGGCAAATTCACTCTGCTGAAGACAGTTTAATACTTCAACAGGCACTCAACATCGTAACCAACTGGTGTTCTGATTCTTCTCTTCGATTAAACCCAAACAAATCCACCGTAATGACCGTAACTCTTCGCAAAAATCCTCTAGAATTTAACTACACAATTGAATCTATTTTATTACCCAGAACCATTCTTCAGAAGGATCTAGGGGTATTAATTGATAATAAGTTAAACTTCACAGCACACATAACTGCAACAAAACGCAAAGCTTTGTCCCTACTATGAATATTATACAGATTTACGGACATAAAGGATGCAGCTTCCCTTAAATTATACTTTTCCACATTAGTCTTCCCAGTTGTGAATTATGCTTCCCCTATTTGGTCTATGGCTGCAGCCTCTAATCTTTCTTCTCTTGATTGTGTACTAAATTTCTTTGTTAGAATAGTTAAATATCGTATACCCTCTCTCCGGACTTCCTCTAAGGAAGCCATCCTAACGGCCTTGTCCCTAGACCAATTTTCGGTATCTCGACAAAAATCTGACCTCTCCTTATGTTATAACATTTTAAACTCTAATATAGACATTCCAGAACTCTTGGCCTCTTTCGGTTTACGAGTTCCCTCTAGAACAACACGCTCTATGGATTTACTCCACATTCCAACCACAAGGTTATCTATTGTTAGGCGCTCTCTTTTTTTCCGTCTTCCTACCATATTTAATTATCTACCTTCCCACATAGATCCGTTTAGCCTTTCCTGTAAATCATTTATCAAAGGTTCTAGAGCTCATTTACCTCATTCTCACCGCTAATTTCTTTGTGCTCTATCCGCAGTGTTATTTTCCCTTTTCTCTTTCGTGTTGTATTCTTATTATTATTCTCTGTATTTTTCCTGTCTTTTATTCGCTTTTATTTATACTCATGATGTTATATATTTCACTCTAAAATGGCTAATGCTGTATGTGAAATTTTTAATTAAATAAATAAATGTAGATGTTATCAATATCAATGGCACTTTTTAATGCTTTTTCAACAAACTTCCCAATTAGGTGGAAGGTTGAAATTTTACATTAATGTTTGATTCAGATATAAAAATTATATGACGGAAACAAATAAAAAAAAGATCCAGGTTCAACTCCAGTGGGGTGATTTTCATTCCCTGTAAGATAATGCGTAAAAAGAAACTTTTTAAAGTGCAGACTTTTATTCTTTTGGAAACTAAAATTAGACAGAATTGACGTTTGATCATTGAATTTGAAATATGTTTTACGAAAATTAATGAAGTTTCTTATTCTATTCATCTTTTACTGCCTACCATTTGAAATCTCTCATATTAAATATTTAAATCACATATTTTGGGAAAATATCGGCTTTTAAATGGGATGTTGCCTTGTCGACCATGTCATTGTTAAACTTCAAGAATCAATTTTTGTCTCAACCTGCATACATGTAATATATACGAGTGCATAGATTGCCTTAAATTATCGTAGGATTTTTCGTGAAATTACGTAATCCTAATGGGACTGGGATTTAGCTTTAATTCTTTTGCTTATATAAACAACTGTACAGAAATAGAGTAAGAGAGAGGGGAGGGGGGGATGAGAGGGAAATAGGAAGGATGGTATACAGAATGGAAGGTACATAGAGAGTAAGGGAGGTATAGAATTAGAAAAGGATGGGAGGAAAGAGATAAAGAGGGAGACAGAGAAAAAGAGAGAGAGCTATGGATTTTGAGAGGAGGAAATGAGAGAGGGGGGAGATGAGACAAAAGAGTGGAAGAGAGAGAGAGAGAGGATGGGAGAGAGGGATTATTATTATCTATTTATTATTATTACTTCATTTTTGACAAGGGGCTCATCATTGGTGAAAACAAGAATGAGAAAGAAATTCTCCTGAATCTCTATTTTGGCAAATTTTATACTGACTCTTACTCAATAATTACAGCTGTTATTATTTATTTCTAAGTTCCCCATAAATAATTTGTTCCTTACTGTCATATTGATGGGCTTTTATACTAGTATTATATATAAATGGCAAATTAGATCACCATAGAATAGAATATAATATCTTTATTCCAATGGGTTAATCATACATACTCATCGAACATGTCATAATTACATATTGTGTTTGAAATGTAAAATAAATTTGCTCTATTTCAAAGAGGAAACAATTTTTTTCTCGAGTGCTACATGTATTCTGCTAAGTAAGAGTCCATAAACTGACATTAGGCTCCTTTTCTACATTTGTTTCCTTCTTTTGCTGAGTTCTAGGATCTATTGATAGTTTGCATGTGCACTCTTGTGCTAAAGTCCTTTTTGAAAACGTAGCCAAACCCCAAAAATAGCCCCTATAACCAAAAAGCACCAAATTGTCTTTCTTTGTTGATAATTTTATAGAGTGGATCATCTTAGATTCAGAGTCATCTTGGATTCAGGTAAATAGTGTAGTTTTTCAACATGCAATACAACTAGCTAATTTATCATTCACTTTGATTATTGTTTGATATTCCAAACTAGCTTTATCCCCAATTAGTTCAAGTAATTCACACTCTATTGTATATAAAAAAAGTTATAGAATTCGAAATTTGTATGTTTTCCTTTCTCAAATTATTTAATCATTTTTGTCTGAGTTTAGTTCTCTTTGCCATATTTATGTAAAGAAACATTTAGTGTTTTTTAACAAATATAATAGATACTTTGGATTGTAAGACAAGCTACACATATGAAGTTCGACAGATAATGTTTTCCTAAATTTACATTCAAATTACAATTTCTCTATCACCAGAAAGACTGTTTGTAGGTATATTTTAATAGATTGTCAAGTTAATCTAATTATTACTTGATCATATCTGAAGTATATAGAGAAAATATACTGAACATAAAAAAATTTGGCTTCAAGGTTTAGATGAAAATATATGCTTTAGGTGCCCCTTCACCAGACAAAGTGGCTTTTCTAATGCTGCCAATTGTGTAATCTGTGTGCAGCTCTAGAGGCCTTGGTAGAACGGAGGTTAGCATGTCTAGCTCCTAATGCTAGGGTCATGGGTTCGAACCCTGCCGAGGGCATGGAAATGACTGTTTGTCTTTGTTACCATTATTGCACTCATTGTAAAAGGCCATAAAGTGCTGTTTATGAACAAGTTAAATATAAATAAATATATGATTTAAAATACCGTATCTGCCCAAATACAAGCTGATGTTTTTTGTCAAAATCGATCATGAAAAAATCACCCCTCAGCTTAAATGTTACAGAGAAAACAATTTGGGGTTAGGGTTACCTTATATACTTGTGTATAGGTCGAGGTTTTAAGAACAAATTTTTAGCGAAAAACATACACGAGAAATATTTTTGATAAGTTTAAACCCATGACGTTATTTGCCCTGCAGTTATTAAACACTCTTGTTTTACTTTAACTGTATTGTTAACTATCAAATATTTAAACACCAATGTATAGAAAGAATCAATTACTACAGTAAAACCTGGTTAGTACGTTTTTGCAGGGGACAGGACTAATGATCGTATTAACAAGGAAAATGAGCTAAGCAAGTTACATACATTCACATAGACTACACCACCTTTTTGAACTTCGTGTGCTTGCAGTTCGCGAATTTGCACTTCGCGACAAAACTTTTTATGACCATTACTTCTGTTTTGCGCTGATTAAATTGCATTATTTATGATAAAAAAGTGACTTTTTAGGTTGACTGGAGCCGTACTTCCATTATTACATTGCGTCTTATGTGAAAATGGGACTTGCACTTTGCGAATTTGCATTTCGCGTCAGTTTTCCGGAACCAATTATTCGTGAAGCTCCAACAATTAAGAAAATAAAAAGGAGCATAAAGTGTTTACAACAGTCGGCAGTAGGTGGTGTGGTTGTGGCAGCTAAAACATTTAGTTTTTAAAATATCTCTTAAACAATGCATTATATGGGAAAATGTCTCAAGCAAACATTATAGAAAATTACATTTCCTAACTTTTATTTCATCACATTTTTACATTTATCAAATATTAAAGCAAATATTAAAAAAGAAGGTTGTGACAAGAGACTTCCGGTTGACCGATTTTTACCAAAAACTAATGATTTCTTTTGCCTTTAACAGAAATATCAAATATAAAATTTTGCGTTTATCTGATTAATAGTTTTTGAGTTAGAGCACCCACAAAATTCTGGTCACAGACACACCTCCACAGACATAATTGAGAAAAGTCAAAACATGTTTAGGGATCTTTAAAAATATATTTCCATTGAAATCTTGAATTAGATTTTTTTCATGAAAACAATACTTTCTCTATACTTCGTATATGTAGAAAGTAAACATGTGAAAAAGTAGGGTAGTTATGCTAGTAAATATGGTAAGTTGAAATAGTTTTAAAAAATTTTTGTTAATTTAAGATTTCCTGAATGGACTTATTGTGGGGGTAGGGGACTCACTGGCATTAGCCACAATATGTATTTATTATTTTTGCTTTTAACAGGCTCAGCAAGTTGTACATAAAGCAGTTCATGGAGGAATAAATAACTTTACCCTGCAATATTCCGTGCATGACTGTGGAGGAATTCTTACAGGTCCACATGAAGTGATCACCAGTCCAAATTTCCCCCAAGAATATCCTGCCAATTCAGAATGTGCATGGGCCATCAATTACCCTGAGGGTCAACAAATTCGGGTATGTCTCATGGCCTGACATGAATAAATAAAATGTATTTACCTTGAGATTCATGCCTATCATATTTTATTTATCATTACAGCTAATATTTCTTTATATGGACTTGGAAGTGGACTGCAATCATGATTTTGTGTCGATCAGAAATGGCCGTTCCCCTCGCTCACCCTTAATTGGAAAGTATTGTGGCAACGTGATTCCACCAGAAATTTTATCGCAATCGAACCATCTATGGATAAGATTCCACTCAAATCTTCTAAATCAAGCTAGTGGATTCAAGTTGACCACAGAGCCAATCATTGGAGGTAAGACTCTAGATAGAATCATTGTCATTATTGACCTTTATGCAGAAATGATTATAGCTAAAACATGTCCTCCACATTCTATTATCCTCTGCTACATAGTATACTATATTTACCCAAATCCAAGATGAACCCTTTTACCAGACTGTCAAAGCAGAAAAAAGATTTTATGACCTTATTATATATGACTTATGCAAAAATTACAAAACTAGCAGAAATTTTTATTGGGTGCCACAATTTTCTTGAATATCATAGGTACTATGTCGGTCATCATCACTCTCTTTACTCTCTTCATCACTGTTCTTACTTCCTTATCTTTATCACTCTGAACTTGGTCTTTTTATAATATTCAACTTGTTCTATTGGTGTTTTACTAACTCTTATATTCAAATTAAGGAAATAATAAAAAAACTCCTTATGACCTTAATAAAGAAAGCACTCACTTGTGTATTGGTTTAGTGAAGTTTACTCTGTGCCAGGGACCAAACACCTATGCAATCACACTCATGCTGGGTTTAAGGGATAATACTCTACAGAACCTTGATTCACAAAGGCAGAATTCACATAAATGCACATGCTTATAAAATGTCTAAATATGTATTTTGAGATCCAAGATTCTATACTCAGTAGGCCAGTCAGTAAGACAGATGGTAAGGTCTTACTGACTGACTGGCCTACTGAGGGTGTAATCTTGGATCCTAAAATACATATTTAGGCATTTTATAAGGATGTGCGTGTATGTGAATTCTGCATTTGTGAACCAAGAGTTCCTTTTGCTAGAAATTGATGGAATTAACTGATCATAAGATCCTCTGCAGATAGGCATAAGCTGTAAGCTGTTTTAAAATTATTCCCAACTTTCCAGCTTATGCCTGTCTGCATAGGATCTTATGGTTAGTTATTTCACCAATTTCTAGCTAAAGTAATCTCCCCATTTGAGAAGGATTAGTTCATCTTCAATGTATCTCTTGGAGAACATCTGTTGAGGCTGGATGATACTAGGTCAGTTAGCTCGGCTCCAACTAAGAAAAACATCCCCATTAAAAAACCGGAGAATTAGTTTGCTGCAATAGTCCAGTGGTAGAATATCCACCTGGTAAGTGGAAGACCTGGGTTCGATTCCTGGTCATGACATAGTTTTTCTCCTGTTTCAAAATTATTCCCAACTCTTAAGGCTATTTATTATTCTGGTATTTTAACTTCTCAGTTCTTTGTAGTGTTGTAAATTTTACAAATAGTTTTTTATTCAGTAAATAACAGTTTTATGTTTTTATAGCTGAAACTTAATAATACATTAAATCACTTTTTTGAAATTATTGCAAGTGGGCCACAGGAGCTAAATTCATTAAATTAACAGGGAAGTGAATGTGTTAAATTAATCTTCTTGTTATTCAAATGACACCTTCATCTCCTTTGACTTTTGTAGTACGAAATTGATCTTTCCCTAGTATTTATTCAGAACTTTTTATCTAGCTTTTAGTAGGGATTCTTGTAGTGATATTTGACACATCAAATAGTGGACTTATCATTCTGATATCTCTACAGCATATTGCATTCATTTACTTTGCCTTTGAGACCATTTTCACAAGACATTTTGAGACCTTTTTACTTTTTCATATATGTAGTAGTCAACTTTGGTTATACCAGCCTCGGTTATAATGGATCTTCGGATATAACGGATTTTTTTTAATTCCCCAACCATTTTACTATGTAACTACCTCAGTTATACCGGTCTTCCATATAATGGATCTTTGGTTATAACGGATTTCTGTGACATTCCCTAACATTAATTTTCCTCGGCTATAATGTTTTTGACACGGGTCGTGGAATTTTCCTGCATCCCTCTTCTCTGGCCTGACTCACCGACCTCATCTCTGCCCCTGCTTTCATGCCATCTCATGCCCCACTACTCTGAGGCCTGCAGAAGATTCTGTAAATGTCAAAATTAATACGATGATGTGGGCAATAACAACCATAGTGGAATCCATCAAGTTCTGTCTTTGCCAAGATGACGAATGGCCTCCACAGAACACTTTGGAGGTGCAGGCCCCCGCTTCCCAAGCACCTCCCAATCCTACATCATACTCCACTACTCCTGCATGCTCTACATGCGATGTGGGAGTAAATATGGAAAATATCACGTGAAATAGAGAGGAAGTTAGCGAAATGGACCTGCTGCTTCTCCAGGATGAGCGTGTGGTGTGTCCCCCAGAAAAGAGACAATTAAGCTGTTGGAGTGTGCCACACATGTGGCCTTTATAGATACCATTTACTTACTTAAAGTTAAGTGAAAGATGAGATTTTAATTTAATGGAATAAATGATAAATTGAATGCATATGTAATAAAGATACATATGCTCAACTACTTTTTCTTCTGCAAATCCTTTTGTCTCATACATAACGACTTTGATCGATACAGCAATACCAAACTTCCTCTGTTTTACTATTCATCATTTTCTTCTCTAGTTGTGGCCATTTAAGACCAAACTTATGAAGAATATGTTTTTCTTTTCTCATCTGCTTCAATTTTTCCTTGTTTTCTTCATTCACGGATTATTTTTTCTGTGGAAGGTGGACCGAAATGACGTGCTGATGCTAGGTTTCTGTGCGTTTTTGCTTATTGAATCACCTGAAGCTTATAGATAATAGTGTAGGCATATCTTTTCATTCTTGTGGCCCTTGTAATCTCAGTATACCTAACGTTATTTATCCTAGATATGTATAAAGTATGTATGACATCTACATGAATTCTACTGTTCCGTGGAATTAATTGCGCTATTCAACGGACTCATTAGGAGGTTCCATGGCGTTTCACCCAAAGCACTTCACCCATGGGACGTTTCACCCACAGACACTTCTCCCACGGGTCATTTCACCCATACACTCTTCACCCACGGGATGTTTCACCCACAGACACTTCACCTATGAGAAGTTTCATCCATGCCTTTTCACTCATAGGTTTTTTGTCCACAATCCAGTTTACCCAAAGACGTCACCCATTGTTTTTGGTCCATGCTTCAGTTTAAATGTTAAAAATTCAATTGAATCTATTATAGAAGGAATCCTTTACTAATATAATAGAATATCAAGGTAATTAATATTTAATTATTATTGTAAAAACGTAAACAATACACAGAAACAGAAAGAGGAAGAAAACTTTTATTATTAAATGGACTATTTTACCGAAGCTAAGGTAGTTCGTTTTATTAAAGTTGTAGTCTATTGACCGATGAAATTGCAAATACAAAGCGTATTCTTCTACAAAATAATATGCTTGTGTAAAAATGCATTTTCTTAAATAGTCTGTTTGATGTCGAAATTACAATCACAAAGTGTATTCTTTTTCAAGAACAATATTCATGAGTGTAAGTACCATTAAAATGTTAAAAACATTACGTTAAATTCTCAGGTGAAATAATTTGGACTACTCTCTTTATCAGATAGTGATATTTAAACTGTTAAGTTGATGAAAGTTGTGGCAACTAGAGTGTGTTCTACACTTAGTTGACAGTATGGGCTATCACTAATTTTCTCTTTTCCATCGCTTTTCCTTATAGCTCTCTCCTTCTCTGATCCTGATCAGTTGCCAAATTTGTTTTGATTATGGTGATATTGTTGTTTAAGTAAAATGATGATGCTTAATTGCAGTGTGTGTTGCGTAGTATGTTTTTACCCCAAATTTATATATGTAAAAAGTTTCTGACTTCATACAAATTCGGTCGCGCATTGACAGATTTAATAATAAATAAGTATTATGCAGATTAACGTATAAATGTAGAATAGTAATATAAAGCTTATACTTTTGGCTAATGAATTAATTGAAAATCAATGAAAAATAAAAACAATCAAATTCCTTGAAAATTAGTATTTGAATCTGGAACAAAATCAAAAGATCTTTCTAAAAAGGATTACGTGTATTATTTTCATTGAAATGTCATGTCCTATAACCATTACATAAAACATAACAACAATTGGTTTTCTTTCATTTCTAATTTCATCCTGTAAGGGCATAGCTAGCTATATGAAGAAAGAATGGACGAAGTGATATATGGGTAAATGTCTGTGCTTGTGAAACAGTATGTCAAATGTATTTTTAATTAATCATTTCGTTCCGTGATATGATACACAAAGTTTATTCCTCTAAAAATAAGTTTCTATAATGTACTTCACTTTATTAAACAAATAAAGAATAGCATATTAAAGATAAAAGGATGATGTTATGCTAAAAATGCTATTTCCATTCCATACTTACTATTGTGCATTTCACATTGTCCGTGCACTGTGTTCTTAAGGGAGAATCGCTATCCCATTTTATTTCCCTATGCTGCTAATTCTCAGTGTTGCCAATTCGTGCAAAATCCAGATTTTCGTTGTTTTTGGCATAATTACTCACACACCTAATGAACGATGCAAAATTAACAAAATGAGTAAGAAAATAAATTAAATACTTTTTTAAAAGAAAAAATCGCCATTTTTTTCATGGTTAAGCAATAGTTCCGTCTTCATCAAAACTTCCGAGTTTCTTCCGCTGCATTCTTATTTGAAAGACCAAATCTCACAGTCTATTCACTAAAATCACATGAAAATTTTTCTGTAGCTTTCGCAAGTGTTCCATAAGTCACACATTCTATTAAAAGGAACATGTAAAGCACTTCATTGTTGTTAAAAATTAAATAAAACCGAACAAGGTTCTTATATTCTTCATCAGTGCACTAAATTTTCACTCTCTTGCTAACTTACATACTATTAGGAATAGTTCGCTATTATCTGTGGATAAAATGGTGAGAAAAGATTAAAGTTATTTTTAAAAGTGGAATGAACTCAATATCTTCATTGGTTTTTGAGATATGAAATTATAGATTTGAGCGCGAGAAACTTCTGCTGCTTCGTAGAAACTTTTTCGCATGCCACAAAAGGCAGGCCAAAGAGACACTTAAATTATTCTTTTCTTATCTTGTGTTTGGGGATTACATAACATTTAAGATTGTGCTTTTAGTTGAAAGATATATTTGTGACGATAACAGTATCAGTGTATCTCTTTATTTTATGAATTGAATTTGTTTTAACGGCATTAATAAGAATTTCTGCTATTGATAGTCAGAGTAAACAAGTAGAGGTGTACAGGGATTTCCCGTGGTACAGAAGTGCTTTATGTCAAATTTGCCATAGTATAATAGTATACTAATATATTTGCTTTGAAATCAGAAATTTATTTTTCCTTATATGGCAGTAGCCCTGCTTTTTAGATCTGCTCTAGACATGTCCATTTCATTTTGCCATTCTTTACTCGCCCTACAAATGATATTTTTAAAAATCGGTTCAGTCAATACCTTCGAAATATTCTAACATTGATATTGTGTTAGCCCTGTTTAGTCAACCCGGTTGAAATATGCTATTTTGGTTATTTATTTATATGAAGATTACATATACCACATTGGGTTAAAATCCATAAGGTCAGCTCTCTAGAAATACGTGTAAAAGAAATATTATTTTACTTGTTATTGTGGTAGTCCTACTCTTTAGCTGTGCTTTAAACATCTTGATTTCATTACGATATGTTGTACAAATTTTACATACAAAATTTAATTGAAATCCGTGGAGCCAATTCCTTCCAAATGCTTAAATACAGAAAGTATAATTTGTAATTGTGACACCACTGTTTGGCTGATTCAGTTTAAATCTGCTAATATGGTTTTGTATATATGTGTCCATTATAAGTATTATATTTTGTTAAAATTGACGTGGACCGGTGAACACAAATACGTGTAAAAAGAATTTTTTTATTCCTTGTGTTGTGGCAGCCTTGCTTTCTATAGCTACCTATACAAAAGATCTTGATTTTTGTTATTTTATGTTGTATGCCTTCTTCATGATAAATTTCGTTGAAATTGTTTCAGCCAATTAATTCCAAATTCATAATTACCGAATAGTTTAATTTTACAATTGTGGCATCCGTGCTGAGTCGATCCGGTCCAAATATGTCGTTTTGGTCATTAATTTATGTGAATATTCTATGTATCAAATTTGGTTGAAATTGGTTCAGTCAAATCTTCCCTGACATATGCGTACGGATGTATGGTCGGACGGACATCACGAAGATAATGGTGCTTTTCAGCAATGACAAAAAGCATTAAAAAGCCCAAGCCAATAGTAACATAAAAAACAAATAATCAATTTATGATAAATGTTTTGCTTAAATTTATTATAAAAGTAATAAGCATATCTACATTAGTTACGTTTATAAGTCTTTGGGTGAACTGAATCGTTGGTGAAACAATTATGGATGAAAGATCTTTGTGTGAAACGTTATGTGGGTGAACTGGATTGTGGGTGAAAAACCTATGGGTGAAAAGGCATGGATGAAACTTCTTGTGGGTGGTATCTGTGGGTGAAACGTCCCGTGGGTGAAACGTCCCGTGGGTGAAGAGTGAATGGGTGAAATGACCCTTGGGAGAAGTGCTTTGGATGAAACTTCTTGTGGGTGGTATCTGTGGGTGAAACGTCCCGTGGGTGAGGAGTGAATGGGTGAAATGACCCTTGGGAGAAGTGCTTTGGATGAAACTTCTTGTGGGTGGTGTCTGTGGGTGAAACCTCCCATGGGTGAAGAGTGTATGGGTGAAATGACCCTTGGGAAAAGTGTCTGTGGGTGAAACGTTCCATGGGAGAAGTGCTTTGGGTGAAACATCCAGATACCCATTAGGAACTAAAACATCACAAACATGCCGAAATTGTAGTGACTGTGAGCAGACATGTATTAAAGCATAATAATGAAAATGTCCTTGGAATTCACGTTCCATAAGGTATTGCTGCATATATTAACAAAATTTTTACTATTAATTATAAATTATATATATTTTAATATTTTTGCAACATTTGAGAATATGTTCCTTAGAGTTAGTATCGAGAACAGTAATAATCTTACCTTGCATATAAGATGCAAGCTGATTTTGGGAGTCATTTTTCTGAAAAAAGTGCATCTTATATGCCGGAAAATATGGTAATTTCACCGAACCTCCGATATTACAGACTTTGGTTATAACAGATTTTTGCCACCCTCTCCTGGTGATCCCTTATAACCGAAGTTGACTGTATATTGAGAAAGTGTTGTTCTCATGAAATAATTCAACTTCGAGATTTTGATGGAAATACATGTTTTAGGTATTCCCGAGTCCAAAAAAGTTGTTTTCGCCATGCCATCTGTGTCGGTCTGTTCGATGTTCTAGGGCCCAAACGCATACATGAAATCGAATGATATTTCATATTTGTGCATTATATGATCTTTTGCAGATCCTTTTTTCATAAAAATGTTAATGCTCAAAAACTAAGGATAGTTTATTCTTGTCGATTTTTAGAAAAGTTTTATTTACTCAAACATGGCTCCAGAGAATTTGATTAAAACCATTGTAGAGCCGGATGTCACAAATAATACTACATAAGCCATATAGCTCTTGAAATCACTATATGGCATACAGTGGCATTAAAATGTATGCTAAGCTACCTTACTCAAGGCCTTGATGTCATGCCTCCACCTCGATCCACTAAAAATCTTATTGCAGCCTAAACGGTTAAACTAAATCGAATGATATCTCATATTTGTGGATAATATCATTCATAATTTACACTCGAAAGAGATGAACAATATTGCACAACAATTACAGGAACCTTATTCTTGGATATTTTGAAACAAAATTCGATTTACTCTGAAATGGCTTTAAGGATTTTGATTAAAATTCATCCAATTGTACAGCCTGATGTCAAAAATAATACTTACTAGGGAATATGTCCCAAAAATTAATAAATATCGACCAGTGGCATTAAAATATACACTAAACTACGGTTAACTTTGATTTATAAGCATTTTTCTTTTATAAACATACACAGTCGACCAAACATATATACATACATATATGAGAAATTTTGTGCAATGTATATTGCGCCTATTTCCATATTGTATCTCTTGTCAATGAATTTGTCTATTAATTCTATTCCTTTGAATCACTTGGCCTTTTTAAGATATGTCATCTCTACCAATTTTGCGAACCACTTTCACAACTTCTCTTTCAATGAAATTTCATTTGTTATATTTTTTCACATCAGTCACTTTCTTCAGTTTCGTATTTGATAGCCTTTTCCCCTGGCTTAATAATTTATATTCCTCCCATATCTGCATTATATCTTTTTGTTCTGTAACTATTTCTCCTTAAGACCTGATCCTGCATTGCCTCCTTAGAGCATCTTTCCATTCATGATATAGTTTCTTTATCTCTGATTCTCTAGCTTATAATCAAATTCATCTCATTTTATCTCTTAGGCTCTTCTAAGTATGGAGACATTTTTTGTAGTTACCGTATTTTCTGGTCTATAATGCACGCGTTATCTATACAAAACATATAAAAATCAGCAAAAACATCGTGTGCATTATACAAAGGAAAATAAAATTTTATTGAAATTAATGCATATTAACTTTTACAATTCACTCAAAACCATAAAATTCATCGCCTGAGTCAATGTCAAACGATTGAATAGCACTCATAATTTGGTCAGGCGCATTTGAAACGTCATTTTTACAAGAGTCCCCATCATCTTCAAATTCTTCCATGTCTGTCATAAGTGCATCACTAAGAGCTTTTTCAAAACAGTTTTTTACACAACTAGCCATCACACATCCCCAACTCTCAACAATCCAATTACACATTTCTGCATAGGATGGTCTTTCCTCCCACTTAGCTTGCAATTTTGATTTGAATGACTTGTTCACGGACAGATCTAGTGGTTGAAGTTTTTTGGTTAAACCACCGGGAATGATAACTAACTCTGAATATTTACCGACCACTTTTTTAATTTCAGGTGTCACATAACAACGACATGAATCCATGACTAACAGTGACTTCAGATTAAAAAAGACAGATTGTCGCTTTCTCCAACCAAACCCTGATCATTTCTTGGTTCATCCAACCTTTCTCATTCGCGGTTACTACAATGTTCATAGGAAAGCATTCTTTTGGCACAGTCTTTCGTTTAAAAATCACCATGGGAGGAAGCTTAGAACCATCAGACATTGCACACAAAACAACTGTAAAATTCGACTTCTTATGCCCAGTAGTTGCTACGGAAACATCTTTAACCCCTTTAAGGTTCACAGTTCTAGCACAGGGAAGATCAAAACTCACCGGAACCTCGTCCATATTGCCGACATGCATTGCATCAACTCCAGACATGTTTTGTTTCTTATATTGTCTAAACTTAATCATTTTTGCCTCCCAGTCCATTGGTAATTTTTGGCTGATGCTTGTCGATGCATAAAAACACAAATTGTTCCTCCTCATGAAACAGAATCCCCAGGAAGGATACACTTTAAAGCCCACAATGTCCTTCTCTTGAGCAATGCATTTCACTTGCAATAAGACCCTCATTGCTGAAATCCTAATGCCTTTTGCATTTTCTCCCATCGCCCACTCATACAGTTCTTCCTCGAGTTCTGGCCAAAAGCATTTTCTAAAACGCATTGCTGGTTTTTTCCGATTCAACTTTTTCAGCACCAATTCACCTTTATGCCATACTCGTACACTTGATTCCCCTAAGTTAAACTTTCTTCCAGTCCCACGATTTCCTTTTTCTATAGTGAATTTTACGACTTCTAATTTAAACTGCGAAGTGTATGATTTTGGCTTTCCCATATATTCGTTTTCCATTATAAACTAAAAAACTTTTTCAATACCAATGCCAAGCTAATTCAAGCCTCAATAAGACCATGTGGTGTACAGTGAAAACAACTGATTAACAGAATGCCACAGCAAATTTTAATTGATTCATTTTTTTCAGGAAGCTCTTGTTTCAAATAGATTTTTTTGACTGTGTGTTATCTATACATTTGTACCAGGTTTGAAGAAAATCACTTGCGCGTTATCTATAAGGTGCGCGTTATAGACCAGAAAATGAAGTTTTAAATAATGTTATTTGTAAGGCCAGATTATTATTTATAATAACATGATATATTTTTCCTTCATAATTTCTTTCTTAAGTCTAATTATAGACAACATTTTCTTCTTGCCATTCTCCAATTCTCCCATTATTTTATCACTAACCTTTTCTCTTTCCTCTTATTTGTGAAAGCAGTTTCTTAAATTTGCTTTTAGTATAAAAACGATAAAACCTCATAAATCTGGCATTAAAAAATCTGGCACTTTTTGAAAATTTTAGATTTGAAAATTTTCAATAATTCAGCAAAGACTCCATTACTTCAATATTTCATCAATTGCCATTGTTATGCCTGCCTTATGAGCTTCAGGCTACACCCATTTATGGTGAAAGATTTACATTAATAGTGATCACATGTTTTTTGTTAATGTTATTGGTACTTTTGTTCAAATTTACCTTGACATGCACACAATAAATAAAAAAACTCCCTCATGAATAATGCTATGAAACAAAAAATTAAACTCTCATGAGTGAAAGAAGTCAAATTATTAGGTAAACTTGAAAAAGGCACCACACTGAAGAACATGATGTAGGTAGTTCGGGAAAATGCAGTATAGTAGACGAGTAAGTCAACAACTCCACTGCCTCAATAATGTTGCGAAAAAAATTGAATAACGGTAATATAATAAAATCAAATAAATAATAAAATATAGTAAAAACTATATTCTCCCTACCACCACCAACCCAATGAATTGCATAAAAGTTCTTGTGTATATTTTAGAAAGATAAAATTAATTATAAAATATAATGAAAACTATATCCTACCACAACCAACCCAATGGATTGCATAAAAGTTTTCGGAGTAAGTGTTGGCAGGAAAATGTGAATGAAAGTAATAATGATATTGACTTTGATCGAGGTGTAATTCAAGAGGTCAATTGCTGGAAAGATGGCCTTTTTACTCCCTCTAGTGCCAGAAAAAGAATAATTATTTTGCATATAGGAGGTGAAGATGGTTTTCTCCAGCCTGAAAATGACTGTATACTCGTGTTCGAGGGAAACAAAAAGGATGATGACTATCATTCCGAGATGAATGCTCGACACTTTGAAGAGTATTTTAGGAGGATTTTAAATGCGATAGATAATGAAACCGCTATTGTTATTGACCAAGCCCCGTATCACACCATGCAAGACCCAACAACAAGAAATCCATCCAAAAGTTGGCGTAAGGACGATATAATAAATTGGCTAATTGAGCATCACATCGAGCCAGGGGTAGATGATTCCGACTTGCAAGATACATATGAGTCTTTAACCATTAGCGAACTACTTGAACTCGGCAGACCTCATTTCAAGTCTCACAGATACTTGCTAGATAGCATCATCAAAGAGAGTAAAGCTAATTTGGACTCCAGTGGCCCATTGTGAACTCAATGCAATCGAGCTTATATGGGCTTGGGTTAAAAATTACGTGGCGAAGAGCAACAAAACGCACAAAATCAAAGACGTCCTGGAACTGTGCAAGGAAGCACTGCGTAACACCCCAAAGCGCGTGTGGGAAAATGCTGTGAAGCACACTATCAAGGTGGAGGACTTCTACGCCACCAAGGACCAAGTGCTGAAGAATATCGTGGAACCCTTAATTATCAACCTCGATGAGGATTCCAGCAGCGACGAAATCAGTGAGGACGAAACTTAAGAGGAGATCAAGGGGTTTTTGTGTGGGCCATGACGAAGGTGAGAGACCGCCTACCAGCGAGGGAGAGAAAGGAGACATTTGGCAACATCACAAAGTGCCCAGAAAGCAACATATACGATACTGTGTGTAGATTAAAATTAATTAAACAAAAACAAAAACGTTAAAACAAAATCTGTTTCATACAAAAAATTTTCTTTATGTCTCTCTTTACAACAGTGTTTTCAGAATTCCTCTATCATTTTTCCCCACTGACGAGTTTCTTTTTAAAGTTGTAACCCAATTAAAACCATTGTAATTAACATAGAATTGCATTGCCTCTATTATATCTTTGTTCATCACTGTATTAAATTTCAAAAGATTTTGTTGAGTACTTATTCGTTTATATTATATATGACTACTTTCGCGAAAGTTGGCTGCGTAGCTGGTTTTTACGGGTAGTTTCTGTGTTTAACTCGCCGTAAAAGTTTACATTTTCTTTTTAAAAATATTAAAAAATCAAACCTTATTAAGCATAAAATAAGCTTTTCTATGGTAGTTTTGTATATTCTTTCCAATAAATGTAGCACAAATGATAACGCGTCAAAGTTGAGATGCATGTCTTTTTGACGCGGACAGTAGTGGGTGAATTCCATTCAATAGATAAATTAAAATCTCCAAAAAGAACAACAGGACCTAGTGGTAATACACATAACACAGAAGAAAAACAATTTTCTAGGACTGAAATGTCCGTGGAAGGAGGTCTATAAAAACACCCGATATACACTTTACTTTTTCTTGAAAATTCACTTAATCCTGTGCAAACTTCAAGCCATAAGAGCTCACAATCGGATTCAAGGTCTATTCGGCGTCTTATTGGAAAAACTGATTTAATAGCAAGAAGCACTCCTCCATCTCAAGAGTTTCAATCTCTCCGAAAAATTTGGTGGCTTTTAGGAAAACTAAATTCACAATCAGCGACATTAGGATTTAACCACATTTCAGACAAGGCAATAACATCAAAGTCCTTGAGGTCATGGAAATTTGAATCACACATCGTTAATTTGTTTTTAATGCTCCTCATATTCTGATAATAGGTATGCAACACAATGTTAATATTAGGGGCCAGGATTAACACTAATGTCGCCAGAAAGGAGAATTGCCAGGGGGATGATATTTCTTCTGGGTGAGCACACAGGTGAACATACCAGGCGGTGAGTTCAGGAACGCTGAGTGAGAGCAAGGCCAGGGAAAAAACCACACGTGGAAAAACATGGGAAAACAAACTTCGTCTACTACAAACAATCATAATAGAATCACGTCCATACATTGATAAAAGAGGTCTCGTAGCAGCGTCCGAGAAATGAGTCAAAAAACATGACGAAAAACAGGAGTGTTCCATAAAAAAAAAGGTCACAAACAGAGCGAACAAACATGGATAACTTTACAATAAACATTTGACTGGTTTTGGAATCGTTTTACACAAGAGGAACATTTGCATTGCAAGGGGCTACATGATGACTGCAAAATTATTTTGGTATTACATAACTGCCCTGCCAACTCTGAGGCATTTCTTTTAGCATTGGGTAATTTGCATACCACCATATTGTATTTCTCTAATCAGCCTATGGACTAGAGAATTTTATTATCACAAAAATGTTAATACAGATAATCATTTATGCAGAAATTGCCTGTTACCTACAATAGATGTCAAGGTGTTAATGCATTTAAGGTGTTCAGCATTAATGAGATGATCTGCATTCTAACTCATGCATAGACTAATGTAACAGCTGCAACATTGAAAAGTGGTCAGCATAACTTGACCTGCAAATATATTTGAGGAAGATGATGAATTGCCACTATATTATCTAGGTTTTCATATTAGCATTCAAAAGTGACTGGTTTTTGAACTTGTGGAGTTTGATTTGGGAATGGCAGATGTGGCTGTCACAAATAGATTGGAAGAAGATAGCATGGGTGGTGGGAAGTGGATGGAAATCGAATACGATGCACCTATCATACATCAGCTGACTGATGAAAAAATAGCATGATATGTTAACAACATATCACAGAAAACTTTGCAAAAAGTTTCCATTGATGAAAATAATGAGTCCTAAGTTTTCACTATCCAAGATGCTTCCACTGCCTCTACAACCTCTTGACCTCCGCTAACAACAACAAAAATGATAATTGGTCATATACACCTTAAGTTTAGAAGAAGAAACAAAAAGGATAATGTAGTACGTGCATATTAAATGTACAATTTCTCTAATTGAAATTCATTATTTACGTGTTAATGATCTCTTTTAATAATTGTTCATTTCATGTTATGTATACATGTATTAGCTTTAAAAAATTGGGAATTTTCAAATATCCAGCAAATGCTAGGTTTCAAGGATGCCAGATTTATTAGGTTTACTGTACTTTTGTTAGCAACATTTTTACAGGAACCACTTTTAGGTTTGCAACCATCAATCTGCCATCATTTTTATAATCTCAGTCATGCTTATCATCCTTTCTTTAGTGCCATAGCTTCCCCTCAAATGTCACTGTTTTCTTCAGAGTGATTTATCGTGAATTCTTCAGAACCAAACTCCACCTCTTTCCTATCTTACTTGAATCTGATATCAATCCCGCTTCTTTTCATTTATTGCTTTAGATTTGCCAGGTTTATGTCTTCTTTGTTTTACAATTCCATGTTCCTTCCTGTGAATTCCCTTCAATTATTATTATTGCCAAGGTTGTTCCTGCCTGAACATCCAAATGAAGGACTATTTCATCTCACAGCAGAATTAGAACATTTTATCTGCTAGGTTTTTCTTGTTTCAATGTTATTATCTTGATACAGATTAGTAACTGCAATTTTTAAACATTTTTAATTGTCAGTAATTTTAACAACTGTAATTTTTTATAGGCTGTGGGGGAATTTTACATGGAAATAATGGTGAGATACTGTCTCCAAATTATCCTCAGAAATATCCCAATAATGCTGAATGTGTATGGGAGATCAATGTAGAAGATGGTTATCACATTGGGCTTTTTTTTGTTGAGAGATTTCAACTGGAGGGAGGTGAAAACTGTGCTAATGACTATGTAGAGGTAAATACAAAATGTTTCAATTTCAGATTATCTATCATTATCATATTTATTCTAAAAAAGTAGTTTTTCATTTAATAATGAAAAAGTATGTGATTGTGAATCTTCAAGAATAAGTACTTGATAAAATAAATTCTAGTCTTAGGTTTCTCCAATAGCCATAGCAAGTTTATGAGAAACAACTTTCATAACCTCGTTATGGCTATTGAAGACTCCTACGGTAAGTATTTATTTAAGTAATTTCTTGAATTTGCTTTCAGTAATAAGATGAGCTCAATAATCTCTAGTGCATACACACCAGTTAATATTTTTTCTGAGTAACTTAATCAGAATATAGATTTGTTAAACCTACCTCTGCTTTTTCAGGCCAAAAACATCTAGTATAGCAATAGTCTACATTTCTGTGGGTATAAAATGTGTCATGCAGTGTTCTTTAGTACTCTTATTCTCTAACTCGTTTTTTCCCCTAAGCCCTGATCGTAACTGCAGGAGCTTTCAGGAACCCAACCATTATGGTTGTTGAGGGATACCTGTATATAGAAATATCATTAGCATTTTAATAAATGAATCCTTTCAGTCAAGACCTAAATTGTAAAAGTAAACAGAGATACATACATATAAATAAGTGAAGTCAATTTACAATGACTAGTAGCCTGTGACACAGCTCTTTGTGTACATTTTAAAATTTTTTTTGGCTGTTTACATTTTTTTTTCAATATACAGTAAAACCCATTATTTACACTTTTCTATGGACCTGGTAAAAAAGTGTAAATTGTGGGAAAGTGCAAATTCAGGGAAAGGAAAAATAGCTAAACTGATTTTACTTTTAAACTCGCTCGCTCAATAAGACTAACAATAAAATCAGTGTTAAAAGAGCTAAGCTTATAAAGAGTATATCTGTTTATTCGTTTACTTAAAACTCGCTCAGATAGGCAAAAAGAATACGCCTACGCATTGATAGCTTCAATTCAATGACGAATGAGTTCAGCTGCTGATTGAGTTCGATCTATTCTCGCCTCATACACTTTTCAAGTACATTGTAAAATGTACACCTAATGTATCAACAATGTAACAAGTATCTTGTATCACTTAATAGATGTGCGGAATGTACGGTGATTTTTCGAAACACAATTTTATGATCTTTTAAAATCACTAGTACCCAAATATAATGCAGGGGCTACTATTAAAATTTCATTTTTTGGAAAAAAACATCGCGTTATATTCAGAACAATATGGTTATTTAAATTACAACAAATTACAAATTAACTTAAATTTAATTACAAACCATGTGACACTGGGTTGCATATTCCATATAATCCAGTTTAATATACATAATTTCACTAATTCTGCAACAATGCAATAGTCATTAACAAACAAATACTTTCATGTGTAAAAATGTGATATTTTCAAGTTAAAATGACATTTGTGGACCGATATGACCTGTACAGGGAAATCGATAATAAGAATAAGAAACTTTATTAATTTTCCTATAAAACAGTCTGAATCTGAAGATCAAGTCAATTTTTTCTAATTTTAATTTGCAAAAGAAAAGAACCCTGCATGTTGACAAATAGATTTTTATGTGTTATCTTATGGGAAATAGAAAATATCTTCTGGAGTCGAATCCGGATCTTTTTTCGAGACTTTTTGTCATTGACTTGTAATGCATAATTGAAACATTCCTACCAAATCTCAATCTTCTACCTAGTTGGGAAGTTTGTTAAAACATGCTAGAGTGTTACGTATACTGTCTTGTGACACATGGCCAACACACATCCCCACTTAATATACAGGATAGTAGCAGAATTGACTGACTGAAATGTGGTAACAATAGATGATTATTTGATAACATAAACTAACTGACTAACAAGTTTACCATAATAGATTGAGGAGCAATACGATTGGTTAGAAATATTCTTGTCATTAAAATATTCATGTGGAGTGACTCTGTTTTTAAAAGTTGTCATGGTTTGTTATTTATGATATTTTTATCAATAAAAAATAAGAAAAATTATTTATCTCTATAAACTATTGGCTTTTTTTAAATGCAACAATATCTGCAATACATTGTCTTCCTGCTTCTTTGGTTGTATATTCCAGGTATCTCACTTTTTAAATAACAGTTGGGTATCTCTGGGCAAACGATGTGGGAGAAACCCACCAAATTCCTTTAATTCTACTGGAAGACAACTGAGAGTAGTCTTTCGATCAAATGAAGCAGTTTCTGGTGATGGATTTATGGTTAGTTATGAAGTGTTGTATTTATTTTATATTAGTTTTACCTACTACACCTATAAAATCATGTTTATTAAAAACTATAAATGATGACAATAGAATCATAATCTTTTATAGGCTCAATGGAATGGTAACTGTGGTGGGGTGATAACTGCTAGAAATGGACATATACTATCACCTGGATATCCTCAAAATTACGCCAAGAACTTAAGATGTGAATATTCTATTTCAGCTCCTGGAGAATATATAAGAGCAGAGTTTCAGGATTTTTCCTTAGAAAGTGGTAAGTTTGGCTGAGGGAAATTTTTTTTAAGCAAATAACAAAGACCCCAGACATTTTCCCTACAAAAATAATTTAAATGGATTCTTGTATTACCTTCTGAATTCTTATACTATATCTGCATACTCAGCTAACAATAACCTCCTGCCCCTCCTTTGTGCCAGGAGTAGAGAACATAATCAGGAAGAATCCGGTTACTATGTTGACAAAAATCTTGTAATTTTGTTGTTAAAAGCATAATTTTGGAGAGATTTGGTCCATATTTTAGATTTTACAGCATGAAAATTAAATTTCATTCTTTAGTTAGAGACAAGGTTCAATTCCTGACTTTTTATCTTGATTTTAAGTAATTTTAAGGAGCAAATAAAAAATATGCTACACTCATTCCCATGTTAATCAAATCAAGGACATTAAATTAGAGAAAATAATTTTTTAATTCATTTTATGGAGGTGGTTATAATAAACGAACTCCCTCCCTAGAGCACAATTCAGGTCACCCTGAATAAACAGTGAAGGATTTGTAGAAATCAAATCATTATTTCCATAGAAATTTGTCAATTACAATGGAATTCCCATTTAACATTTGCCTGGGGGGCAGGTTTTTTCTATCTTAAATCGAGTAATACCTTAAATGGGGATAGTCTAAAATTGAAAGATTAAATGGCAGTTTATTAATATCAAATTATTATTAATTGAAACACAAATATTAAGAATACAGAGTAATTGAAAGGTAAGCTTCCTGTCAAGTTACAGGATTTTTATATGGACTAAACCAGCGTTTCCCAACCGGGGTCCACATGGACCCCCAGGGGTCCATAGAAGCTTTGAGGGGGTCCACAAGAAAAAAAATTAATTTCAGGGGTCCATAATATGAGCTAAGGGGTTCATGATAAAATATTATAAATAAAATAATTTAATAATAATAATTAAATAAACTAATATCATAGAAAAGTCCAGAAATTCGCAGTTAGAAGATATTCGTATTTTCTGGAACCTTGTTTAGTTGACGGAAAAAAAATTCTTTCCATAGAAAATTCTCGAAGAAGAAAACATTATTTAGGCACCGACTAATCTAGAACGAGTCAGTCAGTCAGAGGCAGTCATTTCATTCTATAGTGAGTAATCGGCATCGTCATGATGAAATCTATTGTTTGTGTTATTGAACGTTATTGTTCTAGTGAACTATATTTCCATTAGTACCTACAAGCATTTCCAACATTAAATATTTGAGGTTAATAATATTATTATGGTTATTCAAATTGGCCATGGCTCATGCAAAGAAGAAAACAAGACAATATTCGACTGAATATCTGTCGTATGGTTTTATTGAATCACCAGAGAATATCACAAAACCAATGTGTCTTATATGTATGACTGTGCTGTCTAATGATAGCATGAAGCCAAGTAAGCTTCGTCACCATTTGGAGACAAGGCACAGCGAAAAGAAAAATAAATCAGTGGAGTATTTCCGAAAACTACGAGAACATTTTCAAGGAAGAAACCAATTGGATCAGATTTTTAGCGAACAAGCAAGCAATAAAGATAGCGGTTTATTAGCATCATCTGAAATCAGCAAAATAATAGCAAAATCTGGAAAGCCACAGGATTGGTGAAACTGTCATCTTGCCTTCGATATCAGTTGTAATTTCAACAATGTTAAACAAAAATACACGTGAAATTACCGATAACCTTCCTTTGAGCAATAACACAATATCCAGGCGCATTGATGAAATGTCTGAAGATGTAGAAAATCAACTTATTGCTCAATTAACGAGTGAAACAGTTTGCAATGCAACTCGATGGATCAACTTTGATGGGCAATGAAGCACTTTTGTTGGCATATGTGAGATATATGGATGATAATCAACTCAGAGAGGAAATGCTTTTTGCAAGCTTCCTCAAAACAGATACTAAAGCAGTAGGTGGTAGCTCGTGAACACTTTGGCTCCAAGTTGAACAGTGGTAGAAAACTCATTCAGCCAAAAATTATAGGGTAAGCCCTATGCATTTCGCCCACCAAGTGGTCATCTTCAGGGGAGAACCTGCCTTGGCAGTGAACAGAGTTCAACTGCGATGAAATTAGAAGAAAAGTTTATAACGAAGATACTAAAGGTTAAACAATATTTAAGGAAAAGTATTTTGCATACATTGCGTGATTCACCGCCAACATCTGGTGGCGAAGAGATTGAGGGGACGTCTTCATGAGGCCTTAACTCTTGTAATAAAAGCTGTCAACCTCATTAAGGCTAATGCTCTTCAAGATCGTCTCTTTCGCAAATTTTGTGATGAAAATGAAGAAGGATTTGACCGTCTTGTACTGCATACAGAGGTACGATGGTTGTCTAAAGGCAATTGTCTTCGTCGCTTCGTCGTCCTTTGGGACAGTATTGTATCATTTCTAAATGAAAAGGAGATTAGAAAACAGTTGTTTGCCATGAAAACAGACATATTTTACCTCTCAGATGTGTTTGAAAAACTGAATTCTCTTAATAAGCTGCAGCAAGGACATAATTGTGATTTAATATCTAGCAAAGAAGCCATTAATGCATTCCTAGGAAAACTCAAATTGTACAGTCTTAATATCTCACGCCGTGCTTTTGACCAGTTTCCAAACCTTGCTTCAGTTAGCAGTGATTTAAAAGATGATGATTTTGTTGTGTATGTTCATCATTTAAAAGAAATTTATGAAGACATGCAAGTTCGGTTCAAGGACCTACTAGAACTGAACATCCCAGATTGGGTGCTGATTCCATTTGAGGTAAATGTTGCTGATGTTGAAATTGATTTACAAGAGGAACTTGTTGAATTGCGGTCTGATGAGACAGTCCAAAGTCTATTCAAAAAAGGAAAGCATGATGTATGAAAGAATAGTGACATTGCATGTAAATATCCGCTTTTATGGGAGAAAGCTAAAATATATGTCATTGTTATCCCATCATCTTATCTTGTGGAATCTGGCTTTAGTCGTGTAACACAGTTGTTGACAAAAAATCGTAATCGACTTGATATAGTAAAAAGAGGTGATCTTCGTCTGACTCTCACAAAATTGGAGCCAGATATTAATATGCTAATATCAAAACATCAGCCACAAGGATTTCATTAGTAGGGCCTATTTAATGGGATCTTATTTAATAGGAATAAATTTATATATGTTGTTTGAAATAGTATTTTTTTAATTTTTTTTACTATTTCTGTCATTACAAGTAAAAATATGTTTCAGTTTTATCAATTAAAAATTTCAAAATTTGTAATTTACATTTTTTATATTATATTGGAATTGTTTAATTATTATCTTTTACTAACTTACAAATAAATATTTCATTTAGGAATTGTTTAATTATTAGCTTTTACTAACCTACAAATAAATATTTCATTTAGGAATATTACATATGCGTATATGGGGGTCCACATACGTAAAGTTAGGACTAAGGGGGTCCACAAGCAAAAAAAGGTTGGGAACCCTTGGACTAAACAAAGTATGGAAAGGTGTACTCCATGGCGGAGTACACAGTTTTCAAAAGTGTTCTTTGAGATCGACATGGACGGAAATGACCTCCCCTATATGCAAAGAATGCATAAAAAATGGAAATTTCAGATACACATTGTAGATTCCAGTTGGCAAATCTGAAAAAGAAGAATGAGCCATGAACGCTTTGAAACGGAAGCATAAAAAAATCATATTCACGTAATGATGTCACCGCAACTTTCATAGCATACGTAACAGATGACTTAAGGACTAAAGGTAGATTGAGAAAACATGGCACGACAAAATATTGAGTTCATTTAATGTAACAATGCCAGTATGTGTTGCATTGTTGATGGATAGTGTGTTTTATTGCATTACAACCACTAAATAATATATTTTTGCATCGCTAAATGTAAATGCACCTTAAATTGAGGCGATGTCCATCTAGGGATGAAAATTTTGTCCCTTAAATGCGGGCAATTCACAAAATCGAGAAACACTAAATTGGGTAATATAAACATTATTTATATGAAGCTTTGGTCGGGGCCACAAAAAAAAACAACCTTAAATGGAATAACCTTAAATCGTGATTCCACTGTACCTTTTCTGGTTGGACATCTAGACAGAAACTGAATTTTTTTTAAAATCACTTATATATTCCATTTGTCTGTTCCTCTGTTTGGGCAGTATCTCTCAAATCCTGCAACTTGGAGAAACCAAATTTTCAGTACCCAAGAAAATGGAATTCTCATAAATACAGGTTTTTCCTTATAAATTGAGAATAGTTTAACAGCATTTTGCAGTGTTTTAATTGTTAGAGCATTAAAAACTGAAAAAAAATCCCTTGCTCTCATAAATACAGGTTTTTCCTTATAAATTGAGAATAGTTTAACAGAATTTTGCAGTGTTTTAATTGTTAGAGCATTAAAAACTGAAAAAAATCCCTTGCTTACTGTACCTTTCAATCTTTAATCATTTGTTTTATATTTTAATCTGAATGTTTTTAAAATGAGGCTGAAGGGATAAGCTGGCAGTACGATTAATGAGGGGAGGGGATTGGGCACACAACCTTTTTAGAAGGATGATGTAGTTGGGGTGGGTAACACAGGTTGGGAGGGGTGAATCTTTTTTTACAAAATATTCTGAGTTTACATGCCACTTAATGTAGAGGATACATGTTACCAATCTGAAACAGTGATAACAATTCAGACGAAAATGAAATAAATAGAATACAAACAAATTGTTAGTTGGAGTAGGATTCCTACTATTTTCAATTATAATATTAATGAGGAAATTATTCCTAAACTCAATATAGTACAGTTGCCCACCGATTTTCTGGCAACCTCGGGACCTCGGATTAGCCATTTTGCCAGACCACCAGTGGATATAATAACCTTATCATCATTTAACCCAAATATTGTCAAGGTCGGGCCTGTGATAGTGCTGGAAGGATAGGCTAGGGAGATAAATTAAAAGGTGTGACAGCAGACAACACAATTAGGACAGAATTAGAATGAATGGGAATGAAAACCAAATAATGAGATGAAAAGATCACCGACTCTCGGTGTGTACTTGGGATCATTCACTTAGGTATCTTTGGACATGTAACTACATTGAATGTAAATTCATTACTTGAAATGAGCCGGAACCAAAATGTCATTCCAGTTGATCACTCGCGTTGTTTATACCATTCATTTATATCAGACATTTAGAAATACCTTTCCTTATAATAAGCTTTCCATTTCGTAAAATATTCCATTACTAACACAGGTGTTCCATTTCAAAAATTTTTGATTCCAACAATTCCGTAAATTGAACATTAACAGTACATTATATTAACCCCTCAGGCGAGACTTTAATCTATGGCATTTAAATTGCTCAGCGAGACTTTTTTTGCAAGCGCAAAATACTTCATGCATGCATTCACTTTAATATTTTTTTGTATGTTAATTATCATTTCAAAATTTTCCAAAAAATTGTTGTATTTAAAATTGTTCATATTATATAATAAAAACTAAATACATTTATTTCAATCCAATTTTTTTATGTGCTGCTCCTCCGACGTTTAGTAGTTCAGCTGCGTGTGGTATCACTCAAAACAGGGGTCTAAACAAAGAGACGGTGTCCCTGGGCAGTTTTTATGCCTGTATCTCGTTTCCTTTCTCCTTCCATTTTTTGTGTACACCACACACTTTCTTCTTCCAATCTTAAAAGTCTCTGTTTTAGGGTTTTCTTGAATATAATGCTTTCCTATCAGCTGCATACATTCAGTGTCGGTATCTGAGGGTCGTCCTTCATGCTTCTCTATATTTTGCCCATGGTAACTAGCTATAATCCTATCAACAAGGTTTATTCTAAAAGATAAGTGGTCTTTTTTGTTACCAGCCTTACAATACAGAATATAGGCATTCAAAACAGCCATATTTACAAAATAGTTGAAAAGCTTTTTGTACCACACTTTTGTTCTTTTTCTTTCCAGTAAGAATGTCACTAAAAGCTGATCTTTTAAATCCACACCTCCCATATATTTATTATAGTCTAATATACAGGTTGGTTTATTTACAACTTCTGTTCCACCCTTTCGGCGTACAGTTTGCATTATATCTGAATGCTTAGTAGTCAGCATTGACACATCACGCTTATCCTTCCAATTCAACATCACTAATTTCCAACACTGTGCACTAACTACTTCCCCTTTCTTCAATTTCTTACTCAGATTTGTAGTCATACCTTTGCGATTAATTTTTACAGTTCCGACAGCATCTGTTGTTCTCTGAACCAATCTTCGAAAAAGATCAGGACTATTGTAAAAAGTATCCATATAAACACATCTGCCCGAGTCCAATAGTTTCTTACTCAAACTCAGAACAACATTAGTTGATAAAAGATCTTTATTTCACAACCTACTTTTGTCCCCGAGCCATTATAAATAGAATCCCACAAATATCCTGAGGAATCACATAAGTCAAAGAGTTTTATACCAAACTGCGAAGCTTTCGTAGGAATATACTGTTTCCATGAAAGCCTACCTTTCCACAGCAGTAAAGACTCATACTCTAATTTCATTCAGAGTAGTTGGAAACCACTTTTGATAGTGTAATTTTTTGAACGCTGTGATCTTCTTTTTCTTGCGGGCAAGGAATTATTTCGCATAACAATTAGTTTTAACCACTATGAGGGCAATTAGATCCTCATCAAAAAACGACTCAAAATATCCTAAGGGATCATCTGTAGATAAAACCAGCACTATTTGTTTTCCAACTAAATCACACACAAAAGGCCAAGGAGGGTTAGCACTGTCGACATCTTCCCAAATATTCTCTTGAATATTCACAGTGGAGTGAGTTATTTCTTCCAATTCCTCTTCTGTACTGGAATCAATAGAGTATCCGTTCGAATCCTCAGAATTTATATCTACACTACTTTCACTCTTTTCCTGCAAAACATCAAGCACTTCCCAATCCGCCAACTCACGAGAGCTACAAGCCTGGTGAACTAAATAGGGGTTCGGCTAAAGGACAGACCCAACATGAAAAAAAATTAAAAAAGCCCCTGATGCAAACACAGGCGCCAAGAAACCTCGATCATCAGCTTGAAGCATTCTAAATAAGATCCAGAAAGGTGGGAGCAATTATGAAAGTCTGAGACACAACGCATGAAAGATAGAGGCCTGAGTAATCACTGCTATGGCCAGGTCCGAGTTAGAAAAAAATTTTAAAAAATACTAACACGTAAGCACAGACAACAAGGAACAACAGAACGAAAGCAGACTGCATCGGCTTACATACTTACTCTCTGGAAGCACATAAATCAGAGCCATAGCGATAAGAAGCCTTAATGAAAATTTCGGACACAGATGGTGTGTCGCACACG